>JAENPR010000043.1:680192-1360384 GCA_018135685.1 Themeda triandra | reverse complement strand
TTTGGGGATACATTTGGGGGTTCTAATCACTTCTCTTCGAGAAAGGTCTACAAACATTTAATTAAGAGGCCATATGCCTGAACACCCAATCTTTGCCCGGCTCTAGAAAAGTTCATGCCAAAATAAACACAGATTCTGTTTTTGGCTCTTATAAGCACAAGAGGATTGGTAAAGAGAATAAATATGGAGTTGCCAAACTATACTTGTGTCCTCTGTGACTGTAATGCCAAGGAAATAGTTTTCCACCTGTTCATTGGCTGCAGATTCGCAGCAGACTGCAGCACACTACTGGAAACTCGGATTTCTGTGGGTGAAAAAACCCACAGAAAAATGCGTATACCCATGGAAAAATGTTGTTCCAACAGTGACCGCCAGAAAAATACTCATGGAACTAGGATGACAGAAAAATTGAATTTTTCTATAGGTTCACCGTCGAAAAAACATATTTCCGTGGGGCAAGCACTCACAAAAAAACTGGTTTCCGCCAGATCAAAAAACTTTTTACTGTGTGTTAATCCTCACAAAAAAAAGCAAGCTAAACCCACAGAAAAACTGAAATGAACATGCAAAAAAAAATATTTTGAAACAGTAGCATCTATGTATTAAAAATATATATTGTCCATAGAACAAATGGAATCAGTAATCCATCATGGAATCAACACTTATGTAAAATTCAGCTGGAACCATTTCATATTCTAGAGCATCTGAAGCAACAAATCAATGAGCCGTTCTTCATGGAAATTAGTATTAATGAGTTGGGCAATCTGGATGTGCAGGAACAATTTGATTTTCAACAACACTCCGGCAACAATCCAGGAGTGCAAGGCAATTTTCAAACATGAGTTTGCTTCACTTCTTTGGTGGGCGAGGAAGAAATATTTCCCAAGGATTCAAGAATGGTTACAGAGTCTAACCTAATTTTTCTGCTCTTCTTCCTTCCTTTCTGGGTTTGCTTAATTTTTCCGCTGTACGCCTCGAGTCTTTTACTTGTAAACTCTTCACCATGTTTTTATATACAATTTGCAGTAGGGTGCAAACCCCTCCTGTTTTCCTAAAAAAAAAAAAATCGGTGAATTCAGTATGATGTCTGCGTTCTGCACCCGTAGTCCTGTACATCAGCAACATAACATCTCCACGTAGGGCAGTTGACTCTCGAGCTCCAACACTCCAGCAGGCATGGATCATGCCTGCACCAGTGCAGCGATGCCACTGCCATGTAGGACAAAAAAGTCGGTGAATTCGGTATTCGGTAAGCTGTCTGCGGTCTGCATTCGTGAGCAACATCCCATTCCCACGTACGTATGGCAGTTGACTTTGGAGCTCCAAGGTTCCAACCCTCCAACAGGCAACAGCATCCATGCCTGCCCCTGTACAGCGATGCCACTGCCATGTAGGACAAAAAAGTCGGTGAATTCGGTATTCGGTAAGCTGTCTGAGGTCTGCACTCGTGAGCAACATCCCATTCCCACTGTGACGTATGACAGTTGAATTGCTTACTTTGGAGCTCCAAGGTTTTTTTTTTTTCCGAAAGCATGCATTTGCATGTATTGGTCTAAGAGAATAAAGAGTTCAAGATACAAAGCCTGCCTCCCCGGGCGAGATGCCGAGGCGAGGACAAGCAACACAAAACATAAGTCACCGGCTCTAACGGTGCAGCTGAAAGTTGTACTAACTGGTAGACTAAATATGCGTCGAGAGGAAAGCTGACGAGATCACGGGGTCACCGGGTTGCCAAAAAGGGCCACCAGGGAGGCGAGGTCCCGGAACCCGGCGAGAGACCAGGAATCAATCTCCTCCCTGATCCGAGACAGAAGCTGAACGCTGGACAGACAAACCCCATCGAAGATGCGCCTCTTACGCTCCTTCCAGATCTCCCAGCAAGTTAGGAGCACTAAAGAGTCAAAGCCCTGACGGAGCGGAGCGGGAGCCGCCTTCCTCTTGCACAGCCACCAGTCGACGATGGCGGCGTTCTGCCCCGGAGCTAGACGTTGAAGACCGGCCAAAGACAGCAGCCGGAACCAAACCTCCCTCGAGAAGACGCAGGAAGCGAGCAGGTGGTCCTGGGACTCATCCAGCTGGTCGCAGAGAGCGCATCGAGCGTCCGGCTGCAGCCCGTGCCGAGCTCGCCGCTCCGCGGTCCAGAGCCGACCATGTAGAGCCAACCAGAAGAAGAACTTGACCTTGCTCGGCGCTCTAGTTTTCCATAGCTCCTTGGCGCCCAGAAGGACCTCCTTGCCATGAAAGAAGGCGCGATAGGCCGAAGCACTGGAGTAGTCCCCGTCTGCCGTCCATTTCCACACAAACTTGTCCTCGGCAGCTGGAGAGAGGACGATCCCGTCAAGCTTGTCAAGAAGCTCCAATACCTCAATCATGATGATGGTGGTCCGGGCGCCGGCGATATCACGAGCCCACTGAAAGTTGAGAAGGGCGTCGCGGACGCAGCGCCCCCGTCGCCTGCTGCTCACCCGTGCGAAGACGTTCGGCGCGGAGAGAAAGAGTGGTCCGTCCGGCAACCACGAGTCTGTCCAGAAGCGTGCGCGTGCAGCGTTGCCCACGACCACGCGAACGGAGGCCCAGAACATGGCCTCGACGACGGGCTCCAGTCTGCAAGGAAGGCCCGCCCACGCGGAGGAGGGGTCAGATCGCCGGCGCCACTCCCACCTCAGCCGAAGAGCGTAGCCCAGTAGGCGGAGGTTAGACCGCCCAAGCACCTCAGCGAGCAGGCGGTCGTCCAGGCGACCCTACAGTGCCCCGCCGTGACCGTGTCTGAGCCTGCCCAGACGAAAGCGCGTCGACGCATGTCGATTTCCTTGAGCGCCCAGGGGGAAGTGCACAGCAAATAGACATATGTACCGGGATGGCCGAAAGGGTTGACGCAGCAAGCATAGAACGACCCGCGTGGTTCATCATGGAGCCCTTCCAAGCCGGGATTCTTGCCCCAACAGAGTCGACGATCGCCTGCTCGTCGTCGCGGGAGAGCCGCTTGATGGACAGCGGCGCCCCCAGGTGTAAGGTCCTAGATGGCTAGAGGGGGGGTGAATAGCCTATAAAAAATTTCTACAAACTCACTAAGCAAACTTCGTTAGATACTCAAACGGCGGAAAGCAAGTTTTGCTTAGCCTACTAGATGTTGCAAGCCTCCTATCCAAGCAATTCTAGTAGGTGATCACTAGTACACACAAAAGCTACCACTAGTGATCAAGAGTTCTACCCACGGGATTTAGTCTACACAAGAAGTGGTTCCCGACCGACCACACAAGCAATTCTACCCACGGGATTTAGTCTACACAAGATGTGGTTCCCGACCGACCACGCAAGCAATTCTACTTTGCAAGAATGTAATCAAAGTAATACAAGAGAGGATGAGACTTGTTATACCGACGCGTCGAGTCGAGGTTGCCAATCACCAAGAGAACGAGCAATTGATCACAATCGGCAACACACAATCAATGACAACCAATCACCGGGAGACAAGGATGAACACAATTGTTTTTGTTCACCCGGTGTTCACTTGGGCACCGCCAAGCTAAGTCACCGGTTGTGTCGACCAACACCTAGATGGTTCTTCGGTGTGACCCTCAAGTCACTAGCCCCTCAAGGCTCGCCCCGCAAGGCACCGCAAGACCCACTCTCAAGCGAGGTACTCAACGACACGCGCAATCCACTAGGATGCTCTTCGTGATCCCCACGAGGTGAGCTCAAACCTCTCACAAGCAACCGGAGGTGGCCAAGAACAATCACCTTCTCTTGCCAACGCCTCCAACAATCTCCAAGCCGGCTAGGAGCGGTACTCTCCAAGAGTAACAAGAAATCCACCGGCTAAACCACCCACAAGTGCCACTAGATGCCCTCAAGCAATGCAATGCACTAGGTGATTCACTCAATCTCTCTTAGGATGAACAACCAAGCAAGGGAGAAGAGTGGGAGAGAGTCTCTTAGCTCAAAGAATGCACAAGGGATGAGAAATGGCCAAGAGACCTCCCCAAGGGCCGGCCACCTTCTATTTATAACCCCTCAAACAAATGTGACCGTTACCCCTCGGGAGGCCGAGCGACGCGCCGGACGCGTCTGCCGCAAACCGCCGGACGCGTCCGGCGCTTCTTCCTCGCGCGCGGCCCGAGCCGACCGTTGGCGCCGCGGCCAACCGCGCGTCGCCACGTGGGCGTCCGGCGCACGCCACAGCGCGTCCGGCGCCCGCGTCCGCTCGCAACGCCGAGCTCTGGAACTTTCTGTTCCGAGTCCGGCGTGCGCCGGACGCGGCACCCGCGCGTCCGCCGCCTTGAGCCGAGCCACCAGCAACGCGCCGTCTTCCACCGAGCGCCGGACCCAGCACAGTAAACAAGCCGAGTCCGCCGCTGCGTCCGCCGCGTCCCGACGAACATCTTCGCAGCCACCACCTCGCGCCACGCCACAATGCGCCGGGCGCGTCCGGCGCCTCTTCCAGTGTGCCGACTTCATCGTTTTGTCGCCGTGTCGTGACACCAACTTCTCCAACATGCTATCCAACAAGTATACCAACTTGATCAACAGAGATAGAATGATTTCAACCAAATTTTGCATCCGACGCAATAGAAAATATGCATCCATTTTTCCCAAAAAGCGCCGAATCCCGCCTCACAGGCTCGGCGGGAGGAAGAGAGGGACCCAAATCCAACTCTACCCTGCAAACCACAGCGCGTCCAAACGCCACCTTTGTAAATGTGCCAACACCACCAAGTGTACATCTCCATGTGCTTGTGTGTTAGCTTTTCACAAACATTTCCCAAAGGTTAGGTTAGCTCACTAGGCCCTACATGCAATGCACTTCATGAATTCACCTAGTGGCACCCGTGCGTCGAATAGCCGATAAGACTTCCCCTCTTAATAGTGCGGCTATCGAACCTAAACCACTCATACCCTCTATGGTGTCTTGAGTGCAAAACAAAATGGCCCTATCGGTTATACCTTTGCCTTGAGCCCATTTTGTTCCTCCTAATGATATGAACACTTCACACCATCATGTGACCGTCTCGATCCATCGATCTTGACTTCACTTGCCCTTCACCGTGCATCGGTCCATCGGCGCCTAGTCTTGCCCGAGCTTCACCATCGCATGGTCCTTCACTCCCAAGCCTTGACTAGCCCTTCACCTTCAACACCGGTCCATGGAGCCAAGCATCGTCTTGATCTTCACCTTTGATCACATGACACGTGTCATGCTTCATATGCATTAAGCTCATCATGTGGACAACCTTTCTCTAAATCAACCACTTAGATAAACAAGGTTAGTCCTAGGTTTCATCAATTAGCCAAAACCAAACTAGGGACTTTCAATCTCCCCTTTTTGGTAATTGATGACAACCTCAACAAAGATGATTTTATAATAAAGATTTTGAACTTGTCATACTTGTCCAATCATTAAGCTCACAAGAGAAATTTGGACAACTATAGCAAGTTCGGTTTTGGTAGTATTGCTCCCCCTACATATGTGCATAGAGTTTGGATTTGAAGCTTTGCACATATGCATGGATAAGATTGTGGGGAGAGTAATTCTACCAAAATGATGCTAAGGTGTAAGAAATGGACCTTTGAAGCGTGATACCAATCGGAGTTGCAATTTACACCATCCTTAGCACCATGAAGTAACTAGACATCCATCAAAAACTCAAGAACCCCGTGAGATCAACATTATAAGCAAAGTTCTTGAACCACTTGTAAAGCAAGGGGAGTCTAGTTACAACCTATGCATGCTAGTAGATCATTTCATCAATCAAGTTCTATACTAGCATTGCACCACACAAGCAAGGAGACACTACTTGTATAAAACTTTAAAACTAGGTGCCATGAGCAAGTCATATGAGAATGCACAAACAAATGCAACAACTTTGTTCATGAGCTTGCTCCCCTTCTTGTGTGCATCAAAATTTTATTTACCCCTTTATCATGTTCAATCATCTTTTTCTCTCCCCTTTGTCAACAATTGCCCAAAATGGGATCAAATTGTGGAGAGAAAAGGACTTTGATGGAGTAAACAAAACTTTAGTCAAATTTGGTTCAATCTAGACCACTTGCCAAAGACATTTAATTTGGTTTGAACCAAAGACAAGCTTCTTCACACCTCATGACAAGGGTTATCTTGCCTATGTTGAATTAAACACTTATAGCAAATATTCTAGATTCAACACTAGGATTGCAAGCCTACAAACATGTCATATGTCACCACTAGATCAAGCAAAGCATGGAAGCAATAGTGGTAAACATATATACATCAAACACATTTGATTTAACATGAATGCTCCAAATGCACCTTGTATGTCTACATGTGCTACCACAAGTATAATCCTAAGCATGAATGACATGTCAACCAATGGTACCTTGCTTTGTCGAAGGAGAGGCATGTCAAGTAGTGGTGGGGTGCATTCAACACATGTTTGAGAAGTCAAGAATGTTCAATTAATTTCTTAGCTTGCAAAACCTTCTTTCATCAAGTGGCTTGGTGAGGATGTCGGCAAGTTGATCATCGGTGCCCACACTTTCAATGAAAATGTCACCCTTTTGTTGATGATCTCTTATGAAGTGATGCCTTATGTCAATATGCTTTGTTCTTCCATGTTGAACCGGGTTTTGTGTCATCTTGATTGCACTTTCATTGTCACAAAACAATGGCACATTCTTGAAGTTGATGCCATAATCCTTCAAAGTTGACTTCATCCAAAGCAATTGTGCACAACAACTCCCCGCACTAACATATTCGGCTTCGGCGGTAGAGATTGCCACACTATTTTGTTTCTTTGAGGACCATGACACAAGTGATCTTCCAAGAAGTTGACATGTACCACTTGTGTTCTTTCTATTGATCTTGCAACCACCATAGTCGGAGTCCGAATATCCAATCAATTCAAACTTTGACCCCTTGGGATACCACAATCCAACATCTCTTGTTTGCTTCAAGTACCTCAATATTCTCTTTGCGGCCGTGAGATGACTATCTCTAGGTGAGGCTTGATATCTAGCACACATGCAAACACTAAACATGACATCCGGCCTTGATGCGGTGACATAGAGTAGGCTTCCAATCAATGACCGATTATCCTTTTGATTCACCATATTGCCATCATGATCACTATCAAGATTCCCATTGGTGCCCATTGGAGTTGAGATTGGCTTTGCATCTTGCATCCCAAACTTCTTCAACATGTCCCTTATGTATTTCCCTTGACTCACAAATGTCCCATTCTTCAATTGCTTGACTTGAAGACCAAGGAAATAGCTAAGTTCACCAATCATGGACATCTCAAACTCTTTTGCCATCATTTCACCAAATTCTTCACAATATGCTTGATTGGTTGATCCAAAGATGATATCATCAACATAGATTTGCACAATGAAGAGATCATTACCAATCTTCTTGGTGAATAGAGTAGTATCAACCTTGCCCATAATGAACCCCTTGGATTGAAGGAAAGTCTTCAATCTCTCATACCATGCTCTAGGTGCTTGCTTCAAGCCATACAAAGCTTTCTTCAACTTGTACACATGGTTGGGCTTCTTCTCATCTTCAAAACCGGGAGGTTGCTCAATATATACTAGCTCATTGATGATCCCATTGAGAAATGCACTCTTGACATCCATTTGATATAACTTGATGTTGTGGGCACATGCATAAGCCAATAGTATCCTTATTGCCTCCAATCTTGCCACGGGAGCATATGTTTCATCATAGTCAAGACCTTCAACTTGAGTATAGCCTTGTGCAACTAGTCTTGCTTTGTTTCTAATCACAACACCATCTTGATCTTGCTTGTTCTTGAAAACCCATTTTGTTCCAATGACATTGTGATCCTCCGGCCTCTCAACTAACTCCCACACATCATTTCTTGTGAAGTTATTGAGCTCTTCTTGCATTGCTATGATCCAATCGGCATCATCCAAGGCTTCCTCAACTTTCTTTGGCTCTTTGGTTGACACAAATGATGCATACTCACAAATCATTGCCACCCTTGATCTTGTTTGCACACCACTTCTAATATCACCTATGACACTATCAATTGGGTGATCTCTTGCAACATGTTGTGGTTGTAGCACTTGCACTTGATTGCTTGAGCTTGGTTGATCACTTGACTTGTCTTCATTGGATGAACTAGCACCATGATCTTGCACTTGAGCATTGCTAGCTTGCCTCAATGGAGAATTGAGCACTTCATCTTTATCATCTTGCACATCAACCACTTGCTTTGCTCTTATGTCACCAATGTCCATGTTCTTCATAGCTTCAACCAATTGAGTTCCACCAACATCTTCTAGATTCTCATCTTCATCTTGTGACCCATTGGTTTCATCAAATTGCACATCATGAACTTCCTCTCTAATGCCACTTGAATTGTTCCAAACTCTATAAGCCTTGCTTGTAGTTGAATAACCGAGTAGGAACCCTTCATCACATCTCTTTTCAAACTTCCCCAATCTAGTGCCCTTCCTCAAGATATAGCATTTGCAACCAAACACTCTAAAATAGCCAATGTTGGGCTTTCTTCCATGAAGTAGCTCATATGGGGTCTTCTCTAACAAGGTATGACAATAGAGCCTATTGATGTAGTAGCATGTCGTGTTGATTGCTTCATCCCAAAATGATTGACTAACATTGTACTCATGAAGCATTGATCTAGCCATATCAAGCAATGTTCTATTCTTCCTCTCAACTAGGCCATTTGATTGTGGAGTGTATTTGGCCGAGAATTGATGACCAATGCCATAGTGATCACACAATTCTTCCATTCTTGTATTCTTGAACTCACTCCCATTGTCACTTCTCACTTTCTTGATTCTCATGTCAAACTCATTGTGAACTCTAGTGAGAAAAGTCTTGAAGGTGTCATACACTTCACTCTTGTCACTAAGAAAGAATACCCATGTGAATCTTGTGAAGTCATCCATTATGACAAACCCATACTTGTTGCCACCAATACTTGTGTATGTAGTTGGGCCAAATAGATCCATGTGCAACAACTCAAATGCCTTGCATGTGCTCATTATGCTCTTCTTTGGATGTGAGCTTCCAACTTGCTTCCCGGCTTGACATGCACTACACAACTTGTCCTTTTCAAATACAACATCTTTCAAGCCTTCAACAAGATTGTGTTGTGTGAGCTTCTTCAATTGTTTCATGCCAACATGCCCAAGCCTTCTATGCCAAAGCCAACCCAAACTTGATTTTGATATCAAACATGTTGTCAAAGAAGCTTCACTAGTGTTGAAATCAACAAGATAGAGATTCTCATATCTAAATCCTTTGAACACCAAGTTGGAGCCATCAAGAGAAACTACCTCAACATCATTTGCTCCAAAGATGCACTTGTAGCCTAGATCACAAATTTGTGCCACCGAGAGAAGATTGAAGTCCAAGCTTTCAACTAGCAACACATTGGAGACACTCATGTCATTTGATATTGCAATCTTGCCCAAGCCAACTACCTTGCCTTTCTTGTTATTACCAAAAGTGATTGCCTCAATGCCACTATCATTCTTCTCGATTGAATCAAACATTCTTGATGTGCCGGTCATGTGTTGAGAACACCCACTATCAATAATCCAATGCCTTCCTCCGGCTTTATAATTCACCTACAAGCAAATCAATGAAGCTTAGGTACCCATTTTTGCTTGGGTCCTTGTAGGTTAGTGACTAAGCTCTTTAGTACCCAAATAGCCTTCTTCTTTGGGCCAACAATGGGTGTACCAACAAACTTAGCTTGCACACCTTTCACACCCTTGGTAAGCACATAACAAGAATCAAAAGGTATAGCATTGTCAAGTTTCTTGTTTTGTTGCTTCTTGTTGCAATTTTGCTCTAGGTGCCCAATTTGCTTGCATCTATAGCAAAATCGACCATTGCTCTTCACAAAGCTAGGCTTTGGAATTGCAAAGGCCGACTTGCCCTTCTTGGGGATATAGCCCAATCCCTCTTTGTTAAGAGAGAACCTTTGGCTACCCAAGCACTTTAGCAAGCGGGCCTCACCACCATAGGCTTTGCCTAAGGCATGAGTGAGCTCATCCACCTTCTTCTTGAGGGTCTCATTCTCTACCATTAGTGTAGCATCACAAGTGAAGCCATCACTAGTAGTGGAGATAGAGTCGGTGGTGGTGGTGAATGATGTGCTACAAGAAGGGTTAGCATTTGTCATGATGATAGGTTGATAAAATGACTCATCAATGATGTCACAAGTAAGACCTATATCACATGATGCAATCTCCACTTTCTTTGCTTGTTGCTCGAGTAGAAGTGAGTGAGCTTCTTTAAGCTTAGAATGAGCATCACCAAGCTTCTCATGGTCTACCACTAGACTCTCATGAGTGGTCATAAGCTCACCTAGGGCTTTCTCAAGTATTTCTACTTTCATTGAAAGCTTCTTGCACTCCTTTTCCTTGGCAATAGCTATATCTCTAGTTTCTTGCATCAAGTCATATAATTGATCCTTAGTCGGTTCATCATCATCATCAACATTATCAACATCGTGAGCATATTCCATCTCACTATCATCATCACTATCATCATATTGTACCTTTGTTTCCTTGGCCATGAAGCATGATGGTGATGTGGAGAATAATGAAGACTTCTTATTGATAGCGATGGAAGCCATAGCCTTGTTGCTTGAATCTTCATCTTCATCATCATTGTCACTTTCCCAAGTGACCACAAATGCACCATTCTTGCCCTTCTTGAGTGTCATCTTGGCCTCATGCTTCTTCTTCTCAAACTTGCCCTTGTTGTAGTTTTTCTTCTTCTTATATGGGCATTCGGCTTGTAGATGCTCGGTGCTATCACAATTGAAGCACTTTCTTGGTTGCTCTTGCTTCTTGAAGTTGTTCCTCTTGAAGCCTCTTCTCTTGATGAACATGTGTCCCATCTTCTTCACTACAAGAGCAAGTGCCTCATCATCAATCTCAAAGTCACAATCTTCCTCATTGTTTTCTTCTTCTTCAAAGATTGGTGCTTTGCCCTTGGAGGATGTGGCTTGGAATGCCACGGTCTTCTTCTTCTTCTCTTCCTCCACCTTCTCATCATCTTGATCAAACTTGTCATATGTCAAGACTTCACCAAGCAAATCATTTGGCTTCTTATTCTCAAGCCCATCTCTTTGTAGCATTAGCTTCAACATCTTGAAGCTCTTCGGCAAGTAAATCAAGAACTTGTGACAAAAGTCTTCATCTTTTGTCTTGTGCCCCAAACTCTTGAGATCATTCACAATCACTTGTAGACGATGAAACATTTCAATGATTGTTTCATCCTCCTTCTTCTTGAAGTTCTCGAACTCACTCTTGAGTCCATATAGCTTGGCACTCTTCACAACCTTGGTGCCCTCATAGGTCTCACCCAACCTAGTCCACACTTCACTTGCAAGCTCCAAATCCTTGATTCCCTCAAACACCTTTGTATCAATGCCATTGTATAGGGTGTTGAGAGCCATTCTATTGCATGTGATGTTGGCTTTGTCTTCATCGGTGAGATGATCATTATCAAGTATGGCATAATCATGCAATGTAACTTGCAACACTCTCTCTTGTATCGAACCAAGATACATGATCATCTTTCTCTTCCAATGGTCAAATGAGCTAACTCCATCAAACATAGGCGGTTTGCCCCCAACATGGTTGAACACAATTTGAGCCATCTTAACATCGTAGGATGTTAAGCCTTGCACAAAAATGGTGACCTCGGCTCCGATACCACTTGTAAGGTCCTAGATGGCTAGAGGGGGGGTGAATAGCCTATAAAAAATTTCTACAAACTCACTAAGCAAACTTCATTAGATACTCAAACGGTGGAAAGCAAGTTTTGCTTAGCCTACTAGATGTTGCAAGCCTCCTATCCAAGCAATTCTAGTAGGTGATCACTAGTACACACAAAAGCTATCACTTGTGATCAAGAGTTCTACCCACGGGATTTAGTCTACACAAGAAGTGGTTCCCGACCGACCACACAAGCAATTCTACCCACGGGATTTAGTCTACACAAGATGTGGTTCCCGACCGACCACGCAAGCAATTCTACTTTGCAAGAATGTAATCAAAGTAATACAAGAGAGGATGAGACTTGTTATACCGACGCGTCGAGTCGAGGTTGCCAATCACCAAGAGAACGAGCAATCGATCACAATCGGCAACACACAATCAATGACAACCAATCACCGGGAGACAAGGATGAACACAATTGTTTTTGTTCACCCGGTGTTCACTTGGGCACCGCCAAGCTACGTCACCGGTTGTGTCGACCAACACCTAGATGGTTCTTCGGTGTGACCCTCAAGTCACTAGCCCCTCAAGGCTCGCCCCGCAAGGCACCGCAAGACCCACTCTCAAGCGAGGTACTCAACGACACGCGCAATCCACTAGGATGCTCTTCGTGATCCCCACGAGGTGAGCTCAAACCTCTCACAAGCAACCGGAGGTGGCCAAGAACAATCACCTTCTCTTGCCAATGCCTCCAACAATCTCCAAGCCGGCTAGGAGCGGTACTCTCCAAGAGTAACAAGAAATCCACCGGCTAAACCACCCACAAGTGCCACTAGATGCCCTCAAGCAATGCAATGCACTAGGTGATTCACTCAATCTCTCTTAGGATGAACAACCAAGCAAGGGAGAAGAGTGGGAGAGAGTCTCTTAGCTCAAAGAATGCACAAGGGATGAGAAATGGCCAAGAGACCTCCCCAAGGGCCGGCCACCTTCTATTTATAACCCCTCAAACAAATGTGACCGTTACCCCCCTCGGGAGGCCGAGGCGCGCGGACGCGTCTCGCGCAAACCGGACGCGTCCGGCGCTTCTTCCTCGCGCGGCCCGAGCCGACCGTTGGCGCCGCGGCCAACCGCGTCGCCACGTGGGCGTCCGGCGCACGCCCTATGCACGCCACAGCGTCGGCGCCCGCGTCCGCTCGCAAACGCCGAGCTCGGAACTTTCGTCCGAAGTCCGGCGTGCGCCGGACGCGGCACCCGCGCGTCCGCCGCCTTGAGCCGAGCCACCAGCAACGCGCCGTCTTCCACCGAGCGCCGGACCCAGCACAGTAAACAAGCCGAGTCCGCCGCCTGCGTCCGCCGCGCGTCCGACGAACATCTTCGCAGAGCCACCACCTCGCGCCACGCCACAATGCGCCGGACGCGTCCGGCGCCTCTTCCAGGTGCTGACTTCATCGTTTTGTCGCCGTGTCGTGACACCAACTTCTCCAACATGCTATCCAACAAGTATACCAACTTGATCAACAGAGATAGCATGATTTCAACCAAATTTTGCATCCGACGCAATAGAAAATATGCATCCATTTTTCCCAAAAAGCGCCGAATCCCGCCTCACAGCTCGGCGGGAGGAAGAGAGGGACCCAAATCCAACTCTACCCCCGCAAACCACGGCGCGTCCAAACGCCACCTTTGTAAATGTGCCAACACCACCAAGTGTACATCTCCATGTGCTTGTGTGTTAGCTTTTCACAAACATTTCCCAAAGGTTAGGTTAGCTCACTAGGCCCTACATGCAATGCACTTCATGAATTCACCTAGTGGCACCCGTGCGTCGAATAGCCGATAAGACTTCCCCTCTTAATAGTGCGGCTATCGAACCTAAACCACTCATACCCTCTATGGTGTCTTGAGTGCAAAACAAAATGGCCCTATCGGTTATACCTTTGCCTTGAGCCCATTTTGTTCCTCCTAATGATATGAACACTTCACACCATCATGTGACCGTCTCGATCCATCGATCTTGACTTCACTTGCCCTTCACCGTGCATCGGTCCATCGGCGCCTAGTCTTGCCTGAGCTTCACCATCGCATGGTCCTTCACTCCCAAGCCTTGACTAGCCCTTCACCTTCAACATCGGTCCATGGAGCCAAGCATCGTCTTGATCTTCACCTTTGATCACATGACACGTGTCATGCTTCATATGCATTAAGCTCATCATGTGGACAACCTTTCTCTAAATCAACCACTTAGATAAACAAGGTTAGTCCTAGGTTTCATCAATTAGCCAAAACCAAACTAGGGACTTTCACCAGGTATTTGGTGGGGAAGTGCTGCACGTGGCATGGGAATGCCAGGAGCACCTCAGCCAGCAGCTCCTCCGGGCACCGAATCGGGGTGATGGTGCACTTGTCAACGTTGGTGGTGAGACCCGATGCCCAGCGAAAAGGTCAAGGATGCGTCGCAAGCAGATGAAGTCGATGGGCTTGGGGGCGAGGAAGACGACGAGGTCGTCCGCATAGACCGTCGTCCTGAACTTGATGGAGGAGCCCGGGAGAGGCGTGAGCTGCCCCCGGCGGTCTGCTTCTGCGATCAGCGCATTGAGCACCTCCATGACGATGACGAAGAGGGAGGATGACAGCGGGTCGCCCTGTGGAAGGCCGCGCGCGTGATAGATCCTGTGCCCCGGGCGGCCATTGATCATCACCTTGGTAATGGCTGTGGAGAGCAAGAGATAGATCCATTCCCGCCACCTAGCGGGGAAGCCCATGTGTTGAAGGACCTCTAGCAGGAAGGGCCAGCTGACCGTGTCGAAAGCCTTAGCCAGGTCCACCTTGAGCAGCAGCATGGGGTGGCACTTGGAGTGAAGCCACCGGCACGCTAGCTGGACTGTCCGGAAGTTCTAGTGGATGCGGCGTCCCCGAATGAATGCCGTCTGATTAATGGCAACCAGCCGGGGCATGAAGGGCTGTAGGTGAATGGCGAGGACTTTGGCGAACAACTTTCCAATGCAGTGGATGAGGCTGATCGGCCTGTAGTCTCGCAGTCCCTAGGGCGAGCTGGACTTGTGTAGTAGCACCATGATAGCCTCATTCAAATAGGTTGAAGTTCCCGAAATCAAGTTCCCACAGCTCTGGAACACACGTTCGATGTCGTCGCCGACGACAGACCATGCCGCTTTGAGGAAAGCAGCCCCAAATCCGTCCGGCCCCGGGGCACGGTCGGATGGGGACTCCTGGACAGCCCGCAAAATCTCCTCCCTGGAGAATGGGTGTTCCAGGACGTCTAGCTCAAGTCGAGGTAGCTGCAACTGTTGAAGATCGAGGCGGTGCGAGCGCAGGAATGGCATGCCCAGGATGGCATTGTAGTAGTCGTAGACGACCTCCTCCTTTGCCTCATCCTCAGAGAAGGTGTTGCCGTTATGCGCGATGGCAAGCATATAATTTTTCCGGCGATGGTGGCACGCTTGGAGATGAAAGAATTTAGTGCAAGCGTCCCCTTTCCGAAGCTGTCTAGTGCGCGCATGCTGCCTTGCCATAGTCCTGGCCATGGAGGCCAAGCCTAGGACGTGAGCCTTTAGGTCCTGATGTAGTTCACACTCCCCAGCAGACAACTGTCTGGACTCTTGCGCGACATCAAACTCATGAATGATGGCGCGGGCAGCAGCTAGCTGGAACGGGACGTTCCCCACCTGAGTGGCGCGCTAACTGGAGAGTGCCCTGGCCAGCGCGCACAGCTTGACGTCAAGGTCCTTGCAGGTGTCGATGGCGATGTTCGAGAGGCCCCAGCTCTCGGAGACCACGTCGAGGAAACCGGACAGCTTCATCCAGAACCGCTCAAAACGAAAACGTGGCACCGCCCAAGGTTGGGAGTTGAGGATGAGTAGCAGGGGAGCATGGTTAGAGGAGTCTGATGAGAGGCTTCACAGGTGGTGGTTTGGAAATGCTTGCATCCACTGGACTGAGCCGAACGCCCGATCAATGCGTTCCAGGGTGGGCACCTCCTTGCCACTAGACCAGGTGAACAGGCGGCCGTGGAGGTGGAGCTCGTCGAGCTGGAGGGAGTTGATGACGTCCCTGAATGCGCACATTAGGCTACGGTTAAGCCGCCCGTTGTTCTTGTCGGCCGCCTGATAGATGAGATTGAAATCTCCACAGACTAGCCACGGACCCGGCAGGCGGCGCGGATGTCCCTTAGCTCTTGCAGGAAGGCGGCCTTGTCCGAGAGAATTACCGGCCCGTATACATTAGTTAGCCACCACTGGAGAAGCTGCGGGCCGCCTGAAACCCTCAACGTGATGGAGAACCGGCGCACGGAAGGCTGGGACATAGCCCAGAGGTCACGGTGCCAAGTCGTGCATGCTCCACCGGCGACCCCAGAAGCAGGCAGGAAGACAAAGTCGTAGTCACAGCTAGTGCATTGCGTGTTCACAGATACAGATAGGTTCTCGATCTTGGTCTCTTGGACGCAAACGATGGAGGCACGTTGGTTGGAGACGATGTTCCTGAGAACGTTACGGCGCGCACCACTGTTGAGTCCGCGCGCGTTCCAAAGCAGAATATGGTTGTCTGACATTGGGAAACCGGCTTGCGACGAGGTAGGAGGGGCCGCACTCAAGACCTGCGCGAGGCCGAGCGGGCCGCCCGTTCGGGCAGCTGGGGGAATAGCTCCCTCATGGTCTCCCAGCGCGCGGAGTCGATGTGGTCACCAAAAGCCGCGTGGAAGCGATAGTTGATGGTCGGGTCCGGGGAGTCAAGGCGTGCGTCGCTGTTGCTCCATTTGTTGAGGACCCGGCGAGCCTGTTTCTCCAGCTGAGGATCCCTGTATGCCAATTTCGCTGCAAGGCGTGAGCTGCGGCACAGCTTCCATTCGTCCACGGGAATGCGAGATTGGCGTGGCTGAGGTAGTTGCTGAAGTAGGGGAGCCTCGATAGGTAGCGCCAGGGAAGCAATGAAGTCGTCCACAGAGGATGCATCAGGCGCCTGGTGCGCCAGCGGCGGCGGTCCGGGCACGTCCGCTGGCAACGAGGCCGGAGCGTCCAGCACCACGGTCGCGACGGTTGACATCGACACCTGGTCGTCATCCGTCGCGTTGCCGGAGGTGCCTGGAACAGGCGCGAAGTCAAAAGCGTGTTCGTCGGTCGGCGGCGACGGGGACAGCGACACCGAGTCATCGTCCACCCTGCACAGTGAGCGGTCCGAGGCCGCACCCTGCTCCGGGCCCAGGTGGCAGGGTACTTGAGTGTACCACGCGAGCGTCGCGAACTCATTGGCGGCAAGGTCGGCCCACCAGTCGTTTGGGTTCGGGGCGGCATAGTGCGCGCTCCGACCGTCCAGCAGCAAGGCTGGCGCGACGTTGATGAAGCCCCCCACAACACCCATCTTGACGGAGCCAGAAGAACGTTGGACGAGCATGTCCGGAGAGGGCGGTCCACACAACAACAGCAGCCCAGGCGGCGTTGTGGCGAGGACAGCAGGCGGGCCTTGCCAGGCCGCGGCATTGCGGCGTGCACGGGGCGTCGAGGCAGGGCCAGCATCCCACCGTAGACAAGTCGGCGCTCGCGGCATTGATGGGCACCGGGCAGCGAATGTCACCAATCTGGATGGCAGCCAGGGCCGCAACATCGTCGGCGAAGTCGGGGTGCCGGGGCGAAACCGAGTTCTCCACCTCACCATCCCCCGGGCCATCCCCAGCACCAGCAGCATGTTGCGCCAGACCATCCTGTGCGGCATGGACGTCTGGGTGTCCGCCAATGGGAGCAGCAGCCTGGGGCGGTGAGGGCGGCAGCGAGTTCCAGTCCTGGTACGCGACCGCCCGGGTGCGCACCAGGTAGTGAAGCCACGGCAGGTGGTCGTCGGGCAGTGCGATTCCCGGGACCGCGGGTTCCGGGACGAAGATGATCTACTCCTCGTGAATGAGCCGGGGGTCCCTGCACCAGGCCGACACGAAAAACTCTCTATCGTCGATGAGAGGCGTGTCCCTGAACTCAGAGAAGGAAAGGTTGGCGCACGACGGGCCCAGGATCGTTTGGGCGACCTCCAGATTGCGGGCGTGCCGGGGCACCCTAGCAATGGCAACGACCACCTTGAACTTGAAACGCCCGTGGACAGCCAGTGAGGTGCGACGCCAGGGGTTCCAGATGAGCGGGAGCCAGCAATGGCTCCTCCTTGACTCGAGAATGCACTCCCTGTCAGCGCCATGATGGAAACGTACCACAAAGTCCTCTGGATAGTGGTGTCTCACGTCGAACTCGTAGTCGTCCAGGTCAAAGCGCTGCTGCAGGTAGTCCTGGACCTCAGCGACAGAGACGGCGGGCCTGATGCCCCCCACAATCGCAGTCAGGGCGCGCCCCAGGTTGTCCTCGTCTGCCTGAATGGCACGGCTCCGGGGCACCACGACGAACGGGGTGTCCGCATAGTGTCCAGCCCGAAGGGCCTCCGGCGTCCAGAAATGAGCCGGGAACGCCAATGGCCGCGCCGGCATCGGGTCGACGACATCCCCCCCCCCCCCGAGCACCAGCGGAGGAGGCGGCGGGGAGGTGGGGGTGGCGGCGGCGGAGCAGCCGGTTCATCCAGGAGGCCCTCTGGAGTAGGCTGGGGCAGCGGGGTAGGGTCCTCAGGGGACGGCGGGGCGCACGCCGGAGGCACCGAGAAGGAGCGGCCGGTCGAGGTGGACCGTGCCGAGGCCGTGTCCATGGACGCGCGGCTGTGCCCCGCTGCCTCGCGCGCATTCGACGGGCGAGCACCACCTGGGTGCCCGGCATCCGAGGAACGGCGGCGCTTGCGGCCGGCCAGGGCAGGGGCCGCCGAGAGCGGGCACGTCGCGGCGCGGTGGCACTCCTTCCAGCAGGTGTAGCATCTCGCTGGGAAAGTGCAGGTGGCGCGTGTATGGTCCCCTCGTAGGCAACGCAGGCAGAGCCCCTGAAGCTCTGGAGGGACGGACCGCGGAGAGCGGCGTCGCCGTGGGGAGCGGCCGACCTTTCAGCTGTGGACGCCGAAGAAACCCTCATCATCCGGAGCGCCCCGTGCGCGCGGAGGATGGGACGCCTGCGGTGAGTCCGGGCGCGGGGAACGGGGGTTGGGCGCAGTCGGAGGCGGGCGGACGTCGAGGGACACCACCGAGGTGAGCCTGGACTGCTTCGGCGGCGCGGGCACCTCTGGATGTGTGGCCCGAGTGTCCCGCATGAAGCCGGACGGCCGGTTCCTCTTCCGGTGCCGACGGGAGCGGCGTCGCTTCCGGGCCGGCTCGGCCGGAGCCTTGCCCTTGTCCGACGGCGGCGGTGGTGGAGAGGGGGGCTCGGAGTCGGAGTTGGAGTAGACCTCCGAGTCACTGAGGGCAACCCGCTCCCCAGGACCACGGACGAGGAACTCACGCAGTAGCCCCGGCGAATCCGAGAAGAACTCCTGCGGCGGCGGAAGAGCGTCGTCGTCGTGGTGGTCCGCCCACAGGCGGCGCGGGGTGGCCGACTCTGAGGCGCCACCTGGTCCACGACCCAGGGCCTCGAGGAGCCTGCCGGGGGAGCCCGCGTCCAGCGCCTCCTGGACCTCCAGAGCCCAGCCGCGGCGCGGGGTCGACGGATCCGCCATGGCCAGATCTGGAGCAGCTCAAGGCAGAAGGGGAGCCGGCGCTCGAGCGAGAGAGGGTACAGGAGAAGGGGAGAAAGGTGGAGCGGGCGGGGTAGGAGCAGGAGGTGGTGGATCTAGGCCCGAGGAGGCTTGGAGGACGCCGGCGCCGGCGGCGGCGCGGGGCGGCGCGGAGTCGCCATGGGGTCGCCCGGGTCGCTTACCTTATCCCCCGGCCAGTGCATGCGATGCGCCTCTGAGCTCCAAGGTTCCAACCCTCCAACAGGCAACAGCATCTTGGCCTGCACCTGTACAGCGATGCCACTGCCATGTACAGACAAAAGGGAGTCAACACATCCGACAAGTGCATCTGTACTATGTTTATGCCCAAGTCAACATGCCAGCCCTGCCATTTCGGTATATATAGGAGGCAAGACCAAGCTTGGGCAAGACATCAGCGAGTGCAGCACGACGTCAAGGACAAGGAGTAGTAGGAAGCGTGTTGTGATGGATCATGATGGCGCCGGCGATGGCGAGGTGCGCCATCGGCCGCTGGATGATCGTGACGATGAGCAAGACCATAAGCTGTCGTCCTCGTGGCGGGCTGCGGCGGCCAGCTTCAGGGACAGCATGTCCCGCTCCCTCTCCTTCTCCCTTAGCCAGCGGCACGAGCAGGAGGAGGACGACGAGGTTGAGCTGAGATGGGCGGCCGTCGAGAGGCTGGAGACCATGGACAGGCTCCACACCTCGCTGCAGAAGCTCCACGCAACGGCGGACCAGGGCCTGGAGCCATGGCAGGAGGTGGACGTGCGCAAGCTGGGCGCAGCGGAGCGGCGTGCGGTGGTGGACACCCTCGTCACCAACATCCACCGTGACAACCTCCGCCTGCTCCGCAAGCAGCGCCAGAGGATGGACCGCGTCGGCGTCCGCCCACCCACGGTGGAGGTGCGATGGCGCGACGTCCGCGTCGAAGCCGAGTGCCAGGTGGTGCACGGCAAGCCGCTCCCCACCATCTGGAACACCGTCGTCTCCAACCTCTCGGCACGTGTTCTTTCCATCGGCGCCTGGCACAGCTCTCCTTTGTTTCTCTCTCTCTCTCTCTCTCTCTCTCTCTCTCTCTCTCTCTCTCTCTCTCTCTCTTCTTTATCCATTACATCGTCCATTGATTTCATCGATCAGGTGGTGAGCACCATGCTGGGCCTCAACCGCCAGCAAGAGGCCAGGGTGCGAATCCTCCACGGCGTCAGCGGCGTCGTGAAGCCGTCCAGGCTGACGCTTCTGCTTGGACCCCCTGGTTGCGGCAAGACCACACTCCTCAAGGCGCTCGCAGGGAAGCTCAAAGCCACCGGTCTCAAGGTGACAGGAGAGATAGAGTACAATGGTGTGGAGCTGAGTGGTTTCGTTCCGGAGAAGACGGCGGCTTACATCGATCAATACGACCTTCATGTCCCTGAGATGACAGTCAGAGAGACCATCGACTTCTCTGCAAGATTCCAGGGCGTTGGCAACAGAGCAGGTAATGTCTATGAATGACTGGTCATCACCAGTCACTGGCAACAGAACGGCTTTGTGTGTGTGTGTGTGTGTGTGTTCCGACTTTTGTGCGGCCGGCAGACTCCTTGGCTCTCAATCCCCCGTACGTCTCGTGATGGGTTATATGGCTGCGCGCTTGTTGTGAGGATGCTCGCGGTTTGCGTGGTAGCGTCGGGTGTTGGGTGAGGCCAACGTTTTGTCACTAGCACCTTCCTTCGTGACCCCTTCGTGGTGGGCAATGGCGGGTGGCAGTGGGTAGTGCAAGTGATCTTGGCGAAAGCCTGGACGGCGACGTCTTCGGACGTCACTTTCTTCCTTAGAGGCGTTCTTCTCATACCTCTTCTACTACCTAGTTAGGATTTACGGGTGAAAACCTTACCACTTGCGATGTTGGTGCATGTGGCGTGTCGTTTCCTTCTTGAAGGCGTCACATGGCTTTCCAGCCTCCGCTCGGCTGCTCTGTTTCAGCTGTTTGGCCATGGTGGTGCTCGACATCAATGTTTTGGGTAACTCAATGAATGACGCACTCTCTTCAGTTGTGTAGTATTTGGGTCCGGTTTCTACATACAAAACTAAGCCAGCACTTTACTTTTGTTTTTCATCGCCTAATAAAATTAGCAGCAAAGCTTTTGCCATTTTTTCTTAAAAATGAACCCACTCGTACTACCATTGTATTTTATTTTCTCAGAGATCATGAAGGAGGTGATTAGAAGGGAGAAGGAGGCAGGGATTACACCTGACCCTGATGTCGACACCTATATGAAGGTAAAAACACTAGTTTTTATCATGCATGTTTTTTCCTTATTAATTGTCTAACTCTAACAAGCACAGATTCTACTTCAATCCTAACGGGTATTATTACATCTTTTTTCGTAGGCGATATCTGTGGAAGGTTTAGAAAAGAGCATGCAAACAGACTACATTATGAAGGTATAGTAAATGTCGCTTAAGGAAACATGCATGGTGCTCTTGTCTGACGGTATATGAATGGGCTCTTCCTCAATTGACAGATTATGGGACTTGACGTCTGTGCTGACATAATGGTGGGAGATGCAATGAGAAGGGGTATTTCAGGCGGTGAGAAGAGGAGACTTACCACAGGTGACGATTCCACAGAATTATTTGAGGAGATGTCATCATCCTAAGACTAATTTTCATTTTAGCAAATAAAGACTAATATTTTTATAGCATGTCACAAACTAAATTTGGGAGAACTAGCCTCAAAATGATATATTTGATTTTTAGGTTAAAGCTGTTTAGCCTCAAAAATGGTCCAACGATCCAAAAAATCTACATTTGTGAATTGGAACGCAGTTTTTTAAAAATTTATCAGCATACATGTTTAGGTGAAATCTAAAGTTTATTAGTAACAAAGAACATGCTCAACATTAAGCTTCAACTAGAAAGAAAATTTAAAAGCATTTTAAATGGACTTGACTAGACTTGGTACTGATACATGTGGTCGGCGCTGGATTTAACTTGCCACATGCATATAAATAACCAAACAGGGTTGGAGCCGAGCCAAGACAACTTTTTTTTTTCCACGGGACACTGGATAAATCCTAAATTGCTGTGGGACACTGAACTTCTATATCTTAGCCGTGGGACACTATTTTGTACAGCAGGTGGTGTGTTACAGCAAAGAAAAAAAAGTTTAGTGTCCCATAGCAAATTTTGCATATTTAGAGTGTCCCATTAACAAGCTGAGCCGAGCTAGCTTGTTTCGATAACGAGGTAATGAGAGCCTAGCCAAACCAAGTTGACTCGTGATCCAGTCCGAGCTGTAGAGCTCAACTTTGTGCTTAACCTATCATGCTACTCAATGATTTTCTCTTCGTTTGGATTCATTTGTTTTGGAGGAATTAGAACATACTTAATGCTTGGAATTTGAGATTCCACAACTTTCTAAAATTCGCATGTAAGTCTCTCAAATTCATAGGGTACGAGATAGAAATGGATTCTATACATCACCAAGTGATGTTTGTGCTCTCCAACTTAATTAAAGTTATAGAAATTATGTAGTCTATTTCAAATATATGACTAAACTATAATTTATTACAATAAATTTAATTTCAAGGATTCACAGAGGGCCTCAGTTTTTCAAGTAAAAAACTAATGCTTGGCTTATTAAATGTTTCGTCGGAGTCAAGCCGAGCTACGAGCAAGCCGAGCCATCTCGAAAGCTTTGAGCTTTTAATTCACGAGGCCTACAACTTTTTTTATAGAAAAAGGAATATATTAATATTCCAGCTTCTGCATCGACTGATGCATATGGTTGTTCATTATTACAAACATACACACACAGTTCCAGAGAATTTAAAAAACAAAGCTCTGAGCCATCAAGATAAAAAAAACGTTCTCTGTAGAAAACAAACTAAAGGGCAATTCTATTACTAAAATGCTAGTCATGCCTTGCAAACACTTCCATCGCAGCTATCTCAATGATCCTACAGCCCGCTTTCATAAATAGGCGATCCTCCTCCTTCTAAAGCAAGGACCAGAACCGGATCTAGTGCATCCCCTTGAAGATAACCCGCAAATAGGATGGTATTGTGATCTTGTTAAACACAACCTCGTTCCTTGTTAACTAAAGTGCCCAACAAATAGCACTTGCACCCACATGAATTTGAGATCTTCTTTTTCAATTTAACCCTTGCAACCACTCTGTAAACAAATTGTGTACCCCTGTTGGGTGGTTTTAGGTTAAATAAAATATGAATGATTCTCCACATAAATTTAGCATAATGACAGTTAAAGAGTAAATGTTGTATGGTTTCATATGAGGAACAAAAACAATATTTCCTATCTGTTTGCCACTGTCTCCTAGCTAAATTATCCTTTGTTAAAATTACTCCTTTGTACAAGTACCACATAAAAACCTTTACCTTGAGGGGTATTTTAAGTTTCCAAATTAGGGTATTATACGGTAAAGCCTATTGATTTAATAGCGCTATGTACATAGAATTAACTGAAAACAACCCATTCTGATGTAGCCCCCACACAAAACAATCTCTTTGGTTAGTTAAATGTACATTAGCAATCATGGCTATAACGCCATGCCAAGCCTGTAAATTTGCTCCAATTAGAGATCTCCTGAAAGCTACATTTAGCGGGATCGTAGACAACACTGTTCTAACAGAAGCACTTTTCTTTCTCATGATATTATATAATGCCAAAAAGATCATTTTGAGAGGACGTGGCATTATCCATGCATCCTCCCAAAAACGAACCTGAGATCTGTCACCAAGAACAAACTTGTCCATAGACAAGAACTCATTCTTGACCTTCAAAAGACCTGTCCAAAAATGAGAGTCCCCGAGCATGTGTTGAAGCTGAGTCAAAGTTTTTTCCTTTAGATATTTATTTCTAAGTAATTGCTGCCATACCCCATCTACATTTATTAATTTGAGAAGCCACTTCCTTAAAAGACACCTATTATGCACGTCTAAATTTAGAACACCCAACCCTTTTTGGTCCTTCGGTGTGCAAACAACCTTCCATTTTGTCAATCTATATTTCTTCTTATGCTCATTATTTTGCAAAAAAAAAAAAACTGAAAAAATCTAATTTTTTCAGAAGGGTATCTCAAAGAAAGACATCATGAACATAGGGAGACTACTTAGCACTGAATTAATCACAACAAGCCTACGGCTTAGCACCGCCTATAGTACACAACGGCTTACTAGCTAATGGCCATTGCATAAGCCCCATAGATTTGCGACCCGGTGACACGCAACAACCCTTTTCATCACATAGGTCAAGTGTAGGATTTGGGTTATTTCCACGCGATGACCTTGTCCTATAAAGACCAAAAGCCACAAACGCTGCCAGTTACTAGTACAGTGCCACACCGGTGATTTCTTGTGGTGGTGTCCTTTTAATTGGCGATTCGAATCGAGCGGGCGTGAGTAATGCCAAATGTATGGACCTGACCAAAGAACCATATGTGTAAACGTGTTTTCATTGGTAGGTTCTACTGGCACCCAAAAATGCTTAGAGAGTATAATGGGTTTCTCCAGCATGTTCTTATCGTCAAGATGGTCAAGGAAAATGCTAGGATCATCATATTTGGAGGTTGGGTGAAGAAAACATTATTTTCGGTGTTGAATCAGCCAGAGTCAGCTTAACCGGCCCTCTAAATCGGCTAAGCCGACTTGATCAATTTCCTCAAATGCATGAATGGACTGCACCATTGTGTTCCTCTCGTTGAGCTAATCGAAAAACATATATGGTTTGCCTCATTTGGAGTACAATGGGGGATAAATTATTTATGATTTTTAGACTATTACACTCGGAATCCTCGTACAAATTTTCATGGGAGTACAATGGGGCAGAGAGAGATTACAACATCAACAACACCACCAACAACACTTAAACAAACTCAGAGGTAAGCCTAAATACAAGTCGAAAGGCACGAACCAAACGTCAACTTGTGTCCGCACCGAGCAACATACTCGCCGCTTCACCATGGTCATCGTGCCCTCCACCACTCATCGTAGCTACGACGCTCCAAAGGCATCCTCCCTCTGAGGGCCCACGGTAGAATGGGGACTAAGAGTGGTGTCAAATATGCAACCCAGATCATCGGATAAGACGACCTCCCTTTGCACTTATGATGGTATCCTCCAGCACACCCGGGCCCACGTACCACCATCCAATGCCTTCCGCGGCGAGGAATCCTTGGAGGGGAATGGCGACAGCGGTGGAAAATCCATCCAGCATTTGATTTTATGACACCATCAAATAGAGCGCCGACGGAGTAGAGGCGCTAGAAGAAGACACTCGCGGATGCTCGGCTACGACTGACAGCTAGGACTAGTCTTGCCAAGGAGGGCTAACACAACATAGAGGAGAGGAAATAGAGAGAGCACAAGACTGCGGCAACAGCTGAAGCCTCCTCTACCTTGGCAATGTTCCCAGGCTTAGCCAACTTTGATAGGTTCAGAATGGGTTATATCGCATTTTGACGCGTTTTGCAAGGGGTTTCGACACCTTGAGGGATAAGACCACCCACATCTCATATATATGAGATCCACGGCCGATTGAGGTGCCCAACACACAAAATCGACATAAAAACCAATCTATCTTCTCTCTTTTACCCTAATCTCCTTCTCTACTTGTTCTTGTTCTTCGTTGGTGCTGTAATGGATGGTGGATCGACGACGGTGAAGCTCTAGAGTGGTCAAGGCGGCTAGGGTAGCCCATTGCTGGTCCGTCTCGGGCGTGTGGGGTTTCAGGTTTCAAGAGACTTCATCGGCGAGTCTTGAGT
The DNA here is from genome assembly GCA_018135685.1 of Themeda triandra. Lineage (NCBI taxonomy): Eukaryota > Viridiplantae > Streptophyta > Magnoliopsida > Poales > Poaceae > Themeda > Themeda triandra. The sequence goes on along the minus strand of JAENPR010000043.1, from coordinate 1,334,319 downwards.
ATCGCGCTCCCGACGAGGCTCCTCCGGCAACGTGTCTTGCATATCGCGCTCATCGCAGGAGGCACAAGGTCCAGGTGTGGATATCTCCTAGGCGCTGGCCGATTCCCAATTCGGCTTGACCTTATATGAAGCGATCTAGCTCCTTATCAGGTGTGTGACCGAATTTAGCATCAACGGCGACTACCTTACTCAAATCTCAAAACGTCAATGTAAATAGACAATTGACATTTGCAGATTTCTTATGTCAACCAAGAGCGTATCCTTTTTCCACAAGTGGTTTGCGTAACTAAACGCCAACAGTATATTTCGGAAATCTTAAGGATTGATCCTGGTTACCGCCGAATCTGCACCTTCCATCCTAGCTACCACGGGTGCTCCCACAGTCCCACCTACCACACCGCTTATCACCTATAAAAAGGATATACGAAGCCTCTGCTTATTTTGTAAATACTTTGTTTTTTTAATAATGGATAATGTATACCGCTTATCCCAAAGTCTTATCTTTTATATACTTGTTCCTTATAAACTCTTGCCACATTCCATTCTCATTTAGTAGTTTAAATAACCATTTGCTTAGTAAACATTTATTTTGAATAACCAGGTTTTGTATTTCCCAAACCTCCCTGGTCTTTTGGTTGACACAAAATATCCCATCTGGCTAACCTGTACTTTTTCTTGTGATGGTCGTTTTGCCTTCTTGTGACGGTCGTTTTGCCAATAGAATCTAGATCTAAACATATCTATTTTCTCTAAGACCCCTCTAGGTATTTCAAAGAATGACATCATAAACCTCGGTAAGCTAGACAAAGACCGAGTTTATTAACACCAATCGTCCCCCTACTGAGAGCATCTTTCCTTTCCAACCACTCAACCTTTTTTCTATCCTCTCCTCAATCATTTTTCAATCTTTGTTGTTTAACTTCCTAGTGTTCATAGGAAGACCTAGGTAACGAAAAATACTTTCCTAAGACACAACCAAATAATTGCGAATAGAAATTTTCATGCTCTTTTGCCTTGCCGAAGCAAAAAATTTCACTCGTGAAAATTTATTTTCAGGCCCGACACTTGTTCGAAGGTGCTTAGTAAAAACTTCATATTTACCGCCTTTAGAATATCATGACTCATGAAAATCACTGTATCATCCGCATATTGTAAGATAGACAAGCCATCGTCTATTAAATTAGGAATAACCCCTTCAATTTGGCCCTCTGCTTTGGCTCTAACGATAAGGATGGCCAACATGTCAACTACTATGTTAAATAGTATAGGCGACAGTGGGTCACCTTGTCTTAGCCTTTTTTTGTTTAGAAGTAAATACTTAAAAATCAAAAAAATCAAAACACGTACAAGGGCATTGATCCTAGTAACCGCCGAATCTGCACCTATAAAAAAATCAAAACACGTACAAGGGCATTTCTTAGCCTTTTTTAGATTGATAAAAAATCAAAACACGTAAATCTTAAGCATTGATCCTAGTAACCGCCGAATCTGCACCTTCCATCCTACCTACCACGGGTGCTCCCACCTACCACACCGCTTATCACCTATAAAAAGGATATACGAAGCCTCTTGCTTATTTTGTAAATACTTTGTTTTAGATTGATAAAAAATCAAAACACGTACAAGGGTCATGCTTATTTTGTAACACCTATTTAAACATTTGAAAACAAAAATTAAAGATATATAAATACTTTGTTTTAGATTGATAAAAAAATCAAAACACGTATAAGGGCTACGAATACTAATGGATGGAAATGTATCACGCCAAGCAAGTGCTGGGGTGGCGTGTTGAGCTGTGTCATGTCATCCACTTTGGCTTACTCAGTCGTTCAGTCACGCCAATTGCCTCCTAGGCGGCTAGTTGGTCATGCCGGTGCATATGACGTGACTACAATGACGAGTCACACCATGGTCTCTGGCGTGACTAAAATGGCTTGTTGCTAAAAAATTGGTTGGTGGCATGCTCTTGTTAAAATGTTAGTTTTTTGTTACAGTAAAAAAAATTCTCATGCCAGCTACAATTCAATAGAGACTAAATTAAATAGCTACGAGTCATCGACTACAGGTGTATAATTCTTATGGAATGATATACTCCCACCTACCATATGCCTTGAAAACATGACAACAATTTTAACGGCACGCTCGATTCACTCACAAGAATCACCATTTCATAAAGAAAATTGTAGGATTCAAGGAAAAATCTAGCGTTCTAAAGGGGAGACCTGACCTGAGAAGGAAAGATGTATGTCTATTGTTTGACCTTAACATAGACATGTAATTGAACATGATACGGATCTCAAACTTAGCCTAATCATGATCACTAACTTATTAATTATTGTTTAGGGTACTAACCAGAGCTCATAGATACCATTGGTGCCTTTGGAAGCATAGGGACTCGATGCCCTTGTTGGTTAAGAAGATGTGATGTTGAGAAGCATTGCCCTTCTAGACGTAGAGATCGTAATTATAACACCCTCCCCCCAGTGTCCAAATTATAAAAGTCGCTTTGACTTTTTGGTACATCTATTTTGCTATTTATCTAGACAGACGTAAGATGTAGATGCATAGCAAAATGGATGTACCAAAAGAGTCAAAACGGCTTATAATTTAGAACTGAGGAAGTAACTAGACATGCTTTTTGTGGACCAATTACTTGTGTGCCAAGTTAACATGTTGGTTGTGCTGAGATGACTTCCAACAACATATATTTTTCTATAATCATGACCTCACTTGGTCTAGATAGATAGGTAAATTTAGTTGATTCAATTTTGGAAGCTTGTTCCCTTGTTGTGGCTTACAGGAGAAATGATAGTAGGACCCTCAAAAGCCCTCTTCATGGATGAAATATCAACTGGGTTAGATACCTCAACAACATTTCAAATTATTTCTTGCCTCCAACAGTTGGCACATATCTCAGAGTCTACCATACTAGTTGCACTTCTTCAACCAGCACCAGAGACGTATGAGCTTTTTGATGATATTATCTTGATGGCTGAAGGAAAAATTGTATACCATGGATCTAAGAATCGCATTATGAGTTTCTTTGAATCATGTGGATTTAAGTGCCCTGATAGGAAAGGCGTTGCTGACTTTCTGCAAGAGGTAAATACAAAATTGGTTATGTAAAACAAGCAACCACAGAATTTGTGGCACTTATTTCATTACTTGTTCATAATACTTTGTTGGAGCATGTCATATTGCATTTCAACAAAAATATGTCTCCCACTAGAACAAAACAAGCAGTATATAGAAGGTACTATGTATATTTATTTGTACTTCCTACAAAGGATAGTTTAGTTTTGACCACTGATCTTAACCATCAAAATCTTGTGCTCTATCATTCGTTTTAGAGGATTAATCATATACTGATAATCTTCACTAATGAAACAGTATGAATCTCTATAGCTTTTATAAACTCTAGAAAAATCATATTGTTTACGCAGAAATGCACAAGGCCAACCTTGCATCTCTTTGTCTGTTGCATACCATTTTCTGCAGTATGCATATATAATAGCTAAACTAGCTAGACATTTAGGTTGACATAGTTTACTTAATAATTGTTTATGTGGACACTTGTTGCAATTTTAACTATTTGTGTAACATACCAAAGAGTAATATCAATAGTTTGTGACATGGTCAAGAAAAATGGTTATCAATTCCACATATGAATAAAGCAATAATCTAGTATATACTAAACTATATTAGGGTAACTAATTAAGTTCTTAGAAGCTAAGGATTCTTATTCATCCATACTTATATATAGGTCTTATCAAAAAAGGACCAACAACAATATTGGAGTGACAGCGGAGAAACATACAATTTTGTTACCGTTGACCAGTTCTGTGAAAAGTTCAGAGTGTCTCAAATTGGTCAGAACCTTGCTGGGGAAATTTCAAAGCCATATAACAAATCAGACGGGCATAATAATGCTTTGTCCTATAGTATCTACTCGTTATCCAAGTGGGAACTCCTCAAAGCATGTTTCTCAAGAGAGCTTCTCCTTATGAAACGGAATGTGTTCCTCTACATAACAAAATCTGTGCAGGTAAGTCATATAGAAATGCTCTATTGTAGAAAAATATTGCTGATAAATACAAATGGTTGAGCATGCAAATTTTGTATTTTTAAACTAATCACCTCATTTTGTAGTTCACATGAACACATGTAGCTAAATATTGATGGTCATATGAAAATTACACATATTGTTTTTAGTTTAATTTGGTTATAGGCAAAAAAGTATGAGATGTGAAAGGGAACTTATAGGCTTCTCCTTCCCACACACACATACACGTGTGTGCATGCAAGCTCACACATTGGTAGTGGTGGATAATGAGCTAATAACACTTGAGTTTTCTTCATTATCATAGTCTCATGAATTGTTTGAGACCAAACTTCCAGTTGAGCTTAACAAGCCGAGTTGTAACATCACGGCCCATTTATATTGGTTGTGGTTAGTGGGTTTAGTACCACCTTAAAAGTTTAGGAGCATGAGAGCCAGCTTATAAAGCCTTGTCATTCTAAACGTAGCACCTCCAATTTAACCGTTTTACACAAAGTGAGAACAAAGGTGTAAGCGAGCCATATAAGCAGTTTTGGACACGGGGTGTTAACCCGAGCCGAAGTTGAAGCTCATTTAAAATAAAGATAATTCATTTTATAAGAAAAGAAAAAATGATTTTAATCGAAAACACTTTGAACAAGCCAGCTGAATGAGCCTACATCCATACGCATGTGCACATGCGCACACTCTTTTTTTTCAAAATAAATGCACACTCTCTCAGACACACAAACTCAACAAAAAAAAGTGATTCGAACGTGATCAGACATGCAGCTAGAGAGATTCTACCACTTAACCAAGATAAACCCTCTATAGACAAAACTTATAAGTAATATTGTGCAATATGTCTATGTATGAAGAAAAAATATATATTTATAAAAATATTTTGCGACATTGGATGTTGGAATCAAGGCTTTGCACAACAACCAGGGCATCAAGTCCTATATTTGAAATCATATTTTGCTTCAAAGTGAATTACTATTGCATATCATCAATCTTCCCAGCAATCGAGGGATCTCTTTTCAAGGAACGTGGATGTTAATTCAAGTAAATCTTTATTTTAAAAAACATGATAGATGCAGATGGTCACATATGGCACACAGACTTAGTATATGGATTTAACCAAAACTATAGTACCTAGCAGGTTCTGTGTAATCAGAAAAGTGGAATGTTGGATATTGTAACATAGATAAATTTGCACTAAGAACTTGTATTCAATATTAGTATCATATATGCACTTCCTATACAAATTTGACATTTGAGAATTTGCATTACCTTGTGCTTATATGATTGAACTTAACTACGTTGTTACATGAAAAGTATGTCCTATAGTTGACATAAACTAAGAAACAATTTTACATTTGTCTTAGTGTGACCACTAGAAATTAATAGTGCATTATTACTGCAGCTTGCACTACTTGCTACTATTACTGGGACGGTATTTTTGCGCACACATATGGGTATTGATAGAGGTCTTTCTAACTATTACATGGGTTCACTCTTCTTTGCACTCCTGATGCTGATGGTGAATGGGTTTCCTGAGATTTCCATGACAGTTAACAGACTTTCAGTCTTCTACAAACAAAGAAACTACTATTTCTATCCTGCTTGGGCTTATGCAATACCAACTTTTATACTAAAGGTTCCTATGTCTTTAGTTGTGTCAATAGCTTGGACATCTATATCTTACTTCCTCATTGGCTATGCTCCTGAGGCATCCAGGTAGGAATTACAATTTTTTATGACCAATTTAATCACATCGCATTTCTGTTGTCAACTTCGGTAATAATGCTTTTGTGTGTCAACGTGTTTTATGTGCATAGGCTTTTCTAGTGAAGAAGTAAAACACGCATCGCATGTATATGCACACTTTCCCTAGTAGTCTAGCTAATAGATGTGTGGGTAGATTCTTTAACAAGTTATTTTAGTGACATCATCTATTGAGTCAATTATACGTATAAGTTTCCCTTAGCCCTTATCTGGATCTAGTTTCAAAGATTTAGTTACTGCTATTGCTAGAAAAGAATAAGGGCGTACCCAGTGTCGTAGGCTCCCGCACTGCGGGGTCTGGGGGAGGGAAAATAGTCGTCAGCCTTTCCTGCAGAAATGGTAGCTAGTATAGGTTAATTTAGAAGCAAGACATATTTTGGTCACAGGTGGACCTTTTGGTCACAGGCGGGAAAGCTCTACCACTTGCACCAGGACCGCCCTTCTATTGCTAGAAAAGAACAGGTTAATTTATATCTTTATATGTTGTAACACATCATTTGTATGTGCAGGTTCTTACGTCACCTTCTTGTCCTCTTCCTAATCCATACTGGAGCATTGTCGATGTATAGATGTGTCGCCTCTTTCGGCCAAACAATGGTAGCAAGTATAGTGGGTGGTACAATGTTACTTCTACTCATCCTTCTATTTGGGGGTTTTATTATTCCTCATCGTAAGACATTCCTATGCTTTCATGAATTACTAATACAAGCAAGATATTGGCCATTGATTATTCAATACAAATTGCCAACACATTTTTCTATCGAATTTCTACAGCATCCATGCCTAGTTGGCTGAAATGGGGATTTTGGCTTTCTCCATTATCATACGCTGAGATAGGGTTAACTGTAACTGAGTTCTTAGCACCAAGATGGCTAAAGGTAAACTTTGACATAAAGATATGTTTTAAATTATTCACTACATAATAAAATCATGTAACTTGATCTTTAGAAGCAAGACATATTTTCTTAGGCAATATATGTCGTTTTAAATTTAGTTTACTACATTGTTAGCATAACTTGTAGGCAAGCAGGTAAACATGCAGATTTGTAGATTGGTTATGGGAGTACATGCATGGTACATGTTTATTTATATAAGAAAGATGTCCTAGGGTTAGCTTATAGAATTATAACCAATCTAGAGATCTTTGCCTATGTCAAATCAGTCTACACTTTTATAGTGGGAAAGTGCGAAGGCACCGTGTTAGGTGGGTCGCCAGCCACGGAGATGATGTCAATGGCTAGGGTTTAGGCAATGGTATATGATTGACGATAAACTATCTTGAAACCATGTAAGTAAGGTACACAAACAAGGACATCCTAGTATAGATTTATAGGATTAGATGCAACTTTAGAGCTCATCACCTATCTCAATTCAATCTACAGATGTGCGCCAGACTCTAGTTCCATGCCAGCACAAGTTATGTACTTTTGAGAACCTAGTCCTATTTTTTGTCATATTTCTAAAGTTTTAAATCAAAATTATTTCCCCTTTTAATTCATTCTTGTAGACACAATGCAATTTATATAACAAAAGATATATATAATATGCAATTTTTCATCACTGTGATAGTACGACTTTTTCATTGTTGATAGTTCACAGTATCTGGTGTGACACTTGGAAGGATGATATTAATTGATAGAGGGTTGAACTTCTCAAGCTACTTCTTCTGGATCTCAATTGGAGCACCGATTGGGTTTATTTTGTTATTCAATATAGGTTTTGCTATTGGGTTGACTATTAAAAAGCGTAAGTGCATTATTTTTTATAGTTTCTTTGAATTCTTTGCCAACTTTTATATCTCAAATATGATTGAATTGTAGAGTTTATGAAAGCATATATACTTCAAACATACATCGCTTAAAATGCTCTAACCTCCAATGTACCTCATTCTCAGCTCCAGGAACTTCTAAAGCTATTATTTGTCATGATAAGCATACCAAATTTAATAGAAGAGACCTGTCTTTGGGCACTAAAGATGGGATGTATAAGCCAGAAGAAAATTCTTCTACACCTAGGACTGGTTAGTCTTAATTCTACATTGTGGAACCAAATATAGTTCAGAATGTTAGTGAAATGGGACTCACCTTCAATAATCAAATTTACAGGAAGGGTGGTATTGCCTTTTGTGCCCCTTTCAATATCATTTCAAGATGTGAACTACTATGTGGACACACCTATGGTAATTATTGTACTCTAAAATGTCAAGATATAGTTACTCTATTCATAGAAACAGCCATGCTTGATAAAACATGGGTATGGTAGAAACTTGTGCTTCTCTCTTTTTGGCAAAACAGACAATTGTGCTTCTCAGTGAAGTAAACAAAGTGAAAAATAATGAAATAGGAACAATTATTGACTAGTAAAATATGTCTATTGTTGTAGGAAATGAGGAAGCATGGTTACATGGATAGAAAACTTCAACTACTCCACAACATCACAGGAGCCTTCCAACCAGGAGTCCTTTCAGCAATCATGGGGGTTACCGGGGCAGGGAAAACAACGTTGCTTGATGTTCTTGCTGGGAGGAAAACTGGTGGTGTCATTGAAGGAGATATAAGAGTAGGAGGTTATCCAAAAGTTCAGCAAACTTTTGCTAGGATATCAGGTTACTGCGAACAGACTGATATTCACTCCCCACAAATCACAGTGGGAGAGTCAGTTGCATATTCATCTTGGTTGCGCCTTCCAACAGAAATCAACACCAAAACACGAGATGTGAGTTATAACTGCATATGCATAGACAAAAGAGTCTTGTATTTCATACTAATTGTACCTTGATTAAGAGAATTACAAAGAACCGCAAGGTAACTACTATTGTTTTCTCCTGCAGGAATTTGTTGATCAAGTTCTTGAAACAATTGAGTTGGACAAAATAAGAGATGCTTTGGTTGGAATACCAGGGATAAATGGATTATCAAGAGAGCAACGAAAGCGTCTCACAATTGCAGTTGAGCTCGTATCTAATCCTTCAATAATATTCATGGATGAGCCAACATCAGGCTTGGATGCAAGGGCAGCTGCTATTGTCATGCGTGCAGTGAAGAACGTGGCAAACACAGGTCGTACAGTTGTGTGCACTATTCACCAACCAAGTATCGAAATATTTGAGGCATTTGATGAGGTAATACCATTTATGCACCCTTTGTCAAGAATAAAAAAGAGGTAAATACAAAATATAGGAAGAATACCTTCCAAAGTTTCATCTTTCAAGAACAAATTCATGCAAGCTCATATGGAACTCCCAACACTTGAATCCCTAGAAACTAAAATTTATCCACATATTGATTATCTACATAAAGAACTAAATACTACATTGAATACAAAACTTGCTTCAACTGTCTTATGTTCTAAGTTTTGGAGATTTGAGAGTAAAATTAATCATACTGTTTCCAACAAAAATAGTTATTTAATCTAATTTATTCATATGTTTTTTAAATCATGTCATGTATTGCTAATTGGCCCGTAAAAATCATATTTAGCTGATGCTAATGAAAAGGGGAGGGCAATTGATCTATGCTGGGCCCCTTGGTCACCGTTCGTGTATGCTCCTCCAATATTTCCAGGTAATTAAAAGGAAGCTCAATGTGTGTGTATACGTGTATAGTTTATATTATAACTTAAATTAATGTAAGTCACTTTACATCGCAGTGCAAATAGGCTTCAAAAGGTTTACATTTGTTTTGAATGTTTTCAAATACATTGATATGTGTTATAACTTTTAGAGTCTTCGTGATTTCCATTGTACATAACACATGGAATAGACTTCCTATATTAATGAATGACATAAAGAATAAAGTACACAAATTAGAAACATCCCTAAACTTTGAATTGTGGACTCAAACATCCTAAGCTTTTTAAGTCATTCTCCTAGGGTCCAAAACTATCTGGTAGTGGCACTGTGATGAGTTCAAGAAACACCAGTATAATCTACTTATTCTAAACCTACATTTAGCTTTAGTTAAAGATGACAGTGACCTATATATTTATCAATGAGTAGAATGTGTCCCATAGGCTAACATACTTATGGAAGTATTCCCTCTATTTCTTTCCAGGCAATACCTGGGGTACCAAAGATCAAGGACAACTACAACCCATCAACATGGATGCTGGAAATTACATCAACATCTTTAGAAGCTCAACTAGGGGTTGATTTTGCACGAGTTTATAGGGACTCATCAATGTACAAGTAAGCTTTGAAAAAAATCATCATAGTTAGTTAAAAATCATGCACATATCACTAACAAATATTTCAATATCATCATTACAAAATACGATATGTAGAATAAGTCGAGAGGAATTGTGCATCCACAATACTTAACAAAATACAATTCATGGATCATAAAAACAATTTATTAGGAAGGAACTATATATTTTTGCATGAGTCCTCTCTTATTCGTTAGGAATTAAATTTTGCATAAGATTTATACTAATAATAAGCTATTGGGAATTGAAGGGATAAAGATGAACTTGTAAGACGTTTGAGCATACCAGCTTTGGGTACAGGAAACCTCCATTTCCCAACACGATATCCACAAAAGTTTTGGGAGCAGTTCAAAGCTTGCCTTTGGAAGCAATGTTTATCATATTGGAGAACCCCTTCCTATAACCTTGTGAGGATTGTGTTCATAACATTCGTCAGCATTACCTTTGGGGGATTATACTGGAAACAAGGAAACATAAACCACATGTATGTAAACCATCACTTCGAGCAATATGACATCCCATATCTCTTAATTATATTTTATTTAATTATGATTTGTTAATACTTTTGTGTGTGTAGAAATGACCAGCAAGGTCTGTTCAATATATTAGGATGCATGTTTGGCATCACTCTATTTGTTGGCATCAACAACTGCCAATCGGTGATGCCGTTCATCTCCATTGAGCGATCTGTCGTGTATAGAGAAAGGTTTGCAGGAATGTATTCTCCTTGGGCCTACTCCTTTGCACAGGTAAATAGACTTGATACAAGCCAATTACATAAGGAAACTTATAAATTATCTAGTTTTGGAGATCATGTCAATAATGTTTACATATGGAGTTAGTAATATTTGAAGACTTAACTTTTTTATATTTTCCCCAAGTAGGTCGCTATGGAGATTCCTTATGTGCTTGTGCAAATAATGTTGTTCGCGTTGATAGCATACCCAATGATAGGCTATGCATGGGAAGCAGCAAAGTTCTTCTGGTTATTGTATGCCATGTTTTGTTCATTGCTCTCCTTTGTATATCTTGGAATGCTATCAGTCTCACTCACCCCAAACGTCCAAGTGGCATCCATATTAACATCATTGTTCTACAACATGAATGACCTCATGTCTGGCTACATTCTGCCTGCTCCGGTAAGTTCTTCCACACACTTAGTGCCATGGTTTGCTCTATTCCATATGTTGACGTTTGCAAATTCGCCATCTGTTGTACCATTGGGTTTCCCTCCGAGGGAAATAGTGGCAAATTTTCCACTTTATATTTCACATAATTTATTGGTTTCATGTCACCTTCAGTCAAAGATTTATTAAAGATACATATATGCATTATCTTAGAAAGAAAACTAATATTAGATGAAGAATAGGCTGAAGGAAAGTACTTTATTATGTACATATATATTGCAAAGTTTGTATTGATGTCGGGTAATTTATACTAGCTTGCTGGTGCATTTACTGCAGCAAATACCAAAATGGTGGCTATGGTTGTACTACATGTCCCCCATGTCATGGACACTCAATGTACTCTTCACCAGCCAATTTGGGTATGAGGACCAAAAGAAGATCGAAATATTCGGGGAAACCAAATCTGTCGCAACATTTCTTAAAGACTACTTTGGTTTCCGACGTGAATTGCTACCCCTAGCAGCTGTTGTTTTGGCGGCCTTCCCCATCTTCTTTGCCACTTTATTTGGTTACAACATTTCAAAACTAAATTTCCAAAGGAGATAAATTAGTAAGTAATTGAAAGCAGAATAATACTTGCATAGTGTATGTAGCAATGTCATAGTTCTTTTGTGAAAACTCCCCAAACCATCAGAACAAACCCTTTTACGGGATGGATGGAGTATAATTTAATATTTGGTATAATGAAAAAGATGTTTAATGTAGTTATAAGCTACAGGCTATCGATAACGGATGGATCTCTGAAGGCTTCGAGTAAGATGAACAGGAGTTGTAAACTTCTATGTAATTTTCCTTTTCTTTGGAGTCCAGTCTATAAAAGGGCCGGTGTAAAGCACTAAGATGAATACATGTTTCTTCTCAAAAAAAGAAATAGTGTCTATATGAAAGATCTAGGAGAGGCATCTTACATTCTGGGCATTAAGATCTATAGAGATAGATTGAATAGGTTAATTAGATTAAGCAAAAGTACCTACATTGACAAGGTATACATTAAAACGGTTCTATATGCAAGATTCTAGGAAAGGTTTCTTGTCAATGTCATATGGCATTACTTTTAGCGATACTTAGTGTCCTTTGACACCTGATGAGTGAAAAAGTGTGAGTGAGGTTCACTATGCCTCCACTGTCGGATCCATCAAGTATGCCATGCTATGTACACACCCACATGTTGCTTATGCTCTATGTATTACGAGCAGGTACCAATCTAACCCTAGTGAGGCTGATCACTGGTTAGCTGTAGAGAATATCCTAAAGTACTTGCAAAGAACCAAGAAGAGTTCGTTCTAAATTGTTACATCGATGCTAGCTTTCAAACCGACAGAGATGATCATCAATCACAATTTGGATTTGTGTTTTGCCTCAATGGAGGAGTGATAAGTTGGAAAAGTTCCTAACCAGAGATGGTGGCTTATTCCACAACAGAGGCCGAGTATATTGCAGCGCTAGAAGCTGCAAAGGAGGCTGTTTGGATCGAAAAGTTATTCATTTGACTAGGTTGTATAGTTTTTTATTCAAAAGATTAGCGGGATGCTGAGAAAAATATTGCAACAAGCCCTCGCCATTCTCTGAAGTATCTGGAATTCTAGATTGCCAGGAATGCTCTCATCTTCAAAACTGCAGATACCTCCACTCATGTTGTCTTGATGAACAAGGTATAATAGGCATCCGCCTGGCTTTATAGAAAGATTAACATAGCATTCCAGCTTTACAAGCAAAACATGACCATCGAAAGGCCTCTCGCACCCTCTAGACTTCTACTTATAAAACTACTCCACCTCTAGGAAAGTAACCATCAATGTCTATCGAGGCTCAGCCTCCAGAATTCACTTCTTAGTACAGCAGAACCAGCTTCCAGCACCCTGCGAAGCTTAACAGATTTTTATAGATTGCCATTTGCTGCTAGCAGTGACAACATTTCCTCCGCCATAGGCTTGACCTTCAGCTTCAATAGTGGCTTCCACGTCTATAGCAGCATCAGTGTCTTGTGAATAAGTGATGATGGGGATGACACCGTCTTCTTGTCAAACACCACTCCATTCCGGCTCTTCATCCACACAGTCCACATTGCTCCTGCACAGATAAACAAAGTCACTAGCCTTTTCTTGCTTCATAATTTGTGGATGACATCAAGGAAAAGAAACGAGCAACAAACAAGAGAAGAGGACCATCCCAGAACATCCCACAGGAAGGTCCAGAGAAAGTTAGCTATGGGACATTGGAATATGATATGGTCTGAGGTTTCCTCTTTGTCACACATCACACACTTCTCCGGGCCTGACCACTATTTTCCTCAATTGCTCCCCACATTGAATTCTATCTCGACTAACTATCCAAATAAAGATTTTGACCTTCAATGGTATAGGGAATTTCCAAACAAACATCATATGTATGTCAACCACACCCCTAGTGGTCAGATGATCATATAAAGATCTAACAGAGTATTTTTTAGACTTTTCCAAGAGCCAAAGAGCTTCATCTTTCCCCTCACTTAACCAGCAGTTCAGTCAGCTCCAGTGCCCTGAGCTCATCAAGTTGCCTTCTAAATTGTATGTTCCACCCCAACCCCCCCCCCCCCAAAGATCTTAGCTACTTCAATGTTAGGGTCTCTAGCTATCTTGAACATTTTTGGAAATCTGATTTTTAGTGGGCAATCTCCCACCAAGCAGTCGAGCCAAAATCTAGTTTGCTCCCCTGACTTCACAACTACCCCTTGTTGGTATTTCTTAGCGTAAGCAGATAAATCCGCAAGCGCACGGAGTACCGTTGTAGCTTTCACCCGGAAGTATTCAGGGTATCATATTTTCCACAGGGAATGGAAGTGTACTAGAGTGAAACAAGATCGTCCAGAAGAAGTAGGTAGAAGGATGTTTTTGTAGGACGAGAGGGTTTTCTAAGCTCAGCTCTAGGTCACTAGATAACTAAAGTCTTGGCTTACTATACTCACTCACTTCGGAGCAGCGGTACCTTTCCAGTTCTCGAAAAGACTGGGAAGACGTAACCGGGGGAAGGCCGCCAAAAGCTCTATGAGAACACCAACCCGAACGTGGTGGATTACACAGGCCTGGTCGAAGCTGTCACCTCTGGGGCTACCACAACTATCCGTGGGGTTGGGCGCAATCTCAGGTAACTCGTTAGCCCAGACACCACGTCTATGCTAACGGCTACTACTCTAGTCTGAATTCTTAGCTGGACTAAAGCACTCGGTCGAGCGGAGATCCCGCAAGCAAGCAAGCGCTGAACTTTAATCAAATAGATCACTAAGGAAAGAATGCGGATATTACTCACGAAGGAGTAGGCTCCGTAGAGGTACAAACTGGAGGGGAACCCGATAAGCCGGCTCCGCCTCCGCTCTTCCCTCCCCTCTCTTCCTCTTTTCTAATGTATACAACTAGGCACTAGCACCAAGAGGGACACTACTACAAAGTATATGATATGGGAGTGGAGCTCTTCTTGTGTAGAATGTGTGTTTACAAAAAAGAAAATGGCCTCTATTTATACTAGAGAGGTGCCTTGGGAGAGTGGAGATGCTCCTAGGATATTCCTTGATCCTTCCCATTGAAGGCAGGTGGGAAACCGACCTCCGTAGTCGGTTGTACGTCGGTTGTACGCAAATCTCGCACTAATGAATCTTTCCATGGACGCACAAGCAAACCGACGTTCCTAGGCCTGCGAGGAATGTGTCAATGCTTTAGAGTCCGCGCCAGCTTCCTGCCGTGTGCTTCTTGGGCTTTGGCCGTGGGCCAGCTTGACCTGCTGATGCTGCTGGTTAAGCCGCTCATATGCATGGCTAACTGTAATGCACGTTAGCTGGGCCTGGAGCCTCACGTTGTCTTGCTTTAGCTTGCTTCACGCCGTGCATCAAAATGCACCTCGTGCAATTGGCTGGCCCCATGTTTTCTTATTTGCTCTTGTGGCTAATCACGTTGGTTAATGGGCCTTGGTACATGGGTTTGCAAATGCTTGTTTCGTGAAGCCTGGTGCATGCTCCTTCTATGCTGACCGCAGAACAGATTTAGTAGTGAGGCCTGGTCACTGGTGCGCTGATGCTTTGCCCTGCTGGTGGAAATGCACGTCGTACATTGGTTGCATGGCAACAGCGGGCCCAGCTGAGCCATATACACCTGCTGCTAGTGTCGGCACTTGGGAGAACTCTAATTTGCACATTGAATAATTTCTCTTCCCAGCCTTTATTTGAAAATATTTCTTTGTCCAATTATCGGCCAAGCTACACATTTACTATATATTATCTTTCTACACGCATCTTGAGTAATATCCTGCAAAACAACTCCGAGCAACAAAACTTGTGGAAATAGTTAGATAAAATAATATAATTGCTACGGTGTTCCTTGGATTTCTATCATTTTAGATTACTTTGACGGTCAAAATATCTGCAATAAGGAGCGTCAACAAGTGTATAAAAGTGGAACATGAACATAAAGGTTAAGATAAAGTAAACATGAACATAACTATTCAAGAAATGGAACCGACATAAAGGTCATTCCAAAACATACCTCATACATGTGGGATATGTGGAGTGGCTAACAAATCTTCTTGAGCGGTTGAGAAGTGGAACAGCTCTGAAACATAGCCATCTAATCCCATTTTCATATCTCTGTGACTTGGAGTTTTTATTGGATTTTAAAACAAAGCATAGTTCACATATACTCCTCAAATGGTAGTCTCAAATCGCTCAAAGTGTATAATTACCTCACCAAAGGCATTTGGAAATTGCCTTCTTTCATGACCTACCACTAAAGCTGTGAGTAGAGTTTTGGGTATGTATAAAAGTGGGCATACTTGCATCACATATATTGCTTCGTCAAAAACCGAACCCTATGCAGACACAAGTCATACACCTTGATGAGATGTGCACGTGTGTGGAATGATGGATGGTTCCTAATTTTGAGTATTTTTTTTGGAGGCTCCATACATCATGACTTCTCTCTTATTGGTGGACGGGGTTTTTGGGAGAGTTTGGGCTGTCAAAGGCATTGCTAAAATATTTATGTGTGTTTTTTTCTCTTTTTTCTTCCTCTTTTTTTTCTCTCCTTTTTTTCTTCTCTATCTCTTTTTTTCTCTCTTTTTTTTCTTTCTTTCCCCTTCTTTTTTTTCTTCTCTATATCTCTCTTTTTTTCTCTTTTTTTCAGCATAGCCCATAACTCTCTTCTTGGAATATGAAAAACTTGGAATGGAGTGAGATGTCATGATAGAATACATGGAGTAAATTTTTGGTGGCTAAGGAATGCGCAACTCTCAGGGTAAGAGTTGACATTTTTATTTGGTGGACTGGTGCGCAACTCTCAGTGTAAGAGTTGGCATTTTTGGTGGACGAAAGGGGTGCATGTTTGTGCGCAACTCTCGGGGTAAGAGTTGGCAATTTATTTGGTGGGTGCAAGTGAATCTCAATCGTGGGTGCATGACTATAGTCTCACATCGGTCACAAACAATTTGACGAAGCTCAATGATCAAACAAGTAGCATATGACTGGGGTTTTCAAAGTATAGCATGTCATATGGCCTTGGTAGGAATTTCAACCAATGAGGAGTATGTGAAACTATGATTTTAGGCATTTTATTAAAAAAGAAAACTCTCCAAGTACTTCGATTGAAAAGGTAGGACAACTAAGCCAAAACCATATCTCACTTCACAACAACTTAGTCAAAATGTTTTTCCTATAAGATGTTTTTCCCACAAGTATAAAGGATATGTAAGGTTTGAAAATTATGCAGTCCATTCTCAAAAAGCTATCTTCATATTTACTTTTTAAAAATTGAATCTAAGTGGACTTGGTTTGTAGGAATGAACATGATAGAAGCAGGAGCATAAAATAAATATGAATAGGTGGGAAGAAAGTGATCAAACCGAGTTTTGTACAAGCTCCTCCACCAGTTCATGATGTTCTTTGATGCTCCCTTCTTCTTCTTCTTCTTCTTCTTCTTCTTCTTCTTCTTCTTCTTCTTCTTCTTCTTCTTTTGATGGGGGTGTTGACACCCCCACACTTCTTTGGAGCTATATCTCGGCGTTTTATTCAAAGAGAGAAAAAGGTGAAAATAACATGGACTCTTCGCGAGGAACACCGAGAGTCAAAAGTTTATTTATTATTATTGAAAACTTGTTCACCCAACTTTCTATTAGAGCTCAAGCAAGGCTAAGACAAAATGGCAATAAGAAACTAGCCTTGACTCATCTCCAAACATGAATTACTTCTATGCTTATGACAACAACTCAAAGATCATTAACCATAATTCAACACCAAGTCAAATTATGAGTAAAGTAAGCTATTTCAACCCAAGCACCATGCTTAATTTGAAAAAGCTTATAGATGCACCCTGCAGGAGCACATCTAACTAGAGCATTTGACATAAACATGGAAGCAAGAATTTGAACAGTCCTATGGAGACAAGAATGAGCAAAAGGGGTTGGTGAACATTTATTACCTGTTGCATACCTAAGTGTCCTTACCGGCAGCATATGTAAATTCAGCCTTGAAGATGATGCACCTGACATGTTTGTACGGTGCTCCAACTCGGCGAACCATAAGGCCAAATCATACACACAACTAGTGTATATGGACGTTGGGCATTAGTGGTAGCAAAGGTAGTAAGAGGCTCTCCCCTTTTTCTTTCTTTTTTTTCTTTTTTTTCGTATGCATATATTTTTTTTTTCATTTTCCCTTTTTTTCTTGAACTCCCTTTTTTTCTTTTTCTTTTCTTCTTTTTTTTACCAAGGCAAAGCTAACATCATCCATCATCACTCTTTTTTTTTATGGCTCTTGGTGTGAGTGGGACTTGGGATTCTCACCATCCTCCCCCACACTTGAACTTTTGTACAAAAGTCAAGGTGTGAATTGGGTCAGAGTCTCCTTGTGATTGTGTTCCACCTCTTAAGAGCATCATGGTCTGTAGTTGATGTTGCTCCATGTTCTCAAGTGCCAATATGACTCGTGCTCTTCTTGATGTTAACCTGAAATGGTTAGCGACAAGAATACCCGAAGGTGCATACTAACTTGAAAACATGCCCTTGCTTTTATTTGAAAAGAAAAGAGATTTTTTTATGATAATAATTTTTTTTCAAGATAGTCCGGGGTATCTCCCGGCAGTGCTTGTTTTAGGACAAAGCTCGTCCATGGGAAACCTTTTGAATTAAGTCCAATGTTGGTGATGTGGTTTCCCCTCCAACACCAACCGTTGTGGGCTGATTTGTACAAGCTCATGCCAAAATATTTCGATATTTGCAAAACTTATGATAGACAAAAGCATCTACAACCATCCTTTCAAAGTTTTTGTGAACTGAGAGCGAGAAGGGGTTGTAGATCCTTTTGATGATGGCAGAGCTACAGATCATTTTAGAAGATTTTTCATACGAGCATGGAATGGATGGAACATTTAAAAAATAGCTTCCATGTTCATCGATAAAACCTTCTATTTTAGGGGGGCACTTTCCTTTTCATGATAGTTCAAATCCTTCACAGGACTTGGACAAGTCATGGATATATCAGAGATTGACATAAGCTCTCCCTTGAGATCAGGAATATATGAGACATTAGGTGTGGGAATAGAGGGAGAGTTCATAGAATTATCTTCTATGTGACTTGATCCTCCCTCTATGTGATGTTGATGTCTCATATAGGAATTTGAGGTATGAGATGATGTTGAAGTGGGAAACTCTATGGTAGTCCCAAAATCAACATCAAGAAAAAGGTCATCCTCAAATTCAAAGGGGCACACATCAGAATAGGATTCATCATCCTTGTGATGTGTCCCCTCATTGGGAGGTTCACCAGCAATTGGATTACGAGAGGGATTTGAAGGAATTTCAAATCCGGTTGCTGGTGCCTCCTTTTGTTGGTCAGGGCTTGACTCCATTGTATCTTCTAGAAGCTCATCGTAAACACTTCTCCAAAATGACTTTTCCCTCACTAATGGTCATGTGCGTGAACGAACCTCCAGAAGTTATATCAAGGTGGAGAGCATCGTCTTTGCTAAGACCAAGATGGAAGTGAAGTAGGAGGACTTGGTCAGGCAAAGAGAGGATTGGGTCAGTATTTAAGAGATTCGTGAACCTAGCCCAGGCTGCTCGTAGAGTCTCCTTCTCCTTTTGCTGAAAGGTTAGAATTTTTATTCGAAGGGCGGCAACTCTAGAAAGAGGGAAGAAAGCAAGACAAAATTTGTCTCGAAGTTCGTCCCAATTTCCATGAACACCTCCTACGGTATGAGCATACCATTGTTTTGCTTCTCCCAGAAGGGAGAATGGAAACAATTTCCATTTAATGGTTTCTTGTGTCATGCCAAAAAAAATTAGGCAAGAACACAAGTGCTCGAATTCCCGAAGGTGGGTATAAGGATTTTCATCTTGTTGCCCATTGAAGGGTTGTTCCCGAACCATGGCTATGAAAGCGGGGCGAATTTCATAGCCATTTGTAAGAATAGGATGGGATGATGGTGGAGGTTCCAATGAATCACCCTTTGGAACCGAAAAGTTTTTGATAGGAGTGGAATCCATGTGGTAGTGATGGTAGTGGTGGTATGTTGCATAAATTTTTGGTAAAAATAAAAATAAAAGGATACACGGACGAACTTGGTTCGAATCTAGAACAGCTACCGTTCCCCGGCAACGGCGCCAGAAAGCTTGTTGGTATTTCTTAGCGTAAGCAGATAAATCCGCAAGCGCACGGAGTACCGTTGTAGCTTTCACCCGGAAGTATTCAGGGTATCGTATTTTCCACAGGGAACAGAAGTGTACTAGAGTGAAACAAGATCGTCCAGAAGAAGTAGGTAGAAGGATGTTTTTGTAGGATGAGAGGGTTTTCTAAGCTCAGCCCTAGGTCACCAGATAACTAAAGTTTTGGCTTACTATACTCACTCACTTCGGAGCAGCGGTACCTTTCCAGTTCTCGAAAAGACTGGGAAGACGTAACCGGGGGAAGGCCGCCAAAAGCTCTACGAGAACACCAACCTGAACGTGGTGGATTACACAGGCCTGGTCGAAGCTGTCACCTCCGGGGCTACCACAACTATCCGTGGGGTTGGGCGCAAACTCAGGTAACTCGTTAGCCCAGACACCACGTCTATGCTAACGGCTACTACTCTAGTCCGAATTCTTAGCTGGACTAAAGCACTCGGTCGAGCGGAGATCCCGCAAGCAAGCAAGCAAGCGCTGAACTTTAATCAAATAGATCACTAAGGAAAGAATGCGGATATTACTCACGAAGGAGTCGGCTCCATAGAGGTACAAACTGGAGGGGAACCCGAGAAGCCGGCTCCGCCTCCGCTCTTGCTTCCTCTCTCTTCCTCTTTTCTAATGTATACAACTAGGCACTAGAACCTAGAGGGACACTACTACAAAGTATATGATATGGGAGTGGAGCTCTTCTTGTGTAGAATGTGTGTTTACAAAAGAGAAAATAGCCTCTATTTATACTAGAGAGGTGCCTTGGGAGAGTGGAGATGCTCCTAGGATATTCCTTGACCTTCCCATTGAAGGCAGGTGGGAAACCGACCTCCGTAGTCGGTTGTACGTCGGTTGTACGCAAATCTCGCGCTAATGAATCAGGCCAGCTTGACCTGCTGATGCTGCTGGTTAAGCCGCTCATATGCATGGTTAACTGTAATGCACGTTAGCTGGGCCTGGAGCCTCACGTTGTCTTGCTTTAGCTTGCTTCACGCCGTGCATCAAAATGCACCTCGTGCAATTGGCTGGCCCCATGTTTTCTTATTTGCTCTTGTGGCTAATCACGTTGGTTAATGGGCCTTGGTACATGGGTTTGCAAATGCTTGTTTCGTGAAGCCTGGTGCATGCTCCTTCTATGCTGACCGCAGAACAGATTTAGTAGTGAGGCCTGGTCACTGGTGCGCTGATGCTTTGCCCTGCTGGTGGAAATGCACGTCGTGCATTGGTTGCATGGCAACAGCGGGCCCAGCTGAGCCATATACACCTGCTGCTAGTGTCGGCATTTGGGAGAACTCTAATTTGCACATTGAATAATTTCTCTTCCCAGCCTTTATTTGAAAATATTTTCTTGTCCAATTATCGGCCAAGCTACACATTTACTATATATTATCTTTCTACACGCATCTCGAGTAATATCCTGCAAAACAACTCCGAGCAACAAAACTTGTGGAAATAGTTAGATAAAATAATATAATTGCTACGGTGTTCCTTGGATTTCTATCATTTTAGATTACTTTGACGGTCAAAATATCTGCAATAAGGAGCGTCAACACCCCTCTACCTCTATCATACTCCTCTCGTAAGTCTAGCAAAGTCTTCCAAAATTGAGACCCCTTCCTAGTCCTAATCTGGTATATGCTTTCTATCCCCCAAGTATTTTTTCATCACTAAAGAGCATCATAAGCTAGCATCCCCTCTCTCAATCTTGTCAGCCCATTTGATCAAGAGACACTTGTTCTTAGGTCTATTCAAGGCTTCCCATTTAATCATATGATATTTCCTTTTTTGATGTGCTGCTAGTAAAATCTTGATCCCACAACATCTAATTTTTGTAGTTCCCCTCATAGAGCTGATACACCCCCTGGTGTATATAGGAATGCTTGACAAACATGAGTCAATAAGGGAAGATTTTCCCCTAGATGACAAATATTCACATTGCCAAGTTCCAAGTCTCTTCTCATTCTTCTCATTCACATACCCCAATTGTGCTTTTGTAATATTATTGCAACTAACTGGCATTCCTAGATATGTTATTGGAAATGAGCCCACTTTGCATCCCATGATAGAAGCAGCTAGCTGTTGATCCTCCTCACTTAAAACCATAGTATAGACTTCACTTTTTTCAAAGTTGACCTTCATACCAGACATTGCCTCATAGCAACAAAGCAGCAATCTAGTGTTTCCAAGGTTCTCAGGAGAAAAATGCAGGAAAAGAATGGCGTTGTCTACATATTGTAAATGAGATAGCCCTCCATCCACCAGCTATGGTACCAGAGCTCTAATAGCCCCATCTCTACAGGCTCTAGTTAATATAACTGATAGAGCATCAGCAATAATGTCAAATGATAATGGGGATAGTGGGTCCCCCTGTCTCAATCCTTTAAAGCTTCTAAAGTATTCCCCCCTTTCTCCATTGATGTCTATACACACTCTACCCCTCCTAACTGCTTGAGAAATCCATTGGATCTAGGTCTCACTAAATCCTTTTCTTCTTTGCACTTCTTCCAAAAAATTCCAGTCCACCTTATCATAGGCTTTCTCAAAATCTAATTTGAGAATGAACCTAGGAGATTTTGTTACTTTCAACTCATGAAGCACCTCTTGAAAAATTACAATCCCTTCTAGTATATTTCTTCTAGGAATGAATATCATCTGATAAGGGCTTATAATCTTCCCGCATTAATCGATGTCAGTCATTGTCAAAATTTTGGTAACAATCTTGTACAAGACATTGAGAAGATAGATTGGTCTGAATTGTTTAACATGCACAGCAGACTTGACCTTGGGTAGTAATATAATCACTCCATAGTTCAGTCTCCACAAATCCAAGGACCCCTCACATAAGTTATCCATCATCTCTTTGACCACACTTCTAATTTGGGCCCAAAAGGATTTGAAAATTCCACAGTAAACCCATCTAGCCCACGAGCAGTATTGTTTTCCATCTCTTTAATGGTAGCATCTACTTCCTCTAAAGAAAAAGGCTTAGTGAGCTGGTTATTCTCTTCTAAGGATAGTCTTTGCTCATGCTGCCACAAATAATCATCTAGATGAATGTCAGCCACCTCACCCCTGCCAAATAGCTACTTGTAGTAATCAGTGATATGACTTCTCAGCACACCAGAGTCTACCACTTCTTCACCAACAATCTCCAGCATTTGAATCTGCATCTTCCTCCTCCACACTTGTGGAAATAGTTGGAATTAGAATCCCCAGCCAACATCCACTTCTCTCCACCTTTCCTCTGCCACTGGACTTCTTCATCAAATAAAATTTGTTGTAGTTTCCCATCTAACTCATATCTCTCCTCCCATTCTACTAGAGCTAGAGGTATTATGTCACTCCAATCATCTAGAATTCGTTTTCTTTGTAACATTCTAGATTTGGTTTTTCTCTGTTGAACTATCAAAATTTTGTCCCCAACACTTAATACACCTTCTCAGCTTGCTAGAACAAATGTGCCAATGGTCCAGGGCATCATGCTTAAATCTCATAGGCCACTTGTACACTACGCAATCTTTAAAACCCTCTTGTGATAGCCAGTGTGAACAGAATCTAAAGTAGAATTACTTTGCAATAATGACCCCATCAACATTCACCATCAAGGGGTTATGATCAGAGCCTAGTCTTGGGGCAGTGTTCACCAATGCCATGTTGAATTTATTTTCCCATCCCCCGAAACTAAGGCTTTGTCCAACACACACATGATGGGAGGAATTTGATTGTTAGTACATGTAAATCTGCTACCAATTCTGTGCAACTCCCTCAAAGTTGTGGTATTGATCATCTCATTAAAAGCATCCATCAGTTGTTGATTTATATTGCTATTTGAATTTTCCTCTATCCTCCTAATCATATTGAAATCACCTCCCAACGGTATAGGGTCATCTAAGCTAAGAATTTTCCTCTGTATCTCCTCTAATAATTTAATTCCTTTTCATCATGAGCAGGGCCATATACATTGACTAATCTCCATCTAAAACCGTCCATTTTCATGGACAAAAGAAAACATTGGAAGTATTCTCCACAATCTTCTTCCACCACATGAGCCATCTCTTTATCAACCCCCATCAATAAACCTCCTGAGTGCCCTGAGCATGGTAACCAAGACCAAAACATATCCGTCTGTCCTGCAAATCTCTCCAACTCCCTTTGCTTAAAAGTAGTCTTAATTGTCTCTTGAAGACAAATGGCCTCAAAAGAATGTTTAGCTTGCATGTTCAGCAGTAATTTCCTTCTGCCAACATTACCTAACCCTCTAATATTCCAAAAGAGTAATTTCATTCTTCTATATTCTTGGGTCGAACAGCCTCCAAACTTCTTTTCTCATCATCTAAACCTCTACCCTCTGTATTAGTTTCACCAGAAATAGTGTCATCCTCTAAAATGGAACCATCCCCTATGTAAAACCTCTAAAGCAGAACAACATGTAATGGTGTTTTCTCTGACAGCACACCCTGCACAATCTTCTACTTGGCATTATTCAGGGCCATAACAACTTCCTCTTTGGCTTGGCTTAGGGAAATGTTAGCAAGTCTATTGGATTCCGTACCCCTAAAGGGAAACCACACACTCTAGCCAAAGACTCTAAGGAACAATGAGAAATAGATAGGGTAGGAAGGGATTTATGAAAGTTAGTACCTTCGGAGATAACTTTCTGAGCCATAGCCTTCTCTTGTACTTTTGTTGATTTATCCACCACCCTTGAGCTCTATCTAGTACCGAGTGGGGGGTAGTAGCCTTCAGATAGCTATCCTTCTGCCCATGTATAGTATTGATCCTCTCCACATCTCCCACCACTTTGTCTGGGTCTCCTTCATCAACTTTCTCAGGAGCCTCCTCTTCACTAGTGCCTCTAGTATCAGCAACCAGCTCCTAGACAATGACAGGCAAGCTATCATCAGCTAGAGCCCCTATCCCCTGAGTTGGAGCATAGCTGAATGCACCCTCATCTTGACTGGGTAACATTTCATCTTGAGAAATCTCCATATCGTTATTGGCATGCTCCATACCAGAGGGATTTGTTTGCCTCCCCTGATAATTTGAAGGTCCAGAGCCATTGTTTTTTTGAGCAGGTTTACCAGAATTTTCCCAACTACTCTCCTTAGAGTCAAGATCTTCTTCATATGTGATTTCATCATCCTCATTATCTATGTCATCATCATCATCAGGTTTGATTGGGGGAACTTCCTCATCTTGTTAGAATAGAACTAGTGAATCCTTCGCCTTCTTGTTAATGCGTACATCGATGAACCCCAAATTCTTTCAGAAACTTGCAAAGGCTACCTTAATTCGTACATATTTCCAAATGAGCGAAGGTTTGTACACTTCCTCTTGCTCCCCCACAAGCCTAGCCAATTCCAACATAGCATATTCAGATCTAGCATTCTCAGGAATCCCTCTAGCTTTAATCCATACTGATTGTAGCTCAAACAAAACACCGGGTCAATGTTTGTTTCCTCTATAACAACATCTATATCAGCAGTCACAAATTTCCTTTTCCTCATCTGGTTCAACATAATTAGACCACTTTTGATGGCATTGTGACAAGGAATTCACTCCTAGAAATCCTTCTCACATTCCAGTACCACTCAGAGTTGATTAGATATTGCAGTTCTGTTTTTATTGTGAGCTTGGTGCCTCTGCCTTCAAGTACAGACACTAAGGCATTGACAAGACCATCAGCCTCTTCTTTCTTCTCATCTTTGTTTTCAGGAACCTCTAAGGAGTAAAACACTTGATTAGGTATGCCATACCCACACAATCTAAGACCTTTAGCATCATTAGTCTTTTGAGCCTCTTTCTTATGAGGACCCAGCACTATCTTCTTCTAGGGGGCTGGTATATTGCTCTTCTAGGGACCAAGTGTCATCTCCTTCAGAGGTGCTGCCTTGTTTTCCTTCATCGGGCAATCAAACGAAATGCGCCTAGTATCTCTGCATATGTAGCAAAATGGATCATTCTCACACTCAGCTTGATGGTGGCCTATTTGATTGCAATTGAAGCATCTCATCAGGGAACCTGCCTGACCAGCCCCATACTCCCAAGATTGTTGTGGAAACGACTTCTTCTTAGCCTCAAGCTTGTAACGAAGATTTGCCTCAGTCATCTGATGAACCTCTATCTGGTCTTGTTGCTCCCCTCCTCTTTTGCAGCCCTGGTTCCCATCGTACTGAGCCTCTCTAGCCAGCTGGTGGACCAGCCGCTCCTGCTCATCCTGCTCCCTGAATTTCTGCCTTCCGCGGCCATCCCTTCCCCCTCTTGGCATCTGGGAATCATCGCGGCGGTCATGCCCCCGATCCCCCACTCTCATGCCTCAAATCCACCTCCATCGCCACTTCTCTCCATATTTTGACGCGCAACCTCTACAAATGTCCTCTCGTCACTAGTGGATGGTTGAATCTCGCGAATGTGCCTAGCCCTATCTTTGTACCGACGGACTTCTTGCTCTGTCGCCAAGCTCGGCGCTGCCGACGGGTCCCAAACCCTACTCTTGTCAACCCAAATCCGGCAACAGGTTAGTGGCGGCGGCTTCGATCTTGGAGGTAGGTAGGAGTGGAGAAAAAGTTCATTCAATGATGGGCCTTGGGCCGGCTCACTATGTTGTTCCAGCCTCTTGCCTTGAACCCCTTTCCCGCTCCTCTGCTTTCCATCTTCAACCTCATCACTCTTCTCGTGGAGGTGATCCATCAATGGCGGCTTTACTTGTCATAGAATTTCATCCACCGATTTCACTTTTTCACCACCAGATTTGCCACCCTCTCCATTTGGCCAACAGAATTTGATGGGTAAGTTTCCAATTGCAATCGAGTGATCATCCACCGCAACGATTGGTGGAACTTTGAGTCTGAGGTGTTTGATTTTTTTCCCTCTCAGCATCCTCCAGTTGCGAATGTTTCGGGAGACCAAACGCAGTAATCGTGCTTCTCTCACCCAAACTAGACGCTGGAAAATGTTCAGCCTCCAGCCACACCTCCAAATCCATCTCTAAAATCTCAACATCTAGATGTGGACCTCTACATCGCACATCGGAATCTCTGTGAAACCTCGAACCATCTCGTTGAATCTGGCCATCCGAGGCGAGGACGCATGGTGGGCACACCAACATCAAACGGCGATTCCCCATCCCCAATCCTTAGAACCCAGCGCCAGAAACTCCTTGCGAACGCAGTCTAAACACCTCCCCGACAACCTCCCATGGCAGCCATCACGCACCCCATGAACAACCCCTACTGCGAGGAGAGTCAGGGATCAACAAGAGGGGAAAATACCACTGTCAGGAGATGCAGCGTCGAGGGCGGTTCAGCTCTCCTACTTTTCCGTAGGTGAGGTGTCGCGAGGTCGCTGCCGGAGCACCCGCAGACGTCGGAGTCGACGACTTCACGGCGTCGTCGTGCCCTCTCGTCCTGACCCTTGACCTGTCCCTCAGAGATCGAATTCAGGATCTAGTTACGACTTATTGCCGCTTTAAAAATAACAAGTGTCTGATTGCAGCCTGGAAGTCATATATCCAGGAGTGTCTCAACTGTTTGTAACCCCGTCTCCTCTGCCTCACCCCCTCTGTAACTCTTTCACTCGGTATGCCGGTGCAGCACCCCTATAAAAAGCTTAATGCTAAAAAAAGAAAATATTGCAACAACACAGCAACAAAACATCGAGTACAGCGCGCCTCACAGAACAGAGCATCTCCAAGGGTGGTATTTTTTATAGCTTCGAGTATTTGATTTTTATCTCCAGCAAACCACATGCTGCTCTTCTGTCTTCTTACCCAGGAGCTCCTTGCACTCCGCCTTCTTCTTCTCATTGAGCTTCTCCTTTTGCCGCCAGCTCTCCAGCTTCCCAGCTTTTCATTTCATAATTTCATCTGCACGTTATCTCAGTTTCAAACATATTTTGCCGTCTAAGTTCTCAAATTCGATATACAACTGAGTGCCAATGGTGCCTCAGATGCCTGGAGAACGATGAGCGCGACAGCAGGGAGGCGAAAGGAACGCGAAACGTACAATACAAGCGCCTGACAGAAGTTCCTCCGGGAACGCACACCGATCCGTCTCCGCGGCGGCGGCTTTGGCGGCCTTGCGCTCCTTGTTGGCGACGCGCGCGGCGGCGCCAGCCGCGCCACGCGCCTCGGCCTCAATCAACTGCACCCCGGCTCGACCCTCGCCAAGGCATGCACGGAGGCGTGGAAACCGTGGAGGGATCGCAGGAGGTGGTGCGACGGGGAGGAGAGCGCCATCGCCGCCGCAGATGGAGAAGAGATCGCGGGCCATGGCGGAGGCTGCTAAGCCTCGGCGCGGAGCAAGTGAAGAGAAGAGCTGGGCCGCTTCTTTAACGAAATACAGCCCGGTACCTGATGAGGACCGTTTTGGGCCAGATATACGCCCGTTTTCTTTACTTCTTTTTAGGAGAGATATAAGCCCGTATTGATTTCTACACTAAACGTGGAAAAACGTGAATATAAACGTAACACCCACATCACTTTTACAATTCAAATTTCTTCGAGCATTTTAAAAACTCGTGCTCTACACGCTCGCACCAGTGCCCCGTACGCGCCAAGCGGCAAGGGCAGTATATCGAGCAAAGCTGCACATGCGTGGACGGTGGACATGGCCTTTGAACAAGAGATATTTCTATCTGATGAAAGACGGCAAGAGAATCCAAGGTAATACGGTTACATGAATTTGAACCATACACCATGTTGATAGCAGCATCCTCCTAGCTCTAAAACTGCTCCAAAAGCTAAGCAGCCTAAAGAATGACAAAAGGTCCCTTTGGCCCATCCTTAAGTAGTATGTACAGTGTAAAACTCAGCGGTAGTCATTGCTAGTACTCCTAACTGTATGACGGTTAAACTTTGGTTAAATAACCAACCCCACAGCATCCGAACAACCAGTAGCGCTGCATACAGCTTTGTGGAAATTTTTCATACAGATTCATGTCGCACTTCGCGATGTACCTTAAACCTAAACAGAAAGCTTGCTCAGGAGCTATAGCCACAATTATAGTTAACAGAAATCTGATATGTAATGTCGATATGTTTACCTTGTGATAACAGCTGGCAGCTGCCACTGTTGACAGATGCAATGAAGTTCAAAAGTTAATCATCGCCACTCCCGGCAACTACCACAACTCCAATTGCTGCTGTCAACATGCTCTTCACCTTGGTCCCACGGTGAGCACCACCTGTGTATGTGCAGTTCACAGACAGCACATTTGAGATCAGGTGGTGGCTGAGTATTCATGCACTTGTTGCATGCTACCTCATCAGGGGTGGGGTCATTTGTTGGGAAGTTCATATTTGAAGCTCCATCTTCTACCATGAAAGACATTTCATCAAAACCAACTCCTTGTTGAACAAAGCTTTCTGTGCCATTGCTATCGCCTTGCAGACCAGCAGACATCCCAAAGGCATTGTCAAGCTGTGTATCATCAGCTTCAAGTAGCTCGGTGAACGAGAAATAAGTCTGGGGCTCATACTCGTCCATTCCAAAGCTGCCACAGCTAGTGTCATTTGACTGGTGATTAGCAGTGAAATCAGGAGGTGTAGTGTATGCAACTCCTTGGGAAAAATCCCACCCCAATAGCTCCGAAGCATCAATGCTATCAGACTCCGAAAATGATATTCCATTTGTATGGCTGAAATTGATGTTTCCATTCCCTGGATGTTGATTCTGGACATTATACTCATTCACAGGCCTACCAGCTTGATCAAGGTATTCAGTACTTTTTGCTTGTGCTCTTCTTACAGACAGCTTCTGGTTACTTCCAGGGCCAAAGCTTGCCATGTTCGTTGACAAATCAATGTCCATTGTATCATCCCCAATTGGTTCAACTATCCCATAAGAAGCAAGCAGTGGGTCCTGATCTGCTAAAGCAAAAGTCTCCTCACTAGATAGCATAGTTGACTGCGATGATGTAGCCACTGTTTGTTCACTTAATTCTGGTTCAGGCTTTGTATAACCATCAGAATGAGGACAATGTGGTATGGCTCTCCTTCGGCACCTACAGCACCGGTATGCAACCAACTCATCAATCCTTTCTTCGTCTAGTTGCAAGGCATCACCATGAAACCAATCTGTATGCAGGGAATATTGAGATGTTAGGGAAAAAAAACTTGAAAGATAACACAAAAAGGATAATGCTCTAAGCTACAGAAATGCTAGGCTTACTTCTGCACTTCTCACAGCGTACATACAATAAATCTGGAGAATAAGCTTTGTCACAGAGACAACATGTAGGTCTTATTGATGAACCTATACCATCCTTGCTTTTAAGGATTACATCATTCGCCCTGAACTCAGTTCCGTCATCTTTGTCGCTCTTATTTTTCTTCCATACGAGACCAAAATATGTGATTGCTTGAACTTTTTTGGTTTCCTTTCTTTTTCTGACTTTGACTTTTTAGCCTTTGTCTTTGGCAGAGCTTGGATATTAGTGATATTCTGAGTTGCCACCTCTGCGAGTGGCTGGGCTTCCACCTTTGCAGTTGGCTGGGCTTCCACCTTCGCAAATTTATGTGTTTTCACGTTCACAACTGGCTGGGTTTTCACATTCATAGTGGGCTGAGCTTCCACCTTTGCAAATGGCTGTGCTTTAACCTTTGCGACTAGCTGGGCTTCAAGTTTGGGGGCAGGTTCACCGGAATTGGAAGAACTAACCTTAAACACAATTCTGGGAGCAGTCACTGGTTGTTGGCCATTACTTTTCTGTTGAGGCCGGAAATAACTTGCATTTGTACTGTAACTAGTAAGCATAAGATTCCGCTTCTGGAGGCATAACTTGCATATCAAACTGGATGTAGCACTGCTTCCTTTGTTAACAACAGAATTTGATGTACACTCTTTATGACAATTACCTGAAAGTAATTTTTAGATGGCAATAGTGTGACTAAGTATTCAAAATATCAGAAATCGGTGAATTGTCTTCTTGAATATTACAATGACAAATTTTGAAAACAAATAATCTAAAGAGCGCGACATAGATCCATACCTTGACAAGTGCTGCATATAACAATATCCCTGCATGTGATTAGCCAAAATGCAAAAGGTCAGCATCTCAAAAAAAATAAATGTATAATCAGTTTATTATCATAACAAAGAGGTGAAGTAGAAAACCTGTAGAGAACATCCTTCTTGCATGAGGTGCACGGATAGACTTCTCCTTTGTGCAAAAGATAAGAAAAGACATCTCCAGCATATGCTTTTACTCGCTTTGGGTATAAATTGGTAAAGCAGTTAGAGTCCGAAATTCCTGGAGTAGGCAAGGAGGTGTGCTGCTCAAATTCTCGCAACATGTACAATGGCACATGGTTTTCAGAAAACCACAATTTGCTATTTTCACCCTGATCACCTTCTGATTCCAAGATAATTTTAGTCACACGCACAGGAAGATGCTTTTGATTACGAAACTTCAGTGCATATCTTATCTTGTTATCGATCATTTTTTTATCACAGACTACAGCATTTCTGAGAGCAGAAAAGTCTGCATCAGAACTCTTTCCATCTGAAGGAATTTGATCTGGAGGGATGAATTCCTTCCATCTGATGTGGGCATCAAGATATCTAACCTGAGAGAAATGAATATTAGGTTCAGCAGTTCATGCTAAATTAGGTTTAACGTACTGCTCTTTGCAACATCAGGACAGAAGTGCAAACCTGCAAAGCAAGTTGGGATGAAGTCTGGCTCATTCCAACACATCCTCTCCAGACAAATTGCCGAGATCGTCTTGGAAAATTGGAACCTTCATGGTAAGATAAACCTGATATCCTCTGTTTACCACCTAGCAGGTGACAAAAAAGTCAACTTGTTCATGTCTTGGACAGTGACAGAGGATGAAATAGGACTACTAACAGTTAAACCATGTAATACCTTGGCGAGCAGCTTTTCTTATGGTTGAATGTAGAAGAGCCCCCCTCTGCAAAGTACGTTTTGAAATATTTCCTCCGGTCCACCAAGTCCAGCTGTTGTCCTCATCAGTAGCAGTACCGGATTCGGATGCCAACGAACGCCTTCTGCCACGCCTTCCACCAACCCCACGTTTTTGGTACAGTGCAGGACGAGATGCTCCCATTGATGGACCAGGAGATTCCACAGGCCAATCATCTATTGGCTTAAACCAGCTTGCAGAAAATGCTACTCCACGGATGTTGCTTTCCAACTGCATAGAATATGTAACAATTAAAAAAAAAAAACAAATTCATCTCACAGCCATTTATGTCTATTTTTTTAGCTTTTCAACTAGGCTATTTATCTTTCTTTCAATTGCATAACTTGCATATCCAATTTGATTATCCAGAAGCAATCAGTATGGCAATATATGGCATTAGGCATGTTACTACATACCCACTCTTTTGTTCTGCCTACAATATACCTCATCATCTAGTCCTAATTATCCAAGAGTTGTGCCAGCGAAGCACTAGATGCCATTGCTGCAACTTTTCTGTTGTTTCGTCATCTTGGTCATATATTGTATGTTCATGAGTTATCGCATTGGCTCTATTATGATAATTTTCTTTTCAAGTAAATTGCTTTTTACACAAGGTACAGTACTCTATGTTTGAATCAGCACAAAAAAAAAAATTATTTTGCATCCTGTTATGTTAAAAGCTTCATGGTGCCTCATATAACATGATTGAAAACCATGAAACCTCATGACACTTTCATTTCATGAGCCATGTGCAATGGTCAAATTATTATTGGGTAGATACTAGATAGTCTTCCATAGCTCTTTTGATTTTATCCTTGGTCCTAAGATCTTTTAATATAGCATATATCTTTTTTTAATTAAAAAAAAAAAGGCAGGGAGATTCCCAGCCGGCCAGGTCAAAATCTTTTCACAAGGTTTTGCTCAAATCAAAACACAATGTGGCATAACCTGTCAGGAAATGAAAATATGTGTAAATACTAGTTCAAAGTGAACGAATATGGCTTTACATGGCAAAGTACAATTTACTCTCTCTTTAAGTATTGAATCATTTTAATTCACAAAAAAAAAAAAAAAAAAAAAAAAAAAAAACTCACTGGTCATTTCGGAGTCAAATATCAATGGTTTTTTTTGGAACAAAATGCTGTGTTTAGATTTAATTTGCTTTATTAAAAACTGCATGCTGGGATATTATGTATCTAGCTCAAGCTGAATAAGAAATCTGAAAAATACTATTCTATTTGATGTCCACCCCATCGCTGCCAGCATTCAGGTGATATATGCTATTTCACAACTTAGTTGTAGAATATTGAAAAGTACCTAAGGATGCCCAACAAAAAAATATACAACTCACCTCAAGCAAGAGGGGTATTACAGTTCTGCAGTTGGAAGCTTCTTGTAGTTGTTGACGCCACCTTTCTTTCTGCTTCATGTCTTGTAGCGAACCAACCAAGAGGCCACGCAAACTTTCCTCCATGTTGGCTAAATAAGCAACAATGCTAGGAAAATGGCTATCAGAATTTTTATGACGCGCATGGTACTAAGAATTCGAGCAGAGCATTTTGCAGCATTTGTGGTGGCCATGTTAAGAAAACAAGCCTTTTTGGATCCACTCGCTGAACTTCTACAAGCAAGGCACCAACCACATTTATCTCTCGGGACTTCCATAAGCTTCTTTTCGGTACTCGGCCAAAGAAATTGTGTGGCTGCTGAAGAAAATGCTTTCAATTGTAGAGCAATGTCCGCAGCCATTTTCTTGCGGAGTTTTGCAGTCGGTTGGGATGCTGAAACTTTACCTTCATCGGATGTAATAACAGCTAGATTGGCAGCAGCAGATGCTGCAATGTTGCCATGATTGTAGAGGTTCATGTATGCTTGTGGTTTAAAAGAAGACAATTTTGCTGCCACGCCACCACTCATGCTTCCAGATCTTTCGGGAAACAGCTGAAGGTGGTGTTTGCTTTGAGAAGATGGACAAAATGATCCTGCCGTCACAGAAACGGTGGACGAGTCTGGTTGGAATATACTCTGAGCTGACTGCACTCGTGCTATGTTAGACACACCCGTTACAATGGATCCATTCTGATGAGAAACTGAGGATACCACAGATGGTCCAAAAACTCCATTTCTGTGTGCATTATGTACGTTGTTCTGAGCTGACACAGTTTGCCTGCAAACTTCAGCATTCTTATCAGTGGCAGCACCTAAGCTTGACTTGCAATTTTGTTCCTCCAGGCGTTTGGCTGAGTACACTGTGCTCTGATTAGCCACAAATTTCTGCTGCACATTTGTTGGAGGAAGTGCTGCTGTTTCTCTGTCCCCTCCATCTTTTAAAGTTGTCCGGACACTTCCATCTCCTGCATTTATTGGAATAGAAATAGAACTCAACATACTGGACCTTGGAGTATGGTTCACACCAAATTTACCTGTTGCTGATCTCTCACTACGAATTATACCTAGTAAATGCTTCCAGTAGTCCTTTATTTGCCTGCATAAGTCCACATATGCATCTGAGACAGCAAGTCTTTGGAGGACCTTGGCAACATCATACTGATTGTAATATCTTGCATAAGACTCTGCATCTGAAGCTGTTTCAATCCTGCAATATTTGATGGAACAAATACAAAGGAAACAAATCATTAGTAAACCAGTAAACCCAACATATTGCACGACTAATTTGCAAGAACTTACACCAGCAAATAGTTGCAGGTTCCTAAGAATAATCTTCCACACATATCAATGCCAAACATTTGAGCTCCTCTTCCACCACGCTCAATTCTTGAAGAAGTCAGTCCAAGCTTGTTAACCACACATTCTGGACAGAACCAATCGCCCTGAGGAAGGAAAGCTTTGTTTTGACCAATACATCTCGAATGATAAGCCCATGGGCAGCCATCACAGCATACCAAAGTTCCATCCATTCCACATATTCGGCAATCATCACTATTGCCATCCTGAGACACGGCTGCTACAGCAGTTTCTGGATTTGTTACATTTGGAGCACTTTCGAGATTCTGGAAATCATTCGCATTTTTGTAAGCTGAGGCCTTTGCAGCTCTAGTAGAGACTCCTCTTGAAGCAGCTTCCTGAAAGACCCTGGATTCTATTTCATATTCCATCTCCTCATTGTAACCTACTCGATTTTCTAGTTCAGTTTTGAGCTCTTCTGATTCATTGACATCATCACAAAGTATTTGCAGCACCCTCAACTTCATGGCAACAGGAAGTTTATAGTATTCAGCGACTAGGAGGCTTCTACCAAAACTCTTCCCCCCTAGATTTTTAATGCAACGCATCACATACAGGTACTCTAGTAAGAAATTCGGCCAAGTCAATGCATCTAGTAATGTCCAATCCAGGTACCTATACACAGTTCAAGGGAAGTGATGTCAGAATTTGAAGTACAGAAACACAACACCTACAAAATAGTTACTGTGGTTAAAAGTGGGTTGTTAGAGTACGTACTTCAGGCAATTTGAAGCCTGTTGAGATCCTTCAGCAGATTTAGATTCAAGATGCCGCCTCACTGCCCGCAGTAGCGAGACATGCACAGCATCCAACAAGTTATTCTGCACGCTGCAATTAATGGCCGCAACAAAATCGTCCAGACCAAATGGACTCAGGAACAGCTGCACACTGAACGACCGCAGGAAGTTATAAACAGAGAAGAGAGAACTTATGGACTCTTCTGGCACAGGTATGTCTCCTGATGACGGAGGCAACTCCACGGCCTGCACAGGAGGGCATTGCTCAGCTGTTTCTTCTCTAGTGAAATCCGATGAATTACTCGAGGATTCAACATCCTCAGACATATCTGAGCCAGACGCGCTATGCTGCACATCAGGCCTGGCAGGCATCTCACATCCATCAACCCTCTGCCTAGTACTTGCTGGCTCTTTGACCTCCAAGACACTCCCTGAAGAAACCAGCAAGTCCAGCTTCCTCTTCCTGCAGCTCACCTTCATGCCTAACGCACCATTATCATCCGACATGAGAAACTCCCGGAGCTGAGGAAGCCCCAACTCCTCAGCATGTCCGTCCTCAAACACCACGCTGTAGACCCCAGCCGTGCTATCATAGGCTGCAACTTTCCCAATAAGAATCCTCACATGCCCTGGAGCGCTCCGGCCAATGTAGCGGCCCACCAAGCATTCCCCAACCTCCTCTTTCACATGTATCGCCCCAGAAGGTGCCGTAGTCGCTTGATTCACCACTCCGCCATCGCCTTCCTCTGTCTTAACCTCGCTTGCCACAGCCGCTGCAGTGCACTCTTGTTCTTGAGCATTGCCCTCTTGTGACAGAACAGAGCCGCCATCTACCTCCATCTTCGTTTCAGACACCACGGGAGCTGAATCTTGCAGTGCCCCAAGATCGTTCCCCTCTGCCTTAACATCACTTGCCACAGCCGCTGCTGTGCACTCCTGTTCCTGAGCATTGCCCTCTTGCGACAGAACAGAACCGCCATCCACATCCATCTTCGATTCAGACACCACAGGATCCAAATCTTGGGGTTCCACCTCCACCTTCGTTTCAGACACCACAGGAGCCAAATCCTGGGGTTCCACCTCCATCTTCGTTTCAGACACCACATGAGCCAAATCTCGGGGTTCCACCTCCACCTTCGTTTCAGACACCACGGTAGCCAAATCTTGGCGTTCCTCAGAAACGCTCCCCACATTCACCTCGCTGACAGGACAAACCGCAGAGCAGTCTTTCCTCGCAGCAGCACCCCGATCCCCCTCCATCCCCTGTTCATCAGATACTACAGGAGCCACATCTGGCACTTCCCCCACAATGCCGCCCTCAACTGCCCCATCCGCTGCAGTACCGTCAGACTCCGCCTTGCCCACCGAACCACCCTCATCCACCTCGGCCGCTTGAGTAACCGCCGCAGGACACTGCTCACCCACAGCGCCGCCTTCGTCAGCCTCCACCGGCGGCTCGCTCGCCGACGTCTCCGCATGACGCCCCCGCTCCTCCGCCTCACTGGCCGCGGTAGGCTCCTCCTCCGCAGCAACAGCGACGCCAGGGGCCGTCCCCGCCATCGCCTCGTCGCCGTCCGGCGCCGCGGGGGACGCGCCGGCCGCCCGATCGGAACCGGAACCGGAACCGGAACCCTCCCGGCGGGGCTCCGCGTCCGCGTCCGCGGCAGCGGACATGGCGGCAGCGGCACCGAAAACCTAGCGGCTGCGGCGCCTACCCAACCATCCGCCCGGCGAATCGCGCGCCTCTGTAGGCAGATTCCGTCTGGGCTGGTGGAGCGGCAGCGGGGCGAGGCGGCGCCGACGCCGGGGTGAGTGGGGTTGAGTGTGGGTGGAACGAATCTGGGAGCTGCCGATCTCGCCCTGTCCCGGCGCGGCGGCAGCGAGAGGCCGGCGTGGGTGGACGGAGCGCGGAAGCCGGGGAGGTCGGGCACGCGGGGTGATGCGGACCTTGCAAACCCTACTGCGGCGGCGGCGGCGGCGGCGGCGCGGCGCGGCGGGGAGTTGGGTGGAAACTGGAAAAGAGGCGGAGATGATGTGAAGAAGGGAAGAAGGAACTGCAACGCAAAAATCCCGGCCCGTGCCGCGGAACCGACTCGAACGCACGCACCGGCCT
This sequence comes from Themeda triandra, assembly GCA_018135685.1. Taxonomy (NCBI): domain Eukaryota; kingdom Viridiplantae; phylum Streptophyta; class Magnoliopsida; order Poales; family Poaceae; genus Themeda; species Themeda triandra. Next base: position 1,296,911 of record JAENPR010000043.1, on the reverse strand, counting down.
GGCTCGGCTCGCGTCACCCCGGTGGTCCGCGCCGCGCGTCTCGGGTCGTGCGTGCGGTCGGGTCCGGGTCAGCGCTGACGCCAGACCCACGCCCGACCCACACGCGGAGGGCGGGGATCACGCGACGCTGCCAGGTGGGGCCGCGCGGGTGGCTGGCCGGTGGGTTGCTTCGAGAGAGTTCGCGGGCGGCGGGCGCGGGTGGGGAAAGGGACGGACCCGGGTGGGTGTCCCAGTCCTCGTCGTGTCCGCCGCGACGACCGGGCTGAACCGGGTCAGCTTTTGGGCGTTCCGGCACCAGTCAAGCACGCACGACACGGGACGACGGCTGCGGTGGCGACGCGACGGTGGAGGGAACGAGGGAGGTTGGGAGGGAAGGGAGGTGCGGCGAGTTTTTTCAAATTCAAAAACGGTGGAGGGAGCTGAGCTGAGCTGCCCGAGTTTTTTTTGTTGCTTGCTGCTCGGGTCAGGTAGGGCAGGCGCGGCAACGGTTGGTTTGGCTCGCGCCAAGTGCCGGGCTTCGGTGGTTTGCTCGCGGTTCCTGCTGTGGTTGTGAAGTTTGTGTTGTGTCCTGCGGACTGGTGAACCGGGAAAGGCAAAGAGGTGTGCTTGCTTGTGTTGTGTGTGCACCACTGCACCGCTTGGCTCTTGTGTGTGACTAGCTCTATATATCTTTCTTTGCATGTATACGCTGTACTGAACTCTCTCGTGGACACGTCGTCTCACGCACGCCCCTGCATGCATGATACGTGAACTAGGCAAATAAATGTTGTAACTCGGCAACTTCTCTGCGTACTTCTCGAGTGAACAAGTAGCTTTGCATACTCAATTTCAGATATATAATAATATAATAGTAATAGCCTTGCATAGTCGGGAGTGTACACTGACCATTGTTATGATATGTTACATAACCTTTGATGTTCAGTTGTACTACCTCCGTCCCACATTGACTGTCGTTTTAGCTTTAGAGTGGTGTAGCCAAGATTTGAGGGATGTATACGGTGCGTCTGTCCAGGTACATTGAAGAAGGTGTTAACGTACACAGATATTGCACTCCCAGGACAACAGAAATAGCGGGACAGAGGGAGTAGGCCACAGGGAGTGCTAAGGATGGTGTAAAAGCTCTACATAAAACTGATGCGTTTTGTCCTAAATGAGCAAAAAAGATTTATGCCACAGGCAGCTGTCTCTCCATAATTTAATTTCTTTCCCTTTCGGTCCAAATTTTTCTCAAAACTTATGGCTTGTTTGGTAGATCCTCTTTTGCTTTTGATTCTTAAGAATAAATGTTTCTGTGACCGAAAATGAATCTCTAAGATTGACCCTATGCAAAAGTTGTTACCATAGAAATGCGAATCAACAAAAGATATCAGGATCAGTAGTGTTATTGCACAAAAGTAAAAGTGAGCGAGCCCTGACTTTTTTATTAGCTCGTAGCATCTTTAGTTTATTATTTGAGACAATAACTTTACATTATTTTATGATGGGTGTGATTCTATATAATTAATAAAAGTTTTTCAGAGATTTCCTTGAGAATTAGCCTAAGAGCTACAAAGTTCTTGTCAAACAAGCCCTTAAAATGAGAAAAATGGAATTCCTCGGATTTTAGAAGAGCAAAGTTCTACGAAGCTGTTGGAATTAAAGAATGGCCATAGAGATATTTACACAAAATAGCATGACATAACATACATGATAAAAGAATATAGTAAGAGCTTGTTTGGACCAACTAGTGCTAACAGATACTCCCTCCGTTCCAAATTATAGTTCACTTTGACTTTTTTGGTCCATACATTTTGCTATGTATCTAGATATATTATTTATCTAGGTACGTAACAAAATTCATGCACCAAAAATTCAAGATGAACTACATTTTGGAACGGAGGAAGTACTAATTGTTAACTAGCAAATTATTTTAGCGGAGGGTTGTTTAGATCCACCTAGTGATAAGTTACTAATAGGTGTACATGGCCTCTATTACCCAAAAACCAGCTAATGGAAATAATAGTTAGCAAGTCCTTAGTTAATAGTTAGTTGGTCTATTATCAAGTATATTTGGATCCATTAGTAAACTACCATTTATCATCACTAGTGGATTGAAATTGGCTCTAAACCTCTATTTAACACAAATTTTGAACACAAAATTGGAACTTATTTTGTAGATGTCTAAGTTCATAGCCGACAAAATTCTTTTTGAGAAGTGATTCTTTTCGAAGGCAAATAATAATTTGTTTAACATGAGAAAAAATAAAAAGGCCGATTTTCAAAGCATAAACCACAATCACGCTGAACCGCCATAAGTTTGAATTTGTCAATGATAATAAGCCCACTTGATATGTTGATGCATCTTTCTCGCTTTGTCATTTTTGTAACAAAGAAAAGATTGTGCGTAGACCCTTGGGATTGGACCGGGCTAAAGAAAATGCCAGAATTGCTCCTTTCAGGCCGAAAACTTCTGGATGGGCCCATCTTTACAAGGCTACCAGACAGAATCTTCAAGTTGGGCCGGTTCATTTCAGACACTTCGTTGGAATGATGATATTTCCAGTCCATCACTTTGGGCCTTTTTTTTTTAAGAATTAAGAATTATACACAAGTACAAACAACACTGTTATGGCTTCGGCTGACTCAGCGGAGCTTCACCAGAGGAGTCAAAGTAGCAGCACCAAACGCAAATTGTATGTGTATTCTAAAAAAACGCAAATTATATACATAAGAGGAGCTAAAGCCTTTTTTTTGTTACTACAGAGGAGGGGAGCAATATTTTAAGGCACTTCAATATATTTGCAAGTGCTTGCACGGAGATAAAACCGACTTCTTTTAGGATGCCACTTGATTGGTGGAGTATAATGTCCCAATTTCGAGCTCAACATCGTTGTCTCTTAGCAACCCAACATGACTACTAACAAATAACTCGATTCAAAGTAGCAGGGTACAAGATCTCAAGAGGAAGGGAGGTCATGAATCAGCAAGTAGTAGCAACCGAGAAGAGAAGCAGAGTACGGAGAGGAAGAGAGTTGGGGAATATGAACAAATACTAAGAGGAAAGGTATTTGTTAATAATTTTTTTTTTGGTATACCAAATAACTTGTTAATAATTGATTTGAGTTATTTGTTAGTCAATCGAGTTGGGTTACTAACAACTATCAACAGATGGTTGCCTCCCCTCCGCTTGCTCTTCTTCCTCAGACCTTCCCATCTACCTTCGTTGGACATGGCGACGATGGCGTGACAAGCGATGATGCCAGGACACATCATTTAGTCATTTACATTGGTGGTACTGGTGATGATGGTGTAGTAGGTGACAGCGATGACGCATGGTGGTGGTGCTTTGTAGGGTGCGGGTGTGAAGTACTAAACTGGAGAAGGAGGAGGAGGAGGAGGAGACGATCTCATCTTAAGTGTACAATAGACTTGTCAGAAACTTATAGTATGAGTTAACAATAGCTAACATGCATCACTATATATTGCGATATTTGTTGTTTAATGGTATACTCTCCATTCTAAATGATAAAATGTTTTGGCTTTTCTATGTAACTACATTAAAAAATGTATCTAAGGAAGCCAAAAACATCTTTTACTACTTAAGGATGGAGTAAGAACTTTTTAATACATTGTTATTGTCTTTAGGGTCTAGAATTGGTCAGAGGTGAGTTTTTTTGGAGGGAATTGTTTAGTGGTGAGTTGTCACATGACAATTTGGACCAGCTGCTATAGGAGGTTCCTCCATGTTCTGTTACCTCAGAAAACGTTCGAGATAAACATCAGTGATGACGTGTTTCCTTTATTATTATCAGTACATTCGACTAGCTACATATAGTAGGAGCAGATCTTTACACGGAAGTACCTATCTGAACTACGTACAGACCGTGACAATTTTAGCAGCATCGGCATCCAGTAGACCAGTATTGGACTACACTCTGACTCTGACAGACTTGATGCCAGTTTCTAGATATTATCGCTGACGGAGCAAAATTAGCATCGGGTCGTCGCTTTGCCTGAAAGGTGATCTTTGTACTTAACCATCCGAGCTCATCTACTTCAGTTGACAGCGCCGCCGCCTGCAACGATACTGACACATGCATGCATGTCATCCAATCCAATCCAACATACCCTGTCCAATCATCATCGTAGTTGCCGCCGACCGGCCGCTGACTCTGACTCCGACCTGAGCGTCGCCTCGAGCTCAGTCCCGTGTCGCCACACGTAGTGGAGCCCGACGAGGAGCTCCGTCAGCGCGGCCTCCGTCTTCCTCTGGTCCGCGAAGTGGAGCGTCTGCAGCAGCAGCACGGCGGTGGCGCCGTTCCCGCCGCCGGAGGCCACGGAACTCCGCTGCTCGAAGGTCCGCTCGGCCTGCCACCGGACCATGTTGTGCGCGAGCGGCGCGAGCCACGACAGGATCCGCCGCACCGTGTCCGACCACTCGGCGGCGAGGACGGCGTCGACGTCGCCGGCCGCCGCGGGCCTGAGCCGCGCCCTGAGCGACGCGCGGAGACGGTCCGTGAGCATGCCGTACAGCGCGTCCCGCTCGTCGTCGCAGATGTGGAGCGGCGCCTCCGCGAGCCTCTCGATGAACATGATGAGGTTCGCGTAGTGCAGCGCCAGCGCCGCGGCGCCCAGGGACGGCGCCGGCGGGCGCGTCACCACGTCGCGCGAGGAGGCGTCGAACACGGCCGTCGTCGTTCGGGAGTTGAAGCTAACGATGCCGCTGCCGCTGAAGTCGCCGTCGCCGGCGGCGGCGCTGCCGGCTGATGACACGTAGCTGAAGCTCAGCGGGAGGTGAGCCGCCGCCGCCGCAGCGTCGGCGGCGTGGACCCACCCGCCCGTCCTGCCCGGAGACCTGCTGGTGCCCATGACGACGCAGCCGATGAGGTGCTTCCCAGCCGCCCCCGGCCACCTGAGCTGCTGCCGCAGGCTCTTGCTCCTGGACATGAACAGCCGACGCGCGTCGCCGGCGGCGTAGTTGGTGGCGGTAACCTTGCCGGAGCTGGACCTCGCACGCAACAACATCGTCTTCCGAGGCGCGTCGGCGGCGATGACGGCGTCGGAAGGGAACACCATGGACTGCAGCGACAACGAGGCGCTCCACGAGAGCCGCGACGCCCTGGACGACGCCTCGTCGTCGGCGGAGAGGAGCAGCGCCACGGGCTCCAGGTCGAACACCTCGATGATCCTCGCCACGACGGTGAAGAGCGAACGGGCGAGCAGGCGCACCGCGTAGTCGAAGGTCCGCGCCCACAGCGACGCCGCGCGCAGCCGCTCCACCTCCTGCCTCTGCCTCGCCACCCGCCGCGCGCACTCGGCCCGGCTCGCCGCCGTCGCCGCCGCCGCCGACACCGCGCCCTTGGCGCCGCGGGGACGCGGCATGTGTTGTGCCTGCTTCTGCTGATGCTTCTGCTGCTGCTCGAGCTCGGCGAGCACGTCGAGCTCGTGACACAGGTGCGCTGTGGCCGCCACCAGGCGCTGCATCTTGCGCGCCTTGCGGTCCATCTTCTCATCCCTGGCGTACCTCAGCCCATGCGCGTCGCCGGCGCCACCGCCACCGCCACCGGCGCCGTGCTTCACGAGCGCGGCGAAGAGGGAGTGGAAGCGTCGCAGCAGCGGGTCGTTGCAGCGCTGGGACAGGCGGGCGACGGCGCGGGAGAGGTCGCGGCAGGCCGACGCCATCTCGGCGAGCGCGAGGGACAGGAGCGCGGCGTCGTCGTCCGCCACGAGCCGCCGCACGCCCTCGAGCCGGATGCCCTCCCCGCGGAGCCGCGCCAGGCTGTCGCCGCCCAGCGCGCGCCACAGGCCCGAGGTCCGGGACATGAGCGACGCCACCTCCAGGGATAGGATGCCCACCTTCTCGCCGCCGCCTCGCGGCGCGCTCAGCTTCCGCATGGCCGGCGTCGTGGGCGTGGCACGGCGTGGGTGGGGCGTTGGGCCGAGTGTGTTTGGACGCGGCGTTCGGGTGTGGAGTGGGGGACTGGGGGTCAAAAGGCGTCTGCGCGCCAACGGCTTTGGTGGTGGGGTGGGCGAGGAGGAGCATAGGAAAGCTGCCTGCAGTGCGTTGGGCATCGGTAGTGTCACGGGACGGGCACTGGGGAGAGTGGTGGCGAGTGGGTGGGAGTTGAAACCGAGCGCGGCGCATCGCATCGGCAGGGGATTATTCGGAGCTTCGATCGCGGCGATGGGCAAGTTGGCAGGCAGGAGGTTTTTGCGGGATTCCGTGGGTCGGGAGGGCTGCGCTGAGCGTCGTCCTCGTGCCTCGTCCTGGTGCAGGCTGACGGGCTCCGCGGCGCGGCGTGTCTCCGTGCGGGTGTCGCGGCTCGGGGACGTCGCCGGCGCGCGCGGCGGCCGCGGGGGTTCCAATGATTGGCAAGAGTCAAGACGACAGCGGGCGTTTCTGAGCTGGGTCGTTTCGGGAGCCGCTGTGTTTTGGTGTCCTTCCATGCGTCACGAGCGCGCGGGCCACGGCATGTCATTTGGTGATTTTCGATGGGGGCGGGACCGCGGTTTGACGACTTGCTCCTGGATCATACTATGGAGGACTCGTGTGTCGAAGTCTCGAGGTGGAGAATTCGTCTCTGAGTGACACACGCCGGGCGGAGAAACGAAGTAGTGGAATCGTACAAGCCACAGAAAAAGGCTTGGGACTTGCCGGCAGTTAAGCAGCTAGTACCCGGCTGAACGTTGTTTCGTTGCGGTAGCGTCACAGGATCGGTCAAGGATGGGGGATAATCGATCAAGGGTGCCCTGCTGACTGCTGGCAAAGTGTTCACCGAGTCATTCAGCTCATCAACTCCTTGCACGGAAGACAAGTTCATCTGCTGCTGGTGCTGGATGCGTCCCATTCCCATACTCCCACCTGGTGCCAAGGAGCTCTGAGAAAGGAAGGCGCCAATAGATGGATGTTGTTGGACATTCGACAGGCAACAACGGACCGTGCCGCCTTTTGACCTCTTGCACACCCAAGAAATGCAGACCACTGAACAACACTTGCGTCTTCGGTCTTCCTCTTAATGAAAAACGGATAAAAGACCCAATCGCGAAAAAAACTTACGTCTTCGGTCGTCAAGTTTGGTCAAGGTCTCAAGGAATCTGGCATTCTGGCATCCTGTTTGTCACCAGCCACTTTGTCCCGGTGTGTGTCATCTGGGTTTTGCCGACTGGAGCTTGTGGAAGTGAAGGAACCCAAGGGTGTTTCAGGACGCGTTTGCGACCCTGGCCCGTCGGCCCGGCTGCGCTCTCCGCGTGCAACTTGCCGTGTTTGCGAGCTAGGGCCCACCAGCGAGCCAGGCTCTCGGCGTGCAATTTACCTTCTCTCTCATGGCTCTGGAGAAACGAGGAAAATCGGCGTTTCTCCGTGGCCTGGCTCACGGCAGCGCTCCCGCGGCTCGATGCAGCGCCCAAGCGAGGATGGAATCACCTCCTTAGCATGTCCGATGCTCACCTCCTGTGGCTGCGGCTGGGTCACCGTTCTTCCTCGTCACCGAAGCAGGAACGCGTGCAGGCCGTCGCGCAAGCCCCCCGTCTGTCCCCGGCACCGGACCTGGTGGAGCCGGCGGCCGTGGTGGTGGAGCTGGAGTCGGTGAGCACTGCGAGCGGGTGCGAGGGGCCCTCGCAGCGTGAAATCCGGCAACGGCAGGCCACGCCGCCGCGAGTCGAGGAAGGGTGAGGCTGTGCGCCACCGGTTTTGGAAGGAGCGAAGCGCCATCATCAAGCGCATCGCGACGTCCCTGGCGCATGGACACGGCTTGTCTTCCTCCTCCCCCTCTCCCATCTTCTTCCTCTTGGCGTGCAATGGTGCCGGAGATGGACGGCGGCGGCTTCTTGGCCGAGGAGTTCGAGTCCACATTCACCACGCCGAAATGCCAATGCCAACCGTTTGAGGGTAATGTTACCATGTTCTGAGTCCAGGGTCACCACATCGATGTGCACAGCCAAGACAAACACAATCTCAATCGAGCTCGGCTCTGTTAGGCCACGTTGACAAACACAGACACTTGCACCATTTGGACCAGCCTAAGTGTGGCCATGCCATGGCTGGCCAGCCAGGCCGGCGAGGTACACCCTCGCAAACACGCCCTCAGTGCTCAGCATGTCCACGGACACGGAGCTATGTATGTCGGACGATCTATTCTTGTTGTGTTATGAACTTAGCGACATAACTTAAATGTATTTGTTTTCTAAAAGAATTATTTAGGGCTTGATCGGCTGCTCTAAACATTTTAGATCTAAAGTCTTAAAAAAACAACTTTGACCGTTATTTTGCAGAAACCTTGTGGTTATTTTGCATACTTTAGCTAAAGTTTTCTAACTTTAGAGCTCTAAATCCATGGAGATTTTGCAAAAATCATGTGGTAGTTTCAATGAAATCAGTCTAATTTCACATGGAAAACACAGAAACGGTAAAATTTCCCACTTTCTAAGGACACTCTTAGCAAATTGTTTCAAAATCTTGTCTCACAAATTAAAAATCGTAAACTTCTTATCTCGTTCTTTTCATATGCTTTTGTTCCTCCGTGTCACCCCTTCTCTTCTTCTCCGGCAACCGTTAAGGGGAAGGGTGTAATCATCTTCTCCATGGTGGCTCCGTTGAAGATGAGGGCGACAACTTCGGCGTCAACATCTTCATCGGCATAATGACATGGGCACTTTTATTTCCGGACGGCGCATCAAGAAAGTATATTTTCTCCAGTGTAGATTAGTCTTCCTCTTTTTTCGATGGCAGAAAGAAGAAGGAAGACACCAGAAAGAAGAAGAAGATCTTCAATTCCGCCTACATGAATGTTGGCCGTCATTCGTCGGGCATTTGTTCTCCGTCATCCGTTGTTGAGTGTTTGACTGTACGGTCACCCGCACTGCAAAGCGTTTAACAAGTTAGGTTTTGAGTTGTGCTATTCATAGCATAGATACTTTTTTATAATTCAGAGTGCTTATAATACGTTGATGTACTCATAATATAATTCTTCTTTCGTCATAAAAATAAATTCATGTGTGTGTTTTTTTCCTCTGTGTTTGCTATTCTTTTGTTTCAAATAGCCTCGAGTTTGTCTTGCTTTTTCAGTTATATGACAACGTGAAGGAGTGTGAAACTGCTAATATCAAAGCCACATAAAGCGGACCCATCTTTACCTTGGGCCCGATTCAAACCAAAGTTTTGGATGCTCGGATCGCTCTCGCGTCTTCGCGAGTAGTACCGCTCTTAGTAGAAGCCGCTCCGCCGTCGCCCCTTCCAGCCCCACCGCCGCCACCGTCCCCACCGCCGTCGCCCTTCCAAAGACCTCCAACCAATCCACACGTCGCCGCCGCCTCCTCCCCTGGCTTCTCGCCGGCGGTAGGTCGTGGGCCGGTTCCCCTCCTCTGTTCTTGTGTTCCCCTCTCTTCCCCCTTGTAAAATTCCCCACTGGAATAAAGGCCGACATGGCGGCTCGACCTCCGATGAAGTCAAGGCTTCCCTACTCCTTGTCGGCCTCCGCGGGAGAGATGCGCGCCCCGTTCCGCCTGCTCGGCGCCCCCGTCGCGGTATGCCGAGGGCCGCGGCCCTGCGCCGCGCTCGGTGGAATCGACGAGGAAGCACTTCGAGGTGGCCGCGGCGTCCTAGCGGCGGGGACGCCATTATCACTAGTCCTGGCCACGAAGATGAAGCCGAAGCCATGCGAGCAGACATGAAACAAGATGATGATGAAGCCGGGCGGATGTGCTCCTCCAGAAGCACACGGGAGTCTACACCGGGGCGTACTTCCTCTGCTTCCTCTTCGTGCTCATGCTCGTCGCCCCGCGGGGCACGTTGCCAGCACGGCGTTCATCGTCCGCGTCTCAAAGAGCGGCGCTCAGCTGCGGCTGTCCACCTACCTCGACGCCATCTCTGACGAGCGCGCGCACGCCGGGATGCTTGCCCTGGGACGCGGCGCGCCGGCATGGGTGCCTCACGGTGCTTGCTCGCCATATCGCCGTCACCGGCGAGCTCGGGCCTTGACGCACACAACGAGGAACTCGAGGCCAGGCCGACCTCACCACTGATGCCGCCTCTTCACCGGCCACGGTCTCGTCATCGTCGACGAAGGCTCCACCACCACTGGCGAAGAAATCAACCGGCGAGATCCAGGCTCATCCCCTCCGGAGATGGAGTCCGCATTCAGTGGCGTGGGGCTGACATCCTGTGCTGTGGGGTACCCGCGCGGTAAGGCAGCTCCTTGGGGCCCGCGTGTTGCAGTGTGGGGCCCGCAGCTACTACGTGCACCACTTGCACGCGTCTGTGAGGCGCGGCTACAGGCTTTTCACCGGCAAATGAATGGTGGCCATCCACGTTTACAGCTGGGGACCCACAATAGGATAGCCATGAAGCTTTGTCTTTCTTTTATTTTCCTTTTTATTTTTACTTTCTTTTATCTTCTAGTTCAGCATTGCACAGTCTCGGCCAGCGGTCTTCGTTTAGACATAGTTGTCTTTATTTTCAGTGGCCGTGCTGTGCATGCTCTGTAGCCTCAGTTCCTCCGATGCCGGTACAAGTTCCGGTTGACCTACTCTTCCAGCCAGCAACTACTTCGCCGACGTCCCTCGACGACGCCGCCTTCACCTGGGCTTCGACCTCGAGCGTCATCTTCTTCGCCCGACGACATCATCAAATGGATCCTTCGGTCGTCGGCATGCTCTTCCTCTTCGGCTCGGTCGGCCCGCCTTCAACCGTCGCGCGGCCGGTCCCTCCGGGGCGAGCTCGTCTTCGTCGTCGTCGCCGTAGTTGTACTTCTTCATTATCCGGTCTCGGACCTTGTTGCAATTCGCCCTTCTTCGGAGGACCCGTGTGTAATCTGGTTGTTTTATATAATATATGCTATTTGTCAAAAAAAAAGCCACATAAAGCGATTAGGATGTTTCTAGTGATTTGGCTTAGAGCTCGTTGAATTATTTTTTAATTATTAAATTAAATACTTTTCCTGTTCTAAATTTATAAGTTGCTTTTGATTTTTTTAATACATTTATTTTGCTATGTGTCTAGATATAATAATAATATGGAGTAAAGTACGTAACTGGTCCTCGAGTGTATCATCCCGGTCCCTAAACTCAGAAAGTGTGTCATTCGGGTCCCTAAACTCTGTTCGGGTCTCATATTCATCCAAACGGGTTTAACCCCACATGTCAGCTCTATCTCTTGTCTCTCACGGCACTCATGGACATGGTCAGCTTGCCGGCGCGCGTCACTGTTCGCCCTGTGCAGCTGCGGTACCGGCTGCTTGCCACCGTGCCCAACGCTGCATCGCTGCCCCCCCCCTTCCATTGTTGCGAAATTGGCTAGGCTCTCGCAACGATCCACTTACACCCAGGCATGACGACACAGGCCTCGTCATCCTCGCTGCCTTGGCCGGCAGCTGGCCGAATGCCGTGCGTGGCATCGCGGCCTCGCGGGCACTAGGTTCGATTGCATGCTACAATGAAGCCGAAAGGCGTCCTGTTCCGTCGGCACTACGTCGAACTCTAGCTGCAATGACCCGTTGCATTCGCTCGGTGCTGCAGAGGTCGGCGGTCGCCTCGACGTGGCACGGCGGGCAGTGCTCGTGCCATTGTCCAGGCACTGGCGCTGGGGCTGGGTGTTCCCCAGAGGATGCACAGTGCGTACGCGTGCTGCAGGACGTTGGCAGCTAGCTCGCACCCCTCCGCAATGCTTTTGTAGTTCGACGTCCACGCATTGGCCCCGCCGGTCCCGTAGCGTGGAGGTTGCCGAGCTGGCAAGCGCGCGGACCGCAGGCCATTGCCATCGCGTCGGGGCAGGCGAGTGCACAGACCGCAAGCACTACGTGAAAAACGAACTAAGAGAAGCTTGGCCAAAAACCGTAGGGGTGGCTGGTGATGGAACCACCCGGCCAGCCGCAGAGGCTTTTTAGCCACCCCTAAAGTGTACAGTGCCTTGCTTTTTAGCCACGCCGAGGTCAGGCGAGCGCGTGACGACGGCCGCACGCCACAGCCGGAGAGTGGCGGCGGCTCTCGGCCTGTTGGCCATGCGTTTGCGTTGCAGTGGTGCCCAGGAGCGGCGACGGCAGTGACGCGCTCACGCGGCCAGGCAGCGGCGGAAGCTCGCACACATGCGACTGCACGGCCACGGTGCACGCAGCGGCCACGGTAGCAACGCGCTCACGCGACCAGGCAGTGGCGGCGGCATCACGACGTGATAAGAGGAAGAAGACGTCATTTTGTCAAAACAACACCTTATGAAATTTATAAATATTTATGTATTTTTTGTCTCTATATGATTTTATAAATAACCCTTGCTAATTTTCTATTTAAAGCAATCAAGTCTTATCTTAGTATGCGGCTATAGATACATATCCATTTGGATGAATATGGAATCCAAATAGAGTTTAGGACCAAACGACATACTTTCTCGAGTTTAAGGACGGGATAGCACCCGTCTGAAGTTGAGGACCGACGTATCTTTACTCAATAATATGTCTAGACATAACAAAATTCGGATAAACTGAATAATCAAAATGACTTATAATTTGGAACGAAATGAGTAGTAAAAGCAAGAAGTCAAAGTGACTTATAATTTCTTTATTAAAAAAGTGATTTATAATTTGGAAAGAAATGAGTAGTAAAAACAAGAGTTTAGTATAGTCTCGTATATGATGCATTTTTTTTGTCTCATTCGTAATGTTTTACTGTTGTTTGGTCTTGTCCACATTTGCCAGTTTACCAGTTTAGATAGAGCGTGTAAATTAGATTAATCTAAAACAATTCAACAACCATGTCACGAGGGGCAAGACACTCGTCGGTCCACAAATAAATAAATAAATAAATACTAAATATAAATGTGGCAGTCTTGCATTTTGCTCCCTTCTTTTCTTTTGTTATGTTTCTTTGGTCATTCAGCCATTGCATCCTCCTGTAATGTGGACGGAGGAGTAAGCTGTGAATCTGCAATCATGCAGACGCTAGTATGCTGTTTGCGGCCACCGGCGTTGACTTGTGAGATGAAGAAGCAGAGACTTGAGATCTGCTATAGCTTCAATCTCAATTAATTAATCAATATGGAGTGCATCTAGCTCCAATCCATGCCGTCCTGCACCCCAGCTCGTTCCACACCCAGGTGCGTTCATGTGTATCTTTTCACTACGACTACGAGCTCCTAGTTCGAAGTCATTCCATACCCAGGGGTCGGGGTGATGGGGCCGTCGGCGGAAGTGGCGGCGGGGAATGAGATACGACGCAGATGTGGCGGCCGATGAAGGGGCCGGCGGCGGAGGGGGCGCGGGTCGCCAGTGAAGGGGCGCGGTGGTGTCGCCGGGGGGAGGGTTGCTCTCAGCCTCCGTGATTGCAATTAGTGTTAGCCAGTTCATTTGCCTCTCTTTGTTCGCATTTTCTGTTTCAACGTTTCATGTACAATTATGGTGTTTGGTAAATACTTGCTTCTTGTTTGATTCAGGATTTTGGTCCCATCATTGCCTCCTTAATTGGATTGTCTAGTTTGTAGACCACCGAGCTAGAGGGCTACAGGGCTACAGTCTGCAACTCGGCAGAAGGTATAACTGGGAATGCTCTCCCTAATGTATTTGACAGTTCTGCATCTTCTTCCATGCAGTTTTCCCTTCCTTATAGAATTATATATATCGTGCTTTACGAATGGTACATCTTAACTTTGATCCCGATTCCATTGCCGTCGCAATTTTCATGGTACACACTATACGAATGCTATTCTATTCCATCAAGGGAGAAGATTAACTTTTATTTATCTAATTATGAAAATCAGTTGTTCACTTAAGATGGATGGCCTAGAAGAGGAGCTTGATGCTTTAGAGCGTATACTTTGTGGTCAAAAGGAGCCCGACAGTCTTGACTTTCGACTTTTACGACGACTCACGGGGAATTTCTCTGATGATCGAAGGATTGGTGAGGGTGGATGTGGAGAGGTTTACAAGGTAAAATAGTTGTTTGTTTTCTTCTTTTTCACTGCTCCCTTCGAGTTCCTGTCAGCAGAGGCATGAGTCTGATCTAATGCTCATGACCATCATGAAATTTCAATTCAACAGGGCTTCCTGCCAAATGGGAAGTTTATTGCTGTGAAGAAGCTTAAAAAAGACCATATAATTGATGAAAAGATGTTTCTTCGTGAGGTTGATAGCATGATCAGGGTTCGGCATCAAAATATAGTACGCTTTTTAGGTTACTGTTCTGAAATAAAAGAAAAGGCAGTTCTATTTGACGGAAAAATTGTTATGGCGGAGGAACGGGAAAAGTTGCTTTGCTTCCCGTATATAAGTAACGGAAGCCTTGACAAGCATCTTACGGGTATGATCCAATTTTTATTTATGTTTTACCATCTTTCATATTTTCTATCAACTTTGCCCTTATGCCTAGTTTAGATATACCCATATGCATTTCAGTCCATGTGTGTTGGAGTGGGTTGCTGTGGAGCTTAGTTCAATATACATCCAGTTCACTCCCACACATGTGAATTGAGGTGGATAGGAGGGCTTCCAAACAATGTCTCAAGGATAGAGGCAATAAATGTTAGGGACAGATTATATAAACAATAAAAATGTATAATACCTTGGAATATATAGGCAACTAAGCAAGCAGAAATTAAATAGAGGATGCATATCATGCTTATTTTTTATTTCTATCCTGCAGACGAATTAAGGGGATTTGAATGGCACACACGCTTCCAAATAATTAAGGGAATATGTGATGGCTTGCTTCATCTTCACATGGAAAAGTGTATTATGCACATGGACTTAAAACCTGCCAATATACTATTAGGTGACCAAATGGTACCAAAGATTACAGATTTTGGAGTATCGAGAATTGATGGAAAAACACAAATTACAAGTGCAGAACGTCTATTTTCACGGTACGCTATACATGAATGAAGAGATTACATTTTCCCTTATCTGATAATTTACTCTTTACATATCTTTTACTGCTTATTATGACACTGTCTTCTCATGCTGTCTTCATGCAGAGGACATGCTGCTCCAGAGTACATTGATACTGGAGTAAGGTCATGGAAGTCGGACATTTATAGTTTAGGTGTCATAATGATAGAGTTGGTGACAGGAAGTAGGAAGATACCGAATACAACCAAAGTAAGAGTGACTTGTCCCACTTTGCACGAATATAGCTTCTTTTTACATTGGAGCCTTGTGCATATCCTTTTCCCTTGAGGAAACTTTTATTAGCAATAAGGCAGATACATCAAGTCGATACAATTGTCTTACGACTATTCTTGACTTCTAATAAAATTACACATACCGTAGTAAAGTTTTATAGACAAACAAATTCACATATTGATTATCAAGTTGTAGACTATTACCATCATGTGCATAGTACAACTCATGTGAATCTTAAGCACATGCTGAAAGTCCATCATCTTGTGATGCGCAAAGTCCTCTTTTTTCAAGAGGGCAGATGTGCAAAGTCTTGCCACACCACTGCAACGAGCTCATGTGAATCCAACTTCTGTAGGATAGCGTATATATATGGCGAGAATCAAAGCTTAACAGTAGTGAATAAAATTAATAAGGTACTCCTACATAAGTTGGTTCAAAAATCCAATTCTAGTAAATCAAACCATCTTAACTTTGATCAAAATATAAAAATATCAATATTTATTGTACCAAGTCAAGAATCACTAAATTCATCATGGAATATACTTTCCTAATAAATTTATTTGGTGTCATAAACATAGACAGACTTTTCCTATAAAGTTGGTCAAACCTAAGATAGTTTGACTTTTGAGAAATCTATAATTGCATTCTTTTGGGACCAAAGTTAGTAAATTTCTAGAAGTTTTCTTGTTCTCATCAATCAAATGAAAATATTTAAAATCACTTGTTTGGTGACTCAGATAAACATAAGTGCTAACACTTTTATATTAAACCAATTATAAATACATTTTAAAAGTAATGATTATTATTGTACCAGTGAAAAAACAATTGATTAAATTGAACTTGCATGTGCTGAATGAAAAATAAAAAGTTTTAAAAAATAAAACTAAATACTCCAATCGTATGATTTTTTATGGTGTGAGATGATTTTACGAGCTCCATTGTACGTTTCTGAAAATTTAAGAATGTGTCCCAAACCACTTATCGGATTGGATGTTTCAAAAAAAAAAAAATTGTCATTAATACTATTGAAATTTGAAGGGGAATCGATTTATATTCTCGCAAGAGTTGGGGGGAATCTGGAACATCCCAATTGAGGATGTATTTTCCTTCGTCGAGTTCATGCTAGTCAAGCATATGCATAGTCTGCACTAAATATTTCAGTGGCAGGCAATCAAGATTACTTTGGCATAAATGGTAGGTACTTCGAAGATGGAGGCACAGGTGGAATAAATCATCAAAGCGTACACCACTGTTGTACCTACAAGTGAAAAAGTGCCTTGAGTTGGCGGTAAGCTGCCAGGAAATAAACCCGGTAAACAGACCATTTATATCGGACATAGTACGTGAGCTCAACAATACAGATAGCTGGGATGGTCAAATTAGAGAATCTTCGTTGGAGAAGGTAAGGTCGTATATTTGCCTCAACAAAAGCAGATAATCTGCATGTCATGGATCGAATAAATTTGCTTTCTCAAGTCACAGTAATGCATATATGTGTCTTCACTCGCAGATAATCTCCGGCTCGGATGACATGCTTGGGATTGAGCCACTTGAATTGCATTTTACTCTTGCCCATAATAAGAAGCAGATATCATGCTCAATTGAGCTGGCAAACGATACAGATTATTACATGGCCTTCAAGATTGCAACGACAAGTCTACTCCCGTTCTCTATACAGCCAGACAAAGGCATTGCTGCACCACGATCAAAGTGTACAACCAGTATAATACTGTCAGCACTGGAGATGACACCGCTACTACAGAATCTCTGCAAGGAAGGGTTCACCGTGCAGAGCACCAAAATTGATGGAAGTCTTACAGCTGTGGATATAACTGATGATACGTTTAATGACGAGGGGGCTAATTCTCAGGAAAAAATTGGTTATGGAGATAAAGTGGTTGATGAAGTGAATTTAACGGTTCTTTTCAACGAGATGCTACATGTGGAGCACCAAAGGGATGTGGCAAATTTAAGTGCTGAGATGGGATCACTAGTAACATCGTCTCAGGTAAGCATGATTTTTAATTTCTTTGCCAAAAAAAATTAGAGCAGTCTGAAGTTTTCTCTAATTACAAGAATGACCTGATCGACCCATCTCGAAATCATAGGTGGGGAAAAACCAATGGTAAACGTAATCAACAGTATTTATGGTATTTGGTTTTTTAGTGTTGTTAAAAAATCATATGGGATTCACTACTGTTCATACTTGACATATACAAAAGATTCAGTAATAATCTTGTTGAGGGGTCTGGTCATTCTGCATTGGTAGTAGTTAAAAAAATCTTGTGAGGTATAGTAGTATTGATTAAAGAAAAGAAAAGGATCGAAACTTTGAAGAAATAATAAAAACAATAATGGAAACAGTGTACTTGTAATATATAGCCATATTTGATGCCACATGAGCACCAATGTTGCAAACGGATTAAAAGTTTAGGGGGCTCACAAAGTAATTTTCAAGTTCTGGACTATGAGTGAGGACCTATTTGAATTTTCAGGTAATAAGTTTAGTTGGCTAAAAATTGAGGACTAAATTTTAAACCACTTTAGCTCATTTTGTGGGGTCTAAAACTTTTGTGAGGCTTGCTAACTTTAGACAGCATTTCAAACCTCCTGTTTGGAGCCTTAAGAAATAAACTGATCTAAGTTTGCTGACTAAAGTTTAGACCATAGGATCCAAAGACCCAAGCAACTCCAGGCACTAGTGGTCTGATTTTCTCTTATAAATACACTAGATTTTTTTTTCATGAATATTTTTCATTTGTTACTAGTAGCATATAATACAAAGGGAACATATCAGGTGCAAACCTCCCTGTGCAGACTTGAAAACTTTGAATCTGGGTCACTTGATCACTTGATGTTGATCCAAGGGGGCGCATGGGGAAGTGGGAGGGGCGATCACAGTTTTGTCTAACATTGTGGGACTGGATTTGATCAAAAGTTTCTTCATTCCAAATTTGAATTTTTCAAAATTGTGACGTGCCAGCGATGCACATGCTGCCTGTGTCCGCTCGCGTTGCCATCTGCGGCTCCGCTCATGTTGCCCCTCCCGTTTGCATTTGCGTTGCTGCTCCGCATGCCAGCTATGGCTCTGTTGGCGCTGCCGCTTTGCTGCTCCGCTCGCCAACACAGCAACACTATCGATGCCGCACTGCTACTAACCCCGTACTTGCCAGCGCCGTCGTTCGACGGTGTCGACCTCTCGCCACCTCTACAAAGTGGCGAGATGAGGTGGCTGGGTGGGTTTGGTTGGTGCGGGTGGGTGGGTTGATTGTGTGAATAGTTATTATTAGAAAAATTAGCGCTGACGTACTCTAGAAAGTATATACATAAAATGTTTACTTTAAATTGGATAGCATGCATCTGAACCGTTTTGAACAAAACAATACCGGATGCAATTAAATTATGCAATATAGGTCATGATGATTATATTGATCAGTTTTCTTCTGTAGGACCTGTCCCAGCTGCTTCCTTTTCCAGAACGGCCTCCCACTTCAGGTAGACTATATAAAAACATGCATGGATGCTACAAAGTATAGACATCTATGATTATTGCTCAATCGTGGTTACTCGTCTGCAGGGCGGAGGAAGAATCACCATGTGGTGATCTTGTCTGCTTTTGATTGCTCCGAGGACTATTCTACAGCGTGGTACACTGTGGATCGAATCTATTGGATAGTGCAAAAGATGCTCACCGGCCCCCAATACATTAACAGCTGCCTGGGTTACCCCAGGTTTGAGATGCAACGTGTAACCAGGTTTGAGATGCAACGTGACAAGTTCTACAGTTTTGATATGAAACTGGTCGACACGGAAGAAAATATGGAAACTGGCTACAAAAAATCATCCAAGGTCGGCTGGGAGAACTGCACGGAAAACATAAAATCTGGCCTCAACAAGGCACAAGAATTGATTAAAGACATCCATGGGTACATAAATAGCGTCATCTTGCTCTTCTCCGATGATGGCTTGATAAACAATGAAGGCTTCTTTCATCTAGACGAAAAATTTGAGTTCAAAGTTCCCGTCCACACGTTTACTCTCGGCGGGGCTAAGTATAACAAGGTATCTTTAACATATTATTGCTAATTATTGGTCTTTGACGGAACCTCGACACCAGTTCTAGCAAAATCAGCTAGGACAATTGATAAATACTATAAAATCTTACAATTATAAGAAACAAGTAGCCCGTAGTTTTGTATGCTTCAATCACGCACTATTGCTAATAAATTACAATTTTATCTGAAAAATTATATAAAGTAAATCCTAATTTCAATAGAAATTATGTACCTCTGCCATTGCAAAAGACAAATTGAAATGACCAATTAAATTCACATCTAATTTACCATTATTTGCCATCGCAAAAGACCATTTAAAATAACTCCTAATTTGCTTCTAGATTTTCCTCCTCTCTCATTATCAAAGATAAATTATAGGGTAGTCAATTGAATGCACGAAATATTTGGTGCTTTATGTAACTTATTTACAGCATTTAGTTCCATTTAATAAAACAGCGGAACATAACATTTACCCATGCTAGAACTCAGATTGATGAGCTAAGATGAAATCAGAACTAATTTGGTCTAAACTATGGCAGACTTATTGATCAATATATACATCTGTGTCCGTTGTCTATATATATTAGGATCTTGAAGCTATTGCGAAAAAATCCAAAGGTCAGTTCGACAATATCCCTGTCCCGGAAAGGCCAGGGCTATCTGAACGATTCCTGTTGCTACTGGATAGTATCATTGATGGCACCACATTTGAGGAACCCCGTCCTTATCCAGGTATTTTATTATATAAGTACTCCCTCCGTCCCAAAAAGGATGACGTTATGGAAAACGTGCGAGTCAAACTTTCTCAACTTTAACTAAATTTGTAGAAAATACGTGCAACATTTATATTTTTAAATAAATTTATTAAAAAACTAGACTTAAAGATTTTTCTGATGATACTAATTACTTGGCATAAACATTTATATATTTTAATATAAAATTGCCGGCATTTTGAAAACGTTGACTTATCGGGAAGCGAGAATGACATCTATTTTGGGACGGAGGGAGTATAATAGTAGAACCGAAAGCTGATACGCCTCGGAGTGATATAATTAAGAAGATGGATACTGGGTATATATACGTGAATGACCAATTCTCCATGCATACTAATTTACAGAAACGCAGCAACGACTTGATGTGGTGTTGGTGTATGCGTTTGACAGCACCAAAAATCCCCAGGAGTGGCACACGATGATAGACTCGATCTTCCGGATGGTGCAGGAGAGGCTCGCCCATTTAGAAGACAGCTGCATGGGTTTCATCTACCACAATGCGAATCCAAACAATTACATTACAGGTATGAAGGTAGTTGACCACCAAGGGTTGAAGGACTACAAGGGTTTTGACAGGTGCT
The DNA here is from genome assembly GCA_018135685.1 of Themeda triandra. NCBI lineage: Eukaryota > Viridiplantae > Streptophyta > Magnoliopsida > Poales > Poaceae > Themeda > Themeda triandra. The sequence continues at coordinate 1,276,422 of JAENPR010000043.1, read as the reverse complement.
GGTCAGGCTGCGAAAAAAACATGGCATCCGGCCTCAAAATGGCGAATAAAATGCTCAGGAACCGAGGTAATAAAAATGGCATCATCTTGTTCTTCTCTGATGGGCTGAAAAACAAGGGAGACTTCTTTGATGGAACGGAGGACTTCAAGTCAGAATTCCCTGTGCACACATTTACTCTTGGCGGGGACGCATATAATGAGGTGCGTGTCATGTCCGATGTAACCCTGTTAAAATTATGGTTTATTATTGATTTATTTATTATTAAGTCAATGCTTATGTCGTGTATGTGATGCTAGGGTCTCCATGCCATTGTGGATAAATACTAAAAATTCTTATAATTATCAGAAACAAGTGCAGCCTGTAGTTTTGTATCCTTTAACCACTATTGCTAATAATAACAATTTTATATATCGTTTTGAAAAATTATATAAAGTAAATCCTAATTTCAATCGAAATTACCTACCTTTGCCATTGCAAAAGACAAATTGAAATGACCAATTAAATTCACATCTAATTTACCATTTTTGCCATTCTAAAAGACCATTTAAAATGACTCCAAAATTTGCTTCTAGATTTTCCTCATCTCTCATTATGAAAGATAAATTATAGCGCAGTCAACTGAATGCATGAAACATTTGATGCTTTATGTAACTTATGATTATATCACTACATTTGATGCTTTCAGTATGCATGGAGCATTTGGTTCCGTTTACTAAAATAGTGGAACATAACATTTACCCATGCTAGAACTCAGATTGCTAAGACGAAATCAGAACTAATTTGGTCAAAACTATGGCAGACTTATTGATCAATATATGCATCTGTGTCCGTTGTGTATATATATTAGGATCTTGAAGCTATTGCGAAGAAATCCAAAGGGGAGTTCCACAATACCCCTGTCCCAGAAAGGCCGACGCTATCTGAACGATTCCCATTGCTACTGGATAGTATCATTTATGGCACCACATTTGAGGAACCCCGTCCTCGCCCAGGTATTTTATTATAAAAGTATAATAACGAAACTGAAAGCTGATACGTCTTGGAGTGATATAATTAAGTAGATGGATACTGGGTATATATACGTGAATAACCAATTCTCCATGCATATTGATTTACAGAAACGCAGCAACGACTTGATGTGGTATTGGTGTATGCGTTTGACAGCACCAAAGATCCCCTGCGTGGTACACGATGAAAGACTCGATCTTCTGGATGGTGCAAAAGAGACTCGCCCATTTGGAAGACAGCTGCATGGGTTTCATCTACCACAATGCAAATCCAAACAATTACATTACAGGTATGAAGTTAGTTGACCGCCGAAGGTTGAAGGACTACACGTGTTTTGACAGGCGTTGGTCAGGCTGCGAGAAAGACATGGCATCCGGCCTCAAAATGGCGAATAAAATGCTCAAGAACCGAGGTAATAAAAACGGCATCATCTTGTTCTTCTCCGATGGGTTGAAAAACAAGGGAGACTTCTTTGATGGAACGGAGGACTTCAAGTCAGAATTCCCTGTGCACACATTTACTCTTGGCGAGGACGCATACAATGAGGTGCGTGTCATGTCCGATCTAACCCTGTTAAAATTATTGTTTATTATTGATTGATTTATTATTAAGTCAATCCTTATGTCGTGTATGTGATGCTAGGGTCTCTAAGTCATTGCGGATAAATACTAAAAATTCTTAGAATTATCAGAAACAAGTGCAACCTGTAGTTTTGTATTCTTTAACCACTATTGCTAATAATAACAATTTTATCTATTGTTTTGAAAAATTATATAAAGTACATCCTAATTTCAATCGAAATTACCTACCTCTGCCATTGCAAAAGACAAATTGAGATGACCAATTAAATTCACATCTAATTTACCATTATTTGCCATTCTAAAAGACCATTTAAAATGACTCCAAAATTTGCTTCTAGATTTTCCTCATCTCTCATTATGAAAGATAAATTTATAGGGCAGTCAACTGAATGCATGAAACATTTGATGCTTTATGTAACTTTTGATTATATCACTACATTTGTTGCTTTAAGTATGCAAGGAGCATTTGGTTCCGTTTACTAAAACAGTGGAACATAACATTTACCCATGCTAGTACTCAGACTGATGAGCTAAGATGAAATCAGAACTAATTTGGTCAAAAATATGGCAGAGTTATTGATTAATATATGCATCTGTATCCGTTGTGTATATATATTAGGATCTTGAAGCTATTGCAAAGAAATCCAAAGGGAAGTTCCACAATACCCCTATCCCAGAAAGGCCAATGCTGTCTGAACGATTCCCATTGTTACTGGATAGTATCATTAAGGGTACCACATTTGAGGAACCCCGTCCTCGTCCAGGTATTTTATTATATAATTATAAAAACAGAACTGAAAGCTGATACACCTCGGAGTGATATAATTAAGAAGTTGGATACTGGGTATATATACGTGAATGACCAATTCTCCATGCATACTGATTTACAGAAACGCAGCAACGACTTGATGTGGTGTTGGTGTATGCGTTTGACAGCACCGAAGATCCCCAGGAGTGGCACACGATGAAAGACTCGATCTTCTGGATGGTGCAGGAGAGGCTCGCCCATTTGGAAGACAGCTGCATGGGTGTCATCTACCACAAAGCGAATCGAAACAATTACATGACATGTATGAAGGTAGTTGACCACCAAGGGTTGAAGGACTACATGTGTTTTGACAGGCGCTGCGAGAAAGACATGGCATCCGGCCTCAAAATAGCGAATAAAATGCTCAAGAACCGAGGTCATAAAAATGGCATCATCTTGTTCTTCTCCGATGGGTTGAAAAACAAGGGAGACTTCTTTGATGGAACGGCGACCTTCAAGTCAGAATTCCCTGTGCACACATTTACTCTTGGCGAGGACACATATAATGAGGTGCGTGTCATGTCCGATCTAACCGTGTTAAAATTATTGTTTATTATTGATTGATTTATTATTAAGTCAATCATTATGTCGTGTATGTGATGCTACGGTCTCCAAGTCATTGCGGATAAATACTAAAAATTCTTAGAATTATCAGAAACAAGCGCAGCCTGTATTTTTGTATCCTTTAACCACTATTGCTAATAATAACAATTTTATCTATTGTTTTGAAAAATTATATAAAGGAAATCCTAATTTCAATTGAAATTACCTATATCTGCCATTGTAAAAGAAAAAATGAAATGACCAATTAAATTCACATCTAATTTACTATTATTTGCCACTCTAAAAGACCTTTTAAAATGACTCCAAAATGTGCTACTAGATTTTCCTCATCTCTCATTATGAAAGATAAATTATAGGGCAGTCAACTGAATGCATGAAAACATTTGATTCTTTATGTAACTTTTGATAATATCACTACATTTGTTGCTTTCAGTATGCATGGAGCATTTGGTTCCGTTTACTAAAACAGTGGAACATAACATTTACCCATGCTAGAACTCAGAATGATGAGCTAAGATGAAATCAGAACTAATTTGGTCAAAACTATGGCAGACTTATTGATCAATATATGCAACTTTGTCCGTTGTGTATATATATATTAGGATCTTGAAGCTATTGCGAAGAAATCCAAAGGGAAGTTCCACAATACCCCTGTCCCGGAAAGGCCAACACTATCTGAACGATTCCCGTTGCTACTGGATAGTATCATTTATGGCACCACATTTGAGGAACCCCGTCCTCATCCAGGTATTTTATTATATAAGTATAATAACAGAACCGAAAGCTAATATGCCTCGGAGTGATATAATTAAGAAGATGGATACTGGGTATATATACGTGAATGACAAATTCTCCATGCATAATGATTTACAGAAACGCAGCAACGACTTGATGTGGTGTTGGTGTATGCGTTTGACAGCACCAAAAATCCCCAGGAGTGGCACACGATGATAGACTCGATCTTCTGGATGGTGCAGGAGAGGCTCGCCCATTTGGAAGACAGCTGCATGGGTTTCATCTACCACAATGCGAAACCAAACAATTACATTACAGGTATGAAGGAAGTAGACCACCAATTGTTGGAGGACTACACGGGTTTTGACAGGCGTTGGTCAGGCTGTGAAAAAGACATGGCATCCGGCCTCAAAATGGCGAATAAAATGCTCAGGAACCGAGGTAATAAAAATGGCATCATCTTGTTCTTCTCCGATGGGTTGAAAAAAAGGGAGACTTCTTTGATGGAACAGAGGACTTCAAGTCAGAATTCCCTGTGCACACATTTACTCTTGGCGGGGACGCATATAATGAGGTGTGTGTCATGTCCGATGTAACCCTGTTAAAATTATTGTTTATTATTGATTTATTTATTATTAAGTCAATGCTTATGTTGTGTATGTAATGCTAGGGTCTCCATGCCATTGTGGATAAATACTAAAAATTCTCAGAATTATCAGAAACAAGTGCAGCCTGTAGTTTTGTATCCTTTAACCACTATTGCTAATAATAACTATTTTATCTATAGTTTTGAAAAATTATATAAAGTAAATCCTAATTTGAGTCGAAATTACCTAGCTCTGCCATTGCAAAAGACAAATTGAAATGACCAATTAAATTCACATCTAATCTAATTTACCATTATTTGCCATTCTAACTGACTATTTAAATGACTCCAAAATTTGCTTCTAGATTTTCCTCATCTCTCATTATGAAAGATAAATTATAGGGCAGTCAACTGAATGCATGAAACATTTGATGCTTTATGTAACTTATGATTATATCACTACATTTGATGCTTTCAGTATGCATGGAGCATTTGGTTTCGTTTACTAAAACAGTGGAAGATAACATTTACCCATGCTAGAACTCAGATTGATGAGCTAAGATGAAATCAGAACTAATTTGGTCAAAACTATGGTAGACTTATTGATCAATATATGCATCTGTGTCCATTGTGTATATATATATTAGGATCTTGAAGCTATTGCGAAGAAATCCAAAGGGGAGTTCCACAATACCCCTGTCCCAGAAAGGCCAACGCTATCTGAACGATTCCCGCTGCTACTGGATAGTATCATTTATGGCACCACATTTGAGGAACCCCGTCCTCGTCCAGGTATTTTATTATATAAGTATAATAACATAACCGAAAGCTGAGACGCCTCGGAGTGATATAATTAAGTAGATGGATACTGGGTATATATACGTGAATGACCAATTCTCCATGCATACTGATTTACAGAAACGCAGCAACGACTTGATGTGGTATTGGTGTATGCGTTTGACAGCACCGAAGACCCCCCTGCGTGGTACACGATGAAAGACCAGATCTTCTGGATGGTGCAAGAGAGGCTCTCCCGTTTGGAAGACAGCTGCATGGGTTTCATCTACCACAATGCGAAGCCAAACAATTACATTACGGGTATGAAGGTAGTTGACCGCGAAGGGTTGAAGGACTGCACGTGTTTTGGCAGGCGCTGGTCAGGCTGCGAGAAAGACATGGCATCCGGCCTCAAAATGGCGAATAAAATGCTCAGGAACCGAGGTAATAAAAACGGCATCATCTTGTTTTTCTCCGATGGGTTGGAAAACAAGGGAGACTTCTTTGATGGAATGGAGGACTTCAAGTCAGAATTCCCTGTGCACACATTTACTCTTGGCGGGGACTCATATAATGTGGTGCGTGTCATGTCCGATCTAGCCCTGTTAAAATTATTGTTTATTATTGATTGATTTATTATTAAGTCAATCCTTATGTCGTGTATGTGATGCTAGGGTCTCCAAGCCATTGCGGATAAATCAGGTGGGACGTTCGACCCCACTCAAGTTCCAGAAGAACCCAAGCAGCCAGGGCATTTCTCACAAAGACTTGACAGCCTCCTCTTGGGCCCCAATATGAACTGAATTTACCAATAGCATCCATGAATTTCTTATGTTTTCGACACACACATAGACACCATTCTGAACACCTTTTATTGCTTATATTACTATTATATATGTAATAATAACGTAACGCTGTGTTGTCTGTAACACATGCATGCATGTTGTTCCCGTAGAGTCGTGTTTTCTGGCTGTTCGGATTTCCCAAGTTTATAGCTAGATGAGTTTAATTTTGGAGGCTTGCACCTTGTGCATGGTCGTATGTGTCAGGGTGGCTTGTTTGGCTGCGATCAAGGTCGTCCTCTGTAATCCCGCTGTCAACAAAAGGACAAGAAAACTAGAAAAGTAGCAGTACGTGCGCTGTACGTACGCGCTTCACCCAGCGCGCGCCACAGGCCTGAGGCCCGGGACATGAGCGATGCCACCTCGAGGGATAGGATGCCCACCTTCTCGCCGCCGCCCCGCGGCGCGCTCAGCTTCCGCATGGCCGAGGTGTGGTGGTGAGCGTGGCACGGCGTGGTTGGGGAGTTGGGCTGGGTGTGTGTTTGGACGCGGCGTTCGGGTGTGGAGTGGGGGACTGGGGGTCAAAAGGCGTCTGCGCGCCTACAACTTTGGTGGTGGGGTGGGCAAGAGCATAGGAAAGCTGCGTGCAGCGCGTTGGGCATCGGTAGTGTCACGGGGAGGGCACTGGGGCATTGTGGTGGCGAGTGGGTGGGAGTTGAAACCGAGCGCGGCGGGCCGCGGCATCGCATCGCATCGCATCGCGAGGGGATTATTCGGCGCGTGCGCGCTTCGGTCGCGGCGACGGGCAAGTTGGCAGGCAGGTTTCTGCGGGATTCCGCGGGTCGGGAGTGACAGGATGCGCGGCCCGGCATGTCTCCGTGCGGGTGTCGCGGCTCGGGGACGTCGCCGGCGCGCGCGGCGGCCGCGGGGGTTCCAATGATTGGCAAGAGTCAAGACAACAGCGGGCGTTTCTGAGCTGGGTCGTTTTGGGAGCCTCTGTGTTTTGGTGTCCTTCCATGCGTCACGAGCGCGCGGGCCACGGCATGTCATTTGGTGATTTTCGACGGGGGCGAGACCGCCGGAGGCGGGAAGCAGCGCCGTTTGACGATTTGCTGATGGCTCATATGGAGGAGCCACAGATACGTCTCGTGTGTCGCAGTCTCGATATGGAGAATCCGTCTCTGAGTGACACACGCCGGGCAGAGAAACGAAGCGGTGGAATCGTACAGGACATAGAAAAAAGTTGGACTTGCCGGCAGTTAAGCAGCTAGTGTAGTCCAGAATTCAGCAGCTAGTGTAGTCCGGACTCCAGGCGGTTAGCTGCCAACATATGGATGTCTTCGAGACGGTTGGTTGCGGATGCGTCGCAGGACCGGTTATGGATTCGCGAGAATCGATCAAGGGTGCCCTCTGCTGTCGAAGTGTTCACCGAGTCAAATTGTTCATTGAGTATAGCCAGTCATTCAACTGATCAAGGAGCTCTGAGCTGAGGCACCAATAGTGGGGGAACGGATTGGCTGCAGCGCGTCTGTAGACCACATCTTCTCCATGCCTATCCTCAAATAGGCGACGCGTGGACACAGACTCAATCGGACGCTCGCGAAAACGCCGTGGCGCCGGCTTCTCCACTACGTACCACTTGGCTTGGCTTCCCTCGGCTTGGCTTCATTCACCAGCAACACGACGGCTCGTTTGCTGAGCGTGCACTCGGCTAGGCTTTGTTCGGCCGCAAGATACCGGCCTCCTTCCACCCCAAGATTAGATCGTGTCTTGCAATCGCCGGCAGGCGCTCATCATCCAGCTCCGTCGTGCCGCCGTCGTCCTCGGCACTGCAGCACGCGTCCGCGCCGCACAGATCCACCTTCTCGACGCCCACGCGGAAGCCACCGTGGCCCTGCTGGCCTTGCTGCTCGAGCTCCCAGGCGAGGTGGTGTGCCACGAGATCGTTGTCTTGCCGACGCCGACGAGGTGAAGAATCTGCATTGCGTTGTGTTCCGGTCATCAGTATCTGAACTTCTCGAGTTGTTGTTGCACGAACAACAGGAGCTCGGATCTGGTGCTCCCAATCTACGTCATTAGGTCGGCGTGACAAGAGGAGGCCAGGAAGGTGATACTCCTTGCATTGTCATCTCCATGGAAGACGCAGCCGGCATGATCGGAAAAGCTCCAATTGATGTTGTAGAAAATACAGATGGTGCTGGTCCAGATCACTTGATGGTAAGACATGACTTTTTTCATTCCTTTTGTTGTTAACTTCGTGGCAATTTTTATGTACAAATTCATATTCTTTGACACAGGGACTTCAACATTTTGCAATCGAGCAATCGTCTTCGACTATATCTCATCCTTCAATTCAAGGAGGGTATGCCACAATGCCAAACTTTCAAAAGTCTTGGAATTCTTCTACAATGGACACTCCACATATCCGAGGATATACAGGTCTCTTACTTGGAGTTGGTGAAGCTGCTACAATGCATTTACAAAATAGATCATTTGACACAACAGTCATCGACACTCATCCTATCTCTACAAATCTTCCTATTTTCCACCATATGTATAGAACAATTGCTCCCAATGTAGAGAACCTGACTTCCTTGTCTTCTGTTCAATATAAGAAAGAGCCAAGCGAGGCGTGAGTGATTCTTTACTTCATAGGCAGTGAGTGATTCATCCTCAAGATTTTACACCAAAAATCTAAGAGAACATCTAGCCTCCCGTTGGCAACTATGGCTTGGAGCAAACTCAAATGCTGCTTGTTGCTGATCTGTATCAGAGAGGGGCTTGTGATATATTACAAGAGTGTATAAAGTTACTACATCTCAAAAGTTTGCCATGTGATAGGAAAACATCAAGAGGGTCAGTCCTCCACGATTCATTACAAACACCACAAGATCTTCTAGCAAGCACTAAGCTTCGTGGTCTCGTCATGGTCCGAGCAGGTACTTGGATTCAGCCACATAGTCAACCAGTGCCTCAGTCCTGCACAGTGATAACAGATTTCAAATTCATAGGTCAGGTTAAGAAGTCAGATACTGTTTATTGTAATGATGGTTGAAGCTGAACTGTCAACCATGAACAAGAGTACAGTAAGGAAATGATCTTATTATTTTCAAGATATACGAAGAACAATCTTCTTTGCAGCAAGTAAAGATACTTAACGGTTGATAGTAAAAAATGAAAGGTAAAAAAAAATTTGCCTGCTTTCGTATAGTAGAGATTGTTTATGATACTTAACGCTGTGGTGCCGGAGCTTGGGCCTGCTTTCGTATAGTAGAGATTGTTTATGAAAAAAAATCATAATTACAAAAGTAATGTTCATTAGATTGTTGACTACAATGCGATTTGTTACTGTCCTCAAAAAAACTGGACGGTGCCTGGGCATACCAAATTTCATAATCCCCAAGTGACAGTATCTATTAAAAACCTGATTTCCTTGCACTCAAAGTGATGGAGCAGCAACATTTATTTAAAAAAACGACGTGCCATTTGCTCCTGCTATCACATTTACAGCTTTTCTTTTACAAAAATAATTGTTGCATATATCTTAGTGCTACTAGTACTATCCATTATTTGCATCACCAATCTTCGATTGAGGACAGCCCAATTTTTCTTTGCATTGGATTTGAGACTGAATCTATTTTAGTGCTACTAGATTATAACTGCACAGAGACTGAATCACTATGATTTAGTTAAGTCACATGCCTCTGAGACAAAAATTCAGAAATCTAAGTCTCCTACGAAGCAAGCTATTGGCAATGTATTCACGTATTGGAGGAGGCTCAAATTAATCTTCCTCTTCCCCAACAAAAACATTTGATCAGAGACCGAAGAAATAACCTAACCTGCGTGCCGTAGGCTGGCAGTGCTCCTGCAGGTTGCAGTCCTGCTGCTAGTGCTAGTGTTGCTGAATTGCTGCAGAGCGCGGGCTGCGCCACTGCGGCTAGCATCGACGGCGTGGGGAGAGCAGAGAAGTATGGCGACGACGACGAGGCGGCACCACCGCTGCTAGACCTCAGGAGTCAGGAAGACGGCGAGAGCAGATGCAGCGGCACTGCAGCGGCGACGGGAGCAGATCCGGCAAACGGCGGCGAGACGAGCGGATCCGACGGTGCCGACGGAAGCCGAGCACAACACCTACTGCTTGCCTCGCTGTGTAGGTAGACGCAGCGTCAACGGCAGAGGCGACGGGATCAGCTGCGGCGAAGGAGTCGGCGAGATGAGCGGATGCGATGGCGGCGGCGGCGGCTGACCAAGGTCGAGCAGGACGCGTGCTGCTTAGCTCGTTGCGTGGAAGCCGAACCTAAGACTATCCGCACTCATGTTCCTTTAAATTCCTCCTCTAAAAGGAATATTCCATCCCAGTCGAATATTCTCTCCTCTATACCACTTTCTCCCGCACCCATTCATCCTTTACATCTCTCCTTTATATCAGTGGACCCCACATGTCATACTCAACTTAAAAAACCTTCGTGGACCCCACGTGAATAGAAAAAATCTCGATCTTTCCATCCCCATCTTCCCCGAAGCACACAGACAACGGGCGGAGCGGAGCAGCACACGCGGAGCGCCTGCCATGGAGCTCCCCGGCACGGCGGCGCGAGGGAGGGCTCCCCGGCACGGCGGCGCGAGGGAGCTTCCCGGCGCGGCGGCACGAGGGAGGGCGACGCGAGGCAGCTCCCAGGCCCATCTGCATCTCCGACAGCGCGGCGCGGGGGCGAGGTCGGCACGGGCGAGCGCGGTGGCGGTCCTCCTCCCAGGCGAGCGGGCGGCGCGGCCAGCAGCGCGCGGTCCCCAATCGGCTGGGCTCCGGCGGCGTCCAGTTGCCGCTCGTCGCGGCCTCGGAGGCGGCCCGCCTCCTTCCCCGCGGACGACGCGGCCAAAGGCGGCGCGGTGCGGCCGCGAGCGGCGCGCCCCCCGCCCCTCCCCGACGAGCGCATCTCCAAGGCGGTGGGTTCCGGGCCTCCTTCTCCCTCGTCACCGCGGCGAGCGGGCGGCACGGCGGGCGGCCATGGAGGAGCACCACGCCGCCCGGCTCTCCTCCGCCGCCACGCGGCCATGGCGGGCGGCCATGGCGGCCTCCTTGAGCTCCTCCGGCTCCGGCGCGGTGGCCATGGCGGCCTCCTTGAGCTCCTCCGGCTCCGGCGCGGCGGCCCGTCCTCCCCCCGGCCCCTTCTCTCCTCCCTGCCTTGCTCTCTCTCTTCTCGCCAGCGGGGCCCGCGATGTCTTTTGCGTTCGTGCACAGTACTCACGCAAATTAGCCGTTCGTCCGTCGGAACGCAAGCTTTTGCGTAGCCTTTGCGGACGCCGCTGCAGCAGATTCCTACGCAAAAGCTTCCTTCAGGAAGCAGTTGCGTACACCAGTGCAGCTCGCCTAAAGGCGAGCGCGACCTGGGCCTGACGAAGCCGAGCCGAGCATGGTAGAGGAGGAGCCGGGCTTCGTGGTCATCACGACGCCAAGCCGAACCTCCTTGTCGTCTCAAGCGTGGGACGTCTGATGTGTGTTGTGCGTCAACATGTCGCATGGTGAGACATCGTATGCAACGGATGTGGTCTACAGACGCGCTGCAGCCAATCCGTTCCACACCCAATAGTGGGCATTCGGGACAGGCAGCAACGAGACAACCTACCGCCTACAGAACAACCAACAACGGACCGTGCGCCTTTTGACTGTGTGCGTCCAAGAAACGCAGACCACTGAACACCTCTTTCTCACTAGCGTCTTCAGTCGTCAGGTTTGGTCAAGGATTCTGCAGCCTGTTGGTCTCCAGGCACTTGTCCCGGTGTTTATAATCTGGTCTTTGCCTTGCCGACTGAGTTGCCGTGCCGGAAAAGGATTGACGAGGAACATCGTGCAGCCTTTCTGTTCGTTGCTTGGAGCTTGTTTAGCATCTCCAGCCGTATTACCTCAAACACTTAAAACTCTATTAACTAGCCACCCATTTTTATATTACTCAAATTTTGTTCTCAACTCTAGCAGTAATACTGACAATCCAAGCTCATCCTAACAGAGAATGATATGTGGGTCACATATGTCATCCTCTCTTATATCTTCTTCAACACATCCAATGCCGTCGGAGGAGAGAATAGAAGCAGGGGCCGTTTGTGGTAAGGGCCACAACATCTAGGGTGTGTTTGATAGCGGGCCGGAGGGGTGCCATGCGCCCATGGGCTGCAACGGCCCGTGTTTGCTGTCCCGGGCCCACCTCCTGGCCTGGCTCTAGAGGAGCAAAAAGGCCCTCTCGGCCTGGCTCCCGGGAAGCGGTCGCCCCCTCCGTTTCCCCAGGGCCAGGCTCTCCGCGGCGCAAGCTCTGGCGATTTCGGGGCGATGGCGGCGGCTGGCTTGCGCTCGCGCGCGCTCGCGCAGGCTCGCGCGGGAAGGATGAAACTTCTGCGCGCCATTTCCACCTGCTGAATCCCTTCGCCTATAAAGGCCATCCCTCCCTCTCTCACTCCCTTCCCTCTGCTTCCAATCCATCTCCACCGAAACCCTAGACTCGGCGGCGGCGGCGGCGGCGGTGAGCTGTGGTTGTGGTCCGGCGACCGGTCCTTCGTCCGCGGCGGGCTTCTTCTCCGTTCCCCGTTGCTGGATCTGGTTGCTGCCGGAGCCGCAGCTGCGGGATTTGGGGGAGCTGGTCTTCTTCTCGTCTTCCTCGTCTTCTTCGTCTTCCTCCGTCCGGATCTAGCTGCGCCGGGTTGGTGTGAGGTGGATCTGCGTCCTCGCCATCCAGATCTGCTTCCTCTTCCGCCGCTCGGTTCTTTCCCCCTCCTTCGACGACCCCGAGCTGAAACGAGACCTCCTAGGGTTACTGTTCTTGTTGTTCATGTTCTACTGAGTTCATGTTGTACTGTTCTTGTTGTTCATGTTCTACTGTTCTTGTAGATCTTGTTCTACTGCGTTACTGTTCTTCTTGCTTTACTGTACCGATTGCTTAGATGATCCTTGTTTCATGCAGTCCATGTCATCTGGTTCAGTTCTTTAGCAGAACCTGACATTGGGCTGGTACATATACATTTTGTGGGGCTATTATTTGTCGATGATGATGTCCATTATGCACTGGGAGGCATGCTTTGCATGTAGCCGTGCCTTTGTTTGAATAATAGCTTGTTTCATTTCCATGGTGATGCCGAGTTTGTGTCAACATATTTATGTTTGTGTGCCATGCTCATGCTCTGTAGATGGATAGTGCCCAGAGAAGAGAGGTTCTTGCCAAGCAAGCATCCACTTTGGTTGTTGTTATGACATCCTTTGTATCCAGTAGGATTAGAAGTCCTATCCCTGTCCCTGAGCCTAACCCACTTCTGTATGCACTTAGAAGTGATGCTGAGCGCCACAGGCAGCGCACTCTCCAGGCCATATAAAATTCCACTGACAAGGAGTGTGTTTCCATGATTAGGATGAGCAGAGCCCTTTTTTTTGCTCTGTGTGATCTGTTTAGACAGAGGGGTTTAGTTCCAGAGAGTCCTGGTTGTAGTGTAGAGGAGCAGGTTGCTATGTTCTTGCATAATGTTGGTCACAACCAAAGGTTTAGGGTTGTGCATCAGTCCTTTGCCGGGTCCATAGAGACTGTCCATAGAAACTTTCACCAGTTCTGTATGCTGTTGGGGAATTGAGGAATGAGATGATCAAGCCTCCTTCCTCTACCACTCATCCAAAGATACTTGGGAGCCATAGATGGAACCCACACTTCAAGGTAATTAATAGTTCTAGAGTTAGGGGTACATATTTAGTTGGTAGTGTACACATTTGCCTTACAAAAATGTTCACATGTTTTTTAGGATATCATTGGAGCCATAGATGGCACACATGTCCTGGCTAGGGTACCTAGGTCCATGCAGCAAGCATTCAGGGGTAGGAAGAAGGATCCCACACAAAATGTTATGGCTGTAGTGAACTTTGATCTCAAGTTCACTTATGTGTTGGCTGGTTGGGAGGGCTCAGCTCATGATGCCCATATCCTAGCTGATGCTATTGAGAGGGAAGATGGGTTCATAGTACCTGAAGGTAATTTGCACACACACTGCCTACACTTGTCTGTTCACAGATTAGTCACTTATTATCCCTTGCATTCACTCAAACTTGTAGGTAAAAGCTACCTTGTAGATACTAGGTATGCATGCCGCACTGGCTTCCTACCTCCCTATAGAGGTGTTAGGTATCATCTGTCTGAGTACAGCAGCACAAACAGGCCATCCAATGCAAGAGAGCTTTTCAACCTAAGGTACTCCTCACTTAGGGTGAGTGTGGAGAGGGCTTTTGGTGGCCTCAAGTGCAGGTTTAGGATCCTTTACAACAAGCCCTTCCACCCCTACAAGACCCAAGTGAAGTTAGTCATTGCATGCTGCATTCTGCACAACTGGATTCTAGAATTTGGCATGGACCACATGGTGCCTGATGTAGGGTCGAGATGGACTAGAGGGGGGGGTGAATAGTCCTTACTAAAAACTTACGCACCGGCTAACCGAAACAAATGCGGATTTAAAACTATCGGTCTAGCCAAGACTAACCCCACTAACTACAACTCTAGTAGCACCTTGTAAAAGATCCTAAACAAGAAGCAAGGTGCTAAACTAGCTAGTGCTCACCTAAACAATTCTAGCTTGCAAGGACACACAAACCTAAGCAACTAGTACTTTGCCACACCGGAGAGCACCTACACAATTCTAATGAGCAAGAGCACAAAGCCAAACCTAAGCTCACTAGATGATCAAGGACAAGGCTACACAAGCCGAACCCAAGAGCGCAATTTACTTAACTACACAAGCTAAGCAAAACACTTACACTACTTCTAGCTACACAAGCAAGAAGGTGCTCAACTAGCTACACAAGCAAAAGAGCACAAGAGCCACTACTCAAGCTAAGCAAGAATAAAACAAATGTAAATACAAGCTTGAGCTTGAGGGGGTGCAAACCACCGCGAAGAGTGGACACGCGAAGTCGTGGCGGTGGCGAATTACCGGGTGTAGAGACCAACCACCTGCAAACAAGCTCAAAGGAGGTCGAAGCCTCACACACAAGCACAAGGAGGTCGAAGCCTTGGCAACCACAAATCGACACACGATTTTCCCCGGTTCACTTGGTCGCCACCAAGCTACGTCCGCTTGTGGCGATACACCGACTTGGTGATGAGATGGCCGCTCAAGTTGGCTCACGCAACAACCCTCCGGGGAGCCCCAACTCCAATCAACACAAGAACGGGATCCTCCAAGTCACGCTCAACTAGAGTAACCAATTCGCGCACCCGCGGGGAAGGCTCAAGAACCCCTCACAAATCCTCCTCCAGAGCACCGCACAATCTCCACGCGTGCTTCAACGGAGTCTCTTGCCACCAAGCCGTCTAGGAGGTGGCGCCCTCCAAGAGTAACAAGCACACCGGCTTGCAACACGATCACCTAGTGCCACTCGATGCAAATCTCTCAATGCAACGCACTAGAATCGATCTCTAACTCAAGTGGATGAACACTCTCAAGCATGGATGAGTTAGAGGGCTCCCAAGCACTACAACACAAGCCACCAAGACCCTAGTGTGCTAAGCCCCCAGCCAAGGCCGAGCAAGGAAAGTATTTATAGGCCAAAGCCCAAAACTAGCCGTTGCCCCTACGCTGGCAAAAGACAGACGCGCCGGACGCGTCCGGCCTCCACCGCCGGACGCTCCAAGCCGTGTCCGGCGCTCCATCTAGCGCCATGTGTCACCTCGATTCGAAGACGACCGTTGGCTCCCAACGGCTATCTCCCGAACGCGTGAAGAAGTCCTGCGCAACACGCGCCGGACGCGTCCGCCGCTGCCCGCCGGACGCGTCCGGTGGCCTGGCGCGCGCGTGGCACTCAGCTCCAGAACTTTCTGGTGCGAGTCCGGCGCCCGCCGGACGCGCCTCCTCGGCGTCCGGACGCCGCCAGCCGCCCAACCGGCCCGCCCGAGCCGAGCCCTTCCACGCGCGGACGCGTCCGGCCTCTCCCGCCGCGTCCGACCGCCGCGTCCGGCGCTTGTAAATCCATGATTTACAGCCCGTCGAAAACGCGATGTTCTCCACCATGCTATCGAACAAGTATGCCAACTTGAACACCAGAGATAGCATGTTTTCAACCACATTTTGCATCCGACGCAATAGAAAATATGCCTCCAATTTTCCTAAAAGCGCCGAACAACAGCGCGAAAAAAGCCACCTTTCAAATGTGCAAACACCAACCAAGTGTACATCACCATGTGCATATGTGTTAGCATTTTCACAATCATTTTCAAAGGATTTTCTCTTGTTCTCACAACGCCACTCGAGCCTAGCATGTCGCAATGTTAGATCGCTCAAGTGGCACTAAATGACAGGGATGCAAACAAGTTTGCCCCTCTTGATAGTACGGCTATCAATCCTAAATCCGGTCATCAACTTCTCTACACTCCTCATGACCGGTGAAATGAAATGCCCTATAGCATACCTTTGCCTTGCGCATTTCCACTTCCACCGTCTTCCACCGACGTGCCAATGCAACACATGCACCGACACGATCTCAAGAAGATATGATCCACTCCATATTGTCATGTAACCCTCTCGGTCCATCGATCTTGATCTCACTTGCTCTTCACCGCCTCATGGTCCATCGGAACCAAGTCTTGCCCGAGCTTCACCATCTCTAGGTCCATCGCTCCACTGCCTCGACTTGTCCTTCACACACCCTCCGGCCTCGAGCCAAGCCTCATCTCGATCTTCACCATTGGTCACATGACTCCATGTCATGTCACATATTCAATGAAGCTCCTTCATCTCATAATCACCTGTGGACTAAACCCCTGTGTATTCTCATGATCACATAATTAGTCCACCTAAGTTGTCACTCAATTATCAAAACCAAACAAAGGACCTTTCACCTGATGAGGACTAGCTGCCACCTAATAACCCCCCTGCCCAGCCAGACCAGGATGAAGAGGACTCTGTGGCCATGACCCAGAAGAGGGATGAGATTGCTAATGCAATGTGGGCTTCTAGGGGCACCTATAGGACCTGAGCATTGCATGTGTTGTCACATTTGTGAATTTGTTGGCCCTTGCTTGGAACATGTGGATTTGAAACTTATTTATGTAACGGTTGCTGGACACCTGAGACTAATTATGTATTATTCTTACTATATTTGGCATTTGTTTATTCTGTTGGTATTTCTGTTGTTACTTGTTGCATGTTGATGGTGGTGGCCAATGATGTTGACAATGCTTTATTGTTGAAGGTGGCTGTTGGTGGATTTTAATTTGGCTTTGTTGCACTTCTTTGTAGTTGTCATAAGTGCTACCTTCATCCACAGGAAGCAACTAATGTGGACCAACACATTGTGATGGTTTCCTTGGATGAGTGTAGCACTAATGACTACTACAACCTCAATCATTTTTTCTCGGACTTTCACATTTGTTGTATCACCACCATGACTTGTTTGTGCTAATTATCCTGAGGCCACCATTTTAAATACTAGTACTTGTTCTTACACTTGTTGAAATGTTGTATTGGACATCAGCTTAGGATGGATGCTGCTCAAGGTTATGTGTCTGCAGCTGAGGCAGTGTTTGGTGCTCCAGTGGTTGATGTTGAAGCTCCAGCAGCTGCTGTTGGGGCTCTAGCTCCTACTGTTGCAGCACCAGCATAGCCTGTAGCTTCCAATGGCCCTATGAGGTGGAACAACACCACCTCTGGCTTTGTCCTTAGGAGAATGGCTCAGCTAGTGAATGATGGCACTAGGCCTGACAAGGTTTACAAGGACAAAGATGTGAACCATGTTGCCAAGCTGCTGAAGGAGTACAGTGGTGATGTTGTGAGCCCAACTCAGGTGTACAATCACCTAAGGAAGTGGAGGCAGAAGTGGTCAAGGATCTGCAAGCTCAAGGATCTTAGTGCTGCTTTGTGGGACAATGATGTCCATGCCATAATGCTTGCAGGATCACTACTTAGGACACACCAAGGTAGATGGAGCCTGCCTCTCTTCCCTCTCTTACCCACCCTTTACTCCTCCTTAACTCTACCCTACACTGCAGGACCACCCAAAGGATGCTGAATTCCTTAACTGTCCCATCAGGTTCTATGTTGAGATGGAGGCCATCTTTGCTCACTCCCAGGCCACTGGGAGGTATGCAATTGGGTCAGGTGAGCCTCTTGGGGTTAACATGGCTGAGAGCAAGGAAGCAAAGGTGGAGCCCCTGCCTTCTGATCAGAAGTTGTCCTATGATGTTCCTGAGGGCAGCAAGGCCACTGATAACCCCTAGTCTGCTGTTGGAGGTAAGAGGAAGAGGGGAAATTTCACTGAGGAGGAGATTCTATTGATGACCAACATGTCAGATGGTGTTAGAGATGTTGCTAGTGCACTGAGAGGGACTGGGGCTGGTCATGTTGACCCTGACCTGTACCTTGCAGTCATAGAGATGGAGGGTTTCATCACTGAGGCCCTCATTACAGCCTACACCTACATGCTTGAGAACAAGGCCATTGCCACAGGCTTTGTGAAGATGGAGAAGGTCCACAGGGACATCTGGATGAGGACCTACCTTGCCAAGAACTACTACATGTAGTTCTGTCCATATAGGACAGCAAGGTCATGAGGGGGTTGATTGTTGAGATGTATAGTTCCTCCACCTCCCTCCCTCTCCCTCTCCCATTTTGATGGGTTGTAGATGTTGCTTTTGTGCAGTCTGATAGGCATCTAACTTCTTTTGGGTTAGTCTGGCAGGTTTAGTGACTAACATTAGTGGAGAGGAGATTGATGTTGTGCCCACAATGTTGAGGCAAATTTGTAATGCACTAATGGTGGCCTCTGTTGCCTTAATTTGGTACTCTATATATTCTGCCATTTTCATTTCCAGCTGATTTCTATTTGAGATGCTACTGATTTCTATTCGAGATGCAACTTATTTCTAAGTTTGGTGGCACTGGTGGGCAAAAAGAATGGCCAATGATGCAAAAATTCATGATGAGGTGGCTTATTTCTTTGTTCGGTTGTTACTTTAGTCTTATTGGTTCTTCATTTGGGTTTTCATTGTTCTTCATTTGGGTTTTCTATGCCACCAATGAATCAAACATATGGAACTCCTATAGTTCACTAAGCTGAGACCAATGCACATAAACTTTTGCCTATGATGTCATTGTACAGCTTGTATTGCTATTACTTGTACAAAAAACTAAGGCTAACCTAGTTGTTGAAAGCTCCGGTTTGGTTTTGGTAATTAATGACACTCAACGTTGCTAATGCTTTGCTCTAAGTGTGGTTAGACACATAGCAACGTGACGGTGGATGATGGAGCATGGTGATCACGGTGATAAACATGGTGGATGTGATGTGACCGAGCTCCGACGGAGGCCCATGGAGATCAAGGCGAAGGTATACTTGATAGGGTTTTCCGGTTTAGTGATCAAGACACTATAGAGAGTGTGATCACCTTTAGGATCGATAACCGACTATCAAGAGGGGTTTCCTCGGTTCATTCGCGGTCCTAAGTGCCTCTAGGTTTGACTCGGCATGATGCATGAGAGACTAACTAGAGTGCTAACACTTGTCGACGTGATCATGAGATGACACGCTAACTCCGACGCTTGAGAAGTGATCTACACTGCGGGAGTTGGCATCCAAGACAAGTGGTTTGGACATTGGATCGAAGACGGCGCGACATCGATGACATTGTGCCAAGACTGGGCTCCTAGCACGCGCCGGACACGCCTGTTGGGCAGCGTCGGACGCGGCCTTGGAGCGCCAGACTCGGCACAGAAGGGCGCCGTGGCGACGGCAGCGCCGGACGCCGCTCTGGGGAGCGCCGGACGCGCTCGATGGGCGCCGGACGCTACCCAGAGAGGGTCCTCGGCTGTCGGGGTCCTCGAACGTGCAACAGGGGGGCACCGGACGCGTCCGGAGGACGCCGGACGCGACGCAGAGAGGATCTTGATGGGCCGCGACCGCCGGACGCGCTCGTCGGGAGGCGTCGGATGCACAGAAGAAGACCACGCCGGACGCTGACGTGGCAGGTTCAAAGTTCCAACGGTCAGCTCGGGGGAGGCGCCGGACGCGTCCGACGCATGGAAGCAGACGCGTCCGGCGCGTTGTTTCTGGCTGCCCGAGGGGGATAACGGTTGGATTTTGTGCTTGGCCTATAAATAGAAGGGTGGTCGGTTTGGAGAGGCTCTCTTGGCCATTTCTTTCATTCCTGAGTATTCTTGAGCAAGAGACTCCCTCTCCCACTCATCTCTTTGATTCTTGAGCATCTCTTGTGAGATTTGAGTGAGGATTCAAGTGCATTGCATTGAGAGTTGCATCTAGAGGCACTTGTTAATCAAGTGAGCTGTGGATTCTTGTTACTCTTCGGTGATTCCCGTCACCGTAGACAGTTTGGAGCAGCGGGTGGTGGTTGAGCTCGACTTGGTGATTGTTCGAGGCCACACCGGGTTCTTGTGAGGGGTTCTTGATCCTTCCCCGCGGGAGTTCGTGAAAGGATACTCTAGTGGATTGCTCGTGGCTTGTGGATCCTTGTCTTGTGTGGAGATTGCGGCTCCCCATTGGGGTCTTTGGCACCGAGCCAATTGAGCGGGCAACTCACCAAGCAAGTGTATCGCCACAACGAGGACTAGCTTGCCGGGAAGCAAGTGAACCTCGGTAAAAAATCATTGTGTTGATTTATGATTGCCGAGGCTTCGACCTCCTTGTGCTTGTGCTTGAGCTCTCTAGGTGATTGGCTTCCATACCGGTGATTGGCTATCTTCTACTCTTCACGGTGGTATAAAACTTCCTTCTTCTCTTACATTCCGCAAAGTAGAATTGCTTGTTGTGATCGGTCGGGAACCACTCTTTGAGTAATTTAAATCCCGTGGGTAGAATTGCTTGTTGTGGTCGGTCGGGAACCACTCATTGTGTAGCTTAAATCCTGTGGGTAGAATTTCTTGTTCGGTATTGGTGAATCGACATTGTGTAGCTTAATCATCGTGGTTGATTGTGCAATTTGATTGAGTAGCCTTGCATTGTTAGGTCGGCTTGCATAGAGTAGTCGAAGCTTTAGCTTTGCACATTTGCCGCCTAGCTTTCTAATTGGTTGTCTAGTGTCCTTGCTAGAAATTTTATTAGGCTATTCACCCCTCCTCTAGCCATTGTGACCTTTCACATGGTATCGGAGCCGGGCACCGTTTGTTTGAGTTGGATTAACATCCTATGGTGAAGCAATGGCATTGGTTATGCATGTCAACAACACCAAGAAGGCACCATCGTTTCGTGGCGATGACTATGCCAAGTGGAAGCTCAAGATGAAGAGTCATCTCAAGTCAATCAACCTTGAGGTGTGGAAAGTGGTGGAAACCAAGTTTGAGCTTATCGAGGGTGCGGTGCCAACACCGGCCGAAGAGAAGAAGCAACAAGCAAATGACATTGCCGTGAGTGCTTTTCCATGAGGCGCTTGATGATAAAACTTTTGAGCTCATCAAGAATCTTGAGGTGGCGCATGACATTTGGAAGAAGCTAGAAGAAGCTTATGAGGGCACCGAGAGTGTGAAGACCGCAAGAGCTTACATGTTGCAAGAGAAGTTTGCTAGCTTCTCAATGAAGGAAGATGAAAGTGTGCCGGAGATGTTTCATAGGCTCCAAGTCATTGTCAATGAGCTCAAGGGACTTGGGGAAGAAATCAAGGATTCTCAATTCTCCACCAAGTTCATGAGGTGTCTTCCCAAGAGATTTGACATGTTGAAGACCGTCATGGTGAAAACAACCATGAAGGAGAAGCCAACACCCAACCAAGTCATTCAAGAAGTCATGGCCGATGATGAGTTTAGAGAAGATCATGAGAAGGAAGAGTTGGTGAAGAAGAAGAAGAAGGAAAGTGAGAAGAAGGATGATGACAAGAAGAGTGTGGCATTCAAGGCCACATCATCCAAGAGCAAGGGCAAGAAGAAGAAAGAAGAGTCTTCAAGTGAAGATGAACCATGCTCTAGCTCAAGTGGACAAGAAGAAGAAGTGAGTGAACAAATGGCACTCCTTGTGAAGAGGATGGGGAAGCTCATGAAGAAGGGGTACCGGTCCAAGAGCAAGAGAAGCTCATCCAAACCAAGTGACCGTCCCATGAAGTGCTTCCAGTGCAATAGCAAGGATCATCTCATTGCCAAGTGTCCATATGCAAGTGATGATGAAGATGCCATGAAGGAGAGGAAGAAGCAAGAGAATAAGAAGGAGGAGAAGGACTCCTCTCACAAGAAGAAGAAGGGTGAATCTCATGTGGCAACTTGGGAGAGTGATTCATCTTCCTCAAGTGATGAAGATGATGATTCCAAGAAGAAGAAGAAGAAGAAGGGGCACGCAAGCATTGCCATTCAAGAGAAGCTTTCTCTATTTGCTGCTCCATCATCTTGCTTCATGGCCAAGGCTACTAAGGTACAACCTCCTCCCGATAGTGATGATGAGAGTGATGATGATGATGAGACCACAAAAGAAGAACTATGGGTCATGCTTGAGGATTGCAAAGGTGCTTTCAATGACTCTAGGAAAGAATGTAGGGGCTTGCTCAAGGATAAACAAAACCTTGAGCAAGAACTTATGGAGTTGAGGGCTTCTTATGAGAGTCTAATGGTAGACCATAAGAAGCTAGAGAAGGCTCACTCCAAGCTTGAAAAAGCTTATTCTTCTCTAGTTCAGAAGCAAGAGAAAGAGCAATCACAAGTGCTGATCATAGAAAAGAAAGATGTGGCTACATCATGTGATTCACTTGATGATTCAATTGTTGTTGCATCACTTGACCCTTCATGCTCTCATGCCTCTACTTCATCTAGTAGTGTTGGTCATTCATATGATTCTACACTAGTAGTTGAGAATGAGTCTCTTAAGAAGGAAGTCAAGGAGCTCAATCACACCTTGACTAAGGCTTATGGTGGTGAGGACCGCTTGCTTATGTGCTTGGGTAGCCAAAGAGCTTATCTCTACAAAGAGGGATTGGGCTATACCCCCAAGAAAGGCAAGGCCGCCTTTGCTCCTCACAAGACTTGTTTTGTGAAGAACAATGGTAGTTATTGCAAGAGTTGCAAGCAAGTGGGTCATTTAGAGCATGCATGCAAGAACAAGAACACTAGTGCTTCCTCTTACAAGTTGAATGCTTCATACATGCTTGTTAAGAGTGAGTGTGGTTTGAGTGCTAGATTCATTGGTACACCATGGAAGAGCTCAAAGGAGAAAGCTATTTGGGTGCCAAAGACTCTAGTGACTAACCTTCAAGGACCCAAGAAAAAGTGGGTACCTAAAGCTTGATGTCTTCTTGTAGGTCAATTATAAAGCCGGAGGGAGGCATTGGGTGCTTGATAGTGGTGCATCAAATCATATGACCGGTGAATATAGTATGTTCAAATCTCTTGACAAGAATGACAATGGTGGATTCAACTCCATCACATTTGGTGACAATAGCAAGGGTGATGTCATGGGGCTAGGAAAGGTTGCAATTTCCAATGACAAAGATCTCTCTAATGTGTTGCTAGTTGATACTTTGAACTTCAATCTCTTGTCGGTGGCACAATTGTGTGATCTTGGCTACAAGTGCGTATTTGATGACAAGCATGTTGAGGTGGTGAGTAAGGATCAAGCAAATATCATCTTCAAGGGGTTTAGGCATGGAAGCTTGTACTTGGTTGATTTCAATGCTAGTGAAGCTCAACTTTCATCATGTTTGATTGGCAAGTCAAGCAAGGATGGCTATGGCATAGCGCCTTGGACATATTGGCATGAAGCAATTGAACAAGTTGGTGAAGCATGATCTAGTGAGAGGCTTGCATGATGTCACATTTGAGAAGGATAGACCTTGTAGTGCATGTCAAGCCGGCAAGCAACATGGGAACTCACATCCCAAGAAGAATGAGATGTCAACTTCTAGAGCATTTGAGTTGTTGCACATGGACTTGTTTGGCCCAACACACTACACATCAATTGGGGGCAACAAGTATGGATTTCTGATTGTGGATGACTACTCAAGATACACATGGGTGTTCTTTCTCTATGACAAGAGTGAAGTTTATGATCTATTCAAGTCTTTTGTCAAGAGGGTGCAAAATGAGTTTGACACTACCATCAAGAAGATAAGAAGTGACAATGGGAGTGAATTCAAGAATACAAGAGTTGAAGAGTTGTGTGATGAGCTTGGAATTGTGCATCAATTCTCACCAACCTACACTCCCCAATCCAATGGTGTAGTTGAGAGGAAGAATGGGACCTTTATTGAGATGGCAAGAACTATGCTACTTGAGTACAATGTGAGTGAGAAGTTTTGGAGTGATGCTATCAACATGGCTTGCTA
Organism: Themeda triandra; assembly: GCA_018135685.1. Classification (NCBI taxonomy): domain Eukaryota; kingdom Viridiplantae; phylum Streptophyta; class Magnoliopsida; order Poales; family Poaceae; genus Themeda; species Themeda triandra. Next base: position 1,252,312 of record JAENPR010000043.1, on the reverse strand, counting down.
TTATAGCAACCGCCTCTATTGCCATGGGAAGTTAGAGAAGACTCCATATGTAATCTTGAATGGAAGGAAGCCCAACATTGCTTACTTTCGGGTCTTTGGTTGCAAGTGCTACATACTCAAGAAGGGGCAAATACTTGGCAAGTTTGACAAGAGATGTGATGAGGGATTTCTTCTTGGCTACTCTACTTCTAGCAAGGCTTATAGAGTGTGGAACTTGGCTAGTGGGCTAGTTGAAGAGGTTCATGATGTTGAATTTGATGAAACCCAAGGCTCCCAAAATGAAGATCAAAATCAAGATGATGTGGGTGGAGATCAATTGAACAATGCAATGAGACACATGAACATTGGTGACATTAGGCCGAGGCAAGTGGATGATGGTGATGAGGTGCAAGTGCCAACCCAAGTTGTGATTGATGATTCCAATGAGGCAAGCACAAGTGGTACTCAACATGATAATCAAGATCAAGGTCAAGCAAGCAATGCAAATGAGCTAGTTCTTCAACCTTCAAACATTGCAAGAGACCATCCTCTAGATCATATCATTGGTGACATTCAAAGAGGTTTACAAACAAGATCAAGATTGGCTAGCATATGTGTGCACTACTCCTTTGTGTCATTCATTGAGCCAACTAAGACCGATGAAGCATTGAAGGATCCGGATTGGATAAATGCCATGCATGAGGAATTGAACAACTTCACTAGAAATGATGTGTGGGAACTTGTTGAGAGGCCGAAGAAGCACAATGTAATTGGCACCAAGTGGGTCTTCAAGAACAAGCAAGATCAAGATGGCTTGGTAGTAAGGAACAAAGTAAGATTAGTAGCACAAGGGTACACACAAGTTGAGGGTCTTGACTTTGGAGAAACATATGCACCGGTGGCAAGATTGGAGGCAATTAGAATCCTATTAGCCTATGCTTGTGCTCACAACATCAAGCTCTATCAAATGGATGTGAAGAGTGCATTTCGCAATGGGTTCATCAATGAGGAAGTGTATGTTGCACAACCTCCCGGTTTTGAGGATGACAAGAAGCCCAACCATGTCTACAAGCTCAAGAAGGCATTGTATGGTTTGAAGCAAGCTCCAAGGGCATGGTATGAAAGATTGAAGGATTTTCTCATCTCCAAAGGCTTCAAGATGGGCAAAGTTGACACCACTCTCTTCACCAAGAAGATAGAAGATGACTTGTTTGTGTTGCAAATCTATGTGGATGATATCATCTTTGGATCAACAAATCAATTCTTTTGTGAAGAGATTGCTAAGATGATGGCTAGTGAGTTTGAAATGTCAATGCTTGGAGAGTTGAGCTACTTCCTTGGTCTTCAAATCAAGCAAATGAAGAATGGCACCTTTGTGAGTCAAAGCAAGTATATCAAGGACATGATCAAGAAGTTTGGGTTGCAAGATACTAAGGCCATTAGTACACCTATGGGAACCAATGGCGGCTTGGACATTGATGATAGTAGCAAGATGATTGAGCAAAAGCTATATAGATCAATGATTGGAAGCTTGCTATATGTGACCGCTTCAAGGCCGGATGTCATGTTTAGTGTGTGCATGTGTGCAACATTTCAAGCTTCTCCAAGAGAGAGTCACTTGACGGCAACCAAGAGGGTGTTGAGATACTTAAAGGGTACTCAAGACGTTAGTCTATGGTATCCCAAGGGGTCAAGCTTTGAGTTGATTGGATACTCCGACTCCGACTATGCCGGCTGCAAGATTGATAGGAAGAGCACAAGTGGAATATGCCAAGCGCTAGGAAGATCTCTAGTGTCATGGTCTTCAAAGAAGCAAAATAGTGTGGCACTTTCCACCGTCGAAGCCGAATATATTAGTGCGGGGAATTGTTGTGCACAATTACTATGGATGAAAGCCACCTTGAAGGACTATGGGATCAAGTTCAAGCATGTGCCTTTGTTTTGTGACAATGAAAGTGCAATCAAGATGACAAACAATCCGGTTCAACATTCAAGAACCAAGCACATTGATGTGAGGCTCCACTTCATTAGAGATCATCAACAAAAGGGAGATGTGAGCATTGAAAGCATTGGCACCGAAGATCAACTAGCCGACATATTCACCAAGCCTCTTGATGAGAAAAGATTTGCAAGTTGAGGAATGAGTTGAACATACTTAGCTTCTCCAACATGGATTGATGCACCCCATATATGACACGCCTCTCCTCCAACATAGCAAGGTAAAGTTGTTTGTTGCATCTCATGCATCCTTTGATAGTTGTGTAGACATGTATACATGTGTATTTTACTAGGCTCATTCATTGCAAATCAAATGATTTTGAAGGATATATGGCACCACTATTGTTTCTATGCTTGTTTTGATCTAGTGGTGGCATATGACTTGTTTGTGAGCTTGTGAACCTAGTGTTGAATCTTTAGCACTTGCTCATGATGTGTATTTCAACATGGTCAAGATAACCCTTATTCTTATGAGGTGTGAAGAAGCTTGCCCTTGGTTCAAACCGAGATACATTTTCTAGGCATGTGGTTTAGATTTGGCCATAGTTGATTGACTTGTTTCTCTCATCTTATGCACCCTTGTTGGTGATTGTTGACAAAGGGGGAGAAAGAAGTCACAAAGAGCAATGGAAGGGGATCAATTTTTATGATATGACCCAACCATGAGCACACAAATAGGGGGAGCAAGTTCATAGACTATTTGTTGCATTTGTATGTGCATTCATGATGATATGAAGCATTGCAAGCTAAATTCAATATTCATGCTTGTTTGGTGTATTGCTAGTATAGAACTTGTTTGATGAAATGAAGTACTAGCATACATAGGTGGTCTCTAGACATAGAGTTTCTCTTGTTCAAAGTACCTTGCTTATAATGTGATCTCATGAGATATTTTGAATTTTGATGGATGTCTAGATTCCCATGGTGCTAAGGAAGGTTTATTATCGCACTCCGATTGGTATAACGCTTCAAAGGTCATTTCTATAAACCTTAGTACCATTTTGGTTGTGGTAACTCTCACACAAGTTTCATCTATGCATGTGTGCTTGAAAATCGACCAAACATTTGATGCACACATGTAGGGGGAGCTACCACTACCAAAACCGGAATTGAAATGCTTGTCCAATCCAAGATTCATGATCAAAATGTCTTGGGCAAGTAATTCAATTTCATATTGAATTCAATTTCCATATCTTTGTGAGTTTTGTGAAGGGTTGTCATCAATTACCAAAAAGGGGGAGATTGAAAGCTCCAGTTTGGTTTTGGTAATTAATGACACTCAACGTTGCTAATGCTTTGCTCTAAGTGTGGTTAGACACATAGCAACGTGACGGTGGATGATGGAGCATGGTGATCACGGTGATAAACATGGTGGATGTGATGTGATCGAGCTCCGACGGAGGCCCATGGAGATCAAGGCGAAGGTATACTTGATAGGGTTTTCCGGTTTAGTGATCAAGACACTATAGAGAGTGTGATCACCTTTAGGATCGATAACCGACTATCAAGAGGGGTTTCCTCGGTTCATTCGCGGTCCTAAGTGCCTCTAGGTTTGACTCGGCATGATGCATGAGAGACTAACTAGAGTGCTAACACTTGTCGATGTGATCATGAGATGATACGCTAACTCCGACGCTTGAGAAGTGATCTACACTGCGGGAGTTGGCATCCAAGACAAGTGGTTTGGACATTGGATCGAAGACGGCGCGACATCGATGACATTGTGCCAAGACTGGGCTCCTAGCACGCGCCGGACACGCTGTTAGGCGGCGTCGGACGCGGCCTTGGAGCGCCGGACTTCGGCACGAAGGGCGCCGTGGCGACGGCAGCGCCGGACGCCGCTCTGGGGAGCGCCGGACGCGCTCGATGGGCGCCAGACGTTACCCAGAGAGGGTCCTCGGCTGTCGGGGTCCCCGAACGCGCAACAGGGGGGCGCCGGACGCGTCCGGAGGATGCCGGACGTGACGCAGAGAGGATCTTGATGGGCCACGACCGCCGGACGCGCTCGTTGGGAGGCGTCGGACACACAGAAGGAGACCACGTCGGACGCTGATGTGGCAGGTTCAAAGTTCCAATGGTCGGCTCGGGGGAGGCGCCGGACGCGTCCGGCGCATGGAAGCAGACGCGTCCGATGCGTTGTTTCTGGCTGCCCGAGGGGGATAACGGCTGGATTTTGTACTTGGCCTATAAATAGAAGGGTGGTCGGTTTGGAGAGGCTCTCTTGGCCATTTCTTTCATTCCTGAGCATTCTTGAGCAAGAGACTCGCTCTCCCACTCATCTCTTTGATTCTTGAGCATCTCTTATGAGATTTGAGTGAGGATTAAGTGCATTGCATTGAGAGTTGCATCTAGAGGCACTTGTTCATCGAGTGAGCTGCGGATTCTTGTTACTCTCCGGTGATTCCCATCACCATAGACGGTTTGGAGCAGCGGGTGGTGGTTGAGCTCGACTTGGTGATTGTTCGAGGCCACACCGGGTTCTTGTGAGGGGTTCTTGATCCTTCCCCGCGGGAGTTCATGAAAGGATACTCTAGTGGATTGCTCGTGGCTTGTGGATCCTTGTCTTGTGTGGAGATTGCGGCTCCCCATTGGGGTCTTTGGCACCGAGCCAATTGAGTGGGCAACTCACCAAGCAAGTGTATCGCCACAACGAGGACTAGCTTGCCGGGAAGCAAGTAAACCTCGGTAAAAAATCATTGTGTTGATTTGTGATTGCCGAGGCTTCGACCTCCTTGTGCTTGTGCTTGAGCTCTCTAGGTGATTGGCTTCCATACAGGTGATTGGCTATCTTCTACTCTTCGCGGCAGTATAAAACTTCCTTCTTCTCTTACATTCCGTAAAGTAGAATTGCTTGTTGTGGTCAGTCGGGAACCACTCTTTGAGTAATTTAAATCCCGTGGGTAGAATTGCTTGTTGTGGTCGGTCGGGAACCACTCATTGTGTAGCTTAAATCCCGTGGGTAGAATTGCTTGTTCGGTATTGGTGAACCGACATTGTGTAGCTTAATCACCGTGGTTGATTGTGCAATTGGATTGAGTAGCCTTGCATTGTTAGGTCGGCTTGCATGGAGTAGTCAAAGCTTTAGCTTTGCACATTTGCCGCCTAGCTTGCTAATTGGTTGTCTAGTGTTCTTGCTAGAAATTTTATTAGGCTATTGTTGATGTCTATTCGATGCAACCGAAATAAAGAGGGTTCCGCAAGCGCCTGAGAATATATCATCGTAGCATTTTAACCGGGAGTAATCCGGGTATCGTTATTTATAATTTTACCACTTTGGGAAGGGAATGCCTTGGATAATGAGTGATGAGCAATGCACATGCAATAATGGAGAGCTCAACCTTGTCTCGTATCGATCATCTCATACGGGGTAAGTGTCACATAAAATATAGGAATGAATGATAAATGACATAAGATAAATGAGAGCATTTAGCCACATAAAATAATAGTAATAAGCCATCTCAACTTAGCACTCTAAGCTTATAACACTAGCATGGACTAGGACGATCTAGGGTGTAATCCTATGTTATTCTAACTATAAAGTCAAAGCATACAATGATTAGTGCAAGAACATCTAGCAATCATGGCGGGAAAAGGTTACATCTATTGTTGACGGTCGTTAAGTGCCAATTTTTACCGTCAACTAAACATGAGAAAGGACTAAAATATGTTCACCAACTAGATATAGGGGTTACACTAATAGAATTCCACGAGTTTTGGTGAATGTCTATTTCTACAGGGTGTCAGCTGAAAATACCCAAGGAAGGCCCACATGTCAGGTTTACATAGAGATAATCGGGAACCGGTGAAAATTCTGTAATCTGGAAGGTTCGAGAAGGCTCTGGACCAAACGGGAGCCCGAACGGGCTCGGTGGAGAGTCGGCCGACTCCCTTCCTTGGGCGGCCGACTGCCCACTTCAACCAATCAGCGTCAGCCTCGCGGATCCCTGTTCCACCGCCTTTGAGGATGAATAATAATCGTCCGTTTAGGTCGGTTTGATCCGAGGGCTGCGGTGCATCCTAGGGGGCTATATAAGCGGGCCCCGGCCCCCCGGAGGAGGCATCCCATGAAACCCTAATTCATTATTTCCGAGAGGGATCGGGTGAGAGGGGTCCCTTGAATGGATCTCCTCCCTAGAGCCTAGAATTCAAGATAGATAGAGAGAGTATAGGGTGGATGTAGAGTTGGAGGAACCACGGCATGTCGGTGTCTCCTCTCCGGTTGTACTGCGGGATCAAGTCTCCTAACCCGAGGCTTGGTTCTAGGATCATTACGCAATTCAACTTCGATACTAGTAAGTTCTTGTTATTATTGCTCTTTGGTTTACGAGTTTACTTTATTCGCTTCCGGTTGGGAATAGAGTAATCGTTCGTAAGCGTAAGCGTGGTGCTTGGGCTAGGTTCACTCGTAGATGCTCCCTATCCGGCCGGAACCGTGGTAGTAGCGGGGAGATGACAGTCCTTTGTTACCTTTGTAATCCACTTCCCGTCAGTAGGTAAGGTAGGTCCAAAAGTGCTAGGTTAAGCATCCTCTGTGGTGTCTTTTCTTAGGTGCTCCCATAGAGTAGTAGTTGCAAAGCTTGCCATAGGTTGGAAGAAGACTGTGGTAGTAATCCTCTCTATATCGCTCATTTACCTTGTACGTAGCTCGGGGTTAAGTATAGACTTGGGTTAGTCGGATGCACGTTTTCTCCTAGCGGATAAATAAATAACGATACTGGAATATCTCCCGGGTGAAGTGCTCACCGATATCCATGCGCTTGCGGATTATTTCTCTTTGATTCTTTCGTGTGCGTATCTAGTATCAACAAGCATTTACGGCGCGTTGCTTGCGGGGAGAAAGACGGTCTGTGAGATAACCTTAAGTCATGCTTAACCTTGTATTATACTTTTATCTTTTTGTATTTTTATTTTGCCTTTTCTTTTATATCCTTATGGATAACCCAAATTCCACGCCTATCCACCAATATCTTGCACCCATGAGCACATGCTTAGAGCCTCTAGAACCCATGATTTTCACATCTAGCTATGATCTGTGGTTGCAATAGGTCAAAGCCAACCCTTTTCTACAGCTAGAGTCCTATCTTCTAATCAAGAGGGTATTGTACCCAAGGTCCTATCTTCTAACCATGGAGAAGGTAATGAACCCAAAGTCCTATCTTCGATCAAGTAGGTAATGAACTTTTTGCTACACTTAGGGAATCTTCCAATTTTCCTATAAACTTAGGTTTAGACCTAGCCTTACAAGACCATGTTCTTCTTCAACATTTTTATATGGGTCTTGATAATATTGTCATTGGAGGAGTTTTCCTTTCTTTACCCTTTAGTGAAGTGAGGTTTGTCCTTATTATTAATGGACACACTCCTTGCTCTAGCCTTCATGATAACATCCTAGAGGTAGAGAAGGAATCATCCCCAAACTAGAAGAGGAAGTTTTAATAGCCACTTCACAAACATTTCAATCCCATGATTTGGCTATCCATTCCAAACCAGTAGTACTCCAAAATTCTCTAAGGAAAGAAGTAATTCTATCCTTAGAAATTCTTTTTGATGGCAAGTTTGAGAGGAGCATAAACTTCCTGCTTCATAAGAGATCTTTTAGTGCATACATTGTCAATCTTCTCAGGAAGAGATCTTTTAGAAAGCATCTCACATCCAATCCCTTTGAAGGACATTTAGAAAGATTCAAGGATGGCATGTCAAGTGATGCCATAGAAGGAGAGCGAAGCCATCTAGAATCCACACTTATGTTCTCCCCTTCTATGCCCACATCAGACATAGAATATGAACCCATCTTTAAACCCATCCTTGACCCCTATGACTCATTCTATGCCCTTTCTCCTAAACCTCCTGATGATCCTAGAAGTCCATCTAGATATCCCATGCATAGGAATCATCAAGACCATATAGAGGATCTTGAAGAGCAACATCCATGGCTAGAGAGCATTAAAAACCTATGTGCTATTGCCATTGAATGGATGGATAAGGCCTTACATAAGATCAATTTGAGAGATGATCCAAGGGAATTTTTGGACATTTATCTTAAGTCACCCTTGGAAGTGAAAAATGATGGAGACTTCAATGAGCAAAGTGGTCACTTCTTTAACATCCCATCAAGACCTTGCTCATATGAAAAATCTCCTGATTCACTTAGTCTCTCCAACATTACCGCACATGAGATCTTCAACCACCTCATGCTCCCTATTCCTACAGATTTTGAGAGGATGGTTGTAGACATATATACTTATCATAAATATTGTAGATCTCATTGTGTTGAATCCTGAGATTAGTGCACATAGATTGGTGTTGGAGGGGAAACCACTTCACCAATTCACATCTTGAAGGTTTCCCAAGGACAAGCTTAGTGTCCTAAAACAAGCACTATTCAGATCATGGCATAACTGTTCACCTTTCTATTGTGTTGTCCTTGTTAAATGAGCATAGAGTTATAATTGTGAAAATATTCCTTCGGGTATTCGTGTCACTAACCTTTCCAGATTCGAAGCAAAAAGATCAAAGGAATAACACATGCAAGGTATGCCCAACCAATCACTATGCAACATTGAATTGCATTCATCCAATCTTGATTTCTGCCGAATTCAAGCTTGGGGGATATACTTCCATAAATACATCTTTTGCCATGTTGCTACATTATTTTGGTTGTCCCTACCTTAGGCATGCTCAGTTTGCTAAACATTAATCATGCCCTGCCATCACTGTTTGAGTAAATCTCTGTAGTGCTCTCATGCTGCCTTTGTCTGTTATAGTATGCTTTAGTTTAGAGGTGCTTCATAATTGCAATATGGGTACTTCTAAAGGTTTTTAAATTAAGCGTGGTGCTTAGGTTAAATTGCCTTCCTTAATTAGATTAGACATGGAGTCTAGTTTGGTTATTGAACTAAAATTGTGCTGTAGTAGATATTGGTATATTTTGTTGGACTAACCCCTGCAGGAAAACTTCCAAATTCAAATTGGGAAAGTCCTGAGATGAACTCACATCAGAGATGAAGCAAGGCATATGATGAACCTGAACAATACTTCGCACAGAAGACATAGCTCATTCATCGTCCAAGAAAGAGTTGAAAGAATGTATGGCCTGCCTATTCATGGTGAACCTGCCAAATCACCACTTCAGTGATGGAACAAAGGAGACAAGAGTGCTACAAGAAGGATCCACATCAATAGCACTCACCCAAAGGAAGTGGATGAACAAGGCGACAAACTATGAGCAACCTTGAAGACATCATAGTATTGAGCCCAAAACTCGAGCTAGGACACCAATGAGAAGCTGGGAGAAACTCACCTCATTTTGGTCAATCAAAGACCTGCTCTTATTATTCTTGAAGACACCATCTTGCACGTCGGCAGTAAGGACAAGCATGTCATGATAGCATGCATCCTTGTGTCAACCAATCACCATCAAGGGTTGACTACCAACCAAGCCCAAGAAGACCATGAACAACTACATTTGCAAGATGATGTCCCTATGCCATTGGAGATGAAGCCTGCATACAATTAATGATGTCCCTTCCTTGATCATCAAGACGGATGGCGTATCATTAACTGCAAGTCTTCGCCATGCTGCTAGAAGACAAAGACCATCAAGGAAGAACTCCCGTCTACATCTCCAATGAACATCAATTAGTCGACCAAGGCTCGGCAAAAAAAATCAAGAATGGTTGACAAAAGAAGATCATGCAACTGTCCGTCCTAGATTGGATAGTCAAAAGAAAAGAAGAATGCAAAGGAGAGATCTTTGCTCAATGGACCTAGAATCAAGATCCCTCTCCAACAGACTTCGAGCAGAGGATGGACAATGTCTAAAGAACATATAGTTACAACACACTTCGAGGGATGATTCAACACATACACTTGGCTTCCAATGATGAGCAACAACAAGCTTGGGGGAGGAAGGCCGCCGACACCTCTAATGATGATCCAACAATGCCCTTCCTCTTCTCAAACCCTCGTCACTCGCACACTTGGTTTGCAATCCCTCCACTCGCAATTACTTCCTCTCTATAAGTTTGACTATTTTCTATAGATTTCATACACCAATCAAACTTAAGACATAGTAAAATCAATCTTTAAGAGAAGAAGTAATGTTGAGTAAATGTTCTATGCTAATTAAAATTTTCAACCCAATCTTTTCGTAGCATAGAATATGACCTTTAGCTTAATGACATCTCTACCCTTGTTATTATTTGTATATTCCTTCGGGTATGTGTTGTCCACTAATCCTCTACGAGAGAAGAAACAATAAGTAGAGCACAAGGTCAAGGGAGAGGCCCACTAGAAGCATCTACTCTTCATCCCGGGTGCTCCAGTGATAAAGTTCGAACCCGCAACATGCACACTAAACAAGATGCTTTGCTAGCATCACAATTAAAGGTTCACTTCAAACCGTTGGAGAAGGAGAGAACATGGATGACCCCTTCCGCAAGAGATATCAGCTCAAGAGGTGCAGTTCTCAAGGTCTCTACCTTTGGGATCAAATGATGCACCAAAGGATTGAACATGACAAGAAGTCCTATTCGAGGACTTAAAACACCGAACCCTTGCCAAGGAGGTAACTTGGTAGTTATCCATATTTCCCACTTCAGCATTGCATAAGTTTTTCCTTTAGCATATTTACTTTTTGCATAATTAGTTCTTGTTGCATATTTACTTTGCTTTGCATCGCATTAGAAAAGAAAATAATTTTGTCTTGCATTGCATCTAGAAAATGCTAAGCCCCATGTGAATAATTTTTTGGTGCGATGACCCACAAAGATATCCACTCGTGGTGGCATAAAAATAAGTTTTCATCTTAGTTGTATTTTTTTCGTCTACATACCATAAAATATAAAATTGCAAAAAATATTAAGATCCTCCCGAAAAGATTTTATGTTAAGAAGGTTCTAGACATCCAAGGCTTAAAGGGTTATCACTAATGCTTAATCAGTTCCACAAGCTTTGTTGTCTATTTGAGCTTCACGAGAATTTAAAGGATCAAGAAGAGCTAATAGGCGTATGACGTCCTGTCCCTTGTCGAAGTCTTTGTCTTCAACGGTCGCGCAGTTTGTCTCTACCATTATCCCCGACACTCTAAGAGGGGCAATACGCCTTCACTTGCCCGGCAACATCAACATACTACGTCAACATCCGGCTTGGGGAGAGCACCCCGTGTATCAAGCTAAGTGTTCCAACTTGTCTATTTATTTATAGAGCTTGCTTTGTTAAAACAACTAAAAAAGAATGCATAACCTTAGAAACCCGAGAAAGATTTCCTTATCTATCTTTTCTACTTTTGGAGAGCTCTTATTAATTTGTCTTTAAGTAATCCCCAGGAGTAAGCTCTTATATGGAAATGATGAATAGTTGCTCTGTCGTAATTCCTTTCAAGTACCTAGTTTTCAACCTTGCACTCTCCCGAGTTTTGGACACAACTTGTTTAGATTTGAGATTTACTCAACCCGAAACTTGTGGGTAGCGAATGTTTGATCTAAGTCTAGGTAGTTGACGGATAAGATATGGGAAAGTTTTGAGTCAGTGTCCATCTTGTTCCTAGAGATGCTAGAGTTCGGAGAGTTTATCTTTTAAAAATCTTAAAATTTTTGCATGATGAGTTCCTGTATGACGAGAGTTCAAAATTCCTACCACAGCCATACATTCATGCTTGCTAGATTAGGAAAACCCATCTATTTGTATAGATCATATTGTAGGCTTGAGTGTAGTCTTTATAGGCATTGAGTGTGGTTATCTTGTGGGACCCATAAGGAACCAGATCATGCGGTTAAAGTCAATACTATGTGCTCTCCATCCATTGATCTATGCTACTTCGTCCTCGAAGCATGCACCCATTTTATAAATACTACATTCATTACTCGTGCTACTTGTCCCTAGAAGTACCACCTACATATAGATCCACATCCACCACATATTGTGCTATCTCTACCCCGGAGATACGCACCTATCTGCTCCTACCTTGGGAGTACGCATTCCCCCACATATTGTGTTGTCTCTACCCCGGAGATACGCGCTTATGCCGCCCCTACCCCGGGAGTACGCATCCATCCATCCATCCATCCATCCACAAAATACATACGCCACTCATTTCACTTCATCCGAGAAAAGGTTCTACTCCTATCCTGGGAGTGAACATCTAGAAATAATCATCGCCGTTCCATTTGCCTACATAAAAGCTCCAGTCATTATCATTTCAAGTTATACACTCCCCGTTGCTAAAGTTTCGTTTTCAGAGGATTGGTTGCTCTAAAAAAAGAAGAAAAAAAAAAGAGAAAGAAAGAAAGAAAGAGTAGCCAAGTCCTTCCTTTCAAGAAGTTTCAAGGTTTCCGAATAAAGGGAGTCATGTTATCCCCAAAGGAGCAAGTGTAGAAGTAGATGTTCACCAAGTGATCACCCTTCATAATCATTTCCTTATCATCATTATCTTATCATTCATCCCATTTCCTCATTCACATGCACATATGACTTTATTATTTTAGTTCCTATTGGATCCATGGTATAAGCGTGCAATATATGCAAGTGAGTTTGAGTGTCTCCCCACCTATAAGCTCCACATAAGCCTATTAGAAGTAGGGTGAGAGAGAGAAGGCACTTTCCACTATGCCTTAATTCCACAAATACCACATATTTTGAGAGAAGAGAGAAGGCATACACTACTCATGCCTTAGAGAGGATCCAGAAATACCACAAATGAGAGACTTGAAAGGGTCATACAAGGAAACTCTGAGTTTTATTTGAAAATCTTGCAAAAACTCCAGAATAATAGTTGATCAAAGAGCGAGAAACATAGCGCTCGACTTGACCGTTCTGTCTTTCAACTACTCAAGACCCAAGTGACGGCTACAAGCCCCATGGTGAAAGGTAATATGAGTAAGTTTTGAGTCAGAATAGTTCACTCTAATCCGGAGGAGAGTTCTTGTTTGAACGCATGTGTACTTTTGAGGCGTGAAAGCATTGTAGCAACTCCTGATCCACACTGAGTTTATCTTCGCTCAGGGACGAGCAAAAGGTAATCTTGGGGGAGTTGTTGACGGTCGTTAAGTGCCAATTTTTACCGTCAACTAAACATGAGAAAGGACTAATATGAGTTCACCTATTAGATATAGGGGTTACACTAATAGAATTCCACGAGTTTTGGTGAATGTCCGTTTCACGGGGTGTCACCAAAATACCCAAGGAAGGCCCACATGTCGGGTTTACATAGAGATAATCGGGAACCGGTGAAAATTCTCTGTCTGGAAGGTTCGAGAAGGCTCGGACCAAACGGGAGCCCGAACGGGCTCGGTGGAGAGTCGGCCGACTCCCTTCCTTGGGCGGCCGACCGCCCACTTCAACCAATCGCGTCGGCCTCGCGGATCCCTGTTCCACCGCCTTTGAGGATGAATAATAATCGTCCGTTTAGGTCGGTTTGATCCGAGGGCTGCGGTGCATCCTAGGGGGCTATATAGCGGGGCCCCCGGCCCCCGGAGGAGGCATACCATGAAACCCTAATTCATTATTTCCGAGAGAGGATCGGAGAGAGGGTCCCTTGAATGGATCTCCTCCCTAGAGCCTAGCATTCAAGATAGATAGAGAGAGTATAGGGTGGAGGTAGAGTTGGAGGAAGCCCGGCATGTCGGTGTCTCCTCTCCGGTTGTACTGCGGGATCAAGTCTCCTAACCCGAGGCTTGGTTCTAGGATCATTCTGCAATTCAATTTCGATACTAGTAAGTTCTTGTTATTATTGCTCTTTGGTTTACGAGTTTACTTTATTCGCTTCGGTTGGGAATAGAGTAATCGTTAAATGTAGCGTAAGCGTGGTGCTTGGGCTAGGTTCACTCGTAGATGCTCCCTATCCGACCGGAACCGTGGTAGTAGCGGGGGAGATGACCCCTTTGTTACCTTTGTAATCCACTTCCCGTCGTAGGTAAGGTAGGTCCAAAAGTTCTAGGTTAAGCATCCTCTCGTGGTGTCTTTTCTTAGGTGCTCCCATAGAGTAGTAGTTGCAAAGCTTGCCATAGGTTGGAAGAAGACTGTGGTAGTAATCCTCTCTATATCGCTCATTTACCTTGTCTGTAGCTCAGGGGTTAAGTATAGACTTGGGTTAGTCAGATGCACGTTTTCTCCTAGCGGATAAATAAATAACGATACTCTGGAATATCTCCCGGGTGAAGTGCTCACCGATATCCGTGCGCTTGCGGATTATTTCTCTTTGATTCTTTCGTGTGCGTATCTAGTATCAACATCTATGCATAGTGATATTACCAGAGAAGACTAGAGACATAGCAATGACTTCAATGTAATAGGTTTGTTCTGCTAGACCTATACTCGGGAGAAGGGCTACAAAGGACTGAACAGGACTGTCACTCCCGTGATCTACCTCACGATCCGGAATATAGGGTGCAATCGCAGATAAATATGGTCTAGGCACCACGCCTACACAATATTTACCACTCACCCATCGATCTAATGAGCAAGCGCTATACGATCCTATGCATAAACACAATTCTAGTCCAACTATGCTAAACATATAATCAAAGTAAACTAAGAACAATATAATTGAGAACATAATCAAATAGAGCAAAGTCAAGTCTCGATATAATAGAATAGAGTAAAGTACTACTCATAGTATCACGAACAATGATGAATATTACAAGAATGTAGAGGGGAATTACCAAGAACTCCGACAGATCCGGACTCCAAACTAGGCTTGATTCCCTCTAGATCTATTCCTATGTAGCCATGCTACTAAACTATGGAGCTCTAATTGAGATGGTGGCTCTGGCTTCTCTGAATCCTCTCAGATAAATGAAGAGAGAATGAATTAGGGTTTCACCCAGGGGCCAGGGGCTCTGAATATATAGCCCCCTAGGATGAACCACAGCCCTCGGATCAAACCGACCTAAATGGACGATAATTATTCATCCTCAAAGGCGGTGGAGGCAGGATCCGCGAGACTCGACGTGATTGGTCGAGGTGGGGAGTCGGCCGACTCCCCCCCTTGGGCGGCCGACCCTAGTCAATGCCAGGTGGGCCCCAGGTTTCAGGTGTCGCCTTCTGGAGTCTTCTAGAGTATACAATTTCACCCGTTCGGTCTTTATCTCTATGTAAGCATGACATGTGGGCCTCCTTTGGTTCTCTTTCGATAACCCGCCGAGAAATAGACAATCACCAAAACTCGTGGAATTCGGTGTAACCCCTATATCTAATAGGTGAACTCATATTAGTCCTTTCTCTTGCTGCGTTGACGGTATAAAATTGATACTTAACGACCGTCAACAAACTCCCCAAGCTTACCTTTTGCTCGTCCCGAGCAAAGATAGACTCGTGATGGATCGGGAGTTGCTACAATGCCTTCACTCCTCACAAGTACACATGCGTTCAAACAAGAACTCTCCTCCGGATTAGAGTGAACTATTCGACTCAAAACTCACTCATATTACCTTTCACCATGGGGCTTGTAACCGTCACTTGGGTCTTGAGTAGTTGAAAGATAGAATGGTCAAGTCAAGCGCCATGTTTCTCGCTCTTTGATCAACTATTATCCCGGAGTTTTTGCAAAGTTTTGAAATAAAACTCGAGTTCCTTGTATGAACCTTTCGGGTCTCTCATTTGTGGTATTTCTGGATCCTCTCCAAGGCATGAGTAGTGTATGCCTTCTTTCTTCTCTCAAAATATGTGATATTTGTGGAACTAAGGCATAGTGAAAAGTGCCTTCTCTCTCTCACCCTACTTTCTAATAGGCTTATGTGGAGCTCATAGGTGGGGAGACACTCAAACTCTCTTGCATATATTGCATAGTTAAGACATGGATCCAATAGGAACTAAAATAATAAAGTCGTATGTGCATGTGATTGAGGAAGTGGAATGGATGATAAGATGATGATAGGATGATGATGATAAGAAAAAGATTATGAGGGGTACTCAACTGGTGAACATCTACTTCCACACTTGCTCCTTTGGGGATAACATGACTCCCTTTAATTGGAAACTTTGAAAACTTCTTGAAAACTTCTCGAAAGGAAAGACTTGGCTACTCTTTCTTTCTTTTCTCATTTTTTTTATTCTTCTTTTTTTTCGAGCAACCAATCCTCTGAAAACAACACTTTAGCAACGGGGAGTGTATAACTTGAAATGATAATGACGGGAGCTTTTATGTAGGCAAATGGAACGGCGATGATTATTCTAGATGTTCACTCCCAGGATAGGAGTAGAACCTTTTCTGGATGAAGTGAAATAAGTGGTGTATGTATATGTGGATGGATGGATGGATGGATGGATGCGTACTCCCAGGGTAGGAGCAGCATAGGTGCGTGTTTCCAGGGTAGAGACAGCACAGTAAGTGGAGAATGCGTACTCCTAGGGTAGGAGCAGCATAAGTGCGTATCTCCAGGGTAGAGATAGCATGATATGTGGTGGATATGGATCTATATGTGGGTGGTACTTCTAGGGACAGTAAGTAGCACAAAATGAATGTAATAGTTATAAAATGGGTGCATGCTTCGAGGACGTAGAAGTAGCATAGATCAATGGATGGAGAGCACATAGTATTGACTTTAACCGCATGATCGATTCCTTATGGGTCCACAAAGATAACCACACTCAATGCCTATAAAGACTACACTCAAGCCTACAATATGATCTATATAAATGCAGACGGGTTTTCCTAATCTAGTAAGCATGAATATATGGTGGTAGGAATTTGAACTCTCATCATAAAGGAACTCATCATGCAGGAATTTAATATTTTCACGTATAAATTCTCCGAACTCTAGTATCTCTAGGAACAAGATGGACAAGACAGCTCAAAACCTTCCCATATCATACCCGTCAACCACCTAGACTTAGATCAAGTGTTCGCTACCCACAAGTTTCGGGTTCAAAGCAAATCTCAAGTCTAAACAACAGGTCCAAAACTCGGGAGAGTGCAAGGTTGAAAACTAGGTACTTGAAAGGAATTACGGCAGAGCAACTATTCATCATCTCCATGTAGAGTTTATTCTGGGGACTATTTAAAGATAAATTGCAAGAGCTCTCCAAAAGATAATTAAGGAAATCTTTCTAGGTTTCTATGGTTGTGCATCTTTTTTAGTAGTTGTTTTAACAAAGCTCACTCTAATAAGGCATAAATAGATAAGTTGGAAACACTTAGCTTGGTACACGGGGGATGCCCTCCCCCAAGTTGGATGTTGACATAGTCTGCTGATGTTGCTGACAGGCAATGAAGACGTTCTAGTCCTCCAGAGTGTCGTAGATGGTTGCTTTTGGAGACAGCGTTCAAGTGTCGCGGCAAAGACTCCGACGGGACTGGATGTCCTTCGCTGTTGGCTCTTCTTGATCCTTGATGTTCTGAAAGCTCAAATAGACAATAAAGCTTGTGTAACTAATTAAGTGTTAGTGACAAAAACCTCTAGGCCTTAGTTGTCTAGAACTTTCCTAACTTAAAACTCATTCTAACAGATCACAAGAAATATTTTTATCTTTTTATTATTTAAGGAATGCGAGACGGGAAAAATAAACATGCTTGAGAAATTATTTTTGTGCCACCACAATGAATGATTATCCACATGGGGCTTAATGATTTTCTGGATGCAAATGCAAAAGATCTTTATTTTCTTTTCTAATGCGTATATAAAAACATAACGAAGCAACTAAGATGTAAGTGGGGAAATAAATATGCTAAGGTAAAAATATAATGCTTGAAAAAGAATTGCTTGATAAATACCAAGTTACCTCTTGGCGCGGCGTTCGGTGGTTTTAAGTCCTCCGAACAGGACTTGTCATGTTCGCTCATTTTTCGGGGGCGCATTGGCCGGTGCCTCGATGACATCGCCTCTTGTGTAGGAATAGTTTCGATTTTTCTTTTACCTTCCATACCTTCTTTGTTGGAGAGGGTGACCTTGAGGAGGAAGCTTCTTGGATCACTTGTTTCTCTTCTCGCCGGTAGCACCTCTTCTTCTTCCGCAACGTTCTTCTCTTCTCGGGTACCGATCTTCATATCTAGACACTTCTCCCTCATAGTCGCCCATCCATCTCGTAGTGATGTTCTTCTTGTTCGCGACGGGTACGCTGCCTTCTCCTTGCTCTGTTCTTCTTGGGCTCTTCGGTGATTATATAATTATTGTTGAAGTAGCGGCGTACCTTCTCGTGGGAAAGTGGAAGTGAATCTCTCCTGTCCCAATATAGATGATAGCTCGGTGGTGTTCGGAATGGTCTTCCTAGGATGATTGGAGGGTCGTAGTCATCTCCCATATCGATGACAAGAAAGTCTGTGGGGACATAATGGTCATCTATCTGGATGAGGACATCCTTCACTTCTCCTTCGACGAAGCGGAATGTCTGATCTGCCATCTGCAGCTGTGCATAGGTGGGCTCCAAAGGCATAGTGCCATATAGATACTCATAGGTTACCTTGGCCATAATGTTGACGCCCGATCCGGTGTCATAGACAGCTTTATTGAAAGAGCTTCTGTTGATGGAGCATTGAATGGTTGGGACACCGGGTCATTCTTCTTGATCGACGTGGGATTTGAGTAAGTGGTCATGCTCCTTGTGGACTGCAGTGACCATCCTTACCGTCTCCGTCTTCTTGGTCTTCTTATCTTTGTTCTTGCTCTTCTTAGCCGGATTCTTCTTCTTCTCACTCGTTGATGAGGGTGTGCTGGGAACTGCAAAGACTCTGTTCTTGAAGAAGAAGGTCTCTCTCTTGCCCTTGATATTGAAGATGATCTTGGCAGTGTTGGCATACATGATGGCTCCAGCGGTGTTCAAGAATGGTCGTCCCAGAATGATAGGGGACCTTTCATCATTGCCTGTATCCACTACCACGAAGTCTGCAGGGACATACGAGTTGCCTACTCGTACACATATATCTTCTAGTACTCCCAAAGGAACACGGAGTGACTGATCTGCAAGCTGTAAGCACATGGTTGTGTATGCTAAGGGGCATCTGAATAGCTTCTCGTATATCACTCTTGGCATGATGTTGATGCTTGCACCGAAGTCACAGACTACTTCATTGAAGTTGGTACTTCTAATGGAGATCGGAATAACTGGTCTCCCTGGATCGCCTTTCTTGATTGGCAGAGTTGAATCAATCCATGACCCCTTCGATGGATCACTCCGGCTATCTTCTACATTGAATATATCAACAAGATTTGCGTTTCGAGTTCTTCGGGTTGTCCCGCCAATTTACCTTGGCCGCCAGAGGGAGCAAGGTTGACAAGCATGTTGTACCCGCGACTCAAGTATTTTGTTGAAGCTGAGCCGACTCTTGATGGCATTGGAAAAGCCATCCATTCTGTTGCCGAGTGTCTCTAGGACCTTGTCATTTGATGCCGCCTTCTTGGACAGATTGTCCATCATCTTGCCTTGCTTCAAGACTAACTCTCTCAAAGGCGGCTGGTTGTAATTATTGTAGGAGGAGCCGTTACCTTGATAGTTGCCTGAGTAGTTAGGCCTCTGCTGCTGATTCCAACCTTGATTCTGCTGAGGACGATAGTAATTGTTGTTGTTGTTGTTGTTGTTGTTGTTGAGGTAGTTCACGTCCTCCTTCGCTCTGGCGGTTAGCACCCGTGTGCCCAGCCTCTCCACACTCTTCACATGTCATGCGAGCATCATGTATATGCATGACTTCTTTCTTCTCTCGTGGCTCTCTCATCGAGCCTCTTCATTAGCAGATCCATTTTGGCGGACAAAGCATGTCTACCTCCTTTAGCTGGTGCATTCCTCCTCCTCTCTTGCGGGTCTCGAGTTCTTTCTTCACTCCAACCTTGGTTGGATGCCATCTTCTCCACAAGAGCCGTGGGCCCGAGGAATAGTGAGTGATAAGAATGCACCTCCAGCAGCATCCATCGTCCGACGTGTCTTGTTGCTTGAGCCCATGGTAGAATGTCCGCATAAGCGGCCAATTCTCCATGCCATGATGAGGACACTCGAGGATGTAATCTTGAAAGCACTCCCAAGCTTCGGGACAGCCTCATCATGATGTTGCTTTGAAAGCTTGATATCTTCCCACGAAGAGCATTTGTCTTGCCCATGGGGAAGAACTTCGCCAAGAAATTGGTGGAACATAGTGCCCACGTAGTATTCTTCTCCTTATTGGCGTAGAACCACCGCTTCGCTCTCCCCAAGAGTGAGAATGGGAAGAGGCGAAGTAGTATAGCGTCTCTCGGGGACATCCTTGATAGTGAATGTGCTACAAATCTCCGGAAGTGTTGGAGATGAGCACTAGCATCTTCATGGGCCTTCCTACGTAACCGGCTTGCTTGCACCATGTTGATCGGCGCAGGCTTAAGCTCAAAAGCTCCTTCGATGTCCGCAGCTGGTCCAAGTACGAATGTTGTCCGTAGTGGGAGCCGAGAACTCGCGGAGTGACTTGTTCGCCATGGCTTCAAACGCTGTCAAGTCTCGAACGAAAGGTCGACTTTCTCGCTTCCGACAAACTTTCGGGTTGAGTTGATGATGATGATTGATTGATCTTCTTCAACTTGCTTCTGGCCTTCCTGAATAAAGCTTCTGGATTGTCAATATAATTGTCAGGAAGAGTTGTCTTGATTACCCTGCATAAAATACACAAGTAGACAAAACAAGGGTAATCCTGTAGAGATGGGTTAGTATGACAAAGACAACTCGATCACATTATCTAGTGCAGTGCTGCTCATTATCCATTGGCTTTCAACCTTCCCCGGCAATGGCGCCAAAAATGCTTGTTGATGTCTATTAAGTGCAACTGAAATAAAGAGGGTTCCGCAAGCGCACAGAATATATCATCGTAGCATTTTAACCGGGAGTAATCCGGGTATCGTTATTTATAATTTTACCACTAGGAAGGGAATGCACTTGGATAATGAGTGATGAGCAATGCACATGCAATAATGGAGAGCTCAACCTTGTCTCGTATCGATCATCTCATACAGGGTAAGTGTCACATAAAATATAGGAATGAATGATAAATAACATAAGATAAATGAGAGCATTTAGCCACATAAAATAATAGTAATAAGCCATCTCAACTTAGCACTCTAAGCTTATAACACTAGCATGGACTAGGACGATCTAGGGTGTAATCCTATGTTATTCTAACTATAAAGTCAAAGCATACAATGATTAGTGCAAGAACATCTAGCAATCATGGCGGGAAAAGGTTACATCTATGCATAGTGATATTACCGAGAGAAGACTAGAGACATAGCAATGACTTCAATGTAATAGGTTTGTTCTCTAGACCTATACTCGGGAGAAGGGATACAAAGGACTCAACAGGACTGTCACTCCCGTGATCTACCTCACGATCCGGAATATAGGGTGCAATCGCAGATAAATACGGTCTAGGCACCACGCCTACACAATATTTACCACTCACCCATCGATCTAATGAGCAAGCGCTATACGATCCTATGCATAAACACAATTCTAGTCCAACTATGCTAAACATATAATCAAAGTAAACTAAGAACAATATAATTGAGAACATAATCAAATAGAGCAAAGTCAAGTCGATATAATAGAATAGAATAAAGTACTACTCATAGTATCACGAACAATGATGAATATTACAAGAATGTAGAGGGAATAACCAAGAACTCCGACAGATCCGGACTCCAAACTAGGCTTGATTCCCTCTAGATCTATTCCTATGTAGCTATGCTACTAAACTATGGAGCTCTAATTGAGATGGTGGCTCGCTTCTCTCGAATCCTCTCGATGAATGAAGAGAGAATGAATTAGGGTTTCACCCGAGGGCCGGGGCTCGAATATATAGCCCTCTAGGATGAACCACAGCCCTCGGATCAAACCGACCTAAATGGACGATAATTATTCATCCTCAAAGGCGGTGGAGGCAGGATCCGCGAGACTCGACGTGATTGGTCGAGGTGGGGAGTCGGCCGACTCCCCCCCTTGGGCGGCCGACCCTGGCCAATGCCAGGTGGGCCCCAGGTTTCAGGTGTCGCCTTCTGGAGTCTTCTAGAGTATACAATTTCACCCGTTCGGTCTTTATCTCTATGTAATCTTGACATGTGGGCCTCCTTTGGTTCTCTTTCTGATAACCCCCTGCAGAAATAGACAATCACCAAAACTCATGGAATTCTGTCAGTGTAACCCCTATATCTAATAGGTGAACTCATATTAGTCCTTTCTCTTGCTGCGTTGACGGTATAAAATTGATACTTAACGACCGTCAACAGCTATTCACCCCCCTCTAGCCATTGTGACCTTTCAGTTGTTTACAGAGAACATGGCTTCATACTATGTCATTTTCAATGGGAAGCATGCTGGCATCTACCTAAGCTGGCCAGCATGCAGCAAGTACATCATTGGGCAGTCTGGAATAGTTCACAAGAAATTTAGCAGCCATGCTTTGGCTGTTAAAGCTTTGCAAGAGTACATGAGTGACCATGACTATCACGTGCCACCCCTGCATGTGCCCTTACATCCCCTTCCTCCTGTTCCTCATGTTCCACTCAATGCTGATCATCATGATCCCGGGGGTTGGAAGATGGTGCTGATGGTCTCTGTTGCCTTCCTGCTGGTTGGTTATTGCCTCAATGGTTTGCTGTAATATGTTTCATGATGTCAGGACCTGTTAATTGTGCAATGTTGTTGATCTACAACCGCTAAGGAGAAATTATGTTAATGCTAGATTAATTCTGAGGCCGATGATGTAGAATTACTGTTAATTCTGAGGCCAATGATGATCTTTTTTATCTGAATATTACCTATCATTTGCTTGAGAGAATGAGCATTTGGGGAGGGGGATCGGTTGGCGGGCCGGCGGTTGGTGGCGGTTGGAAAGGCCGGTGGGCACCAAACACCGCCGGCCCGGCGGTTGCTGGTGGCGCTTGGCCTCCCGGCCTTTTGGCCGGGAAACAAACACCAGTTCGGTTGGGCCAGACTCAAATGTGCTAGAAAACAAACATGGGCTCATGCACCCCGGTGGCCTGGCTCTGGCTGGCCCGGGCCTGGCTCATGGGCCAGGCTCCCCAGGGCGCTGGCATCAAACACACCCCTAGTGCCCTTATTGGACAGTGGAGGCGCGGTTCTTTAGGGGGGCTGTTTGGTTTCCAGGCTTCCAGCCACACCCCACCACGCCACGACGATGACGAGCCACGAGAATCTGACATAGTTGCTTGGATGATTGCGCATTTGAGGTAGCCACCAAATCTTGAGTGCAAAACTTGGCATAGAGTGTGACGTTGAAAAGATATGTCATCCAAACATCTCTCTCATTGTTACATTCTTGTCCACTCTAATTCTTATGTACTCATATTTCTAAATAAATGCACATCCTTAAGTGCTCACTCAAGTGAAGCGCCAGGAAGCAGTAGATACAGTTACGTCTTTCTATGGATATAGGGATGATCCCCACAGTTGAATAAGAGGATTAGATCAACTGACCAATAGCACACATGCTATACTACAACTTGTACTTGAAGAGTTGAGGCATAAAAAAAAACACACATGCTCAACTTTAGATGGACAACACATCTATGGACCGGTCCCACACGCAAGAGGAGATTGAGATAAAATACGTGCAATCATATAAAACACTGCCTTTGGAGAAGATCAAATATTAACTGTAAAAAACCTCCTAAAGCGGCTTGGCACATGTGCTGTTTGCCTAAAGATGAGGGGGGTCTTGGTATCCTAGACATTAGTACTCAAAATGAAAGCCTTCTACTCAAACATCTTCATAAATTTTTCAACAAGGATCCCATTCCCTGGGTACACCTAATTTGGAACAAATAGTATTCGTGCACCAAACTCCCCAACTTGAAAATAATTTCGAGAGGATCCTTTTGGTGGAGGGATATCTTAAAACTCCTTGCAAAATTTAAAAACATAGCCTCTGTCAATCTAAACAATGGAAATTCATGTCTCTTTTGGCAAGACACTTGGCCGGATCGCCCCGTATCTTGAAAAGTTCCACTGAACTGTTTTCATTTTCCAAGAATGAAAGAGCGTAAATCGCATTGCAGCTGCCTCCATTGCTGACTTTCACACTCTATTTCACCTTCCACTCCCTCCTGAAGCTTTTCATCAATATCTAGAACTTGTCCAAATACTACAAAACATGCATCTGTCTCAAGATAATGATAGTTGGTATTATTTTTGGGGAAACAACATTTTTTCATCTCACAAAACCTACCTTCACCTCATTGGCCACCATCATCCTCACCCGGCCTTCAAATGGCTTTGGAAATCGATTTATCAAAATAAACGAAAGTTCTTCTTTTGGTTGCTTCTTAAAGATAGACTTAGCACTAGGTCCCTCCTTAGGAGGAAGAACATGCATTTGCCTTCTTTTAATTGTGTTCTTTGTCACCTTGACCAAGAAGAGGATCTTTTCCACCTCTTTCTCCACTGTCCTTTTTCTATTTCTTGCTTTGGTGGTGCATTCGGTCTTAGTGCCAAATTCAATCGATGTATTCTATGTGTTAGAATCCATAAGATCTCGGCTTCCACGACGCTTTCTCATGGAAGTAATAATGACGATGTGTTGGGCAATTTGGTCGGTTTAAATGATAAAATTTTCAGAGGAATAGATAACTCCCTCCTCCGATGATGGTTTTCAAGAAAGAATTTGCTCACGTTATCCTAAGAGCAAAAGAAGATTTAAAACCAATTATGTCTTCATGGCTAGAAGCTTCGTGTAATCTTACTTATTTTCTTTGTATCCCGATTCTCCCAAAGAGGAGCTTGTAATCTTTTTGTATTTTATACTCTTTTTATTTAATAAAATCCAAAAGTAGGCGCTCACACCCCTCCCGTTCTCTCAAAAAAATCATATCTTGTAATCTGTTGTTAAGTCGGTCTGTTTGAACATATAAGAACTTTGTTGGAGCCTTAAAACAATTTCGTAGGAATTAGTTTAATCTCACACGAAAAATTCCATGAAAAGAAAATGTTTGCAAAGTGGGAATTTCACAGAAATCATATGGTAATTTCACGGGAATCGGTTCAATTTCTCATAAAAAAACACAGGAATAACAAAAATTCTCGCATTCTAAAGACACTTTTAACATATTTTGTTTCATATGATTTTCCAGATTCTTGTTTCACATACTCAAACATAATAAACACATTCTCTCGTTCTTTTCCTATGCTTTTGTTCCTCTGCGGTATTATTGTGTTCCTAAATTCTTATGTGTGTTTTTCTTGAATTGTGTGTTATCTATCTTTTGTTTCAAATCGCCCTGAGTTATTAGGATGTGTGAAATTACTAATATCAAAGGCACCTAAAGCTATTAGGATGTCTCTAATGATTTAGCTTAGATCTAGTTGAATTAAATAGTAAAAAAAATAGTCTAGTAATAGATAGTCTTGTACAACGATGTTTAGTGTTGTTTGCTATGGTCTTCTCCACATTTACCAGTTTACCGGTTTAGAGCATCTCCAAGAGTTTGCCAAAACTCACTTGGCAAATCCTGTGATTTGGCAAGTTGCTAAAATATATGGCAAGTGAAAATTTGTAGTCTCTCCAATAGTTTGCCATTTGGACTTGGTAAAACTTAAAAGTAGGCCCACTTTCAAACCTCCCTCAACTGTTTGGTCTTGGAGGTCGCGCCGTGGCAGGCAGAAGCTACTTCATCATCAGTTCGTTTCGGACCAATTTGACTGGATTCTTATCGGAAGCTCGTAGCGAGAGGAAGCGGTCCAAGTAGTTGACGGCCAAGCAGCAGTGAGAGGGCCGAAACCGTAGTTCGTGTGAACCTGTCGATCGAGTCCTCCCGCGGCATGTGCGCCGCCTCCGGCTCCGCGTCCACGAAACTGGAGCTTCTTCCA
Organism: Themeda triandra; assembly: GCA_018135685.1. Lineage (NCBI taxonomy): Eukaryota > Viridiplantae > Streptophyta > Magnoliopsida > Poales > Poaceae > Themeda > Themeda triandra. The sequence goes on along the minus strand of JAENPR010000043.1, from coordinate 1,226,566 downwards.
AGACCTCCAGGCCATCCCCACCATGCGTGCTGTAGTCGATTTGACAGAAAGATGCTCCCAGCTTTTGCCGGCCACTTGCACACACCAACAACGAATGGAGAGCACATGCAGGTTCACAGCACTTGCAGGTTCACGCGATGGCAAGTGAAACAGGTGGCGCGGGAAAGTAGGTGAAACTTCCATCTGTGCGCGGGAGAGGAGGCAGGGCCGGCAGTTGACGCGATGGCAAGTCGCCTGGTGCGCGCATATTTGCGCGTAAAGAGCCACCGGATGGCAAGTTGCCAAAATTTGCCAAGCCATATGCCAAACTGTTGGAGCATGTATTTTTCAAGTTTTGCCAAATAATAAGGATAGCAAGTGATTTTGGCAAACTCTTGGAGATGCTCAGCGTGTAAATAAATAAGATTGATCTAAAACAGTTCAACACGAGGGGCAAGACCGCAGGAGTCGTCGGTCAACAAATAAATAAATAAATACAAATATAAATGTGGCAGTTTTGCATTTTGTCCCTTTCTTTTGTTATGTTTTTTCGGTCATTCAATCATATATGCATCCTCTTGTAATGTGGCTGAAGGAGTGAACTGTGAATCTGCAATTCTGCATAGTACGCCAGTAAGCGGCCACCGGTGTTGGCTTGCGAGTCGAAGGAGCAGAGACTTCAGATATGCTATAGCTTTCAATCTCAACATATGGAGGGTATCTAGTTCCAATCCATGTCGTCCTGCGGGCCTGCACCCCAGCTCGTTCCATAACCAGGTGCGTTCATGTGTATCTTCTCAGTTCTCACTACGAGCTTTTGATTATTTGGTCCGCGTTCATGTGTCCATTGAAATCTTTAGATCTGAATTCTTCCTCCAGGTCAGGTCAGATCTGAAGTCTTTTTCTATTCGATCACAAAGTAGACGACGCCGGTGGCCGCATACAGCACACGGCATATGCATTCTCTCCCTTTCCTTTTTTTTTTAAATCTTGAGTTTGTTTGTATCTAAAATCCTCTCTGTTTTGCTCAACATTTTTAATAAATCTTCACAGTAGGGGCTGCGGCCCCTCCTGATTCCTAAGAAAAGAAAAGAATATCTTCCTCCCGCTCATGTCCGCCTAGTGGATCAGTGCTTGTTTGTTTGTTTGTTTTTATTTCCTCTGGAACCTGAAATGGTACTACAAACTTCATCCTCATCCTCTGAGTTCGTTTTGCTGTAGTCCAGTCGGAAAAAAACTCCTTTTGCTGTAATCCACTATGACTTCGGCGTCCATGATTCCAATTATCGCTAGCCAGTTCATTTACCTCTCTATGTTCGCATTTTCTCTTTCAGCACAACTATGTTTTGGTAAACACCTGCGTTGTTGTTTGATTCAGGGTTTTTGTCGCATTGTTGCCTCCTTAATTGGATAGTCCAGTTTGTAGACCACCGAGCTAGAGGGCTAAACTCTGCAACTCGCTCGAAGGTACAACCAGGAAGGCTCTCCCTAATGTATTTGTGAGTTACACTATGATTGCCATTTTGTTCCATTAAGGTAGCAGATTAAATTTTATTTCTCTAATTATGGAAATTAGTTGTTCATTTAGGATGGCTTACCTGCATCAGCAACTTGATGCTTTAGAGCGGATAATTTCTGGTGAAAAGAAGCCTGATAGTCTTGACTTACAACTTCTACGACAACTCACGAGAAATTTCTCTGATGATCGAAGGATAGGTGAGGGTGGGTGTGGAGAGGTTTACAAGGTAAAATAGTTGTTTTTTCTTCCTTTTCCACTGTTCCTTCAATTACAAATTTCAGTTCCAACAGAGCCATTAGCTTGATCTAATGCTCTGCCATGACCATCACGAAATTTCAATTCCAACAGGGAATCCTGCCAAATGAGGTGGTTATTGCTGTCAAGAAGCTTAAAACTAGCCATACAATTGATGAAAAGATGTTTCTTCGTGAGGTTGATAGCATGATCAAGGTTGGGCATCAAAACATAGTTCGGTTTTTAGGTTACTGTTCTGAAACAAAAGAAAAGGCATTTCAAGTGGAAGGAAGAACTGTTATGGCAGAGGAACGGGAAAGGCTACTTTGTTTCGAGTATATACGAAGAGGAAGCATTGAGAAGGAAAGTTTTAGTACAACCGGGGTGCTTACAAGATTTTCAATCAAAGCAAGAAAAGCACGCCCCACAACTGAGCTGCGCTATCCTATTACTCGCTAACTAACAACTGTTCCAACTCATGGCTAGAACCATGACTGGCTCATGCCAGCGCACGTCGGCGCCTCTTGCGCCCACGGCCATCGGCGAAGAGCACCACGAAAGCCTCGTCGTCCTCCGGGCGCCCACCAAAGAGAGCGTCGAACTCGTTGGCCGCCATGGACTCGAGACATAGGAGAGACGTGGCCAAGGCGCTTGAGAATTAGGTACTCCCGCGCCGACACCGGGATCCTAGAGTGGCTTTGGGCAGCGATCCTCCGGCTCCGCAGTGGCCTCCGCCAAGTTGTCTTCTTGGGCGAGGGTGTCTTCTTAGGCGACGGCCGCCGCAGGATGCCAGCCGCCACGGGCTTGACGACCTTGCCGGCAAACGCTTGGAAGCGCCGCCGAGCAGAAGAATTCCACGTTGGTGTCGATGGCGCTCCGAAGCCCGGCGGCGGCGTGCAGCAGTCATCCGCCGGCGCGTCGAGCTTCTGAGCCACCGCTGCGTCCGGCGCGGGGACCCCGATCACGTCTTGTGGGAGTTCCGTCCCGTGAGCTGCTTTTTTGCGGCGGCGGCTGTAGACAATCAGCGGCTTGTCCTGCTCCGGCCCCCTCGGCGCGTCGTAAGAGGAAGCATTGACAACTATCTTATCTTACTGGTATGACCTTAATTGGTGGTTGCATAGGTTGCACACAAGCTGGGTTGCACATGATACGTTGCCATGATATAAGACCAAAAGTTTAGAAGTGCATCTCCGTATGATACATTTTTGTTATACTTCACCATCCTTCATGTCCCATTTCCACCTTTACATTTAGGAATGTAGGCAATAAATACAGGGACAGATCAAATAATAAAGATGGCCCATCCCCCTGAATATGAGCAATTTAGCAAGCATAAATTAAATAGAGAATATTTTAGTCCTGCTTATTTCTTCTACTCATGCAGACGAATTAAGGGGATTTGAATGGTGCACGCGCTATCAGATAATTAAGGGAATTTGTTATGGCTTACATCATCTTCACAAGGAAAAGCGAATTCTACACATGGACCTAAAACCTGCCAACATACTATTAAGTGACCAAATGGTGCCAAAGATTACAGATTTTGGACTATCAAGAATTGATGGGATTTCACAAACTACGAGTGCACAACGTCTATTGTCACCGTAAGCTATATCTACAATATACTTCTTTTCTGACATTTACTTACTTCTTTTCTGACATTTACTTACTTCTTTTCTGGCATTTACTTGCTACATCTTTTATGACACAATGTCTTTTATGGTGTCTTCATGCAGAGGCTATTGCGCTCCAGAGTATGTTGAAAATGGCAAAAGGTCATGGAAGTCAGACATCTATAGCTTAGGTGTCATAATGATAGAGTTGGTGACAGGAAGTAGGCAGCAGGTGCCAAATATAACCAAGGTAATAGTGACTTATCCCACATTGCAAAAATATAGCTCTTTTTTACATCACGCATATGTTTTTTTCCATAAACGAAAGCTTTTTGTTAAAAACGAACTAGTTATATCAAGTTGATGCAACCATCTCGAAACCACTTTGACTCTGCAAAAACCAGTTGCAAACAACTAGCTAAAGTTTTTGACCAACAAAGACACATTAATGACTATCAACCCATGTCTAGGTAAAAACCCCCTTAAGTAGTGATTAAATAACATGAATAACACACACTGCATTTATACCCAAAAGAATGTGATTCTAGCTGTAGGAGAATAGAATTTGGTGGAATCGGCGATAAGCCTCTCGCGCATTATATGTAGAGTTTACATGACTTTGGGATCAAGCAGGTAACGAGGTCATAATCCCAACTAATTCTATTCTAGTCATGATATACATTTTTTCTAACACTTTTAAATAGATTTGAAACACAATTTTAAAATTAATGATAATTATTATACCTGTGAAAAGGAAATACAATTAATTAAAAGTGCACTTGCATGCCCAAGAAAGAAAACACAAAAATCTAAAAAAAGGAACTTAATAAAAATACTAATTCACCTTCATCATCCACCAAGGGCACAGTTATTTATGTTTTTTGTGGTGTTAGTTTACAAGCAAACTCTATGTTATTCCCTCTTTTCCAAATTATAAGACATTTTGACTTTTTTTAGATATGTAGTTTTTGCTATGCACTTATATATACACTAGGTTTGGATAAATAGTTTAAACAGAACATCTTGAAAATCCAAAATTGTTTTATAATTTGGAACGGAGGGAATATGTTTCTGAAAATTTTAGACTGTCGCAAACCACGTGTCGTATTGGTATTTCAGTACTAGGCAATCAAAGATTTATCTTAATCGAAATGGTAGGTACTTCGAAGATGGAGGCATAGGTGGAGTAAATCATCAAAGCATATACCAATCTGGTACCAACAAGTGAAAACATGCCTCGAGTTGGCAATGAGATGTAAGGACAAAAACCCGATAAACAGACCATTTATATGGGATGTAGTCCGTGAGCTCAAGAAACTAGATAGCTGGGATGGTGAAATTAGGGAGAAGGTAAGCTCATATGCCTCAACAGAAGCAGAAAATTTCTCTTCTTTGTATAACGATACACAACTCTGCTGTTTGTCCGAGAAAGAAAGAAGCTGATAATCTGCAAGACACACATTAAACTTGCTTCTACAGGCTACAGCAAGTTGCAATAATGCAGCTGTCTTTTCACTCACAGGTAATCTCCATCTCGGATGACATGCTTGGGATAGAGCCACTTGAATTGGATTTCACCCTTGCCCACCATAAGCAGCAGATATCATGCTCAATTGAGCTGACAAACGATACAGGTTATTACATGGCCTTTAGGATTGCAACCACAAGTCTACTCCCGTTCTCCATACAGCGAGCAAAAGGCGTTGCAGCACCACGATCAAAATGTACAACCAGTATAACACTGTCAGCACAGGAGTTGACTCCGCTAAATAGTTACTGCAAGGAAGAGTTCATTGTGCAGAGCACCAGAATTGATGGAAGTCTTACAGATGTGGATATAACTGATGATATGTTCAGTGAAGTTGATGATGCAGATAAAGTGGTTGATGAGGTGAATTTAACGGTTCTTTTCGACAAGAAGCTACACGAGGAGCACCAAAAGGATGTGGCAAACTTAAGTGCTGAGATGGGATCACTAGGAACATCCGCTCAGGTAAACATATTTTGATCTTTAATTTCTTTGCCAAAAAATGTTTAGAGCACCTTGAAGTTTTATATGATTACACATGAATGGCTAGACCTATCTGGAAATTATAGATGGGGCAGAAACCAATGGTAACTGTAGCCAACAGTATATAAAAAAGCATATGGGTTTCGCTATTTACTATTGTAATTTTTTAAAACATATGGAAATTACTACAGTTCATAACATATGCAGAAGATGTAATATAATAACATATGAGAATGGGAGTTACTACTGTTCATAACAAACGGAGGCCAATAACGTGCATGTCGTCATGGTGCAGGAGCAGACCGAGGCTGCGTCTACTGAGGACATGGCCATCGACCTGCCGGTGTCCGAGAGGGGCGCCAGCAGCGGTCATGACGGGGAGGTCGCGGCAGCAGTCACGATCCAGTCGTTCTACCGATCGTATCTTGTAAGTTTCTTGGACCGGCTACAGTTCTTGGTTTTGATTCTAGCGATTCTGATTCTTCGTGCGGTGAATTGGTTTGCGAGACGTCATTGCAGCAGGCGAGGAAGGCAATGGGCATGTTCCGAGGGATGGTGAAGCGCTGCACAACGGAGGCCAATAACATGGATGTCGTCATGGTGCAGGAGCAGACCGAGGCTGCGTCTACTGAGGACATGGCCATCGACCTGCCGGTGTCCGAGAGGGGCGCCAGCAGCGGTCATGACGGGGAGGTCGCGGCAGCAGTCATGATCCAGTCGTTCTTCCGATCGTATCTGGTAAGTTTCTTGCACCGGCTACAGTTCTTGGTTTTGATTCTAGCGATTCTGATTCTTCGTGCGGTGAATTGGTTTGCGAGACGTCATTGCGCAGGCGAGGAAGGCAATAATGGGCATGTTCCGAGGGATGGTGAAGCGCTGCAGGCGATGGTGATCTATAGAATGAGGGGTGGCGGCAGACAAATCAGGCGATCCAGAGCATGCGGCCATGCGCAGGCGCTCCTCCAAGCCGGGTCTTCTTGTCGTGGAAGGGAACACATGGACCTTCCTCTTCGTCTTCTCTCTCTTGCGTTGGCTCGGTCTAATTGCAAATTTGCTATCAGGCCCACAATTCATAGACAGACAGACCCATAGTTCACAAACACAGTGGCAATCGTAAAGGGGGCGGCATATTCCGTAGCGTCCAAACAAGGTAGATAATGTTGTAAAAAAAAGGTAGATAATGACGTGGATAGTAAAGTTCTCTCGGTTGGATCTTAAAAATATTCGAACCCATTCTCAAGGGGATAACACTAGAATAGATACTGTGGGGGCAAAAGACGTCTTTGCCCCTATCTTTTTTTTTTTTTGAAAAAGTCTATATAACCCCTTAAGAGCATCTCCAACAACTCCTTAAAATAGGTTGATATTCTTGTAACTTTGACAAAATCACATTTTTTCTTCTCCAACAACTCTTTAAAATAGGTTGGTATATTCCCGCACTTACTATATCACGGTCTCGCGCGCATATTCTTTCGCTGTGGACTCCACTTGGTATCCCGAATAATCTCCCTCGCGTATTCTTCCGCGTGTGGACTCCACTTGGTATCTCGAATTCTCTCCCTCGCCAGCTCCTGTCCCGCGCATACGCGCCGTCTTCTACGCATGCGATCACGCAACTTGAGTTGGATTGGTATAGGTGGGCCTACTTTTTTTTGGTTTTTACCAAGTCGGAATAGCAAATTGTTGGAGAGAGGTCTTTTTTTTCACTTGCCAAATAAATTAGTAACTTGCTAAATGTTAAGATTTACCAAGTGATTTTTACCAAATTGTTGGAGATGCTCCTATCGAGGGTGGACTACTTCACCCCTGAACTATTATTGAGGGTGGACTACTTCACCCTCTGAACTTTGTATTGAAGCATACCATATTATATGTTCACTGTGTAGATCTAATCACGTGGAGTCAAACAAAATTAGATTTTCTATTTTATAAATTTTCTATGATTTATTATGATTTTTTCAAAAATTTAATAAAAATAAATAAAAAAGACAAAACCATCGCCATTGTAGCACCACCATCCTCTACAACCGTTTAGGGGTTATTTGACCGGTTTTGGATAGTTCGGTGAAAGAAAATCTGGTTTCATAGTTCAGAGGATAAATAGTCCACCCCAATAGTTGCGAGGGTTATGTAGTCTTTTTTCTATTTTTTAGGTAGCGCCTCGATCTTAAACTCCTATAAAGTTAAGATCCATTAGCCTATTGATATCCAGATTAAAAAAAAAGACCCATTAGCCTATTTCTCTAGCATTTTCTTATGCCACATCATCAAAGGTCCCACAGGTCACTAAATTCTAAGACAAATGACAATCCCATTAGCTATTCTCTCAACATACAAGCTATCCACCTCATCAATCCACTATCGGATGCAATTATAGTCGACTAGCATTTGCAATTATTATTTATATATCATCAAGCAAGACACATCATCCACTAATATCCACTAGCATTATGCCATGTCATCCACTAACATTGAATTATAATTATTTATCTCTTTATATAAATAATCTTATTACAAATCACCAAAGAATTCCCGCAGCAACGTGTGATGTATTGCTTTCTTAGTCTTTAGGACCCTTAAGGTTTATGTGTTTGAGACAGAAACGTGACCGTGATTAGGGTTAGCCACGGAGAGCTCCACCGAGACGCCGCCACCGACGTTTTGTGCTCCCGCCGGCGAGGTTGCCGGTTCGTTCCGCCTCCAGCGGCCCTTGGGGCCTCGGATGTGTGGGGAACCGCGTGACCTTGACCGGCGGTGTAAATTAAGTCCCTTTTCTAGGGTTAGGGTTTTTGGCGGCGCGAGCTTGGTGGAGGTGGCAGCGCAGCTATGGTGGAATAAGGTCCTCCCGGTCTTCGTCCACCTCGTCATCGCCTGCTCCGGTGACGATGGGAGGCCTATGAGGCGGTGTACGAGTCTGTGGCGGCTGCTGTTTCATCGTCGTGGCGGAGCGGCGGTGCTCGTGCCGCGTTTAAGGTCAAAGCTACGGTGGCGGCTGAGGGCACGGTGGAAAGATGGAATGCGGTGGATCGAACTCGATCTGCCGGCGGCACGGATCGAGATTGGGCGAGTTTGGCTTCACTGCGATGGCGGATGTCATCGTCGGCGCCGCTCTCATCGTTCCAACCTGGATTGTGATCCTGACGGATGGGTGCTCAAAGACTTCTTCGCCTCCGCGAGATTGAGCGTCTGCTGCAATCCACCTCAACGCCGGTGGTTTCCTCCGGCTTCTGGTGATTCAAGATTGGCGGCGTCGGCTGGTGTCGGTGATCTTCATCGGCAGCGGATGCGACCGACTTCCTTTCTCGTAGAATATAGGTTGGACAGCTGTTCTACGTATCCTTATTCGGTGTACTTGTATTTGAACGTGTTTATTTCTATTAATTAATACAGGTATACATTATAAAAAAAAGGTTTATGTGTTTGCAATTCTTATTAAATAACTCACGCTTTTATATCTCTCTTTCATTCATTAAATAGTCACTAAAACTAACTTTAAATTTCCACGGCAACGTGCGGGGAATTCACCAGTCTTCCCTCAATCTCATTGCACGCGTCAGCGTGAAATATGAAGATCACATAACAGTTGCGAGAGGAAACTACATAATTATATTAACCAAAATGTATTTTATCCAATCCCCAATTATCAGCACTGGCCACTGGGCCAAATAAAATACTCCTACACTCTTTTAGCAGTGCGAGTTAAAATGCGAGTTAAAAAGTTAAAACCGAAGGCCCAATATACGAGGCACAATGCCTTGAGCCCATTACCACTGCCGTGGGCCAAATCAGTAGGTTGAGGCCTACTAGGCCATAAGACGCTTGTGGGCGACGGTTGATGGCACTGACCACCGAGGCGGCCGACGACCCGGCGCCGGCGGCGACGTCGATCTCCTCGCTCTCTCGCTTCTTCTTCCTGAGCTGTCCCCATATCGTTCCCTGACATGCTTCCGACCCTCACCTCGTTGGTAATGGTCAATAAGACAGTAACTCCCGTCTCCCGATCACCCCCAGGTCAAGACGATGTGAGGCTCAGGTTCGTCTGCCTTCCTGTTGAGACGATGTTTTCCTCCCCTTTTTTCTACTAACCTAGAGATGAGATGAGCACCATACCTTCAGTTAGCTTATATATTTCCTCACACGTTGCTTGCATTGTGAATTACGGTATCGGTCACCCTCATGCTTCAAACCTTCGACAACACATAGTTCAGTTTCAGATTTTGCTCCAGAACTAAGAGATCTTGCTCTGAAGAATTCTCACCCAAACTTGCTCGTATTTCCTACTTCCTAGCTCCAAGTATTGCTATAAAAATTGTTCTTCAGTTAATGCAGAGAAGTTTTTGCTCCGTGTTTCAAACTTCGAAACAACATTTAGTTGTTAGCATTCAAAACAAAGTTGAACTTACCATGTTTTAATCAGCTATGAACAGTTTAAAGTTACCATTTGGAATAAATATATAAGTGAACTTTGGCCAGCTACCACAGTGATTAATAAGAGTAAAATGCACCGTAGGTCCGTTAACTTGCAGCCCTGTACCAAATGGGTCCGTTAACATAGAAACCATTTATTCGTCCCAGTTAACTTGTGAGACCGTGCACTCCAGGTCCACAGGCGGACTCCAGGCCGGTTTTGCCTACGTGGATGGTCCACCATGGCACGGGCCCCATGCCTTTTTTCAAAAACAACCCCCATCCATCTCTCATCTCACCTGTATGCCCTCACCCTTCTTCAACGTAGAGGCAAAGCAGGGGATGGTTGTGCGACGGTGTGGTGGTCGGAGGAGCAGCGGCGCCGCCGGCGCCGACTGCCGTGCTCGCGTGCCCTAGCCCCGCAGCCACCGCGTCCGACCGCCACGGTCGCGTTCCCGCGACGGCGCGCGCGCAAGGCGGAGCCGCTGCTTGCCCGCGGAGGCGACGTGCGCGCGAGGCCGAGCGGCAGCTTGCCCGTGGCGACGGTCCGCTCGACCGCATTGGCAACGCGCGCAAGGCGAAGCTACAGCTCGCCCACGCGGCGGCGCCCGTGGCGAGGCGGAGCAGCGGCTCGCCCGCGACGGCGTGGACCTTGGCCGCGCCCGCGCCCACGCCCACGCGGCGACACCCGCGCCGGCATCCGCGACAAGGTGGAGCTCGGCCGCGCACGCGCCCACATGCGGCGGCGCCCGTGCCCACGCCCACGTGCCCACGGCAGCGGCGAGGCGGAGCTCCGCCCCGAGCGCCGCCACCATCCAGGTGAGGACCTCCGCCCGGAGCGCTGCCGTCGTCGATCACCTGCATGCGGCGATGGAGAGGAGGCTGCGCGTCGGTGCGTCGACAGAGGAAGGGACAACACCATGTTCCTGAACCGCTGATTTGAGGGAGCAGTGCCGCTGCGCTTGTCGGATCCAAATCGAAGGGGCAGGGAAGCGACCACGCCAACATCGCTCGACGCCGGGCGTTACACCGGCCGGCGAGCGCACGACCTCGGGTGGAGGGAGGCGCGAGGCTTGCTCGTTGAGGCCTCGCCCGCCTGTGCCTCGCCGGCCATGCTCGTTGAGGCCGAGAGCTCCAGGGCGGGCGCGGCGCTCCAGGGCGGGGGTAGGGCCGCGACGCGCCGCCACGCTCCAGGGCAGTGGAGAGCTCCTACGCCGCGCCGCAAGGACCTCCGCCTCGTCGCGGGCACGGGCGAGCTCTGCCTTCGCCTCCCCGCGGGTGCGGGCAAGCTCTGCCTCCGCCTCGTCGCGGGCGCAGGCAAGCATGGCGAGCTCCTCCTCGCCGCGAGCGCGGGCGAGCTCTACCTCGGCCTCGCGCGCGCCGTCGCCGCGGGCGAGTAGGGGCTCCATCTCGCACGCGTGCCACCGCGGGCGAGCCGCAGCTCCACCTCGCGCGCGTCGCCGTTGCGGGCGAGCAGGCCGCTGCCGCGGACGAGCAGCGGCTCCGCCTCGCGCGCGTCGCCGTTGCGGGCGAGCGGGCCGCCGCCGCGAGCAAGCTACACCTCCGCCTCTCACGCGCATCACCATGCTAGATGCCATGCGCGCTGTCCTCCCACCGGTGTACTTCACTTGTGCTGCTCACTTGTGCTGCAAGGGGGGGGCCTTTTTGAAAAAAGGCACAGGGCCCGCGTCACGGTGGACTTGCCACGTAGGCAAAACCGGCTTGGAATCCGCCTGTGGACCTGGAGTGCACGGTCTCACAAGTTAACTAGGACGAATAAATGGTTTCTAAATTAACGGACCCATTTGGGACAGGGCTGCAAGTTAAGGGACCTATGGTGCATTTTACTCCATTAATAACTTGCATCATGGCACAAAGTGCTTGTTTTTTGTGAAAAGAATCGCATGGCTTGTGACTTGCAATGTTTGTCTCCCGGTATTAAAATTTTTTTGCTATGTTTTTTCTGCCTTGGTTCGGTTTTTCAGCCCTAGGCCTTATTTAGATGGCTTCAAAATTCTAAATTTTTACACTCTCTTCATCACGTGAATCTTTAGACACATACATGGAGCGGTAAATATAGATAAAAAATAATTAATTGTATAATTTAATTATAAATAATGAGACGAATCTTTTGAGCCTAGTTAGTCCATGATTAGACAATATTTGTCAAATACAAAGAAAAGTGCTGCAGTGCAGTGAAATTTTTTAGGGCTCATCTAAACAAGGCCTTTGGTTTTTTTGGAAAACTCAGTGATCGTTTTTTTTTGTGATCACGCCTAAGCGCGTTTTTTAAACCTCAGTGATCGTTAGTTCTGGGATAGTGATACTCGGTGCTTCAATATTTTTCTTTCTTGTTTCAGCGTAAAGGGCGTACCCAGTGCCGTAATGCGGGGTTTGGGGAAGGGAAAATAGCCGACAGCTTTTCTCACACAAATGTGCACATGCTGGTGCTTGAACCCTAGACCTCTTGGTCACACGCGGTAAAACTCTACGTACAGCTTGCACCAGGACCTCTTTCTTGTTTCAACATCGGTAAGAAAACAACATTGTGGCTAAACTTTGGTGGATAAATTTGTGGACCCCAAACCCACAAGCTAGAGGAGATCAATTGAAATAAAATACGTGGAATCATATCTTTCTTGTAATAATCCTAACATGAATTAGTTATTCCTGAGTCCTGACTGTGGTAGCTGGCCAAAGTGACAGGTCAAATATTCATTCTTCTTCATGCTCTTAAATTAACTGTACTTTTTTAATGACTATGCAATTAGTTTTTGTTCAATTATGATACCCTTTTATATCAACACCACCCTCGAGCCTCCGTAGTGTCTCTACTAGACGGGGAAATATGCTAGACCCATAGAATGGTTGTCATCAGTTATTGACTTATATGAATTTTGCTATCTTAATGAGTTTCTCCCTTGAATTGCAGGCAGTAATCAGTAAAAGGGCTTGTTAGGTTCGATACCTGCTAGGCAAGAAGCAGGCCATGCATCGATCTCCACTCCAAGCATCCAAAACCGAACGGTAATGCTTGTGTTAGATCGTTCTAAGCATAGAACACGCATCATGGGCTCACTTGGCCACGGCGCCGGCCCATCATGCCGACATGCACGCGCCCGACCCGCCCGCACCGTGGGACACCCACCGGTCACGCACCCCACACCGCGCGCCCCCACACGGCCACTCTCACTTGCCCTCCTCGTTAGCATCGTCACTTTCCTCCCTGCTGCATCTCTCCACTCTCGTCGCTCTCCTCGCCGCCGTCGCACCCACACCTCCTTCCCCCACGCCTCCTCTCTGCTTCGTGCCACCGGCTCGTCGGCCGGGACCTCCTCCCCTTCTCCCACGCTGGTAGGCCCTCCTCCTCCTATCTCTCGCTGCAAGGGTTTCCACCTGTCGCGGCCGGCCATGGCGTTTGGGATGGATCCGACGGCGGTGGACGCGGATCCGCCACCTTCATCTCCTTCCCCCCCCCCGCCCCCCCCCCGCGGCACCGCGCACTCTTTTCGCGTGCGGCCATGGCGGACGCCGAGGGCGTGGCAACGGCGGCCCCGATGGTGGATTCCCGGCCACGGCGGCGGCTGCCCTCGCTAGCATGCCCTCGTGCCTCTCCGGGGCGGCAAGCCCCCTGTCTCCCGCCCCCATGCCTCCCTCTCTCCTTGTCCCCGACGATAGGCCCATGCCTCCCTCTCTCCTTGTCCCCGACGATAGGGCGCTCCGGTGAGGTAGGTGGGGAAGTATCTAGATTTGAGTCCTCCCTCCCCGTCCTCCCTTCCTCTTGATCCACGGTCCCCCTCCTCCTCGTCCCCTCCCCCCTCCTCCCTCCCCCCTCTCCGGATCTAGTGTTTCGTGATGTTCCGCGGGTGTTTCGGTGCGTTATTTTTCAATGTTTCGGGCTCGGATGATGAGATGTTTCTTTGATGTTGCCCCTCCCCCATTCTCTCCGGATCTAATGTTTCACTGACTGGTTCACCAAGGTTTATTGCTTCGTTTTTAATGTTTTAGGCACAGATGATGAGTTGTTTCCTCTGATGTGCAATCCTTCTCCCTCCCTCCTCTCCTCTACTCGTGTTTCGAAAGACCACCCCGTTTGGTGCAGGAGCAAATGTGATGATGTTTCAGTTCTTGTTTGCTTATTATTTTTTTTGTTCTTTTTCAGCCTTTTTGTTTCAAACATTTCGTTTCATGTGTTTCAAACATTTTGTTCATGTGTTTCAAAACGTTTTAATTCGATGTAATCTAGTTTTCATTTGTTTTCTTTTTTTGTTTCATTTAACCCAATATTTTTTCATTGCTTGTTTCTTTTTGGTTTTGGTTTTTGGGTTTCATCTTTTTCAATCTGTTTGTTTCTTTTTCGTTTCAATTTTTGTTTCATCTTTCTCAATCTGTTTGTTTCGCACATGTTCTTTTTGTTTGATTTCTATTTTTTTGTTTTCACAGTATTCCGGCGATGCTCCGACGAGGCTCTGGTGGAGTAGTTTTCGCTAAAGGAGGCAGGGGCGCGTGGTGGGCGAGCTGGTGGCGAAGGCCATGCAGTGTGCGTGTGTGCGTTCTATGCGTGGTGTGCACGCGTGTGTGTTCGTAGGGGGAGGGGGGGGGTGATCGGCCGTCCTATGTTTTTTCTGTGGGGGTGAGATGGGCCGGGCCCTTTTGCGCTGGGCGTTCTAACCGTAGAACGTTCCATTGGGCAGCACGACCGAAAACCAAACGTCTGAGGAAGCTTCTTGAGCCAAGATATTTTGTCAGGCTAGGAACCGAACTAGCCCAAACCAAACTCTCCAGCTTTCTCCCTGGTGAAGAAGGGTAATGCATTCCTCCCATGCAACCAATGCCTATGAGATCTGTTTCCTGCGCTAAGTTTCAATCTTGACCTTACAATAAACAGATACATTTGGCAAGGTTTTTGTTGATAATATTCTTACATTCCACAAATGCTTTCTGTCGTTCCTGTTGCTACCACGTTCCTATCTGTTTTCTGTATTTTTCTCCATTACCACATTTTGTATTATTTTGTTTCAGCTTTCAAAACCGGCCCCAAGCCCGTCTTTTCATTTGTTTTGTTTGTGCAGTAGCATGGTTAATAAAAAGCAGCACCAATAAGACAAGAGATGCAAATAATGGATGCTAATATCGAGGTCACATCGAGCCACCACATGAAGCCATTACTGTCAGCAAGCTAATCAGATCGATTTAAAACTATTTCAACCATGTCACCAGCTGGGGCCGGCAAGACTGCCGGACTCGTCGGTCAAGAAAATAAAGAAAATGTGCAATCTTGCATTTTGCCCCTTTTCTTGTTATGTTTCTTTTCACATAGTAAGACCTCTTGCTCTTATTATGACAGAAGAAGGGAACTGTGAATATGCATATGCCGCGTGCTGTATTCGGCAACAGGCGTTGACTTCAGATCTGGTCTAGCTTCAATCATATGGAGTGTATCTAGTTCCAATCCATGTCCTGCGCCCCCAGGTCGTTCCATAACCAGGTGTGTTCATGGTATCTTTTCACTACGAGCTTCAATATTTCTGGTTCGAAGTCATTTTGATTATTTGGTCTGCCCTGCTCCAGTTCATTGAAATCTCTAGATCTCCACTGATTGTCAGGTTCAGGTTGTAGTTCGAAAGACAGTGAATGCTTTCTCAAGGGTATATACATGTTTCCATTTTCCATTATCATTACACAACCAAATTTTGTTTTCCTTTCAATCTTTTTCCAACATCTTGTCCTGCAAGTTGGTCTTGAGTCTCTAGAGAACCTGATATGAAGATACTAGTACAAGCTTCATCCTCAATTCCTCATCCTCTAAGCTCCTCTAGCGTCCGTGATTCCAATTAGTGCTAGCCAGTTCATTTACCTTTCTTTGTTTGTGGTTTCCATTTCGGCTTTTCATGTACAACTATATTGTGGTAAGCACTTTCTTCTTGTTTGATTCAGGGTTTTGGCCGCATATAATTGCCTCCTTAATAATTACTAGTAGTCATGTTTGTATATCACCGAGCTAGAGGGCTACAGTCTGCAACTCAGTAGACGGTACAACCAGGAATATACTCTCCCCAATGTATTGAAAGCTTTGCAACTTCTTCCAGGTAGTGTTCCTTATAGAGTTATCACGCTTTATTAGAATAAAAAATGACCAAATTCCATTGCCGTCCCAATTTTCGTGGCATAGGTACACTATATATATGAAAATGGTTGTCCCATCAAGTGTTTGTTTGGCTGCATTCAAATCCATTAGAGTGCAACCAGTTAAGTCCTAAGGGAGAAGATTAACTAACTTTCATTTATCTAACTATGAAAACCAGCTGTTTACTTAGGATGGATGACCTAAAAGAGGAACTTGATGCTTTAGAGCGTATATTTTGTGGTCAAAAGGAGCCTGACAGTCTTGACTTTCGACTTCTACGACGACTCACGGGAAATTTCTCTGCTGATCGAAGGATTGGTGAGGGCGGATGTGGAGAGGTTTACAAGGTAAAATTCTTCCTTTTTCACTGCTCCCTTCGAGTTGCTGTCAGCAGGAGTCTGATCAAATGCTCATGACCATCATGAAATTTCAATTGAAACAGGGCTTCCTGCCAAATGGGAAGGTTATTGCTGTAAAGAAGCTAAAACAAGACCATATAATTGATGACAAGATGCTTCTTCGTGAGGTTGATAGCATGATCAAGATTCGGCATCAAAATATAGTACGCTTTTTAGGTTACTGTTCTGAAATAAAAGAAAAGGCAATTCTAATGGGCGGAAAAATTGTTATGGCGGAGGAACGGGAAAAGTTGCTTTGTTTCCCGTATATAAATAACGGAAGCCTTGACAAGTATCTTACGGGTATGATAAGACCAAAACATCAGAACTGCATCTCCATATGATCCAATTTTTATTTATAACACACCATCATTCATATTTTCTACCATCTTTGCCCCTATGCCTTGTTTAGATATAGTCGTATGCATCTCAATTCATGTGTGTTAGAGTGGTTTGATGTATAGCTTAGTCCAGTTTACATTCAATGCACTCCCACACATGTGAATGGGGGTGGATTGGAATGCATCCAAACAATGTCTCAAGGATAGAGGAAATAAATCTAAGGGATAGATTAAACAATAAAAATGTTTGTTCTCTTGGAATATACAGTCAATTAGCAAGCAAAAATTAAATAGAGAATATTTTAGGTTGCATATCATGCTTATTTCTTATTTTTATCCTGCAGACGAATTAAGAGGATTTGAATGGCACACACGCTACCAAATAATTAAGGGCATTTGTGATGGCTTGCTTCATCTTCACAAGGAAAAGGGTATTTTGCACATGGACCTAAAACCCGCCAATATACTATTAGGTGACCAAATGGTACCAAAGATTACAGATTTTGGAGTATCGAGAATTGACGGAAAAACACAAATTACGAGTGCAGAACGTCTATTTTCACGGTACGCTATACATGAATCATGAGATTATATTTTTCCCTTCTCTGATATTTTACTCTATATTTTTTCCTTCTCATGGTGTCTTCATGCAGAGGACATGCTGCTCCAGAGTACATTGATACCGGAGTAAGGTCATGGAAGTCAGACGTTTATAGTTTAGGTGTCATAATCATAGAGTTGGTGACAGGAAGCAGGAAGATACCGAATACAACCAAAGTAAGAGTGTCTTATCCCACATTGCACGAATATAGCTTCTTTTTACATTGGAGCCATGTGTGTATCCTTTTCCCTTCAGGAAGCTTTAATTAGCAATCAGGCAAATAAATTGAGTTGATACGGTTGTCTTACGACTATTCTTGATTCTAAAAAAATTACACATAACATAGTAAAGTTTGAGACAAACAAAGACAAACTTTGATGAAAATATAAAATGCAATTCTAGTAAGTCAAATCATCTTAACTTTGATAAAATACAAAAAAATTTAATGCACCAAGTACAGAATTACTAAATTCATCATGGAATATACTTTCTTAATAAATTTATCTGGTGTCATAAATGTAGATATACTTTTCTATAAACTTGGCGAAATGTAAGATAGTTTGACTATTGACAAAATCTATAATTGCATTCTTTTAGGACCAGAGTTAGTAAATTTTAAGTTTTCTTGCACTCATTGACCAAAGGAAAGTATTTAAAATTACTTATTTGGAGACTTAGATAAGCATTAGCACTAACCCATTTAAATTAAACCAATTATATATGAATTTTAAAAGTAATGATAATTATTATACCTGTATAAAAACAACAAAATTTTTGAAAAAAAACTAAATACTAATTCATTCTTCGTCAACATCCACCAAGTGCATGATTTTTTTTATGGTGTTACATGATTTTACGAGCTCCATTGTATGTTTCTGGAAATTGAAGAATGTCCCAAACCACTTATCAAAAGAATTGTCACTAATAATATTGAAATTTGAAGGGAAACCAATTTATAATGAGTCTGGAACATCCCAAACGAGGATATAGTTTCCTTCGTCGAGTTCATGTTGAGTCAAAGCATATGCATAGTCACAATAAATATTTCAAGATTACCTTTGTCAAAATGGTAGGTACTTCGAAGATGGAGGCACAGGTGGAATAAATCATCAAAGCATAAGCCACTATCGTACCTACAAGTGAAGAAGTGCCTCGAGTTGGCAGTAAGCTGCCAGGCAATAAACCCGATAAACAGACCGTTTATATGGGATGTAGTCCATGAGCTCAACGAACTAGATAGCCGGGATGGTCAAACTACAGAATCTTCATTAGAGAAGGTAAGCTCATATGCTTATAATATATTTTCTTAATACAAGATGTACGGTATATATATATAACCTTATCTATGTGTTTGAAAAAAGAAGAATTCGCATATTAAATGTGTCACAATAATGCATATATTTATCTTCACAAAGATAATCTCCAGCTCGGATGATATGCTTGGGATTGAGCCACTTGAATTGCATTTTACTCTTGCCCATGATAAGAAGCAAATATCATGCTCAATTGAGCTGACAAATGATACAGATTATTACATGGCCTTTAGGATTGCAAACACAAGTCGACTCCCGTTCTCCATACAGCCAGACAAAGGCATTGTTGCACCAGGATCAATGTGTCGAACCACTGTTATACTGCCAGCACAGGAGATGGCACGGCTAAAGAATCACCACGAGGGGTTTATTGTGCAGAGCACCAGAGTTGATGGAAGTCTTACAGATGTGGATATAACTGACGATACATTCAATGATGAGGGGGGTTATTCTCAGAAAAAAATTGATGGAGATAAAGTGGTCGACGAGGTGACTTTAACGGTTCTTTTCGACATGCTACACGAGGAGCATCAAGATCTGGCAAATTTATGTCTTGAGATGGGATCACTAGTAACATCGTCTCAGGTAAGCATGCTTTAATTTTTAAACTTTTTGCAAAAAAATAACTAGAGCTGTCTGAAGTTTTCTGATTACAAGAATGACCAGATCAACCCATCTCGAATTATAGGCGGGGCAAAAACCAATGGTAAACGTAACCAACAATATTTTTTTGAAAAAACAATATAACGACAACAACAACATCTAAGCCTTTAGTCCCAAGCAAGTTGGGGTAGGCTAGAGTTGAAACCCAACGTGAGCCCCTAATCATTGTTCGACATGTCAATAGCTGTTTTCCAAGCACTCTTATCCAAACAAAGGTCTCTAAGTATATCCCAACCCTTTAAATCACTTTTAATTGCCTCCTCCCATGTCAACTTCGGTCTTCCTCTGCCTCTTTTTTTTAGAAAAACAATTTGATCTTTGTTTTTTACTGTTGCTAAAAAACTATATGGGATTCACTACTGTTCATACTTAAGTACTTAACATATACTACATACAAAATATTCAGTAATAAACTTGTTGAGGGGTCTAATCATTCTGCATTGGTAGTAGTAAAAAACAGTCTTTAGTGACGTACAGTAGGTATTGATTAAAGAAAAGAAAAGGACCGAAACTATGAAGAAATAATAAAAAACAATAATGGAAACATAGTATTTGAAATATATAGCCATCTTTGATGCCACATGGGCACAAATGTTGCAAACGGATTAAAATTTTAATGGGCTCACAAAGTAATTTTCAAGTTGTGGGTCTAAGTAAGGGCCTATTTGTAAATTAGTTGGCCAAAGGTGAGGACTATATATGAGCAAACGGGTCGCCCAGCACGACACGTCGTGGGCCCGGCACAGCCCGATAGCGAACGACATGGTAGAGCCCATCGTGCCACCGGGCCATGCCGCCCAAGTCCTTTGTGCCTCAACTTCAGGCCATTTTCATGTTGCGGAAGCCCGAAAAGCATGAGGTCAAAAAGAGACTGGGCTAGCCTAGAACCCGCCATCACAACGCCCCCCCAACCCCCTCACACAGGTTGTCTCAGTTCAGCTAGATCAATACAACTGTACAAGTCTTAAATGAATTCATGAATAGTTCAACAACAGATCAATACAATACAAACTAGGGAATGTACTAAATTCTGCATGATGGTATGTTAGGCAAGGGAAATGGATAAAAGTATAGAAGGCAGGCCTGGTGATGCTCGAGCAGCTTTGAGGCGTTCAGTTAGGGAGAATGAGTTTGTTCTTTGTCTCTAAATCTTGCCATTTATTTACTATTGTTTTTTATTTTTAGTTGTACATACTTCCATTTTGTGGATGTAGGTC
Organism: Themeda triandra; assembly: GCA_018135685.1. Lineage (NCBI taxonomy): Eukaryota > Viridiplantae > Streptophyta > Magnoliopsida > Poales > Poaceae > Themeda > Themeda triandra. The sequence goes on along the minus strand of JAENPR010000043.1, from coordinate 1,206,143 downwards.
TGATATAGCAGAACAAAGCGGAGAAGTAGTCTCCCGTTCAGTGACAGGATCAATGATCTCAAGGTGCTCCAGTTGTCTTATTGTGCTCTTTAGGTTCTTATATACCATTACATAACTCTGCCTGACTATGCTTGACTATCAACAGGGACTTCGGATATGCAGATGCTCATATGGATATGCACATGGCACCTAGGCAAATTCCAGCTGCAACTGGTCCTGCGGACTGGCGTGAAGCTCTCGAGATAGTTGCATTAGGTTTGCCAGAGCACGTCATGCTGTCGATCACTTCCCATAGTTCCCCCACTTGTCCCATCTCCTTGAGTCTTCGTGTTTTTTTACATTATTTTTCAACATATCAAGATTTGAAAACCTGGAGATGTTATGTTTTTTAAATTCACTCTTTAAACACAAACATTGGTCTGATATATCCTTTTATTTTTCTGCAGTCCGTTGAAGGTATGAAAGTTATATGCCATGAGCTAACTCAGGCAGCTGACCCTGAAAGCACGGTGCTTGAAGATCTTATTAAGGAAGCTGACAGATTAGTGTCATGCTTGGCTGTTATGGTTAGTATTTGTTGTGTTATACACGTTCAGTTTACTTAAGTCTTATTTTGATAATGGATCTTGCAGGTTCCAAAAACCTTTAATTTTAGCTTATCTGGGGCTTCTTCAAGGTCTTGCAAATATGTTTTAAACACACTCATGCAGGTTTGCCATGTTTCTGTATGACCCTTTACCTTTCTTATGGCAGATTTTGTTTATCTGAAATCTTGGGTTATTTTGACAGACATTTCCGATCAAACGTCTTGCTCATGCTGTGAAGGAGGGTACCCTTGACAACCTTATTACAGAATTGTTTCTTTGGCTTTTAGATGAAAGGGTTCCTCTTATGGATGATGGCAGCCAAATACTCAAGGCACTAAATATTTTGATGATTAAAATCCTGGTATTTAAATATCTTTTTCATGCTCTCCTTTACTCTACCTGTGCTTTCTTTAATGGTTCTGTTTTAAACAGGATAATGCTGAGAACATCCTCGTTTGTTGTGCTGATTAATTTGCTGAGGCCTTTGGACCCTTCAAGATGGCCATCGCCTACACCGACAGAGCCTCTTAGTGTAAAAAATCAGAAGTTTTCAGACTTAGTTGTCAAATGTTTAATTAAGTTGACAAAGGTACATGATTATTTTCTTGACACATGTTCCTGAATCTCTTCGTGACATTACATCTGATGCTTTTGGGAATCTCTACTTTATACTACTTCTGGCACTCTGCATTTCATCTTTCAGGTTCTTCAGAGTACAATATATGAAGTTGACCTCGATCGAATTCTTCAGAGCATCCATATTTATTTTCAAGAACTGGGAATGGAAGAAATACGGAGAAGGTGTGTCTCCCTTGGATAGCTCTTGAACTATTTTCTTGGATTTTAGTTTAAATAGATATCCTGTATAATCTGTAGGGCTGGTGTTGATGATAAGCCATTAAGAATGGTCAAAACCGTCCTGCATGAACTTGTGAAGCTTCGTGGAACGGCAATAAAGGGTCACCTTTCAATGGTTCCTATAGACTCTGAACCTCAGCCAATAATTCTAGCATACATTGATCTTAACCTCCAGGTAGAACTTGCAAAACCACTGTTACCAACAAGTTTCTTCGTGGAGTCTTTTTTTCTCCCTTGCTAACCAACATTGTTCCGTCGTTGTAGACCCTTGCAGCCGCTAGAATGTTGCCACCATCGGGACCTATGGATCAAACTCACTGGGGTGATGCTTCGTCAAACAATCCAAATCCATCTACTCACTCAACTGATGTGCAATTGAAGGTGCGATGATCTTGTCTTTTTTAGTCGTTCATGCTTGTGGTGCAAATATATTGCTTAAGATTAATGCAGTGATTTCACATGCAGGCAGGTGAGAGGAGGAAGATGATCAACAAAGAAGAAACTCCGGTGGAAGCCAAAGGCACGAGGGTTTCACGACAGTGGCGGATCTAGAGAAATATGGGGGGTGGGGGGGGGCTGCGAATCCTTGTTAGCAATTACTCAGATATATAACATGTTCGCACTATACTTTAAATTAATTGCGCGACAGACAAGATTTTACCATCAATAATTGAACACAAGCAATATTAATATATACTAACACTGAAATAGTTGTAATAGTGCTTACCGTTTAACAAAATATAGTTAGACGAGAATGCCACAATTATATAAAAAAAAGAATGTTGGAATTGATGTAAGAAAAAAGAACAAACCATTCAACTTTAATTAGGCAAAGAGTTAATGATTCATTGAAAAAAAAAGAAAATTGCATCTGAAATGTAGAAGCAAAATTGGTGGCTAGTATCTCTTCAGAGCTAGACTTTATTTCTAAAATTTTTGGACCAATAGATATCCATCGGTTTCTAACCATGCAATACCTTGCACTAAGACTGTATGGTGCTTTTCTTTGGAAAACCTTTGCATCGCTTTCCCAACATCCACCAAAATATTTATATTTTAGTTGATCCCGTTGCTTTGATAACTACGTATCAATTACACAATATTAGAGAAAGAAATAGAAAAGCATGACCCAGAATCTGGACAAACTCGGTCCTGACGCCCGTGCTCGTCGGAGGCCCGGAGTGCTAGCGAGTAGCCGCCTGGCCAGCTGCGTAGCAGTGACGGCGTGAGCCGAAGTGCTTCCTAACGGTTCCGTGCGTCCGCGTAGTGGCTGACGACTTTTTCTTTAGCAAAAGTGGCTGACGACTGTTGGGCATTGTTGGGCTGTCGTGGGCTCTCTCGGGCTGAGCTGGGCTGTGGATGCAGACAATTTTGTGAGATGGGCGCGGATACGGTATAAACTTGCATCGTACAGCGTATTTCGTAACCCAGTCGGATGTACATAGATCCGCCCGTGGCACCAGAATTTTAAAAAAGTGGAACAATCACATTGAAGACAGACATATATAGTATTGGTGTTATAATCATAGAGATTTTCATGGGACTTAAGGAATAACCCACTGTTGAGAAGGTAATACTTGGTATTCATAAATATTTCTTTCAAGATAATGGCTACAACAGTCCTATCTGGTGCTATTCATCACACTACTAATGGTTTCCTAATATATATCAAATTCAACTGTATGTGGTCTTATACATCTACATGTTTTGGTTCCCTATCTCTCAAAAGGCTGGCCTCTAATATATTCCACTTTTTTTTTTGACAAGAATTCCACTTTAATTGTGACATATGCAGGTGCTTGAAAATTGGACGAATACGATGATTGGGACATCAAAGAGTGGTCCCTTACTAGAACAAGTAAAACTATGTGCTGAGATAGGGATATGTTGCATGCATGATGATCCAAGCAGACAGCAGACGGCCTGATATACAGGATATTATTTCTAGGCTTAATGAAACGGATATTTCAGATCAGGTAGTATCAGTTGACTAAATGCACATGTATGTCCAAGTTTTTTGTTTTCTTTTCATTCACTGAAGATTTATCACCGCAAAATAAAATGGATATTGCAAGGCAACAGCTAGACGAAGTATTATTTGTATAAAATAAATCATGCAGAATGAATAAGGAGAACAGCTTCGACATTTTATGACCCATCAATCATATAATCATATCACAAGTCTATTGAATCAGGGCGTTTATACTTTATCTGACCACTTTTTGGTTTGTTTTGGCTGTACAAATTAAATCATGTGTGTGCTCGAGTAAACTTTTACCTCAATTAACTGAGGCACGTGGATTAAGGTGGATATGTGAGTGTAGCCAAGCAAAGCCTCAGATGCTTCCTTGACTTGCTATGTGTGTGTTGATTCTTGCAATGCTTGAGCTGTTGAGCAGTACGTTCTCTAGCCATTTACCATAGCGCGAGCTAACAGAAAGTGACAAGCCACCTGAGTTTTGAAGCCATCAATCTTACGTCGCATGCTACTCTTGTTGCTTCATACTTACGTCATAGAGTCTGCTGGTTTACATTTTTTTTTTGCTGTAGCGTTAGCACGTTTCCTTTTCCTAGCATAGCCTGCATTTTTTTTACCCAATTAATGCGCTCAAGTAGTGGTTTCAACCTTCTGATAGCAACTGTTGCTTCTGCAAACTCCTATGCCATCTTGTGAAAACTCTACCCAAGCTGATTTGGACCACTGCGTAACACCCTAAAATTTTCTTCTCTTTAAAAATAATTAAATTGACTTAATTATGTATTTTTGTGCACATTTAAAACCTACTAGGGAAAATAATATTTTTATGAAATTAAAATTCATAAATAGGTATAGAAACATATTTTTGCACTCGTCCTGTTGCATTTATATTCTGGGATTAGTGGCCTTTGCCAAAACGTTTTTTGAAAGAAAGTCTTTGCCAAAACTCAAATTGATTTAAAATTTCATTTAAAAATGGATTTGAAAAAAGCTCTAAAAAGACACATTCCTTTACTCTCTCTCCCTTCCCTCTTTCTTTTCGGCCTGCTGGCCCACTCCCTCCGCTCGGCCTGCCCAACTCTCCTTCTCCCGCGTGGGCCTACAGCGCCTCGGCCCAACGCGCCTCCTCCTTTCCCTCACCCACACCAAAGCCCTACGAGGCACAATGCCTTCAGCCCACGACCACTGCCGTGGGCCAAATCAGTATGGCTGAGGCCCACTACCCAACCTGCTGATATATAGTTCCTAGTTCCAAGAATTGTTACAAAATTCGTTCTTCAGTTAATGCAGAGTAGTTTTTGCCAAGGCATTTCAAACTTCAAAACAACATTAAGTTGTTAAGGATGAAAACAAAATCGAACTTCCGTGTCGAATTACTATCTTGACTTCCTATGTGAGCAAATTAAAAGTTAAAGGAAGAATATAATGGTCACTTTAACTTTTCGCCCATCTATTTTTTTAAAAAAAATATTATCTTAAAATCTATTGCGTTTTGCGATCAAGTTAAATTATGTGTAAGAGTCAATTTCCATAATTAGATAATATCCTCTAGCAAAGATTAAGTGGTGTCCCCTGTAAAATACCAATAATATTGAAGGACGCGCTACTACAAATTTCTTCGTCCACAAACCTACTCGGTTGAGCTTACATGGACGATAGGAATAGGATTAATACAGTTTAATAACCTGCAGCCGTCGGGTGGGGCAGGGCGGATTGACTACTCCGTCAGTTTAATAACCTACAAATTTTTTTTTGGGCGCGACTGCTCGGCGCACGCGCGCTACTGACGATACCGGCGCGCGTGCACTCCGACAAGTAACAGCGCACGCTGTACGGTCCCAGCTTCCCCCGTTCAGCTTCTCCTGTCTATTGTCCAGGCCCATAGCTGTCTCCTTCTGTCTGGGTTCTCCTATCGAACATCATGTGGGCTGATTTTTTTTGTTTCTCCTGTCTAGCATTCAATGGGCCGGATTTTTTCTCTTTCGGGACAATGGGGTTGTGGGATAATAAAAGGGCGGGGAATGGTTTCACATCCATATGGATGTCAAAGTAGAATTAAAAAACAAAAAAAAAATCTTATATTCATAATACTTTATACAACATTTTTCATTCACATGCTACTCATAAAAAAGTATGTTTCTCAGATAACGGCAAAGGAAAGGTGTCCATCTTATTTTTCATATGTATATATATTTGCAAAAGAACTAATATAAAAAAAAAGAAAATTCTTGTTCTGCTTGTGTTCTTCAAGACTTTTGAAATGAAAAACTTGTCAACTGTTAATACCCCTGGAAAAGCAAAAAAAACAAAGATTAATTGAAAAGAACACAATAAAATTTTGTTGAAAAACTTTACATATGTATGTACTTTATTTAAAAATATGAATACTACAAAATTATGAAATTATTTCTAGAATATTTAAACTATAAGAAGGCTAATATTAAAGTTCAGTTTATTGAAGATTAGTAGGGGCCCACAACATCACATATAGGAAAAAATGAAGGAAAAGATATTTGAATTCCAGCCATCAGCATATGATAAAGTTATAACAATTTGGCAAACACATAAAGAAAATGTTGTTATGCATGTCACAGATAGGACCATATAAAAAGAACCTATGAAATGTTTGAAAAATCAATATACAGGACCATTTAAGAGTTGGTCATTTGAGGAAAAAAAAAAGGAGAAGAACTAATCTCAGTAAAACGTCCCCCACAAAAAAAGGTAATTTACTCAGGTATCCAAGTACATTTCATGGGTCGATAAAAGCATCATAAGGAATTATTATTTTGCATTTGACCGATCTTAATAAGCCACTTAACTTTCACGAAGCAAAATAAATTAGTATCATATAGAAACCCTTTGTATAAATCATTGGTCAACAATGTGCTAAACTTTGAGCTTTAAGAAATATACAGGGCAACCCTCATACTCATAAAAAGTGATTTAGAACGTGAAAATGCAAGCAACAGAGAAGGGCAGAAAACCTTAAGAGTATGCGCAGAAACAATGTTACTGATATAGAAAAAACTTTGAACTGCAACATTATGAACTTTGTTACTAATATAGAAAAACATTGTAGTGCTAAGCTATCATCATATATATGCTGCAGCACTGAAACTTGGAATAAAAATCATATGTATGAATATTTTAAGAACTTGTTATTGTGTCATTGACAACTCTACAAACGGTGTACCTTGCAAATGTGCATCTTGTTTTGATTCAGTTGTAGGAACTGCGATTGATACCCTGAAAAAAACAAAAAATCCTGATAAAAAATACTCACCGAGTTGTAAAAAATAAGGATGCATTTGACATGAAATTTTAATTCAGATGCCTAGCTCAACATTAAAAACCAAACTAAGAAGGATGCACTTGACACTAGTCATTCATCTACTCCATGAAAAGACGCTAGGATTAATTACTATCTTTTGAAGCTATCCCACAGATCTCTCTACCGTCACCAATGTTGATATATCTGTATACAGTGATTCCAGATTATATGTGCCTACACCCTTAGCCCTTGCACAAAAAATATATCACGAAGCTCGGTTCAAAACTGAATTCAGCTTCTATTGAAACTGAATTTAGTTTCTGAACTTAAATAAGGTATCTATTTACTAAAATTTTAACTACGAGATCAAAACAGCAGCCTAAAGCCAAAAATTGATTCATAAGCGACCAACATTACACACTTTGTAGTGACTGGGTTCGGAAAAAAAGTTTTGTAATACTACATTCAAAAACGTTATACTTAGAATCTATAAATATTAAACTACCGAATATAACAAAGTTTTGACTGGTAGCTTAACATTCATAGACTAAACTACCAGAATACAAAACTTTGTATTGCTAGGTTGAAAACTTTGAGGAATCATATTAAAAATCTTTATATCACTAGTACAAATACTTCGCTCAGAATTTTATAAATTTTGAAATATCACATTACAAAATTATATTGTTAGAGTTAAAAACTTTCAACTATGACATTATAAAGTTAGTATTGCTAGGTTTAAAACTTTACATCCAGAGTTAGTATAAAAATGTAAAAAATATGGGATTACTAACTTTATACTACTAGGTTCGAGAACTTTACACTCGAAAGGAATAAACTTTGAATTATGACATTACCAACTTTGTTGTTCGAGGTTCAAAAACTTAGAACTACGACATTATAAACTTTGAACTGCTATGCTAAAAACTTTACACTCAAGAATTTGTAAAAGTTTTGAATGATTACATTACAAACTTCAAACTACTATTACATTATAAACTTTAAACTATTACTTACAAAAACTTTGGACTAACACATCATAAATTTTGTACTGGTAGTTCAAAAACTTTACACTCGCAATCTATAAAAGAACTTAGACCAATTTAGATATTACAAACTTTATATTCCAGGGGTTCAAAAAAATTTGAAGTACCAGATTGTAAACTTTGTACTACTAGGTTGAAAGCTTTACACTCAAGAATTTATAAAGATATTAACTATCACAGTACAAAAACTTTCTAGTACTGGATTCAAAACTTTGAGCTATCAGATTATAAAATTTATGTTGCTCCCTAATAAACTTTGTACTATAAGTTAGAACATTGTTTTAACTGATCCCTACTTGCAGGCACTAAACAATGTTCTAGACCAGTTTGCCTTTGCAAATGCCAGGCTCTTCCACAACATAAGCGTCAAAAAAAGCACACACACATGTAGGATGGATTGGATCATCCGCAACAGTCCTAAAAAGACGGCTGCTGTTGATAAAGATTGAGTCTCCTCCACTTAGCAGTTGAGAAAGAACCATGTTGTGGGTTGCTTCTCAATCTGTTGCCTCCGACACTAACAGTACAAACACTTAGGCTGAGTGAAAAGTACTTTAGCAGTGCAAGAATACAAAAATACTATACCACCAATTGAGTTCATAACAGATTACTACTCATTATAGTTGCATGGTTGAAAGTAGAGGCACAACTTGCTCAAAAAAAAAAAAATAGAGCGCAAACAGACCCATACTCCCATCGTAAAAAAAATTGTCTGAAGGGATGTAAGCCTCACTCACGAGTTCTGCACCTCGATTTGAGGATTTAAGTAGCTTCTCTAGAGTCCAAAACTTTGCCTCTACCTCTATCAAAGCCACCTCCTTGGACACCACGAGGTAAATCTCCCCGCCACCTAAAAACCAAACCTTCCTTCCTTGAGTTTGCTTCTAGGCTGCTCCTTCTCTTATAATGTTGTATTTCACCTATAAATTTTTTAGAATGGTTTGGTTCTATGAAGCAACGAGATAATATGCTTAAATAAATCTATAAAAAATAGCACTGTTGTTGTGCAAACTGCTCTTATTAGGGGAGATTGGACAGTAAAAATACATTTCAAGATGATATTCATACAAGAAAATAAACTTTTAGGTACAAGTGCATAGGCGACACGGGAGTTCGGCTTTTGAATTTTGAAAAGTAAAACAAACAATGTCTTAGACTGCTGGTTGAGATGTATATGAGAATGAAGTAGCAACTGCATCACAAAAAAGGAACTTGCAGGTGCCTATCTGAATCATCATGAACTTACAAGTGACTAACCCTATTCACAGTGCATCTCAATTAAATTACAAAAATTAGGTTAAAAAACTTTCGACAACTATATTACAAACTTTGTTATAGTAGGTTCAAAAACTTAACACTCAGAATTTATGAAAACTTTGAATACTTTGAATTGTCATATTATAAACTTTATATTGTTGGGTTCAATACTTTATACTAAGAAAGTACAAACTTTGAACTATGACATTATAAAACTTTGTACCGCTAGGTTGAAAACTTTAAACTCAGACTTTATAAGCTTTGAACTATCATATTATAAATTTATATTTGCAAGCCTACATCGAAGGCAAGATTTAACCAAAAAATAGTCATATCTAACTAGCCAAATATTGCTTCCCTAATGAGCACATGCTCACAGTAGTCCATTTAAGTTGGATTCGTATATACTTCTCAATTTTAGAAACATGCTTGATTTAGTAGTTGCATTGCTCCTTAGTAGCTGATTCATTGGTTTCTTTTGTCGCATATTCCCATTCAAGCTTGTCACCTAACTTCTAAACTTTTGTTGGTTTTTAGTAACACACTCCCCAATTGTAGTGGCTGAAGAATGAGTTCAATTGTGTTGTATAGTTCCTAATTCCTTTCATTTTTTTCTCATGGTAGAAACTTTTGAGTTCAGTCTGGACACCAAATTTATTCCCTTTCATAGTTGAATCAACTATCTGAATGTAGATTTTTCTCAGTAATACTCTACGCTTGCAGTAGAGCATTTGTAATGTCACCTACAACATAGCATCGAGGAAATCAAATATGCTATGCCAAACAAATCTGCTCTAGTTTCCAAATCAATTGGTGATGGAGCCAACTAGTAAGGACTTCTAGGTTACCCTATAGCAATAGTGCCAAGTCAATATACAGTGCCAAACAACATGAACTCAGCAAATAGTAAATATTGCTAGTGTCCGCCTCTCTTGAAAACAACAGAGCCAATTATTCAGACTGACAATGGCAAGTCCAGCTACCAAAAAGTTCAACATTAGAAAACTATGCACTCTAAGTCGTAAAAAAAAAATCCACATTTTAGACATTTAGCATGATATTTCAGGGTATTAATGACAGCCAGAAAAAGTTCAGCACGTCTTATCAAAAAAACAATTTTGCAAAAAGGTATTGCAGACAACCTTTCCTTCCATTAAACGGGTTTCAAGGAATGCTATCTTCTACAGCCTACGGACTTCTCGGACAGACACACTTCAAATTCTAGAATAAATTGGACACTATCACAAAAAATGTTAATTTGGTTCAGCTTTCAGTTGTAACATAAAAGAAACATAAGTTATAGTCTAGCTCCTAAATTTTTATAGCGCCTGCTACTATCATCCTATACTAGTTTGATTAGTGCCATGACCTTGATACACTTGTTCAGCACAATATATATCATGAACAGAATTGAACATACTAAAATCCGGCAGCCATAAAAACAAGGAACAAAGATGGATCCTCCTAATAACACTAATCTACACGAGCCTTGCTCCCCTCCCATGAAAGCAATCGGAGTTGCCCTCACCTTGCTAGCATGCAGGCCTCTGAAGCCGCGATTGCCGTTAATGCAGCATGCCATCGGAGCAGCCCTCGAGGTGTTCGTGTAGGCCACACTAGAGCCACCCCTCGCCATGCTTGTGTGGGTCGCCGGATCTGGCCTCTTTGTTGCTCGAGAGACGGCAAATCGGGCGAAACAGGGAGATTGCAGCCTCCAGGGAGGGCAACCTCTTGCCTGGAGCAGAGAAGTGGTGATCATAGGTTTAAGAGATGAAATTGGTGTTAGTGTCATCAACTCATCATTAGGTGGAGTTCAAAGAAGAGAATGGATACAACTTATGAAAAAACATACCGTGCTTGTCTTTGCAGCATAAGATTCCACCCTCTTCGTCTTGGTGTCCTTAGAAGGTGAATCACTGTCTTGTCCATTCCCACCCTTCTCATCTCCATCTTTGTTAAATATGACAGTAAATCTGTCTTTGTGAATTAGAATGTTGACATCCCATTCACCAAACTTTGGCAAGGGGCGGCCTGACTCCTCCTGGTAAAAGCACCATTGTCCATGTTAAAAAGTAAATCTACTTGCTATTTTGTACTCAGTCATATAATACTGAAGCACTAGATCACTTCATAAACTTGTGTTCAAGCAAAAGCTATTATTACAAAATTAGAAAATACCAAAGCTTGTGTCACCATGCATACATAATGAGTGTGATTGTGCGACTGTGATCAATATAGTAAAACATAGGCTTGCGTGAAAACCAGATAAGTACAGTCATGGTATAAAAGAGACCATTGAGGAAAAGAATAAAAATATAGATCAAATAATATTCAATAAGTTGGTGTCATGGTTCCACTAAATACGTCGGTGTCCTAATGCAGGGAAAATGCAGCTATTAATGACTGTATTCCATCATGTGCATGCATCTTCATGTGGAGAGTGCTGATACATACAGAACAAAAAATATTTAGAGAAACGAGAGAGGACATATTTGCAGTAATCATGAATGATCATTTTTAATTACATAGCACGTGGCATGTGGCTATATTAGGATATCAAAATTCATTAGCACCAAAGACGTATTATGTAACATAGTTCTTGACCTGTGACATGTGACCTCTTGACAACTGAGTTAAATCAGAACATATATTCAGGACATCAAACTAGCATCAAGAAAAAGGATTTGGCATTTCAAGTTGTCAATAGTTTCCAAAAAATCATGTGGTCACCGTGTACTATTGAACAACATTCAAGGGGAGATTCAACTGCCATGCTGATATTTTCGAGCACGGTTCAATCAACAACCCCAGGAATGATTCAATAAAAAAAAAACCCTTAAAACAACAATTAGGTACATCCTTTATATGAAGGATAAGCTGCAGAATCATTATTTTATTATTCATAACAGATAAATTGGTTGGTGAGCTACAATGCAAAGTAGGATATGTTCTATCGGTATGTTCCTGAAAGGAAAACCCATCATCATTCCATTATGAAACGAATAATCAAGTTCCAAATTAAAGCCCAAACTGTTATAGGCAGTAACCGCAAAACATACTACTCATATAAACAGCAAGTCTCCAATATAAGCTTTAGAGTATTTTTCTAAGAAATGCTAGTAAGGCAACATGCCTCTTCTGTGACCATTGGCCTCTATATGTGCACAGGTATCTGCAAAATCGTAAGTCACATAAGTTGATTCCAAAAACGTCACCTATCCATCTCCATCCATCTGGCTTCTGAACTTGGCATAGCTTTAACACAATAATAATATAATGCTAGATCAATAAAACTATAGCTGATGGCAGACACTAGGAGCCCATGAGTAGCAGACAACGAATTGAATGAAATCGTTTAGACTAAAATTTTCGTTGAACAACTACATGACAACAGTGAACCTTGCATCCTGTATCAATCTCAGTCATCAAATGCAAGGAGCACTCGATCCCCTTTCACCTAGCCCACAGATCCAAGCGAATCAGCGAACGAAGGGTAGGCGGATGGGGCAATGGTGCCTACCTGAAGGAGCTGGAGTCGTTGGAGGCAGTCATTGGTAATGGCGTCGATGTCCTCGCAGTGGCGCTGCCGCTAGTCGTCCTGGTCGTGACTATAACCGCCGGATCTCGACGGGTGGCGAATTCGTTGGGGCCCCTGGCTCCTCCTGCAGCCCGCTCGATTCCACATCCGTCTCTACCTCAAATCGAAGCCGTGACGACACAAATCTGCCCCAATTTGAAGCTGCGCAGGTGACGACGGACCTTCACCTCTACGTCGATGGGAGCCTCCTCGCGTAGAGGCCGCCGGATCTGCTGACTGCTTCGTCCCAACGGCACCTGCGAGACCCATGCTCTCCTTGTCGGCAAGCTTGAACTCGACTTGAATCCCCAAAATCCGCCCAAAATCGAGATAGCCACACCGACAAAATCCGCCCCAAAATTGATCGCCTCCCCACTGAAAAATCGAATCCGCCTCAAAATCGAGACCACCTCCACATCGAATCGTATTTTTCCGAGGCGAATCCTCCCAAAATCTGAGTAACGCGTTGAGACGTACCTTCACCCACCGTCGCTGGAAACATCGCCGGTCGGCGTCGACGAAAATCCTACGAAAGCCGGACGAAGCGGGGGCGACGTGCTTTGCGCGCTCCAATCGACACCGGCCGCGACGAAGCACAAATCCCCCCGCCGCTTTTGAGCCGTAGAAGGGGGACCTCTGCCTTGTGGCCGCAACCGCAAGGAGACGATGGGGGGAATCCTCGAATCCGGCGCAGGCCGCGGCGGCAAAGAGAGGATCCGCCGGCGAGTTTTTTTTTTTTTTTTTTGAATTTGATCCGCCGGCGAGTTGAGTAGGAGAAAAATGTTTGCCGTCGCGTTGAGCGGGGAGAAAGGGGAACAGTGGTGCGGAAAGGTTCCGGAAAGAGAAAGGCGCACTGTTTGAATTATTTTAAAATTCATCTCCCCCGCAGCAGACGCCTCCGGACAGGAAACGACAAAAAAAGGGAGAAAAAGGAAAGGACGAGGACGGCCTTAGACGTAATTACTCTTAAGAGCGTGTGCGCGCCGGCAGTTGTAACAGCGCGCGCGCCGAATAGCGCGTGGGCAATTTTTTGGCAGGGTAGGTCTGGGGAATCGGAGCGGGTTAGGTACCTCTAATAGCAGGCTGACAACAACAAACCACCTAATGAGTGAGGCCAACTTGTGTTTGTTTTTCAGCTTTACCATGGTTAATAAAAATCAGCATCAAGAGATGATACGTCTAGCTGGTCACACATGATGCATTGTTGCCTGCAGGTTAATCAGATCAGTCCAAAACAATTGCATTCATGTGACGATGGGCAAGACCGCCAGACTCGTCGGTCAAAAAATAATGTGGCAGTCTTGCATTTTGCCCCCTTCATTTTGTTATGTTTGTTTCTTTTCCTATCGCAAGACCTCGTCTTATATATGACTGAAGAACTGAATTGAGAATGTATCCATATGCTGATATGCATATGCCGGATGCTAGCTGTATGCGGCCATAGGCGTGGACTTTGTGAAACGAAGAAGCAAGGATTTGAGATCGGTATATATAGCTTCACTTCAATCATATGGAGTATATCTAGTTCCAACCCGTGTCCTAGATACACCCCTAGCTCGTTCCATAGCCAGGTGCGTTCATGTGTATCGATTTTTTCACTACGAGCTTTGAAATATTTCTAGTTCTGTTCAAGAAAATAAATATTTCTAGTTCAAAGTCATTTTGATTGTTTGGTCGGCTCCAGTCAATCGAAACCTCTAGATCTCAACTGATGGTCCAGATTGTAGTTCGTAAGATGTCACATGTTTTCTGAAAGAGGCCATCACAACCAAATTTGTTTTCCTTTATTCTTTCCAATATCTCTTCTGCCAAGTCAGGTAGACTGTCTGAAGTACTTGTCCTGCAAGTTGGTCTACATCCCGATGGGATACTGCAAACTTCATTCGCATCCTTTAAGCATTAATTGACCAAATTTAGGCCTTGTTTAGATATTATCGTATTTGGATCAATCCACGTGCATGTGTTGGGGTGGAAGATTGGAGAAAACCGACGAGATTCATTCAATCTAGAGAGTAGAGACTAACAGCTTAAAGTGTTTTGTGGACCATTCTTCGTTTGGTTCGTGGGTTTGGGAGGAAGGACATGCCGGCCGTGTGTCATCCTTTGCCACCGTCATTGCTCAAAGCGCAAAAGACCTCGAGCTCCGACTCCTGTGCAGGTGTGAGTCAAGGGACGTGGAAGGGGCGGCAGGGGAAGGGGCCAACGGCGGAGGTTGGCAGCGGGGTAGGGGGCCGCAGCGTAGCTGTACATGGTGGCCGGTGAAGGGGCCGGTGGTGGAAATGGCGGTGTGGCAAAAGGGGCACGGATGTGCGTGACACGGACATGGCGGCCGAGGAGGGAGCCAGCAGCAGAGGGGGCACCAGTGAAGGGGCGCGGCATGGTGGTGACAGGGGAAGGGCTTCGCTCCTCTTGCTGTAAATGCATTATGCATCCAGCGCCCGTGATCACAGTCACAAACGTTCCCGGTGCACATAGGTACGAACGCGGTTCGTGGGACGTGGAGCACGTGTTTTTGAAAGGATTTTACTATTGGGACGAAAAATGTTACGTTCCTGGAGCGGAACGTACGTTCCGGGACGCGGAACATGGCCGCGTACCACGTTCCTGGTGACTGTGCCCGTGATTATTCTAGCCAGTTCATGTTCATTTACCTCTCTTTGTTGATTGTTGGCCTTTTCTGTTTCAGCTTTTCATGCACATATGTTGTGGTGAACACTTGCGTCTTGTTTGATTCAGGGTTTTGGTCAAATCATTGCCTCTTAATTGGACAGTCCAGTTTGTAGACCACCGAGCTAGAGTCCAGTTTGTAGACCACCGAGCTAGAGGGCTACAGTCTGCAACTCCACCGGAGGTACAACCAGGAATATGCTCTCCCTGATGTATTGGACAGTTTTGCAACTTCTTCCATGTAGTCCTAAGGGAGAAGATTAACTAACTTTCAATTATCTAACTATGAAAATTGGCTGTTCACTTAGAATGGATGACCTAGAAGAGGAACTTGATGCTTTAGAGCGTATACTTTGTGGTCAAAAGGAGCCTGACAGTCTTGACTTTCGACTTTTACGAAGACTCACAGGAAATTTCTCTGATGATCGAAGGATCGGTGAGGGTGGATGTGGAGAGGTTTACAAGGTAAAGTAAAATAGTTGTTTGTTTCTTTCCTTTTTCACTGCTCCCTTCGAGTTGCTGTTAGCAGAGGCATGAGTCTGATCTAATTAATGCTCATGACCATCATTAAATTTCAATTCAAACAGGGCTTCCTGCCAAATGGGAAGGTTATTGCTGTGAAGAAGCTAAAACAAGACCATATAATTGATGACAAGATGTTTCTTGGTGAGGTTGATAGCATGATGAAGATTCGCCATCAAAATATAGTACGCTTTTTAGGTTACTGTTCTGAAATAAAAGAAAAGGCAGTTCTAATGGGCGGAAAAATTGTTATGGCGGAGGAACGGGAAAAGTTGCTTTGCTTCCCGTATATAGGTAACGGAAGCCTTGACAAGTATCTTACGGGTATGATAAGACCAAAACATCATAACTACATCTCCATATGATCCAATTTTTATTTATATTGCACCATCATTCATATTTTCTACCTCATTTGCCCCTATGCCTTGTTTAGATATAGTCGTATGCATCTCAATTCATTTATGTTGGAGTGGTTTGATGTAAAGCTTAGTCCAATTTACATTCAATTCATTCCCACACATGTGCGTGAATGGGGGTGGATTGGAATGCATCCAAACAATGTCTCAACGATAGAGGTAATAAATCTAAGGGATAGATTAAACAATAAAAATGTTTGATCCCTTGGAATATACAGGCAATTAGCAAGCAGAAATTAAATAGAGAATATTTTAGGTTGCATATCATGCTTATTTCTTATTTTTATCCTGCAGACGAATTAAGAGGATTTGAATGGCACACACGCTACCAAATAATTATGGGCATTTGTGATGGCTTGCTTCATCTTCACAAGGAAAAGGGTATTTTGCACATGGACCTAAAACCCGCCAATATACTATTAGATGACCAAATGGTACCAAAGATTACAGATTTTGGAGTATCGAGAATTGACGGAAAAACACAAATTACGAGTGCAGAACATCTATTTTCACGGTACACTATATACATGAATCATGAGATTATATTTTTCCCTTCTCTGATATTTTACTCTCTATATATTATTCCCTTCTCATGGTGTCTTCATGCAGAGGACATGCTGCTCCAGAGTACATTGATACCGGACTAAGGTCATGGAAGTCAGACATTTATAGTTTAGGTGTCATAATCATAGAGTTGGTGACAGGAATCAGGAAGATACCGAATACAACCAAAGTAAGAGTGTCTTATCCCACATTGCACGAATATAACTTCTTTTTACATTGGAGCCATGTGCGTATCCTTTTCCCTTAGGAAGCTTTTATTAGCAATCAGGCAAATAAATTGAGTTGATACGGTTGTCTTACGACTATTCTTGATTCTAAAAAAAAAAATTACACATAACATAGTAAAGTTTGAGATAAACAAAGACAAACTTTGATGAAAATATAAAATGCAATTCTAGTAAGTCAAACCATCTTAACTTTGATAAAATACAAAAACATTTAATGTACCAAGTCAAGAATTACTAAATTCATCATGGAATATACTTTCTTAATAAATTTATCTGGTGTCATAAATGTAGATATACTTTTCTAAAACTTGGCCAAACGTAAGATAGTTTGACTATAGACAAAATCTATAATTGCATTCTTTTAGGACCAGAGTTAGTAAATTTTTAGAAGTTTTCTTGCACTCATTGACCAAAGGAAAGTATTTAAAATTACTTATTTGGAGACTTAGATAAACATTAGCCCTAACCCATTTAAATTAAACCAATTATATATGCATTCTAAAAGTAATGATAATTATTATACCTTTGTAAAAACAATAAAATTTTGAAGAAAAAAACTAAATACTAATTCATTCTTCTTCAACATCCACCAAGTGCATGATTTTTTTCATGGTGTTACATGATTTTACGAGCTCGTTTGTATGTTTCTGGAAATTGAAGAATGTCCCAAACCACTTATCAAAAGAATTGTCACTAATACTATTGAAATTTGAAGGGAAACCAATTTATAATGAGTCTGGAACATCCCAAACGAGGATATAGTTTCCTTCGTCGAGTTCATGTGAGTCAAAGCATTTTTTTTTTTTTTTTTTTGAACTCGGACCATCCCATTTCCATTAAGATAAAGGGAAATACAGCATAGGAGAAGTTTCAGAAGCAGAATGAAAGAGAGCCCAGCCAGCAGGCTAGGAGCCACCCAATGTTCGGCTTTAAGAAGAAAACAAGATGCGCTTCGCCTCCAGCGCAAGAGGAAACAGCAATGACAAACTGAGACATGGTTTAACAAACAAACAAACAAAGAAAACTTTCTTCCTTTTGCAGCTTCTAGCTTAGTTGAAAGGTTGCTGGAACTCCCATCCTCTTGCTTGGACTCCACAGAGCTTACTCATCACTGTGATTGCTGCCTCCCGGACCAGTCGCCGCCCCTCCAGTAGAAACTTTGGTCTTCTTGGCTACCAGAAACTTCATTGCCATTTGAATCATCACCTCAACTCCAGCTTCAAGCTCTGCTCGCTCCATGTATGTATAAAGACCTGCCCAAAATTTGATTAGAGCTCCTGCATGACATATAATGTCTAAGGGGCTTTTTGATGCAAATCTTGTTGAAACAAGCATTATTTCTAGCTTTCCACAAGGCCCAACATATAGCTGCTATCCCTACTGTGTAGAGATTTTTCCCTTGTGGAAATCCCAACCAATCCTAGCAATTTTCTAACGAATGTGGTATATCCAAGGCTCCCACACAACTAGCTACACATGCCCAGACCGCCTTTGCTACTGAACATTTAAAGAACAAATGCTCAATGTTTTCATCTTCATCACAAAAGTAACACGTAGCATCCCCTTCCCATTTTCTCTTAAGCAAGTTGTCTTTAGTAAGAACAACTTCATTATATAGCAACCATAGAAAATATTTGACTTTGGGTGGAATTTTCCCTTTCCAGATTTGTTTAAGACAAATTCCAGATTCCCCATCACACATTTTATTATAAACCGACTTAACAGAAAAAGCTACCTCTTGACTCCCATTTCCAGAAGATTTTATCCTCACTACTAGAAATGGGGAAAGAATGAACTAGACACAGAATTTGATTCCAGATTTGTTGTAATTCCACAGGCAAATCTCTTCTAAAAGAACAATGAGTGTTTCCATTTCTTATATCCCAGATAGAAACACTCTTATGGTAACACAGATTATACAATGTGGGCATCACCTCAAACAAAGGCTTATCAAACAGCCATGGATCCTCCCAAAAACCTGACTTGCTTCCCATTTTCAATTTTAATGCCTCTACCCTTTAGGTAGATGTCTTTTACTTTAAGAAGGCCAGCCCACATAGGAGAATCATTCAGCTTATGTGATACAGAGTGAACAGTTTCGTTACTGATGTATTTCGATTTCACAATTTCTTGCCATAGGACTTTTTCATTTTCAAGCCTCCACCACCATTTACAGAGCAAGCTAACATTCATCTTAGTAAGGTCTTTAATGCCCACACCCCCTTTTCTCTTGCTTCTACAAATTTTGACCCATTTAATAAGATGATATTTCTTCTTAGGGCCTCCACCGTGCCGAAAAAAGGATCTTCTGATTTTGTCCAATTTCTTAATGAGTCTTTGGCATCAAATAAACTGACATGTGGTACATGGCCACATTACTAAGACTAGCACTTATCAAAGTTGATCTGCCAGCCATGGTGAGAGACACCCCCCCCCCCTTCTCTCCAAACATCCAATTTCTTGTTACTCTTTTCAGACAGAGGAGCCCAGTCACTAACATGCAGCCTACTGGGGCTAATGGGCACTCCAAGCTATTTAATTGGAAATGACCCTACTTGACAGTTAAAGATTTCAGCAAACTGCATACTTAGATTCCCATCATCATTGATAGCTATGATTTCACTTTTATCAAAATTAATCTTAAGCCCAGATATATGCATAGTCACAATAAATATTTCAAGATTACCTTTGTTAAAATGGTAGGTACTTCGAAGATGGAGGCACAGGTGGAATAAATCATCAAAGCATAAACCACTTTCGTACCTACAAGTGAAGAAGTGCCTCGAGTTGGCAGTAAGCTGCCAGGCAATAAACCCAATAAACAGACCATTTATATGGGACGTAGTCCGTGAGCTCAACCAACTAGATAGCTGGGATGGTCAAACTACAGAATCTTCGTTAGAGAAGGTAAGCTCATATGCTTATAATATATTTTCTTAATACAAGATGTACGGTATATATATATATATATATAACTTATCTGTGTGTTTGAAAAAAGAAGAAGCAGATAATCTGCAAGTCGATCGCATATTAAATTTGTCACAATAATGCATATATTTATCTTCACTCAGATAATCTCCAGCTCAGATGACATGCTTGGGATTGAGCCACTTGAATTGCATTTTACTCTTGCCCATGATAAGAAGCAGATATCATGCTCAATTGAGCTGACAAATGATACAGATTATTACATGGCCTTTAGGATTGCAAACACAAGTCGACTCCCGTTCTCCATACAGCCAGATAAAGGCATTGTTGCACCAGGATCAATGTGTCGAACCACTATTATACTGCCAGCACAGGAGATGTCACGGCTAAAGAATCACTGCGAGGGGTTTATTGTGCAGAGCACCAGAGTTGATGAAAGTCTTACAGATGTGGATATAACTGACGATACGTTCAATGATGAGGGGGGTTGTTCTCAGGAAAAAATTGATGATGGAGATAAAGTGGTTGACGAGGTGACTTTAACGGTTCTTTTCGGCATGCTACACGAGGAGCATCATGATCAGACAAATTTAAGTCCTGAGATGGGACCACTAGTAACATCGTCTCAGGTAAGCATGCTTTGATTTTTAAATTTTTTGCAAAAAATAATTAGAGCTGTCTGAAGTTTTCTCTGATTACAAGAATGACCGGATCAACCCATCTCGGATTATAGGTGGGGTCAAAAACCAATGGTAAACGTAACCAACAATATTTTTTTTTTTTTTTGAAAAAAAAAACAATATAACAACAACAACAACATCTAAGCCTTTAGTCCCAAGCAAGTTGGGGCAGGCTAGAGTTGAAACCCAACATGAGCCCCTAATCACGGTTCAGACACATCAATAGCTGTTTTTCAAGCACTCTTATCCAAACAAAGGTCTCTAAGTATATCCCAACATTTTAAATCACTTTTAATTGCCTCCTCCCATGTCAACCTCGTTCTTCCTCTGCCTCTTATTTTTAGAAAAAACAATTTGATCTTTGTTTTTTACTGTTGTTAAAAAACTATATGGGATTCACTACTGTTCATGCTTAAGTACTCAACATATACTACATACAAAATATTCAGTAATAAACTTGTTGAGGGGTCTAGTCATTCTGCATTGGTAGTAGTAAAAAACAGTCTGTAGTGACGTATAGTAGGTATTGATCAAAGAAAAGAAAAGGACCGAAACTATGAAGAAATATTGAAATAATAAACAACAATAATGGAAACATAGTACTTGAAATATATAGCCATCTTTGATGCCACATGGGAACCAATGTTGCAAACGGATTAAAAGTTTAACTAGAAGGGGTGTTAAGTAGTCAAGTAATTCATCTGACTGTACTTCGCCACTTACCTGCCTTCTTTTGCCTTCAATCCGACAAGGTTTGTTGCTAGCTTATTCTCACGTTTGTTTTTATTGCAGCCTCCAATTGTTGCCCTTGGTCCTGTTTCAAATGTCAGCAGTCCTATAGCAGTAAATGCTGAGCGACCTGATTGGATCTTGCCTGCAGTGTCAACGAGTGGCTTGGTGAGTTCCTTCTGCCTTTACCGTCCTCTCTTGCTTTTCATTATGTAGGTTTGCTAAAGGTAAAAAATTCGCAGGCACCTATGGATGCAAGCAGAACTCCAGATGTTAAACGACCAAGAATAACAGATGAATTCGAGAAGGTCAAAACCTGGAAGCTAGCTGATATTGTCGATAATGGACATCTTCGAGCCCTGCCTTTGACAGATACGGACACGAACCCAAGCAAAGTACGATATATTGTGATTGAGTTATACAGTTTAATCATGCGTAGGCAATCTGACAGGAATAGTCTTTATATCAATGTTCTAGGTTATGGAAATTTTTGATGGAGTGGTTATGTTTGTTTCTTTGATTCACAGGTTGTCCGTTTGTTATATACAAATAATGGGATCGCACTCTTGGCTCTTGGCTCCGATGCTGTTCATAAGTTGTGGAAATGGCAACGGAGCGACAGAAATCCTTGCGGCAAGGTTAGATCAGAGAATTTTGCTTTCTTCAATTTTGATTGAAATCTTGTGTGCTTGCTTTCTGAATTTGTTATTTCGTATCCTGTTAGTCTACTGCATCTATTGCACCTCACCTTTGGCAACCAGCAAATGGGTTTCGGATGACAAATGACACGAACGATGGCAACCCAGAAGAAGCAACTGCCTGCACTGCATTATCCAAAAATGACTCCTATGTTATGTCTGCATCTGGTGGCAAAGTCTCGTTGTTCAATATGATGACATTCAAGGTAGATGTCCTTTTCAGTGCCTCACCATATTTTTGTTGGCTTCATAGATGTCCATGAGTCAATGGTAGTTGTAGTTTGCTTCTGATAGCTCAAATGTTATTCCATGATCGCATCATTGCCAATCTGACACTAAAGCTTGGATCTGGGATCTCTGACAGGTCATGACTACTTTCATGGCACCGCCGCCTGCTGCGACTTTCCTTGCATTCTACCCACAAGATAATAATATCATTGCTATTGGAATGGAGGACTCTACTATCCAAATTTATAATATCCGCAATGATGATGTATGCTATCTTCTCTTTTTCCTTAATACAAAACAAAGTGTCCATTCTGCAAATTGTGATGTTTTAATTTAGCAACTGAACTTTATGTTTGACTGATAAGACTTACATGTCATCATTTGAATTGTGAAAATGGCATTATAACATTTGTTATGAATTATAAGCATTTATAATTCAACTAACATAGGGAATTGGTAGTCAAAATAATTTAACTAACACGGAGAATTTGTATTCAGAATAATTTAACTAATATAGGGAATTTGTTGTCGACTATCTATTGTAGACTATTTGGTGAGTCAAATATTTTTATATTTAACTAATGGAAGTATTTTTTGTATTTTTGAATAGGGCTTGGTAGACCTTGTAATGCTATTTTCATATTTACATTGCAATCAAATATTTGCATTCAGCAGTACCCAGCTTAGCTAACCTTGAAGAGTTATAGATTTGGCTATTTGGGAGTTTATTGTATCATTAACTGCTGTAATTCTACACATTAATATATTTGTTTTCCTTTGCATATATTGTTGTAGTCTTTTTGTTAATTTGTCTTTAATCTTACATCAGGTCAAAACAAAGCTCAAGGGACATCAGAAGAAGATTACTGGGCTGGCCTTTTCTCAATCAATGAATGTGCTAGTATCATCAGGCGCTGATGCTCAGGTATGATAATGTGAATTTTTCTCTATCAATCTTTTTTATTGCTCTATCAATCTTTTTTATGAATACCAAGTTAAATACTATAAAACTACCTGCTTATCTTAGTTCCATTAATATACAAAATTTTGATTAGTCACTCTGACAAGAATGTATCTGTCTGTCTCTGGATAATTGTTTGCAGCTATGTGTGTGGAGTATTGATGGTTGGGAAAAAAAGAAATCAAGATATATCCAACCCCCAGCAAACCGACCTTTCATTTTGGTTGGTGATACAAGGGTGCAGTTCCACAATGATCAGACACATCTTTTGGTAATCCATGAGAGCCAGTTGGCAATCTATGATGGAAATCTTGAATGTTCACGCTTGGTTAGTTCCGCCAACTTCTGTTGATCTATTAATGTTTGGGCTTTGCCAATTCTCCTTTCGTGAATAAGATTTGATTCATCGATTTCTCTTCATTTCTTTTCTCATACCACTGGATATTCAAACTGTCCATGAATGTGAATTCATTTTAATAAATTGATTTCAAAACTGAGCTTTATTACCAGATTCGTGATGCTTTTGAATGTATCCTATATATAATCATGTATCAATAGTGATAAATTGTAGGTTGCACAGTTTGTGCCTTAGTAATGCTATATGATACCACTTGTCATAGATATGTTTTTCAATCGAACGAGGGTATCAGTACCTTCAACATTCCTTGAATTGCTACCTTGGGTGTTCTGATCCTGCTATTAATTCTCTTGATATTTGAATATATACAGTGGTCTCCAAGAGATGCACTCCCAGCTCCTATATCAAGTGCAATATACTCGTGTGATGGTCTTTTGGTTTATGCTGCATTCTGTGATGGTGCTATCGGAGTCTTTGAAGCAGAATCTCTTAGGTTGCGCTGTCGGATTGCTCCTTCCGCTTACATTCCGCCTTCAATACTAGCCGGGTATGAATGGATCCCCTAAACCCTCCGTTTTCGGTCTTTGCTGTGTCTACCATCCATTTTGCAAGTGATCAATGTCTACTTGCTGTTTCTGACCTGATCTATATTATCCAACAGTGCTGGACGGGTTTACCCGTTGGTAATTGCTGCTCATCCCATGGAGCCTAACCAGATTGCACTCGGCATGAGCGATGGCAAAGTCCATGTGGTGGAGCCATTAGATGGGGACCCAAAGTGGGGTACAGCGCCACCTCAGGACAATGGAGCGCACCCAGCGATATCAGCAGCACCATCAGCCGCTACCAACCAGGCATCTGATCAGCCAACAAGGTGACTCAGTATGCAGAACTGATATTTGTTAGGGCAAAAGGATGGTAGGACCCGTAGGAGATAGGGAGAAAGGATAAGCAGTTAGATTATGAGGGGAGGCTATATTTATCAAGTCCACCGCGTCTCTCTCGTGGCGGCAGCACAGGTGGTGAATGGTGATTGACAATGACATTGCTCTAAGTTAGGTTTAGGTTCTTTTGTGGCCCCGGAAATCCTGACTGGCGCCGCCACATCTGAAGGGAGATGGGTCTGCTGGCATCATCTTCCTCTTTTGTAAAGCTTTTCCTGCTGAGTTTAGTGGTACCTTAGATTGCTGTTCATTTCTGCTCTGTTGTTTGGGCAGCTATTTGTAGTGTAAAAATATGGTGGCATGTTGGATGGTGATATTATGCGTGATGAATTCCACCATGTTGGGGATCTATTTGATGGATGTTTACTGATCATGGCTCTAAATTGTTTTCGTGCCATTTGCAATTGTAGACCGTGGAGGACGTGGTGTGAGTTCATGAGATTGCTGGAAAGCTGTTTCCGGGTGTGATAATTGATTGGTGTTTTTGTACTTTATTTGTTCACGCAATGCTATTTCTGAACTATTGCAGCGACATTGTCGTGCTCATACCATTTGGACTTGGCAACTATTGGGAAGGGGTAGAGCATCTCCTGTACAAAACTGTACTATTTTTTTTTTTAGTTTGCCTTCCATCAGGTTCTGTGGATCTGGACTTGTCACCAGGCATCTTGAAGGTAGACTTGAAGTACCTTCCAAAGGTCTTCGATTTGACCTTTGTTTAACTCCTGAGGGATGAGGCCAAGCCAAAGCCGAAGTTGTATCCATGTCTTTGGGACGATGCACAGCAATCACAACTGTCTTCAACCCAGCCACATAACGGGTGGCAAAGTGAACATCATCATAGGAGTTGATGTATACTTGTGCAAGATGCAATGCGCTAATTTGTCAAACTGCATCTGATAATCCAAACTGCGTCTGATAATCCACAACCGATGAGGTCTGACGCAATGCATCCGATTGCTTCAGCTAGAATGATACCGGTCCTTGTCAAATCGGGAAAACACTGACACGCTGGCACCAGGATGAACAAACGCATAAACAAAGATATACCAAAAATCGACGGCTCTAGATACCAATTGTCAGGTTCCAGGTCAAGAACTTGATGGTAAATTAAGTGGAATCTGAGAATTTGGAGAAGAATAGCACAACAAAGAATGAGGTTTCGGCTATGATTCAGTTTCATTCATTATCCAGCTCAATACATGGCCGCAGGTCTCAGCAACCGCAGGGCGCAGGCCCAAGCTCATGGCACACAGGCTAAACTAAGCCCACCATCTAATGGCCCAACATTCCTTAGCCACTGCGCTTCTCAGCTTCACTAGTCATTGACGCGCGCCCATGCGCGCGGGCAGGGTTCGTGCCGCGGATATGGTGCCGGAAGTTCTAATGTCAACCACAATATAGTCTAAGGCTGAGATGGCATAGTGTAGCATATTCACAGATAAAGTCATGACACTTATCACATGTCACAGGAGAACTTGGTTAGCTAAGTTGTTACTGACAAAGGAAACATGCCAGGCTGCCAACCATGTCGGATTGCAGAGAGGAAATAAAACAACTCATAAGTATCTTTGCCTAAAGCAGGAACTCTCTTACTCTCTGTACATACAAAAACAGAGCAATAGTTAAAAAAAAAAAAAGCGTAGGGGCTCTGAGCAAGGTTTAAGCCCCAGAGTCTAAAGCATCGACCAGAACCAAATAAGCTTCCTTTTGTTGAACCAAGGTGGAGATAATGCTGTTGTTGAGCCAAATTGGCGATCATGGTAATAGAACAAATTGATTTGCCTGTGACAGAATAAGAACAATCATGAAAATTTTTTTAAGATCACAATACCACTTTTGGCGTGAGCTAGTTGCACACTAATTCAAAATTAAGAGCAAGCCATGACCAGCCATCCATGTTGTGACTCAAAGTCCAAACATATATATCTAACCTATGATTATCGAGTTGCACCGTCCTAGGACTACAAAAAAAGGATAAGGTAGTAGATATATGAAATAGTTCTGGTTCTAAAATTTGGTAGCTAAAGTTTTTTGAAATGAAGCAATCAATCTGCCAATTGATAAAATATTTGCAGCAATGTCTCCAAACCAAATAGATTGCTGGCCTTCACAAATGGATGACTTCCTGGAGTGCAACCATGTGGAAGGACTATATATTTGTCACTGTCTGCAATTTTACATTTTAGTCATCATTCATAAACCTAATGGTAGATTTTTACCTACAGGAGCCTACATGTATGTTTTACCTCAAAACTGTTACGAAATAGAATATGACACAACTAAGTTGATTGTATTGAGGCCTAGAGGGGACTATATATAGATACATGAGGACATAGGAGAGAACCCTAGACACTAGGAGATTACACTAGTACCCTAGACTGGATGTGCACGGTGGAAGCTATTAACGCCGACGACCTTCAGGCCTGCGGACATGCATATGGCGACATGGAGTACCATTTGAAACGGTGCTTGCACCAACAGAATGAACAAGGCAAAGCGATCTCACCGATGGAGAAAATAAAGGCAAATTTGAGACAAGAACAACTAGCGTCAAGGGATGGTGGACGTCGATCTCCTGCAAACGGCGGCACATCATGAACTGAGCACAATACAGCGAAAAGAAGGGAACCATCATGCTCGCAAGGTCAAGGTGAAGCTCCGTCTTACGGTGACGAGGAAACGTCGGAGATGGAATCGAGGAGACGACTCGACAGTGGCAAACCGTCGATGGCCGCTGCGCGAAGGGCGACAGTCGCGCTAGGGATTCGGAAAGGACACAGTGATGCGGCGCTGTGGTTTTATCCTGAAGACTCGGCGCAAACAGGGTCACGAATCGACGCACGACCGATTGTTGTCTGGCTCGGTGTAAATGACTGGCTCGAGACCGGGTCGGTGAAGAAGATGAATAGGTTGCGTCAGCCAAAAATAGAAGGACAGGGAAGCAGCTGCCTGCTGGTTTGGTCCTGACCATTTCAGCCCAGAAAGAGAAGAAGGAAGAGAATAAAAAGATGGGCATTGGGCCAACAAGAGAGAAAGGCCAAGAACAGCCACTCGGGCCAGATGACAATGACAGAAAAGCAATGGCCAGCAGGCCGAAAATGACAGAGAAAGAAGGAAAGCTTTTCCCTTTTCTTTTCTGAATAAAACTGAATGTTGCAAAACTTTTCAAATGAATTTGAATTCAGTTTCAGATTCAAACAAAACCAACAGTACAGAACAGTGCAGCAGCATGTATGCACAGAGATGCTTCTTGACCTACTATTGATTTTATTTTTATAAAATTTAATATTTGGCCTATGTTTAATGCCCACAAAAATGCATAAATAAATCAATTTAAATTATTTTAAAATTATGCAAATTTTAGGGCATGACAACTCTACCCCCCCTTAAAAGAATCTCGACCTCGAGATTGAATTGAGCTTACTCAAATAACTGCGGATACGCTTCCCTCAAAGCATCTTCACTTTCCCAAGTTGCCTCAGCCTCTGAATACCGATTCCATTGCACCTTGCACATCTTGATCACCCTGCTTCTTGTAACCTTTTCTGTTGTATCCAAGATTCTTATTGGAAACTCTTCATAAGTAAGATCCTTCTCAATAGTAAGTTCGTCCAAAGGCAAGTGCTCCTTCTCAGGCACACGCAAACACCTCTTAAGTTGAGACATATGGAAAACATCATGTACATTGGACAAATTCGGAGGCAATTCCAATTGATATGCCACTTCACCACGCCTCTCTAGGATTTTGAATGGACCAACATATCTCGGTGCTAGTTTACCTTTCTGGTTAAACCTCTTCACACTCCTCATAGGTGACACTTTTAGGTATACATAATCACCCACTTCAAATGCCAACTCTCTTACGCGAGTGTACGCATAACTCTTAACTGTCGAGATTGAGCCACCCTCAAATTTTCTCTAATCTTCCTTACATGTTCTTCGGCGTCTCTAAGCACATCCGGCCCAAACACTTGAGTCTCACCGGTTTGATTCCAAAATAAGGGTGTTCTACACTTACGCCCGTACAAAGCCTCAAACGGTGCCATCTTGATACTCTGTTGATAGCTATTGTTATAAGAGAATTCTGCATAGGACAAACTTTTATCCCAACTAGTACCATATTGCAATGCACAAGCCCTCAACATATCTTCCAAAATCTGGTTAATCCTTTCGATTACGCCCATCCGTCGAGGGTGGTAAGGCTGTACTAAAATTCAACCTTGTTCCCAAAGAATCATGTACCTTCTGCCAAAACTTGGATGTGAATTGACTACCTCTATCAGAGACAATCTTCTTTGGAACTCCATGCAAACATACTATCCTCTCCATGTATAGCTCTGCTAACTTAGCTCCTGAATCAGTGGTCTTGACTGGCAAGAAGTGAGCAACCTTAGTCAACCGATCCACTATTACCCAAATTGAATCATATCCTTTCTGAGTACGAGGTAAACCCACTATGAAATCCATGCCAACTTCTTTCCACTTCCATTCAGGTATCTTCATTGGTTGCAATAGTCCAGCTAGCCTCTGATGTTCGGCTTTGACACACGATGTATCACAAATAGCCACATACTCGGCCACATCTCTCTTTAAACCAATCCACCAATACTTTTCCTTCAGATCTAGATACATCTTAGTACTTCTAGGATGAATAGAATAAGTGACTCATGTGCTTCTCGCGTATTGCTTCTCGAAGGGCTTTTACTTCACACAAATCCTTTTTCCAAACCATAGAGTACCACTCTCATCAATGCTTGAATCCTGGCGCCTTTCCAATCACTACATTCCCTGCTATCTCCTTTAGTTTCTCATCATCAAGCGACCCTTGCGTATCTCTTGCTCTAAAGTGGGTGTCACTTCTATTCCCATAGCACTAGTAACAATACCAAGATTCAGATGTTCAAATTCTGCACACAACTTATCAGATATAGGTGTCGCCTAAAGCTCATTAGCATATCTCTTTCTGCTAAGTGCGTCAGCCACAACATTTGCTTTCCCGGGATGATACTTGCACTTCTAGATCATAATCCTTGATCAACTCTAACCAAACGCTGTCTCAAGTTCAAATCCGTCGAGTGAAGATGTACTTAAGCTCTTATGATCTGTAAAGATGTCAGTCTTATGCCCAATCAGATAGTGTCTCCAGATCTTTAGAGCATGAACAACGGTTGCTAGTTCTAAATCATGAGTAGGATAATTCAACTCATGCTTCCTCAACTGCCTTGAAGCATATGCAACAACTCTACCTTCCTGCATAAGAACACATCCCAAACCCAAACGAGATGCATCACAATAGATAGAGAACTTCTTACTCAAGTCTGGCAATATCAGCACCGGAGATGTAGTGAGTCTCTTCTTTAATTCCTCAAAGCTAGCTTGACACTTATCACACCACACAAACTTGGCATTCTTCTCTAACAAAGTTGTCATTGGTTTAGCAAGCTTGGAGAAACCCTCAATGAACCTTCTGTAACATCCAGCTAAACCAAGGAAACTACGGATCTCACTTACATCTGTAGGTGGCTTCCAATTCAGAACATCCTTTACCTTGCCTGGATCCACTGATATTCCACCACCGGAGACAACATGACCCAAAAAAGAGACTTCCTTCAACCAGAATTCACACTTCTTTGCGCTTGGCATACAACTTGTGCTCTCTAAGCTTCGCAAAACTAACCTCAAGTGTTCGGCATGTTCTTCTTCCTCTTGGAGAACACCAATATATCATCAATAAACACCACTACAAACTTATCCAGATACTCCATGAACACCTTATTCATCATATACATAAAGTAGGCAGGTGCATTGGTCAAACCAAATGACAATACGGTGTACTCATACAACCCGTACCTTGTAGTGAATGCTTTGTTTTTGGTATATCTAAATTCCTAATCTTCAATTGATGATAACCGAACCTTGAGATCAATCTTAGAGAACACACATGCACCTCTCAATTGGTCAAACAAATCATCAATTCTAGGCAATGGATATTTGTTCTTAATGGTAACCTCATTCAAAGAACGATAATCAACACACATCCGTTGAGTTCCATCCTTTTTATCAACAAAGATCACAGGAGCACCCCAAGGTGAAGCATTAGGACGAATGAAACCTTTCTCTTCCAACTCTTTTAGTTGTTTCTTAAGTTCTTCTAATTCATTAACCCCCATTCTATATGGACGCTTAGCTATAGGTGCAGTACCAGGTAACAACTCAATGATAAATTCAATGTCTCGGTCAGGCGGCATACCTGGCAAATCATCTGAAAATACATCTGGAAATCCCTCCACAACACGGCTCTGAGGTCCAGCATCTTCATCATCAAGCAGATTGACTATGGCAGCTGGTGGTGATTTCAATGCTACCTCAACACTGATTCGGCCTCCCTTAGGTGGTGTCAGTACCACAACTTTCTCCTTACACTGTATCACTGCTCCATGTTGCTTCATCCAATCCAATCCCAATATCACATCAATGCCAGAGGACCTCAACACAATAGGACTGACTGGGAAGTCTACCCCCCTTAAACTTTGCTGAGGGGCAGAAATAAGATGCTGGAATACCACCTCCCGGGGAATTTACTAACATTTGACTCTTCATGGCAACTACTGGAATGCAATGATTTCTAACAAATGCATGTGAAATAAAAGTATGCGAAGCTCCAGAATCAAAAAGAACTGTAGCAGGGATGGAGTTGAGTTCAAACGTACCCAGCATAACCGGGACCCTCTTGCACAGTCTCAGTAGACACATGATTCACTCTCCCATGCTTACCATTTGACTTGTGATTACTACTCTGCTTCTGAGGGGTTTGCTGATTCTGCTTGTTGGTACAATGATTAGCAAAGTGCCCAGGTTCACCACAACGATAGCATAACTGAGGAGTACTAGGAGACCCACTCTTCACGGGGATGTTGTTGGGTGCAGTGAGACGTGGAGTTTGATTCCCAAATTGCTGCGGGGAGCGCTGATTGCCACTTTGATACTGGTTTCCACTCTGATGTTGGTTCCAATTCTGACGCTGGGAGTACTGACTACGGTTCCACTGGCTGACTGATCACTGATACCTCTGCTGAAAACCATGCTGAGAGTTGGAACGGAAAGGAGAGTTACTTCCAGAACCCTATCCATGCATCTTTCTCTTTTTATCCTGTGACTGACGTTCATTGTCTAGTACAATAGCACTATTCACCAACTCTTCAAAGGTATCATATCTGTTGCCCTTCAACTGCAGCCTAAGGTCATAGTAGATCCCATTAAGGAAGTGACGTCGTTTATCAGCATCGGTTCGGACCTCATTAGGAGCATAACACGCCAGATTTTCAAACTGAGCGTGATACTCACTCACAGTCATATTGATCATCCTAAGATTCCTGAACTCTTCTGCCTTCTGCTCTCTTAAACCCTCAGGGATGTGGCGAGCTATGAAACTGTAGCGGAACCGACCAACTAATTTAATTACGAAGCGCTAATCAAGCTGACGTGGCAACTTAATTAGAACTTAGTAACCAAACTAGTCCGGTAGTCCGTGAAATCTCGAAGGATTTCAAACAACTCTACAACAAACCCGAATCCAAAGTTCAGCGGTTCCCGATTCACTGTTTTAATTACATTTCGCACATAGGATTTATTACAATCCAAATCATAAATAAAAGCGGAAGAAAACACTTTTGATGATACACACTCACACCTATACTTTTAAATACGGTGCCAGCTCAGGGTCGACTCCATCAACGGCAAGTAGATGAGGTATAAGAGTTGACTCGCCCGAAGTCTAATCCTCCCGTAATGGGATATAAGTCCACCGTGTCGCCACGGCAGTAATCTCCAACCTACAACAACATTGGGAATTGCACCACGAGTACATTGTACTCGCAAGACTTACCCGACTAAAAGAAAATAAAGACTCTTTGGTGGATGCCAGGCTTTATAGTGGGTTAGCCGACTCCTTTGTTTGCCAAAAAGATGAGCTTATTAATAATCATTTAGTGACAAAAGGACTCCCTAGCTTATCCAATTAAGTTGGATCCTGCCATTACTACGTTAGCACCTGCAACTACTTCATCATTTTTATGGTAGAAGCAATCAACATTATATCATACCGCATTGATTGAGTGATCATTAAACCATCATGAGTGAACATAACCAACTCGCATTTCAAATCTTATTTGCGGCACCGTAACTGCTCAGTCAAGTTATTCACTATCCAGGAACGATGGTGATTATAATCGATTGCAAACCAGCTGGCGGGTATTCCTCACACAAACCACACGACTCCCGTCGGAGTCGATTAGATCACCTTGATCTACTCGAGAAAAGACGCGGGATCAACAACTCACCACCATGACCAAGGAACTCCCGATGCCGAGGCTGAGTGAACTCATAGACTTGGAACACTCGTGAACTCATAGACATGGAATGCACCTCCCGGTATATGGATTTACAACGGGCACCTTGTTTACTACCACCCCCATCGTCGGCATGGATACCGGAAGTTGAAACCCGGCCCAAGTAGATTCTTGGCTTCGCGGTAGGCACTCCGGCCATCCCGGCTATCGTGAGGCCTGTTCAAAATGATCCGAGGACGCTCGTGTGCCATAGTATATTAAAGGTGATTTATCATGGACACATGGTTATGTTCATATCCAACATCTCACCAATCTCAATCCCAAGGGGTAGTAACACCTACCTCGCGAGTGATAGTCGATCACTCGGCTTCTACCGTTTAATTAGCAGGCCTAAGCATGTAGTCGATCCTGTACGTAAAAGTAGGATATTTCGGGTGGCAAGGTAGTCCTGATGCAACTATGGTTTCAAGCAATGCCTATAAACTTAATGCATCATAAGGAATAAAAGGACACAAAGTAAAACATTTGCAAACTTAGGAGGGATGCTCCGGGGCTTGCCTTATTTAGAAGATCGAGGTTAGAGCCCCAGGCACTCGACTATTCCAAGTCGGTTCCTGGTGCTTGATCACTTCTCGTGCGGATCTCCGTTCGTAACTTGCCCTTCTGGATCCTCGATTCCACGACGAATGTTCTACACGTGATCCTGGAATGATGCATGTGCATATGTATGAGTATGTGGTTGTCGGTGTATGCATGATCAAGGATGATCAAGTGATTCAAGGTGAACAACTTATTTAATCGGCTACACAAATCACTAGCAAACAAGCCCGTAAAGCCAAAAACTTAAATCTAAACATAATCATCCTAACCTAATCATCATAGCACACTAATTAACAATCATTCACACATAGCATGACTCATGTAAGCCATTAGCATTAAGCCCTACATACAAGCAACATTCATTCAAGCTTCACTAGCATTTAGACCTACAACTAGAAGTCTAGTAAATAAATCATAACTGTAGATTTATAAATCCTATGGACACAAAAGAGGACAATCTGGAAAGCTTATAAAATTGCCCATAAAACATCTCAAGACATCAGAGCCTAATTATTAAGTTAACTAGGCTCAAACCAGAGAATATCAGGACTGAGTCCTGACAAAACAGCATTGTAACAATTCTGCCATTCATATTGCAACAGCTATAACTCCTAGATTATTGATCCAATGACCACCAAATTTCAACAGTAGATGGATACACTAATCAGCTACCTATCATATGAAGACATGTTTCCCAGAAAACCAACCTATCATTAGGTTAGGCATGGCATCTAAGAATCGACTCTAATTTAACCACCTATGGGTTGAACAGCAACCCATAGCTAGACACATCCTAAAATGCTACAAAAATTACAGTAGGATACACATGGCAATACAAGCCCTTCATCCAAATTTCACCCCATTTGGATAATCCTACTGTCCTACACAAAAAGGACATGGCAGTACCAATTGGGGGACCTAAAAATAATTTGTACTACCAACTTGATCAAACCATGAAATCAATCATACTCAGAGCTACCTACTGACATACAAAAATTATCAACTCCAAACTAGGCCTCTATATATCATTTATGAGTTTTCTCAACAAACAAGCAATGAGACCACTTGAACTACAACTTTATAAAATTACACAGAAAGCATACATGATATAATTATCATAGGTAAAGCATGACAATACAAGGCTAACAAAATAAGAATCACATTTTTCTGAGCAACCTATGAATTACTATGCATTTCCTAAGATAATAAGCATTTCAAGAATTAAATCTAAACTCAATATGAAAGTATCTCAAACATGGCATTTCATATTTTCTATGCACAGAACATCTCATAAGAAAAATACTACAACTTGAATCACTCCATTTGGACAAATATTGAGCAGGATATGATTTTCTAAAGATTTGAATGAATTTCTGGAAAACCTTTTCTTAAACCCAAATAGGACAAATACTTTGCACAAAGGCCCCTGGCCTTTCCCAAAATCAACCGGGCCTGAATCTGAAATTCCCTGTGCCTGGGCATTTGGCACCAAGGCCCTTATGCTTTGTCAAATTCTAAGCACGAGCTCCCTGGAGGGAGAGAGCAGAGGAGGGCGGCTGAGCTCGCCGCGCCGGCTGACTCGAAGCTCGGCGGCGGCCTTAGGGCGGTGGAGGAGCGTCGCGTGGACCTAGTGCACCCGCCGGTGGTCGCCAATCGGACCGCGACGGCCCGTGGCGGCGTGGCCACGCGCGCCGGTGGTCCGACGGCGCCGCGGCTCGACGGCGGCAACTTCCGGCGACGGATTCCCACGGCGAAGCGGCATGGGAGGAGCGGAGCTAGATGGCGAAGACGGTGGTGGATTCAGTTAAGGCTGGGGAGGCGCGGAGGGGAGGATGCGCCGCGGCGGTGCATTAGCGGCGTCCGGTGCCGTGGTCTCGCGCAAAAGATGAAGGGCGAGCGGGCGCAGTGGCGGCCAGGGGATGGAACGCGGCCGTGCGAGCTGTGGCTAGGTGGTGGCAGCTGCGGTGGCGACGTGCCGGTGGCGCTCTGGAGCTTTGCACCGGCGGCGATATGGTGGGCGGCGGTTTTCGTCGCGACGGGAGGAGGAGAGAGGATGAGAGTGAGGAGGGAGACGAGTGAAAATGAGAGTGAGAGGGTGGAGGTGGTGTCCCCCTCGCCCATGGGGCACCTGGCGCGGCAGAGGGACGAAGACGCGTGGGGGACACGCGGCGTCCAAGCTCTGCGGCGGCCGGGACGATATTTTTCCTCTTCGCCATTTCCGTGACGGCTATTGACCTTCCCTAACAGAAATGCTAATTCCATTACCTGACATACAAACTTTCTTACCCTATATCTCCTAAACTAAGCTGAATCAGGATAAACTTTCAACATGAAAGTTATTCCACTTGATGAGTAGATCATTTGATCCAAAAGGAGTTTGGTCAGATTCCTCCTAGATTTGGAGATATAAAATTCCAAATGAAAATGCCTCTAAAATTCCCTAAAATAGAAAAACAGTCCCCAAATCAGTCTTTTTCTGTCGTTTTGGAAATCTTCCACTCATTTTCATGAAAAGTGAGTATTGAGACTTTTGATCCTTATAAAATTCTACACCAAAAAGGTTTAGGGCACATCACCATGCAAAGCTCCTATCTAGTCCTTTTGAAACGGTCAAAGCGAGACACTTTTATAGGCCTAACATGATCAATACACATGGAAGCAATATTAACCAAAGTTGTTAACATAACACTAGGTTCATTTGGTATCCTAATCATGTCTAGATTATTTTAGTGGTCAATCATCAAGCACTTGTATTACTTTATCATAAGCACAGCGAATCAAGCATAATCAAGCATCAAGGTGAAATGCATGTCAAGCTGTGATGCACTGCAAATGATATGATTATGATGGTGATGTGCAGAGCTAAACCATGATTAACATCGTGGATGTTACAGAAATCTTCTTTGAACTTCTCCCAGGTGAGAACAGGAGCATTGTTGGGGCGAGCAGCTTGATATGATTCCCACCAAATCTGAGCAGCCCCCTGAAATTGCCCAGAAGCAAACAACACCTTCTCTTGATTGTTGCACTGTGCAAGGTCCAGTTGCTTCTCCACAGCATGAAGCCAATCATCAGCCTCCATAGGATCAATAGCATGAGAAAACATTGGAGGGTGACCTTGCATGAACTCCCTGCGTTTGTTCCTTAGTGGTTGTGCTTGTGGTAGACCTCCGGCTGCATGGTTTGTACGAACTGTGTCATGGCATGCATCATCTGAACTGTTGCTCCATCGGGTCCTCTGGAGTTATGGGTCCACGGCCTCTGCCCTGCCTCTACCTCTGCCTCCACGAGCAGCCATCTGTTATCCAACACAAAAATCAAAGCTTAGAGAGATTCGGGTTACAAATCACTTATATAAAAATAAGGATTGCAAATCTGAAAATTTCTGGGCAAGCTTCAATTTCAGTAGTATAGAAAATCAGTCATATCTCGAGATCCAGGTATCAAAAAGAGAAGCTCTATACACGGTTGGAAAGCTTATGAAATTCTCTAAAACTGTTGTTTAGTTCACACAACTAGATTCTGACATTTAGTACATCAAAATTAGCAGACAACAGAAACTGTTCAGCACTTTCCAGACAGCACAGAACATCAGATTGCGACTAGCATATCTCCCAGACCAGAACAGATAATGACATGATTCTTGTGGCATTGGTTAGGTACACAAGTCTAATATATTCCAGAAAATTTTCATAACCATTGCATTAACCGATTTGGAGACATAGCAGGAAAATGACAGGCTGCTCCAGAAAACAGCAAGCATAGAGACGGGATAGACCAACCCAACTTATTTATTCAAGATCGTAACATAACATGCTTAACAGAAGAACTTGTAGACATGCCTACAAAGCTCCAGCACTCACACAAAGATCCAAATCACTCATAATACATCATCATAATTCACTCAAGCACTCAAGGTTCACAACCACCTCAAACGACCCGACTAGACTCGACTCACGATACTAGTAACGCTTTTATTACATAGGGACTTTATAAACCTATGGTGCACCGTTATTCTTGGGAGATTCCTCGATCTTCTCAAAAATCTTGGGAAGACCTAGCTGGGCACGGAGGCGATCTATCTCAGCGCTTTGAGTCGAGTTGTTCAACCTCTCATATAGAAGCTCATGCTCCAAAGACTCCATCTTGGTGACCAACTTTTCAACGAGCACTACTGTTGCTTCAAGAGTCTTTGATTGAAGAGTTGGTGTGGTGACTTTAGCAGCATCTATGAACCAAGTTGCTTGCTTTGGCACGTAGTATGGATAATGCGTGAGTACATCATTAGGAAAGCCGGCGTGTGCGCTCTCCAAGGTAGTGGACAAGCGCATTATACGCGCATCTTCCATGCTTTGTTAAAGTAGCTCGTTCCACCAAACCGTAGTGGAATGTCTCCTCCTTGTAGACCTTCATGATAGGATCAAAAGACTTGACTTTCAGCTCGGTATCCCGTATGGATTCCACATAGGGTGTCTTTTCTCCACACGGTACTCCAACTTGGCTTGCCATTTGCGTGATAACATGCTAGTGTCTTATCGGAGATCATTGAAGAAGGCATCACTCTTGGGAGTCTTGAATTGTGTCTCATGTGTCCAACCCAAATGTACGGGACCGACCGGGATTGCTTCTTCACCAAAGGCAACTCCACGTGGCATCTACAGAATTTTGGACAAAGTTAGTAGAGTCAATAAACTTTCACAATAGAGTGGTGATAGAGCATAAAATTTTCACAAATAACAAGACTGAGAAATAAGCATGAATCAAGTGAAGCAAGGAAAAATAAGACGACCATTCTAACTAGGCTTGCGTCCTACAGTCAACAAGGAGCTGGTACCAACTTGTCACACCCCAATTTTCAGGACAAAATGGGATATATAAAAGCCTTATGTGCGCCCCCGGAAGTCACACACATAAGTTTACAAATCGATAAACAATACCATCGCAATGTTTATTACATAGCGAATAGATAATCATTACATAGTCTCATACATAAGAGTCTTGATAAATATAAAATGGCTACCACTCTCGCGGAAGCTTCAACCACAGGGACGAAGTTGACTGGTGAACATCAAGCCTAAAACTCATTACGGTAGTCCTCATTCCATCCTTGATCTGTTACCCATCCGGGATTTTCCAAAATTGAAAGTAAAGCAAGAGTGAGTACACAACCGTACCCAACAAGTATAACTAAGGGTTCATGAGGGACAAATAGCTGACATGGTTAACTGCGATTAGCTTTTAGTTATATAACAAATTTGGGCAATTAGCATAAACAAGGTAGAATCATTCCCAAAACCACATGATCACAAGACAGCGGAATAAATGAATTGCACATAAACCATTAAATGAATATAACAGATTCCCTCAGTTTTCCGGGCCACCCGTAACCGTGGGCACGGACGATATATCGATTTAAACTCTGCGCAGAGGTGTACACTTTCACTAAGAGGTATGTTTTACAATTACATGGGTTAATTACT
The DNA here is from genome assembly GCA_018135685.1 of Themeda triandra. Taxonomy (NCBI): domain Eukaryota; kingdom Viridiplantae; phylum Streptophyta; class Magnoliopsida; order Poales; family Poaceae; genus Themeda; species Themeda triandra. The sequence goes on along the minus strand of JAENPR010000043.1, from coordinate 1,167,213 downwards.
CCCAAGTCACCGCAAAACATATAAAGTCACCCATAGGTTCGTCTAACCAATTAGAGACGCGTAAACATCAGATGTAGGAACCCCCCTTCCAATATGGCACATTCCTTCCCGGCTATACACATAAGGACATAGGCTGTCCTATACCCAACTCGCAAACCACTAACTAGCTAGAAAAGGTCCCATGAGCAACTAGAGCCAGAGCCATATAGCCCTCGTAGTTGTACGAAAAGTCCTAGCTTTTGCCAAAGGATTACAATCATCTTATATGGTTAACACATATTCAATACTTCAGCACACATGATCATGGTTAAAGGTTTGCACTAGCAACATTCTACCCAAATGCATATAACCCAAGGTTAACAAGGTAAAAGTATTCAATTGCTAGGAATTCCCTAATTAGGCATCAAAGGACACATGCAAAATGAATTATGTTGTGTATCATGAATAGGACAACAAGGAAGGTCCTTAGCTATACTTGCCTTGGTTCTCAAAATACCCCTGCTGATCCTGCTATTCTTCAAAATATTATTGATCTCCAACGAAATCCTCACCGTCTGAACTCGATTAACATTAACAAGCAACACCACGCAATCATCCGAGCATACATACACAAGGCAAACAAATGACTACTATTAGAACAATACACCAATCATAATAAAACAGAATATAAAACTCTTAAAATCATTCTTTTTGTTGCCACGATCATATTGACGCGAAAATCACCGAAATCGGATTTAAAATGAAGAAGATATGCTATTTTTAAGCTCTGAATGGCAAAACTGTAAATAACTGGAAAACGTATTTTTAGTATGTTAAAAACGTAACGAATCTGGATCATGACTCAGGATGTATTTGTGTATTTCCATATTTTCTTTTGTGAAGAAAAACGGCAAGAAAACAAAGATGATGTCATGATGTGGTGAGCAAAGCTAAATCTGACATCAAGGCAAGCAAGCAAGCAAGCATGGTGCACGGTGGAAGCTATTAACGCCGACGACCTTCAGGCCTGCGGACATGCATATGGCGACATGGAGTTCCATTTGAAACGGTGCTTGCACCAACAGAATGAACAAGGCAAAGCGATTTCACCGATGGAGAAAATAAAGGCAGATTTGAGCTAAGAACAACTAGCGTCAAGGGATGGTGGACGTCGATCTCCTGCAAACGGCAGCACATCATGAACTGAGCACAATACAGCGAAAAGAAGGGAACCATCATGCTCGCAAGGTCAAGGTGAAGCTCCGTCTTACGGTGACGAGGAAACGTCGGAGATGGAGTCGAGGAGACGATTCGACGACGGCAAACCGTCGATGGCCGCTGCGCGAAGGGCGACAGTCGCGCTAGGGATTCGGAAAGGACACAGTGATGCGGCGCTGTGGTTTTATCCTGAAGACTCGGCGCAGACAGGGTCACGAATCGACGCACGACCGATTGTTGTCTGGCTCGGTGTAAATGACTGGCTCGAGACCGGGTCGGTGAAGAAGATGAACAGGTTGCGTCAGCCAAAAATAGGAGGACAGGGAAGCAGCTGCCTGCTGGTTTGGTCCTGACCATTTCTGCTCAGAAAGAGAAGAAGGAAGAGAATAAAAAGATGGGCATTGGGCCAACAAGAGAGAAAGGCCAAGAACAGCCACTCGGGCCAGATGACAATGACAGAAAAGCAATAGCCAGCAGGCCGAAAATGACAGAGAAAGAAGAAAAGCTTTTCCTTTCTTTTCTGAATAAAACTGAATGTTGCAAAGCTTTTCAAATGAATTTGAATTCAGTTTCAGATTCAAACAAAACCAACAGTACAGAAACAGTGCAGCAGCATGTATGCACAGAGATGCTTCTTGACCTACTATTGATTTTATTTTCATAAAATTTAATATTTGGCCTATGTTTAATGCTCACAAAAATGCATAAATAAATCAATTTAACTTATTTTAAAATTATGCAAATTTTAGGGCATGACACTCCCTCAATGCATAGTTTCACTGCCAGTTTCACATACTATTTAAAGCTTCTATGGCACCACCGTTGTCTCTCTCTCATCTCTTCCACCAATGACCTTCCTCCATGCATGCGGATGAAATAAAATAACACTCTCAATGGAGGTTCACACACTTTTCAATGTTTTGGAAACACCGCTATATAGTTTCACCATGGTGAAACGAATTCCTTCTCTCTTCTCCCAATTTCATACAATTTCATGCAAATGCTGACATGACAGTCTATTTAATGTGCATGACATTTTCGTAAAACCTCCATTGAGACTGGTCTTACTGTAAATTTTCTCTTTGCATTGCTACTAGTATGTAGTATTTTGCGTGAGGTTTAAGTTTAATTAACTCATATTCTTCCCTATTTACTTGTGTAAACGTTTTCTCTTCATACCAATCTTGTTTTTATCTTAAGAAATGGGCCCCACCTTTTTGTCTGCATGCATCTTTCTGTGTTTTGCCTAAAAAACAGCACTAGCTTTTTTATTCCTTAATCTAAAAAAGACTTCCTGTGTCTTATTGTCAACCACAACATTTTTTTATACTTATAATAAAGTGGGTAGCAATATTTTATGCTAAAATAGAGACAGAGCCTTATTTATTCAGGCATCCATGGTTTTATGATGACGAGGATTTCATAATTTTACTTTTACAGTTGCTGCACGTTATGGATTTGACTGTAGTTTTTTTTTATTTCCTCTTTGAATTAACCCAGCAACTGATTTCCCCAAATGACGCCAGGTTCGATCTTATCCGCTCAGATGGACAGCTGTGAAATGTTCAGGGCAAGATGGCCAAGCAAAACAGGTGGGTACAGGTGCTGCAATTTTTGGTACGTGTGCTGCGATAACTTTACTGCACAGGTATTTCCCCAAGCTCCTCTTTTTTTAAAAGAAGAAGAAGAAGGAGGAGGAGGTATTTCCTTGAGTTCTCTTAAAGCCGTCTTCAGACTGGAGACTTTTTTCTCTGTGATTTTGAATATTCAAAAGAGGCACTTTGGGAAAGCTGCGTTACCAACCGGTATTAGGACATTCACCTCTACCATAGAGTCCAAGACTATTTATTCTTGCTCTTATTTGTTTTTCTTTGTGTGCGGTATATTTATTGAAGAGAGAGGCAGAAAAACCAAAACTGTAAGTCTTATTTAGACTCTAAGTTCACAATCTTCGAGGTAAATATCTGCATCAAAGAAAATGCGATAAACGGAAGGATAATAAATACTCTTGACTCGTGATAGAGTCTTGCATTGGGATTGCCCTTAGTAGATAGAATTAGTACATGAAAACAACCAAACACATAACCCTTCTTTATCTGTCAGTTTAACATGCACGTTAACTTTTAAATTTAATATCTGTTGTTCACAAAAGAATAGATTTATTGCAATCAAATGAATCATTACACTGTTCATCATTTAAATATGTGTTATCATTGTTTTCGGAACCTAGTAAATTGTAAAATGTGTGGTAATCAAAGTTGTGCAGTGTAGGCATAGTATTGTCAGTGGAGATGGAGTGAGCAGTAATGAACTGTATGGTACAAACCCCAATGTGCTTTTCTCTTACCTGCTTCACCATTTTTTAAGTCATTCAAATACAAAGCTTACGAAAAATACCTCTGTAATTCGTATTTTCCTTTTAGTGAAATACAATTATTTAAACTATCCTTTTATTTATCTTATCCATTTTCTGTAGATAATTTGTTGTCTTTATTCGCTTACTGTTCACTAGAGAGAAAAAATGAAAGTTCCGTTGGACTCTAGTACACTTTTGCAGTCCAACCATCGGATGGTCAGCCAAAGGAGAGAGAGGATCACTGAGCCCCAGCAAAACCAAAACCCCGCCATTCTTGTGCCGTTTCTGCCCCAAAAATCTCTCTCCTCCCTCCCTTTTCTCCCTCTACTAATTTTCCCCCAATTCAAAATCCAATCCTTGATAACTTTGGTATAATACCTGGTGCCTGCTAGTAACCACAAATCCAAACTAGACTAGGTGTCTGTTCTTGTCCACCTTCCTCTGCCAAAGGAAACCAAATCAAGAACAAGAAATTTTTACCCAGCTGTAAGTTCCAACCAAGAAGAGAGCCCTTCGAATTCAGTATGGAGGGAAGGGAGGGCATTGCAGTGGCAGCAGGTGGCCATGAATCCGGCCACCACGGTCTGTTCGGAGCAGACATCTCCATGACAGAGGCAGCGAAGGGGTACCACTTCTCTCCCTCCTCGCCGTCGACGTATTCCCCCACTCCGTCCCCGCCGCCACCAGCTGCTACGGCGGCGGGCCATGGCGGGGAGGACGCCACTCCAGTCCCGCTGGCCTGGAGCCTGGGTGGGGACGACACGCCGAGCGAGGCCGCCGCCGGGAGCAACGGTGTGCAGACGGGGACGGCCGCGCAGGCCGAGCACGCCAGCCTCAGCTCCGGACGCCGCCGGGGCCGTCCGCGCGGTTCCGGGCCGCGGCAGATCCTCGCTTCCCTAGGTCAGTCTGCCGCCCCTCAAATGCAAAGCTTCCTCATTTTCCTCTTCAGCAGCTCAAAGATTTCATTTTTTTTTAATTGCAGTTTCTTGGTTCTTGCATTGTTTGCTCCCCTTGTTGATTTCTGTTACATTGCTTGGATGGGGTCCAGTTAGGGTGATGTGTAGTAGTATGTGCTTTTCACAACATTACAAGTCAAACATCCGTTACCTGTTACCACAGTTCTTCTGTTCGTCGCATTCATCTTTTGTGTTATTAATTGCTAATGCGATTCTCATGTTTTTTATCCCCTTTTTCCTACCAATTTTTTGCGTGCATTCTCTCAGAGATTTTTCTGGGTGGCTTACCTAATCGACATAATCTTTAAATTTCTCACCGATTAGCCGCGATTAAAGTCTCTTTCATCATTGATTGAGTAGTTAAATTTCTTAAAATTTCTTCATTTCGCTGTCTGAATGGTGTTCATCCAATGCAAAAGGGGAATGGTACGCGCTGACAGCCGGAGGGAGCTTCACGCCTCACGTGATCATCGTGGGTACTGGGGAGGTAAGACATGTGTTCCATCATCATCATCGGCAGCGTCATGCTTCTGTGCAGACTACAGCTAGTTTGGCATTGCTTGACTAGTGTGCAGTGCTTGTCTTAACGGTGTCACTGAGCTCTCTTGTCCAATTCGTTGGTAGGATGTGGCGGCGCGCATAATGTCGTTTTCTCAGAAGGGTCCACGCTCGGTCTGCATCCTCTCTGCCAATGGGACAATCTCTAATGTAACACTGAGGCAGCCATCTGGTAGCACCTTCACCTATGAGGTATGGACTGTTGAGTGTTAAGTACTCTTTGTATCTTGTCATTCTCCTTGATTGCAATGTACCGATTATATATAGAAAACTTAGAAGTCCTCCCTGGACAAATTCAGTGTACTTAGTTTTAAACTTGTCTATAGGCACATCAAGCAAAGTGGCAATGTGTTGAAAAAACAGCAGCCTTAATTTGCTTTGGTGTCGCGGTGATATAAAAAATCTCGACCACCAAATCAGACATAGATTTAGCAATGCAGGTCACATTCTTTTTGACTTGATTGCGGTGAGTATCAAACAGACAAGCACTGTCATAGATTCATCAGATGCGAGGCTATTGTGTCCCTTCGATTTTCTTCTGTATGCCTCTTCCACCTTCTGTGCCTCTGTATGTCCACTATTGATGTGATTTATTTCAGGCACCAGGAAGACTTTTTTAAGTTCTGATTCTAACTGTAACAATACACAGAAAATCATGAAAGGTATAAATGGCCATGGAGCTTGTAAATTCTCCCATCTGCATGGAAAGTGACAATTTTCACCTCCAAGTTGTTCCATCGCCCTAGGATCACAAAGATGCTGTGGGATTTTGTATTCTAGTGCCATGCCCATGAAATTTTTTATTTTTGTATGAATTTTTTTAGTTTGAGTTTGTATCCCCACTTCTGCACATGAGTACATATTTGTATGCATTATGGATATACCAAATTTTAAAAAACATTATGACCAAAATACGTTTTTTGAATTAGTTTCCATGTTTTCACCTTGTAGGTGGTTTCTAGCCTGTATTTTCCTGCGAGTTTGTGCTACTTGTGTTTAAAAGGCACTGATGTATTTTGGTCTTTAGGGTCGTTTTGAGATTCTGCAATTGATGGGCTCCTTCACCATGGCTGAGGAAGGTCGGAAGAGAACCGGTGGGCTCAGTGTCTCTCTTGCTGGCCCTGATGGCCGTGTGGTTGGCGGTGTAGTGGCTGGGATGCTGCGTGCTGCAAGTCCTATACAGGTAAATAACTGAAATCTTAACCAACTTTTGGATGCAGTCACTCTAAACACATCAGAACACAAAACATTCATTCCTTGTTGATTCTGTGCAATCTGTGCCATATTATCAGCTCACGGATTGATGGCAAACATTGAGCTATGTATGGCCTGTTGATTCTCTAACAGAAAACTCGGCATGGCAGGTGATCGTGGGGAGCTTCCTGCCCAACAGTCTGAAGCAGCATCAGAGGAGGATGAACTTGCATCAGCAGCGGCAGCCACCGGCTGTCCCGGCACTACCGGCACCACCAGCACCTGTGGCTTCCCCTTCTGTGCTCACTGCCGCCATGCCAATCTCCCAGGCAGGTCCCGGCAACGGCTTCCACCATGCACCGCCACCCTCCGCCGCGCCTCCCCAACCCCATGGCAGCTTGGAGCACAGCACCATGAACCTGAACACGACGACGGGCTTCAGCATGGTTGGCTGGCCTGCGAGCTCCCCGCCCATGCCACACATGGCCTCTCCTGATATCAACGTCAGCTTGACACCGCAGGAGTAGAAGAGAGGAACTGGTTTATGGCGGCTGACTAGTTGCCGTTTTCTTTTGTCGCCTCATCCCTGACAGGCTGACACATTTTGGTATGTAGGGCATGGCTGTTGAAGTAGATGCTAGAGATTAAGGACGGTTTAGCCAATATCAGTAGGATGTGGTAGATGCTTTTAACTGTAAGATGACAGTTTCTCAAACAGTCTGGACAGACTATTGTCCCGTCAGTGGCAGTTATCTTAATTCTGCTTCGTCCATCATTGTGCCATTGCAGCGGTCCAGTTTGTTATCCTGAATTCCTGATCTATATCTTGTTTGTGTCCATGTTTGTGCTCTGCTTACTGAAGGTTCTTGGCACGATTCACAGCTCAATGCGACAAGCAGTTACTAGTAAGAACCTCAGCAGTATTATTGCAATATGACTCCTTATCCCCCGTCTTATGGAATGCCCCCAGTAAGGAATGTGGTTTTTTTCCTCCCTCCAACATATAAGTCAGTGTTCGGCTGATAGTTTCTAAGGCTGATGGTTAATAAGTTGGGCTCATAAGTTTAAGAGAAGTAGCAATTTTTCTAATAATCTTTTCTAATACCACAGTCCCCAAATCACAAGAAACACTGTACCATGTTTCCCAATAACTCAAAAAGTGATGATGTACAAGCTACCCTATATCAACACTTTAAAAAGTTTATTTGAGGGAATGCTAAACATGTTTTAAGAGCATCTCCAAGAATTCCAAGAATCCCAGTCTTGATTTTTCATCGAGATAGGAAAAAATCACGCTCCACCGACTCTCTTTAGCAGAGATTTTAAAAGCAGTAAAAGAACACAACATATATATTTCTATTTTTTTCTCGAATACGCAAGGGCATTGTGTATCTTTATATTAACAAGAAAGAATATTTATACAAGAGAAGCCGTCCCTCGGCCCGACCAACACCTTGAATAACATATACTTCCATTTTTTTTAGCCACAGAAAAAACGAGATTCTATTTTAAGAGCAGATTTAAAACGGTTAAAGAATTTAAGAAATATAGTTTCATGTTTTTTAGCCACGTAATAAAAAAACTAATAAAACTATTGAAGCAATTGCACTCAAATGGATATTTCCATTCCGTTCGAGCCCAGCCGAGGCGGCGTCGTCATCCTGACTCGTGACGCGTGCTCTAGATGTCGCCGTCTTCTTCCGCCACCTTCGCTCATCTTCTAGACTCCTCCCGCGCTCCTCCACCGCTCACCTCCACCTCCACTATAAATTTCACTCCGGGGCTGAGAGAGAACAAGACCCACCAGCGCAGCAGCTCAGTCCAGCACACACCATCTCATCGAATCGAATCGAATCGATCCTCATCTCTTGTGCGAGGTCAGCAGAGAGCAGCACCAATGGCGGCGTACATGCGCGTGACGCACCGCGACGAGGAGGGCAAGAAGGTGACGGAGAAGCTGCCGATCCCGGTGCCGCGGCGCCGGGACACGGCGAAGTACTTCGAGCGGAAGCTGGAGGAGCAGGGGCTCCACCGGTGGGAGCGGCACCCGGCGAACGCGCCGCGCGGGGTGGGCATCGGGACCCCGCCGCCCAAGTCCGGGCGCGGCGGCAAGTTCACCTGGGAAGGGCCTGGAGGCGTCGTCGAGGGCCAGCTCGACCCGGCGCCGCCCGCGCTCGACCCCAACGACCCCAACTACGAGGAGGACGGGGCGGAGGGATGGGGCGCGGAGGAGGAGGAGGAGAGGGAGGTGGTTGTTGGGGAGGTGGAGGTCGCCAAGCTCGCCGAGAGCAGGGATGGCGTCGCTAGGGTCGACGTCGTGCCGCTCCTGCTCCAGGAGCAGAAGCTGTAGACGCTTTTTTTTTTTTTTTCTGTTGTTTTCCGGAAGCGTCTCGACTCTCGACTCGGTGTGACTCGGTGTGTGCTGAGTACTCGGTATGTGCTTTTCACACTGAGAGTTACTCCCTCCAGTCCCAGAATAACACTAGTTATTATTCTCTCTATCTTAGAATAAGTGTTATTTTAGGTTTTTTGTACAAGTTTGGGTCAATTTGTATAAAATATATATAATTTTTAAAATTATAAATAAATTTATTAAAAAAATTAGACGTAAAGATCTTTCTAATGATATAAATTATTTAGTATAAATATTTATAGATTTTAATATATAATTATCAATAATTGTTTTCGGAAAGTGAGAACGACACTTATTTTTGCATGGAGAGAGAGTATAATTTACTCCTTTGTTTTAAAATGTCTGTTCTTGCGCTTCTTGAGAAACAACCCGGTAATTATATATTAAAAATATTAATATTTATAATATTAATATTTATAATACACAATTAGTTTCACCGGAAAGATTTTTGAATTTAGTTTTTTAATAAATTTATTTGGAGATATAAATGTTGCTATATTTTTTTTAAAAATCAAATCAAACTTCACAGGCGTACACCAACGACATGAACGACAACCGTCAATTTGGAACTACAAGCCATACATCTGTTACCTGTTACACAGATCTTCTGTTCATCGCATTTATCTTTTGTGTTATTAGTTGATGATAATGCGATTTCTGTTTTCCCTTTTTTCTATCAATTTTTGTGCACATTCTCTCTGAGATTTTTCATGGGTGGCTTACCTAATCGACCCAATCCTTGAATTTCTTACCGATTAGCCGTGATTAAGGTCTCTTTCATCATTGATTGAGTAGTTAAGTTACTTAAAAACTGTTCATTTCGCTGTCTGAATGTTATTCATCCGATGCAAAAGGGGAATGGTACGCCCTGACAGCCGGAGGGAGCTTCACACCTCACGTGATCATCGAGGGCACTGGGGAGGTAAGACGTGTTCCATCATCATCCAGTGGCATGCTTCTCTGTAGACAGCAGCTAGTTTGACATTGCTTGACTAGTGGGCAGTGCTTGTCTTAACGGTGTCGCTGAGCTTTATTGTCGAATTCCTTGGTAGGATATGGCGGCGCGCATGATGTCGTTTTCTCAGAAGGGTCCTCGCTCCGTCTGCATCCTCTCTGCCGATGGGCAATCTCTAATGTAACACTGAGGCAGCCGGATCCATCTGGTAGCACCTTCACCTATGAGGCATGGGCTGTTGAGTGTTCAAGTACTCTTTGTATCTTATCATTCTTCTTGCAATTCACCGATTATATGTAGAACTTGGATGTCCTCTCTGGACAAATTTGGTGTATTTAGTTTTAGAGTTGTCTATAGGCACCATCAAGCATAGCGACTTAGGTGCCAATGGTCCTTTTTTGTTGAAAAAAAAATGTCAACCTTACTTGGATCTTTCATTCGGACCTAGATTTAGCAATACAAGTCACGTTATTTTGACTTGATTGCAGTAAGAATTAAACAGACAAACACTGTCATTGATTCATAGGCAGGGGGGACTATTGTCTCTTCAATTTTGTTTTGTGCCTCTTCCACCTGTGCCTCCCGTATGTCCACTATTGGTTTGATTTATTTCAGGCAACAGAAAGACCTTTTAAAGTTCTGGTTCTACCTGTAAATGCATAGAAAATGTTGAAGGTATAAATGGCCATGGGACTTCTTAAGATATAAATGGCCATGGAACTTCTTAAGTCTCCCATCTGCATGGAGAGTGACAACGTTCATCTCCAGGTTGTTCCATTGCTGTAGGGTCACAAAAATGCCGTGCACATGTGCAATTAAATTTGTGGTACGTAGTACTTGTGTTTTAAGGGGCACTGATGTGTTTCTGATCTTCAGGGACGTTTCGAGATTCTGCAATTGACTAGAAATGTGAGATTCTGCAATTGACTAGAAATGTGCGCGGCGTTGCCGCTTTTGACCAGTGTATAGGCTGTTCAGAATGTTGATAGACCCTTTTTCCATGTTTTGTATTGGGATAAGCTTTTCTAGACTGTTTGAGGTTTAATCTTGCTTACTAATTACCTTTATTCTACCTGTTTCTTTTACAACTATGACCAACTAAGAATAGTAACAATGATTTCGTGAATTGAAAACTGGTAGCTAGCCCTTTGTTATAATCTCCAAGATGGGTATTCATCTGTACAACCTTGTGGAGTTGTAATTTCAAGAGTTGCATCTTCACTGCTAACATTTGAAATCTTTGAATTAGCATTAGTGTATCCAGTGGCGGAGCCAGAAACGGGCCAAGGGGGGCTAAATTGTAGAGGGCAGAAAAATTTTGCTCGACCAACACCGTACACTAAGAGAATTTGCTCGTTTTAGTCTAGCCTTTATGCTCTAGAAATCGGGGAAAAAATACAATTAAAAACTGTATACTGAGAATCCTCATTCGCACAAAATTAAGGCATGGGAGCTGGGGTTCTCACCGTGGAACTACCGTGGAGAATCGAGATTGGAGAGTGGCCGAGCGCCGAGCTGCTGCTGCTGCTGTGCGGTGCGCCGGCGAGGCCGTCGTCGCCGGAGGCCGGAGGGAGGAGGGGCCGTGCAGCCGGCGCTGGCGGGACGGGCCAGACAGGGGAGCGTGGCCGCACGGCGCGCGCGAGGGCTCGGCTGGCGCGAGCGGAGCGAGGGGACGCCTTCATCGCGGGGTGCGCGCGGCTCTCACCTCGGCGGCTCGGCCGACGGGCGAGAGCGAGAGGGGCGCCGCCGACGCTGGACAGGAGGGACGGGACGCCGGGATGGGAGCGCGGAGCGCCGAGTGTGACGGAGGGACGGGCGCCGGGCAGTGACGGCGCACACGCGGGGAAAAAGCAGGGGCTAGGGTTGAGAGTTCATGGGCTCGGGGGGCTAATGGGCTGATTTCGTATTTTTTTGACTACCTGCTCCCTTGCAATTTGGGCCACGCCCCGGGCTACAGCCCGGGCAGCCCGGGTGCCATGTCCGCCACTGAGTGTATCTGCTCTACACAACCTCAGGATGTTCATCACATGAGATCACATCACAGAGACGCTTATAAGCAGCATGAATGAAACAACAGGTAATAGCCTAGGTAGAGCTTGAGCACCACACTGCAATGTCGAGTACAGTTTGGGGTGCATTTCTTACATCCAGATTGCACGAAGACTTTCAATTCTAATGAACTTTTAACCATAGCGGTAGAAAAAGATTGGCACCATGTTACACCAATATCTTTGCACACACACACACACAAAAAAATAATCAACAAGCTTTACAAGTGCCTTTAGACATTACAGAAGTATTCAATATGTAAAATTTTGAATAAAAGAAATAGAGGATATGCAGGAGGGTAGGTGCCTCTGACTCGCACTGATTCATCTAATTCTGCACAAGTTTGGCCTGTATCACTAATGCAAGAATCAAAGCCTTAAATTGATTGCAAAAAAAAAAAACAGTATAAATAGTCTAACAAAATTGTAGGAAATATAAACTGAATTCAATTTGATGAACCATTTACGGAACCATATCTTTAAAATGGACTGAAGATTTTGAGGGTAAGGTAAAAAGCCTGAACTCGTAGATGGATCTTTTCTTGAATGTTAACTCGATTGCAAAAATTCAGAACTAATAATGTTCCATCATCCATGAACTTAACACAGGGCATGATATCTATACTTGCCCATACTAAATTTGACATAAAGCATAGTTTTGTGTGCAATATTATTGCCATCAAGGTCAGACCTCAATAAGTAACAAAGTAAACTTTTTAAAAAGGTCAAGAAACAATGACTACAAATTTCAAAAACACCTCCACATAGGATTGAGAACTGAAAGAGATGATAATGAAGTGTCAGCAATAGGACCTAACTGAATCCCAATTTTGGAAAGAAACATAATTGAAAAGATTATCATGCTTAGATATGAAAAGCTCCTCTTTTTTGCTTTCTGAAATCTTTAGAATGTATTAGCGCACTAATAATTTGTGGCAATATAAAAGGTAATGTATGAATATGGTGATGTTCGCTGTCATAATTCTCAAATTATAGTAGAACAGGACCCTGGGATTTTTACCTGAAGTCCAAATAGTCGAGCTTATCTCAAAAAGAGTACATTTTGCTAAATCATTGATCCTGTTTTTACTTTTTACAACTCGTAGTTTCGCATTTCGCTCTCAACAGGCATCTTCTTGTCCTTGGGTATTGCCAATTGGTACCACCTGTAAAGGCAGACGACATGATATATAATATAAGTACTTGCAGTTACAGATAGCAGTCAAGTTCATTTCCTGATTACATGTAATTATCTAACAATGTAAATTAAGATGGGAGATGTAAACAATCAACAATAATGTAAAAAAAAGTCAATCAGGATTTCAGTGTCGATGTAGTCTTTGCACAACAAAAGAAGTCTTTTGTTTGTTAAAATACTTCTAAAATGAAATAAGCAACACCATCGACAGAGATTGAATAGAGGTTAAAGTGGTCATGGCCACATCCTTGCCACTAAGTGAGGAACTGAGGAAGCCCAAAGTCCGAAATGTTCAGAGAAAGCACCAAAAAGTGCTGACAAATCAATATTTGGTAAGATCAGCCAAAAAAAGATCTTAACTATTAAACGTGTTTTACTGTGCAGTAGAAAATATATAGCTAACCAAACAAGCTTATGAAGTTTAGAGAATTTATGCATCCAATAAGTCAAACATAATTGCCTTTGTTCTCTTTGAAACACTACACATAAATTCCTTTCTTTCCCAAGTTCAGAAGATAACGACAATTTCAAACAATAGTGGAAAAGCACAAAAACATGGAAATACTCAAGCAGGTAACATTGTAGGCTTGCTTAGGTATTTGAAGTCTGTCAGTGACATGCCTTATTGGAAAAGCACAATAACATGGAAATACCTAAGCAAGCCTACTTCAAATACAATGATGCTTAGGTATTTGAAGTCTGTTAGTAACATGGAAAAGCACGCCTTATACATGTACGGGTAACATTGTAGTTGTATCGACTTGCTACCTTATAAGCAGGTAGGCTTTTAGTAACATGTGCTATAGCAATAAGGGTGATGTAGAGATAGCAGACGGGCATGTGTAATGTAGAGACAGGAAGCAGATTTTCAGGGTGAAGATACTTGGACATTGGTTATGAATCATCAGGCTGGGAAGGAAAATTGAAAAGATTATGTGATCAGTTTCATACCAAAAAGAATATATTTAATAAGCAGGCACCTGCTCCTTACGATGCTCACCATTTGGCTCAAGGTCTCCTTGCATTCTTTTCCTGTTAACAGAGATAGTTGCTCCAAGTTCTGAATTGGCAAAAAGAACACTGGATCATGTTTGACTTCTCGAACAACTGCCGGTATCAATGTGCCTATTCATAGAAGGGTAGTGCAAAGGAACTGAAGTGTGTTTTTCAGCAAGGTTCTGTGGGATGGAGGTGCTCTTTAATTCCAAATGATACTTGGAGTGTGGGCTGAATATTGTGGTTGGATTCAATACAATTAAAAGAAAGATAACATATCTGAATTTCTTTTTAGCACCAAAGTGATCAGTTGAACTTACTTTGACTGATGAGTAGCAACCAAATGTCCAGTTCGCAACTCTGTTACTGAAGAAACATGGGCACGGTTATTTGGTTAGCAACAAACTTTGTTGTACAGGCAAACCATCAAGCAGGCGGTGTGCATCATCCATGACTGAGGCACTCTAAGCAGAAGATGGGATTGGATTGGAGAGAGATAAGCACCAAGATGTCCAGTATGGGTGGCCGACGTCGCGGGCGGCGGCGCGTTGCTGCACGGCGCGGCTGGCGGAGGGTGCAGACGGCGTTCCGGCTGGGAGCCGCGGGCGGACCGATGGCAGCGGCCTTCGGAGCCGCGGGCGGACCGACGACGCCACGACGGTGGTGCTACGCTACGTTCTGGCGCTCTGGCGCAGATCCTGGGGTGGAGTTTGAGCAGCAGCGTCCTCGACAGGTTGGCTCCCCCGCTCGGGCCGGGATGACCGAGATCGGAGAGGCCGGGGCCGTCGCGCCTGTACTCTGCCTGCGCCAGGTCGTCTCGCCCACCCGCTCCGGGATGGCTCTAACTGGCGGCCGCGCCAGGGTCGCCCGTGTCCGCCGCGCCCGCACACCGCGTCTGTCGGGGTTGGCCGGGAATCCGGGATGGTCGCTGGCGCCTGGAGGAGGGAGGTGGAGTGGAGGTGCGCGAGTCGCCGCGAGCGGGTTCGAGAGGTTTCGGATCGATGGCTGAACGGGTGAGAAGCCCGATATGATCGCGATCGGACGGTCCCTATGGCTCGATGGCTTGATCGGACGGCGAGCGGGCTAGCGGGCGACGTGGCCCGATCCGTTAGCCCTCTTTTGGTGCAGAAATCGTTTATAGAGACTAGAAATGTTCGCGGCGTTGCCGCTTATGGCCATTAGGACCTGTGATATTTTTGCACTGCAAATGTATATCAACCGCAGATTTATCATTTTGTTGTCTATATGTTTTGATGGTGTTATGTAAGTAATATGTTTTTTAGTTGTTGAAATAGAGCTATCAGTTTTTTGAAAAAAGTAGGGGTAAAAGTATTTATTAAGGAGGGATGAGTTTAAGTAGCCGAAGGTTAATGTAATTATGAAACGAGGACAATTCGAACTTGAAACATGAAGAGTTCTAAACAGTTGGATTTTCTATTTTTTTGTTTTTTTATTTGTTGTTCATATTTGCCATTTAAAACATAGGTAAAAATATACAATTAAAACTTTGTGCTAAAATATGTTATATTTTTTATGCGTATCATAGATTTAGTCATAATGATTAAAACAAATTGATTTTATATTTTACGATTTTTAAAGTGTTTTACTATGCAATTTTGAAGATTCAAACAATTCGAACTTGAAACATGAAGAGTTCTAAACAGTTGGATTTTCTATTTTTTGTTTTTTTATTTGTTGTTCATATTTGCCACTTAAAACATAGGTAAAAATATACAATTAAAACTTTGTGCTAAAATATGTTATATTTTTTATGCGTATCATAGATTTAGTCATAATGATTAAAACAAATTGATTTTATATTTTACGATTTTTCTATGTTTTACTATGCAATTTTTAAGATTTAATAAATTTATTCATAAAAGAAAATAATAATAGATGTTTTTTAGAATTTTTTGGGTTTAGTAACTACGTAATTGAGTTAGGATGGATGAGATATAAATTTCGTTAGTTTATCAACGAAACATGAATGAGATGAGTTTAATAATTATTTTAGATTTTTTGGATGATGAAGAAGGGGTGGAAAATATTTGGATAGGCTCTAAAGTGGTTTTAGTTCATATAGGAATTTTTTCTGAAGAAAAAAGGCCTTATTTTTAATCTTCTGCGTACATTGTTTGTGTGCGCGTAACAATTTTTTTGATGAACAGTGCGTTAACAGTGCATGCGAAAGCGACCGCTGAGTGGTTTGAGCTGTGTGCACGTAGCAATTTCATGATGAACAGTATGTGAACAGTACATATGAAAGCGACCCGCGGAGTGTTTTGAGCCGTCCGTTCGAGATCCAATGGCCACGGATTTGCAGGCGACGTGGCCATCTTCTCTGGCCAGAGAACGTTGCACGTTTCGTATTGTAAAGATGGGCTCCTTCACAATGGCTGAGGAAGGTCGGAAGAGAACCGTTGGGCTCAGCGTCTCTCTTGCTGGCCCTGACGGCCGTGTAGTTGGTGGTGTAGGCGCTGGGATGCTGCGTGCTGCAAGTCCTATAAATGTAAATCTTACTGCTAAAAATCCCCAAATGATATCGTATCCACGCTTTCGGCCTGCCTCCCGCGGTAATGACCCCCCCCCCTCCGACTAATAGCCCCTTCTCCGTAGTTAACCGCGCCTCAAAAGGAACGGCGCCGCAGCAACCAGCGCCCCCCAATCCGTTCCTCTCGCTCGAAAGAACTGCCGCCCACGCATGACCCTCCGGCCTCCGCAGCTGATCTGGCTCCACGGAACCGCGCACCTACGCCCTCACCCTCGCCGTCGCCGGCTGCTCCTCGCCCTCCTCGGCGCGCAGCATCTCCACTCGGCGTCTTCGGATCGGCTTCGCTTTCGCCGTTGCGATTGCCCTCACCGGCGGATGCTGATTGCGGAGCCGTGGAGGAGGACGCCGCTGCCCCAACCGACCCCGGCACCCAGCCTCCACGTACTCGCTGCGAACGACCTCGTCGTGACGCTCCGCCGGCCGCGACGCAGACTTCGCACCTCCTCCCCATCGACCGGCACCCGGCCAGCCATCTCCTCCCTGCCACTACCGTGCTCCAGCTGCGGAAGGTGAAGACGCCGGCAGCGACGCTGACTCCGGCACCCGGCCTCCTCCTCCCCGTCGTCCTCGCCGTCGCGCTCCGTGGCCGCCCTAGCCCATCGCTCGTCACAAGTAAGTCCTCTGCTACCTTATGATTTAATACAAGGTGTGCCATGCCAACCGCTACTCATCCCTTCCTGCTGTGTGAAACCGAATACTCAAACCGAACAAGCTAATTGCCTATTTGTATTCCGATCTGATCTAATTACATGTAGTTGACTTACCGTACATGTGCACAGCCATGTCTTAATCTGTATTCCACTTCTGAAACTTTAGTAGTTTCCTTTTTCTATGACTTCAGTCAAGGTACTTAATTGGAGTAAAGAAAGGTGGTTACAAAAACCTCAACTCTGACAGGCACGAACTCTGTTTTTGTTGCTTTGTCTTTGTTGATACCTCGTGCTATACAGAGCAGAATGTGTGAATTGAGAGCAGGTGCTACACACATTCTAAACGATTTCTGTGGACACTATTTTCTATATTGTACCAAACAATTTCAGGGTATACTTGCAGTGTATCCAATTTTGAAAAGAGATCCATCACATAATAAATAATCTTTAGGACAAATAAGCATTAGTTGTGAGTGAAAGTAGTGAGGAAATCTAGATAAGGGCGAATTTCTAGATATATTTTCCAATATATTATCAATCCCTGATGATTACCCACCAAAAGTCCAAAACAATCAGGTGGTTTCCTGTATGCTTCGACCACCCCTTGAATTATTTCTCAATTAACGCTATTGCTGAGCTTTCTTGTAAAGTTTTGTTCTGCATGTAAAGTTTTATTCTGCAGTTAGTGCAGAGTCAATCTCATATTATCATTTCAAGTAGCTCGAGCATGTTTATATCCTGTTTCAATTAGCCATTTGTTTATGCACCTGATATCCCTTCTCCATATGCACTAGCTTGTTAAAATAAGTTCTTTTACATAGGTTTTTGCTTGGCTGCTGACAAAAATGTGTCAAGGGATTTTATTAGAAGGAAGTTCTTTATTATATTAGTACGAGATGTTTAGATACTTGGAAAGTTGGAATGCACCACGGTAAACTAGGGCAGACGATTTGATTTAAGTACATTACTCAAAATAGAGAAATCGTTTGGCTTGCATACGAAAAAGTAGTATATACATTCCTCTGGAGAGTATCCTATTGCTGTGCCTAAGTAGTATATATATTCCTTCTGAAGACAGAAAAACATCCATGGGATTAGAAAAGTCATTCACATTAGACCAACTGAACTGAGAAATTATCAAGGCTGTTGTACTGGCAAGATTCAGTTCATGTGGATGAATACCTCTGAGATGGCCAAGATTGAGATGGCCAAGATTGTCAGGATATTCCTTATCTCCTTGCTCAGCTCTGTTTGGTCATGTCTGAATGAGATTTTCTCTGAACTGCCTTTTCTGAAAATAGCATCAACTGGCTGTACCTGAATTGTATTTGCACTTAAGAAGCAGTTTTCAGCTAAATAAAAACTTGTTCCTTGGACGTTGGCATAGTCGCACATGCTGTGGACATCAGTGAGCATCCAAACCTCACCATGGTACTCACCCAAAGAGGGCAATCAAGTGACTCACATGCCGAACTGTAGTTTTTCTAATATCATGTAATTACTCTCCGACTTGTTTCTAATCTTTCATCTTTTAGTACTGGATTATACTGCTTGTGATTTCTAACGTCGCACTAAGTTTTGTGTGATGACTTCTTTTCTGCTGAAATTGTATTCACCATTATTTGCTTATGGGGTGTTCCACTATACTATTTTGTTCAAATTTATTTGCCTGTACAACTGCAAATGAGCAAAACGAAAATTCAAAATGAATTCATATTGTAAGCACAAATTTGCTTTTCAAGTCACACATATTAAAAGAATTTTAGAAGATTTTTATTTCATGTGTCTATAAGAATATCTTAAGCATGACATAAGCAAAACATGGAATACAGAGCCGTAGTAAACATGGTTATTACTTGCTAAAGTTGATTTGCTTCAGCACAATTCCCTGGAGATTTGAGTAATTTCACTTGCATGGTGTTCTGTGGAGCAGCAACCACTCTATTGCGTTGTTGCATATTTCTTGCTTGATTAAATGTCATTGTAGCAAGTTAGTTTACAACATATTGTACAGTGAACATGGAAATACGATGCTACCATATAATTACTTATGCAGTCCTGTTTTTATTTGCATGTGAGGTTATTGATATGAGTTTGTTCATAATAACAGAACACTTAATTTGATAAGTATTTTCAACTGATCAGTGTCCTGTTCGTCTATGATTGCGATGGTGGTGGTGTAGCAGCAAGAGGATTGGTACCAAAAAGGCCGGACTACGCTGTTGTTAAGGTCCTGCTGCTGGAGCAGCTGCAAAAGAGGCGGTACAAGGGTCCTAGACGTCTTGTTCTTCGATTCTTGCAGGTTGATATCGCTTTCATTTTGTTCAACCCAAAAGCACCTTCCTGTTCCTCCTCTTAAATACTTGGTTTGCTATATGGTTAGATGCCCAGTAGTTATTCTGAGCACCCTATCATTGTTCTAATTTATCCCTTGTCTCAATATATTGCTATTTGCTTGTACGGAGTCCTTTGGTGTCAAAATCCTTCTTACCACTAGGTTATTTGCCATATGCTTACATCTGACGCAAAATAATGAAGGTCCTACACCATTTCAAGACTTAACACTACTAATGGAGGTAAAGAAACTAAATCATTCTTGTACTATATCAAATTAAATGTGTTGTTTAATATTTTAATGATTATCAATATTATATATGGATATAACATTGTAGGAAGCGATGCAATGCTACACAGCACATCAGAGAAAGAGATAAGGCTCGTTGGCATGCAATGTCTCAAGAGAAAAAGGAATGATTCATACCATGCAAACAATGTTGATGATTAAGATAATTGACCTGTTCATATGGCATCAATGCCTACATTTTTATATTGGTGAATGTATCATTAGCTTTATATACAACGAGAGGATCATTGATGGATATTTGTTGTATTCTGATTGTGTTGCTACTATTTTAACTTACACATGCAAACATGACACCTGAGCAACGGCAGATTGTGCAAGGAAGAATATTACATATGCAAACATGACACCTGAGCAACGGGAATAAAGGCGCAAGCGACAAAGGCTTTACAATATGCAAAATGATGAATTCGACATCTATACCCTCTCTATCACGCAACTTCCAACCCGTACATCGGTTTTCCCTATATGTTGCATACCCGTAGCAACGCACGGGCACTTAACTAGTGTAACTAAAAAACCTGAACTAAATTCATGAATGCATTCACACTAAACACACCAGAACACAACATTCATTCCTTGTTGATTCAGTGCAATCTGTAACATATCACCAGTTCATGGATTGATGGAAAACATTGAGCTATGTATGGCCTGTTGATTCTCTAACCGAAAACTCAACATGGCAGGTGATCATCGGGAGCCTTCCTGCCCAACAGTCTGAAGCAGCATCAGAGGAGGATGAGCTTGCAGCAGCAGCAGTCACCTGCTGTCCCAGCACTACCAGCACCACCAGCACCGGTGGCTCCCCCTCCTGTACTCATTGCCGCCATGCCAATCTCCCAGGCAGGTCCTGGCAACGACTTCCACGCACTGCCACCGTCTGCCGCCCCGCCACCACAATACCATGGCAGCATGGAGCATGGCGCCAACCTGAACACGATGACGGGCTTCACTATGGTTGGCTGGCCTACGAGCTCGCCGCCCATGCCCCACATGGCCTCTCTTGACATCAACGTCAGCTTGACACCCTAGGAGTGGGGTAGAAGAGGAGCGGTTATGGCGGCAACTGGTTGTCTTCTTTTGTCACCTCATCCCTGACAGAGGGACAGGCTGACACATTTTGTTATGTAGGGCATGGCTGTTGAAGTAGATGCTAGATTAAGGATGGTTTAGCCAAGATCAGTAGGATGTGGTAGATGCTCTAATCTGTGTTAAGAGGAGATGCCAGTTTCTCAAAACAGTCGTACAGACTATTGTCCCGTCAGGACGTCACTGACAGTTATCTTAATTCTGCTTCTTCCATAATTGTGCCTTTGCAGCTAGTTTCTTTGTCCTGAATTCCCGATGTAGATGTTGTCGATGTTTTATAACCCATGAAAAAAATTACGGGCTATATAATTTAGCGGCGGCAGCTCCTGGGAGCTATGCGTCGCTATAGCCCCGCTGTAGTGCCGCAGGGACTGCTGTGGCAGAACCTCCTAAGTAATATGGCCCACATACACCTATCATTGTCTCAAAAGACTTCCGACAGCCGTGTATGTGTTCCATAAGACTTATGAAGTCCTGTCGGATGTTCTCAAAGAACCCCGATTGAACCACATTTATACTCATACCCGGGATCAACAAAGGAGTAACTACAACATTACAACATTTATTACAAATTACAAAATATATATATATCAGAGTGCGGAAGAACTATAACATTACTTTTACAAATAATGAATAAGTGATCTTTTTATAAACTTAACTTAAATTGCGGAAGTAGAATAGAACTAAGAAGACAACTTAGGTAGGACACTGTTGACGATCGTTAAGTATCAATTTTATACCGTCAACGCGGCAAGAGAAAGGATTAATATGAGTTCACTGTTAGATATAGGGGTTACAACGACGAATTCCACGAGTTTTGGTGATTGTCTATTTACGCGGGGGTATCGAAAAAGAAACCAAAGGAGGCCCACATGTCATGATTACATAGAGATAAAGACCGAACGGGTAAAATTGTATAATCTAGAAGACTCCGGAAGGCAAACCCTTGAAGGCAGGGGCCCACTGCGGGGTGGCCGGTCGGCCGACCCGGGGGGAGTCGGCCGACTCCCCGCCTCAACCAATCGGGTTGAGTCTCGTGGATCCTGCCTCCACCGCCTTTGAGGATGAATAATTATCGTCCATTTAGGTCGGTTTGATCCGAGGGCACATGGTTCATCCTAGGGGCTATATATTGAGCCCCGGCCCCTGGTGAAACCCTAATTCATTCAAGAGTTCATTCTCTCATCGAGAATTCGAGAGAAGCCAGAGCCACCATCTCAATTAGAGCTCCATAGTTTAGTAGCATAGCTACATAGGAATAGATCTAGAGGGAATCAAGCCTAGCTTGGAGTCCGGATCTGTCGGAGTTCTTGGTAATTCCCCTCTACATTCTTGTAATATTCATCATTGTTCGTGATACTATGAGTAGTACTTTATTCTATTCTATTATATCGAGACTTGACTTTGCTCTATTTGATTATGTTCTCAATTATATTGTTCTTAGTTTACTTTGATTATATGTTTAGCATAGTTGGACTAGAATTATGTTTATGCATAGGATCGTATAGCGCTTGCTCATTAGATCGATGGGTAAGTGGTAAATATTGTGTAGGCGTGGTGCCTAGACCATATTTATCTGCGATTACACCCTATTGGCGGGTCGTGTGGTAGATCGCGGAAGTGACAGTTCCGTTGAGTCCTTTGTATTCCATCCCCGTTGGTAGGTCTTAGTAGAACAACCTATTACATTGAAGTCATTGCTATGTCTCTTGTCTTCTCGGTAATATCACTATGCATAGATGTAACCTTTTTCCGCCATGATTGCTAGATGTTCTTGCACTAATCATTGTATGCTTTGACTTTGTAGTTAGAATAACATAGGATTATACCCTAGATCGTCCTAGTCCATGCTAGTGTTATAAGCTTAGAGTGCTAAGTTGAGATGGCTTATTACTATTATTTTATGTGGCTAAATGCTCTCATTTATCTTATGTCATTTATCATTCATTCCTATATTTTATGTGACACTTACCCCGTGTATGAGATGATCGATACGGACAAGGTTAAGCTCTCCATTATCGCATGTGCATTGCTCATCACTCATTATCCAGTGCATTCCCTTCCCAGTGGTAAAATATAAATAACGATACCTGGATTACTCCTGGTTAAAATGCTACATCGGTATTATACGTAAACTTGCGGATCCCATATTTATTTCTAGTAGCAGTTGCATTATTTAGTACCAGCATTTTTGGCGCCATGTTGGGGATGACAACCTAACACTTTGAGTGGCGTTAGAAATGTCAACAAGCATTTTGGCGCCGTTGCCGGGAAGGTTGAAAGCCAATGGATAATGAGCGGCATTGCACTAGATAATGTGATCGAGTAGTCTTTTTCATACTAACCCATCTCTACGGGATTACCCTTGTTTTGTCTACTTGTGTATTTTATGCGGGGTAATCAAGACTACTCTTCCGATAACTATATTGACAATCCGAAGCTTTAATCGGGAAGGCCGGAAGCGGGTTGAAGAAGACCAATCAATCATCATCATCAACTCAACTTGGAAGTTTGTCGGAAGCGAAAGTCGACCTTTTGTGCGAGACTTGACACCGCGTTTGAAGCCATGGTGAACAAGTCACTCCGCGAGTTCTCGGCTCCAACTACGGACAACATTCGTGCTTGGACCAGTGCGGACATCGAAGGAGCTTTGGAGCTCAAGCTGCGCTAATCAACATGTGCAAGCAAGCCGGTTACGTGGGAAGGCCCATGAAGATGCTAGTGCTCATCTCCAACACTTCTGGAGATTTGTAGCACATTCACTATCAAGGATGTCCCCGAGAGATGCTATACTACTTCGCCTCTTCCCATTCTCACTCTTGGGGAGAGCGAAAGCGATGGTTCTACGCCAATAAGGAGAAGAATACTACGTGGGCACTATGTTCCACCAATTTCTTGGCGAAGTTCTTCCCCATGGGCAAGACAAATGCTCTTCGTGGGAAGATATCAAGCTTTCGGCAACATCATGATGAGGCTGTCCCGGAAGCTTGGGAGCGCTTTCAAGATTACATCCTCGAGTGTCCTCATCATGGCATGGAGAATTGGTGCTTATGCGGACATTCTACCATGGGCTCGAGCAACGACACACGTGAGACGATGGATCTTTGCTGGAGGTGCATTCTTATCACTCACTATTCCCCGAGCCACGGCTCTTGTGGAGAAGATGGCATCCAACCAAGGTTGGAGTGAAGAAAGAACTCGAGACCCGCAAGAGAGGTGGAGGAATGCACCGGTGAAGGAGGTAGACATGTTGTACGCCAAAATAGATTTGCTAATGAAGAGGCTCGATGAGAGAGCCCCCGAGAGAAGAAAGAAGTCATGCATATACATGATGCTCGCATGACATGTGAAGAGTGTGGAGAGAGCTGGGCACACGAGGTGCTAACGCGCAGGCGAAGGAGGACATGAACTACCTCAACAACAACAACAACAATTACTACCGTCCTCAGCGAGAATCGGGGTTGGAATCAACAGGCGAGGCCTAACTACTCGAGGCAATTATTCGAGGCAATTATCAAGGTAACAACTCCTCCTACAATAATTACAACCGGCCGCCTTTGAGAGAGTTAGTCTTTGAATCAAGGCAAGATGATGGACAATCTGTCCAAGAAGGCGGCATCAAATGACAAGGTCCTAGAGACACTCGGCAACAGAATGGATGGCTTTTCCAATGCCATCAAAAGTCGGCTTCGACTTCAACAAGATACTTGAGTCACGGTACAACGGCTTGTTAACCTTGCTCCTTCCACCAAGGTAAGCGCGGGACAACCCGAAGAGCTCGAGGCTGCAAATCTTGTTGACATATTCAATGTAGAAGATAGCCGAAGTGATCCATCGAAGGGGTCATGGATTGACTCAACTCGCCAATCAAGAAGAGCGATCCGGGAGACCGGTCATTCCGATCTCCATTGGAAGTACCAATTTCAATGAGGCAATCGTGACTTCGGTTCAAGCATCAACATTATGCCAAGAGTGATATATGAGAAGCTATTCGAGATGCCCCTTAGCATACACAACCATGTACTTACGGCTTGCGAGATCGGTCACTCCGTGTCCCCTTGGGAGTACTAGAAGATATATGTGTACGAGTAGGCAACTCGTATGTCCTCAGCGGACTTCGTGGTAGTGGATACGGGCGGTGATGAAAGGTCCCCTATCATTCAGGGACGACCATTCTTGAACACTGCTGGAGCCATCATGTATGCCAACACTTGCCAAGATTATCTTCAACATCAAGGGCAAGAGAGAAGCCTTCTTCTTCAAGAGCAGAGTGCTTTGCGGTTCCCAGCACACCCTCATCGACGAACGGTGAGAAGAAGAAGAATCCGGCTAAGAAGAGCAAGGATAAGAATAAGAAGACCAAGAAGACGAGGCAGTGAGGATGGTCACTGCAGGTCCATAAGGAGCATGACCACTTACTCGGGTCCCCACGTCGATCAAGAAGGATGATCCGGTGTCCCAACCATTCAATGCTCCATCAACGAAACTCTTTCAATAAAGGCATGCATGACACCGGATCGGGCGTCAACATTATGGCCAAGGTAACCTATGAGTACCTATATGGCACTATGCCTTTGGAGCCTACCTATGCACAGTGCAGGATGGCGGACCAGGACATTCCGCTTCGTCGAAGGAGAAGTAAAGGATGTCCTCATCCGAGATAGATGACCATTATGTCCCTACGGACTTCCTAGTCATTGACATGGGAGATGACTATGATCCTCCAATCATCCTAGGAAGACCATTCACGAACACCACCAAAGCTATCATCTATATTGGAACAGGAGAGATCCATTTCCACTTCCCTGCGAGAAGGTACGCCGCTACTTCAACAATAATTATATAATCGGCCGAGGAGCCCAAGAAGAACGAGCAAGGAGAAGGCGGCGTACCCGTCGCCAGAACAAGAAGAACATCACTACAGATGGATGGGCTGACTATGAGAGAGAAGTGTCTAGATATGAAGATCGATACCCAGAAGAGAAGAACATTGTAGAATAACCCGAAGAGGTGCTACCAGAAGAAAACCAAGTACCCCAAGAAGCTTCCTCCTCAAGGTCATCCTCTCCAACAAAGAAGGTGTGGAAGGTAAAAGCAAAATCAGAATCAATTCCTACACAAGAGGCGACATCATCCGAGGCGCCAGCCAATGCGCCCCTTGAAAAATGAGCGAACATGACAAGTCCTGTTCGGAAGACTTAAAACCACCGAACGCCGCGCCAAGAGGTAACTTGGTATTTATCGGCATTTACTTTTCAGCATTGCATTTTTTATCTTAGTATATTTTCCTACTTGCATCTTAGTTGCATCTTTACTCTTTTATCTCCGCATTTGAAAAGAAAATAAAAATGTTGTGCATTTGCATCCGGAAAATCATTAAGCCCCATGTGGATAATCATTCACTTGTGGTGGCACAAAAATAATTTCTCGGCATATTTATTTTCCCATGTGCGCATTCCTTAAATAATAAAAAGATAAAAATATTTCTTGTGATCTGTTAGAACAAGTCTAAGTTAAGAAAGTTCTAGACAACCAAGGCCTAGAGGTTTTACAACTAACGCTTAATTAGTTCCACAAGCTTTGTTGTCTATTTGAGCTTCCTGAGAACATCAAGGATCATGAAGAGCTAACGAGGCGAAAGGACATCCAGTCCCCTGTCGGTCTTTGTCCGTGACACTTGAATCTTTGTCTCCAACGGCAACTATTTATGACACTCTGGAGGACTAGAACGTCTTCGGTGCTTGTCGGCAACATCGGCAGACTATGTCAACATCCGGCTTGGGGAGAGCATCCCCCGTATACCAAGCTAAGTATCTCCAACTTATCTATTTATGCTTTATTAAAGTATGCTTTGTTAAAACAACTAAAAAAGATGCATAACCATAGAAACCCAGAAAGATTTCCTTATTTATCTTTACTACTTTTGGAGAGCTCTTGCAATCTGTCTTTAAAAAGTTATCCCCTAGAATAAACTCTACATGGAGATGATGAATAGTTGCTCTGCCGTAATTCCTTTCAAGTACCTAGTTTTCAACCTTGCACCCTCCCGAGTTTTGGACACAAGTTTTTAGATTTGAGATTTGCTCGAACATGAAACTTGTGGGTAGCGAACACTTGATCTAAGTCTAGGTGGTTGTGGGTATGATATGGGAAAGTTTTGAGCTCTTGTCCATCTTGTTCCTAGAGATACTAGAGTTACGGAGAATTTATCTCGTGAAAATATTAAATTCCTACATGATGAGTTCCTTTATGATGAGAGTTTAAAATTCCTACCACGACCATATATTCATGCTTACTAGATTAGGAAAACCCATTTGTTTATATAGATCATATTGTAGGTTGAGTGTAGACTTTATAGGTATTGAGTGTGGTTATCTTTTGTGGACCCATAAGGAATTAGTCATGCGGTTAAAGTCAATACTATGTGCTCTCCATCCATTGATCTATGCTACTTACGTCCTCGAAGCATGCACCCATTTTATAAATGTTACATTCATTAAATTGCTACTTGTTTCTAGAAGTACCACCCACATATAGATCCATGTCCACCACATATTGTGCTATCTCTATCCTGGAGATACGCACTTATGCTGCTCCTATCCTAGGAGTACGCATTCTCCACTTACTGTGCCATCTCTACCCTGGAGATACGCACTTATGCTGCTCCTACACTGGGAGTACGCATCCATCCATCCATCCATCCACATATACATACATCATTCATTTCACTTCATCCAGAAAAAGGTTCTACTCCTATCCTGGGAGTGAACATCTAGAAATAATCATCGTCGTTCCATTTGCCTACATAAAAGCTCCAGTCATTATCATTTCAAGTTATACACTCCCCATTGCTAAAGTTTCGTTTCCAGAGGATTGGTTGCTCTAAAAAAAAAAGAAAAGAAAAAGAGAAGGAAAAAAAAAGAGAAAGAGTAGCCAAGTCCTTCCTTTCAAGAAGTTCCAAGAAGTTTTCGAGAAGTTCAAGAAGTTTCAAGGTTTCGAATAAAGGGAGTCATGTTATCCCCAAAGGAGCGAGTGTAGAAATAGATGTTCACCGGTTGAGTACCCCTCATAATCATTTTCTTATCACCATCATACTATCATCATCCTATTATCATCTTATCACCCATTCCACTTCCTCATTCACATGCACATATGACTTTATTATTATTTTAGTTCCTATTGGATCCATGTCTTAAGCTGTGCAATATATGCAAGTGAGTTTGAGTGTCTCCCCACCTATGAGCTCCACATAAGCCTATTAGAAAGTAGGGTGAGAGAGAGAAGGCACTTTCCACTATGCCTTAGTTTCAAAAATACCACATATTTTGAGAGAAGAGAGAAGGCATACACTACTCATGCCTTAGAGAGGATCCAGAAATACCACAAATGAGAGACCTGAAAGGTTCATACAAGGAACTCTGAGTTTTATTTCAAATCTTGCAAAAACTCCGGGATAATAGTTGATCAAAGAGCGAGAAACATGGCGCTTGACTTGACCGTTCTATCTTTCAACTACTCAAGACCCAAGTGACGGTTACAAGCCCCATGGTGAAAGGTAATATGAGTGAGTTTTGAGTCGGGAATAGTTCACTCTAATCCGGAGGAGAGTTCTTGTTTGAACGCATGTGTACTTGTGAGGAGTGAAAGCATTGTAGCAACTCTGATCCATCAAGAGTCTATCTTTGCTCGGGGACGAGCAAAAGGTAAGCTTGGGGAGTTTGTTGACGATCGTTAAGTATCAATTTTATACCGTCAACGCAGCAAGAGAAAGGATTAATATGAGTTCACTGTTAGATATAGGGGTTACACGACGGAATTCCACGAGTTTTGGTGATTGTCTATTTCACGGGGGTTATCGAAAGAGAACCAAAGGAGGCTCACATGTCATGATTACATAGAGATAAAGACCGAACGGGTAAAATTGTATAATCTAGAAGACTCCGGAAGGCAAACCACGGAAGCTAGGGCCCACACGGCGGGGTGGCCGGTCGGCCGACCCGGGGGAGTCGGCCGACTCCCCACCTCAACCAATCGAGTTGAGTCTCGTGGATCCTGCCTCCACCGCCTTTGAGGATGAATAATTATCGTCCATTTAGGTCGGTTTGATCCGAGGGCCGTGGTTCATCCTAGGGGGCTATATATTCGAGCCCCGGGCCCCTGGGTGAAACCCTAATTCATTCAAGAGTTCATTCTCTCATCGGAATTCGGAGAAGCTTGAGCCACCATCTCAATTAGAGCTCCATAGTTTAGTAGCATAGCTACATAGGAATAGATCTAGAGGGAATCAAGCCTAGCTTGGAGTCCGGATCTGTCGGAGTTCTTGGTAATTCCCCTCTACATTCTTGTAATATTCATCATTGTTCGTGATACTATGAGTAGTACTTTATTCTATTCTATTATATCGAGACTTGACTTTGCTCTATTTGATTATGTTCTCAATTATATTGTTCTTAGTTTACTTTGATTATATGTTTAGCATAGTTGGACTAGAATTATGTTTATGCATAGGATCGTATAGCGCTTGCTCATTAGATCGATGGGTAAGTGGTAAATATTGTGTAGGCGTGGTGCCTAGACCGTATTTATCTGCGATTACACCCTATTGGCCGGGTCGTGTGGTAGATCGCGGAAGTGACAGTTCCGTTGAGTCCTTTGTATTCCATCCCCGTTGGTAGGTCTTAGTAGAACAACCTATTACATTGAAGTCATTGCTATGTCTCTTGTCTTCTCGGTAATATCACTATGCATAGATGTAACCTTTTCCCGCCATGATTGCTAGATGTTCTTGCACTAATCATTGTATGCTTTGACTTTGTAGTTAGAATAACATAGGATTATACCCTAGATCGTCCTAGTCCATGCTAGTGTTATAAGCTTAGAGTGCTAAGTTGAGATGGCTTATTACTATTATTTTATGTGGCTAAATGCTCTCATTTATCTTATGTCATTTACCATTCATTCCTATATTTTATGTGACACTTACCCTGTATGAGATGATCGATACGAGACAAGGTTAAGCTCTCCATTATCGCATGTGCATTGCTCATCACTCATTATCCAGTGCATTCCCTTCCCGGTGGTAAAATATAAATAACGATACCTGGATTACTCCTGGTTAAAATGCTATATCGGTATTATCGTAACGCGCTTGGATCCCATATTTATTTCTAGTAGCGGTTGCATTATTTAGTACCAGCATTTTTGGCGCCATGTTGGGGATGACAACCTAACACCGAGTGGCGTTAGAAATGTCAACGAGACACCTAAGTCACGAGAGAACCAAATCGTGTCGAGCCCAACGACACAACCATGGTTAGGAGCAACTTTCGAGTACACCTTGCAACGGGGTAGAACAAACCACGAGTACATTCAAGGTACTACGCAAGACTTACCCGACTAAAAAAAAGACTCAAGGATATCTTTGGCTCTTGAGTAGTTGAGCTAGGAAAGGGAAGTTTCACGAAAAAGCATTACTAATCTTGAATCCTTACTTTCAATGTTTTAACAAATTTATTAAAGCATCAGTTTTATTCATCCTACTCTAGATTAACGCCTGCTCTATTTGTAGCAATCACATTAAGCATTACACTTGAGATTATTCTTCCAGTTGCTTCCTTCTCGAATCCAAGAGTTACCAAATCCAATTCTTTCATATTTCACTTGATAACTACGATGCGGGCGGTCGATCAAGTCTCCATAAGCCGAGAAGCACGACGATTCGAACCGATTTACTCGGTGAGGATCCCTAAACACACGATATAAGTGGGACTCTAACCCACAATTATATCAACAATACCATCGGACATTCTAGAACTAGGCTCAGCTTCTGCGCCACCCGAGAATACTTGTACACCTTCAATCCGGGACTCGAGCCGACATACGTGGGACTCTAACCCACAAGTATATCCTCTGCCCACGAGGGTATCCAGTACTCCCGCCATCTCGCCACTCCCAGTGCACGGGCTCACCGTACTAGTCCTTAGATTATCTTAGGGTAAAGCTTCTCCGTAGATATGTGAGTAGTTGCAAGGTCTTGATCAAGCAAGCCTACAACGAACGGTCCTTAATCGACTCAGTCGGAAACACTACATCAAGACTTCATTCCCGATGCAAGTTACCCGACCGGTCTCAATTTAATATCACCATATTCATATGCTCTCATGACCCATCTTTAGGTCCGAGAAGCAAAGATAAACTTGCTCTTCAGGATCGATGATATCAGCCTACACTTCTACCGAGGTCTAAGCATGACTAAGCATCGGAGATCGACCTATACATACTAGTGGGATATCATGATATAAAGTAGATCAAGGAAGATATGCGGCAACGGTGTCAATCAACTCCTACTACTTAACGTACAATACACTAGACTTAAGGTGTAATGCAGAAATAGAAATGGGTTGCATGCTCCGGGCTTGCTGCGTTGTAGAGTAGTCGATTCCAACCGTCGAGACTTGACATCACACCATGGATGGTTGACACCAATGCCGATTAATAACCCCAATATCAATGGTGGTTGACACCTTCTCGAATACCACTTTGTCGGACGACATCTTCGCATCGACCAGCTCGATCCAATCCTCTCTTGAAATGACTACACGTAGTTAATGAGGCGTGTTTTAGTTTGATGAGCTCATGGCACGAGGCATTATGATGATTTAATGATGACTCGATAATATTAACAAACTTGAGTAAACAATCCTTCATTACATGAAAAGGAGTAATTAAAGCCTAATAACAGGATTAGGGCAAGCTCAAATAATTAAGTAAAGCGCCAAAAGTCATTAAAGGTTAATGACCTAAGGTCATCACTCAATCAAAAAGACACACAAGTCATCAAGGGATCATGTTTAATCATTTTGGTATTATTAATTAATAAGTAAAGCTTATAATTAAGGATATAATTAAACAACATCAAATTAATCCCAAATTTTTATGAGAGACTGATGACATAAAAATAATACTGCTGTATAAATTTTGCATACTCAGGTTGTATAAATTAAATACTATGAAAAAGACAAATTTTAATTATAATTAAGCATGTGAGAGCAAAATAAATAGGAAACTCAATATTTTCTATAGAAACAAAGCCATATTGCGAATCACCATGACACAACATCATCATACAAAGGTTGTGGAACCATATTTTCCATTTATATATTTTTATTGTAATTATAAATCATTTATTAAGCTCTAAACAAGATAACATAATAACTCAGTAATATTGTATCAAATGGATATGAAATTTGTACTACAGCACACACATAGCATCAGGAGCATACCATAAAAATTTCAGGTCAAAAGGAACTACACAGCAGGAGATATGAATTTCCCCCTCTTTAAACATAAATAAAAAGCATAAATCATAACTATTTATTTTACTACTAAACATGGCATGTTTCATAATTTTAATAAAAACTAGACATCACAAGGATCGCAACAAAATTTGATTCACCAAAATTGGAGTTACCAAACTCCAGATATGAATTTTTGAAGTTTAAGAAAAACTCCTACGTACAGGTCCTCAAGGCACTATTTACCTGAGTCTGTGGTTGAGCAGTTAGGTCCCTTATATTTGTTAAATTGTTGCACGAAGTCCCTGCCGCGAATGAAGAACAGAGGAGGTGTTGACCATGGCGTAACTTGCCAACGGCTGGGTATTTTTCAACACCGTTTGCTCCAGCAGCTTCCTGGAAATCAGGAGAACTCGGTGATGGTCATTATTTGATGGTGGAGGCACGAGATAAGCTCTACCGACGGCGAGGCGGACATGGCAGCGGCGGCTTACGGCTGCGAGGTGGCTGCGACTCAGTCGAGGCAAAACAGAGGGCATAGCTAGAACCGGTGGATCGAGGTGAAGCCGAAGCTCACCTCGGTTGAGGCAGAGGCAAGGTGGAGCTTGGTGGCGGCGATGGCGGCTATGGTGGCGGCGTGAACCGGCTGGCAAGCTCGGCGTTCCCGCGCGTCCTGTGCACCAAACAGAGAAGCAGGGGGGGGGGGGGGCATGAGCACGAGTATTATATGGCGACCACGACTGTGAAGACAATGAATAAAAATGAGCGATGGCAAGGACTGCCGGCGGTGGCGAGGCTCACGACGGCGTGCTGACCGGCAGCAGAGAAGATGACCGCGCCTAGGCGATTCCGACAGCGCGAGGGGATTAAGGGGGCTCAGCGCGTGCGCAATATCTAGGCGGGGTGGATGGTGGTGAAAAATCGAGGCTAGAAGCGACTGGGGTGGAGGATTTTCGTTTGCACGGTGAGGACGACGACGATGACGATCAGAGACGAAACTGGACATGACGTCCACCTCGGGCAGGATAAGGGCGAGCGGCGGCCAAGATGACGAGCTGGTGACACGCAGGGCAGCTCGGACACGTCGAAGCAGGAGGTGGCGAGTTGGGCGTGCCTGGAAGCGACCAGAAGGGCGGCGGCGTCCGTCGGTGGCAAAGCAGGACGTTCAACTCGCGATTTGAAGAAATTACAGAATTGCCACTGGTCGTATTTTCCAATTTACTCCAAAACATTGAACTGAACTTGAAAAACTCCAAAAAGAGACTTGGCCTAATTTTCAAAGATCTACAACTTTCTCAACTGGAAATTTTTCTGAATCAGCCTAGAAATATGAATTTTGAACAAATTTTGAAAACGGGACAAAAACCCTTCAAACAAATATATTGAATAACTTTTGATTTTTCAAAAGAACTTGAAAATCTCTAAAACTATGAAATACTCCTCTTTTCAAACCAAACATTTTCACCAAAAAAGTTTTCTCAAATTATGGATAGTTTTTGAAATATAGATTTAAAATCAAAAGAGGACATTTCTTTGGAAATCTGTATTTTCAAAATTATTTGAAATTATTTTAGGAAACTTGAAAAACATTCTTAATAAACTTTGTAGAGCTCATCAAGATCTACAAACTAACCTTTGAACCAACCCCAAATTCTTTGTAGATTTTGAATTAGAGAAAAGGGGGTAAAATAGAGTTTTCTCGAAATCGGGGTTTCGAAAGGAATTTGAGCTTGACTTGTTTTCTACATTAATCTGCATTAATTGGTTGGTTATTAGTGATCACAAACATCATCCAAGGATATTTTTAGGTCAAAGACCCAATGACACCTTTGGTTGACCAAGTTGACTTGTAAAAATCATTTTAATAAATCTCCTAGTTTGAATTTAAACTTGAAGTGCAAGACTTAAGGACAAGCCCTATAATTCAAATTCATCTTCAAACTTGGAGCTCATTTTTAAATGTTGTACTTGAGTTTATCCCCTACACTTGACAAAAGTCAAATAGGACATAAATCAAGTATTTTAGGATGACATTAAAAATAAGGTTTTTGGTTCAAGTCACACTTTAGGGCAAAAACACAAACAATCTAGGAAAGTAAATTTGTTTTAGTTGGACATGTCAAGGTTGACCTAAAACACGTGATCTGCAAAGCACAACACAACAAGATAAATTTTAGCTTGTTTTATTAACTTAGCAAAAATCACATAGAAAGGCAAGAACTTAAATAAACCTAAAGCATCAACATTTTATGTATAAAACCAAGCACCACGTAAAAGATATTATTAAAACATGAATGCATTTATGCCATGATGCTCAATTACTATTCTTTAATCTTGTAATTAGTTAAATATTAGTTGTTATTAACATCTAGGATGTTACAGCTGCTCACGCTATAGCGCCTCTATAGCGCGCTATTTATATACAGCCAGGCAAAAATAATAATAAACATTATAAACTAGCCATACATCTCAAACTTGATTCCTATTCCTATCTAGCATTGCATATGCATCTTAAATTCTCCAATAACCATTAACCAAAGAACAGGGAACAAAGAATAGCGTCGATTTTTTTGGGCCTCAATTCGACTGGGCCTCATTTTTTTTGTCAGCCAAATAGCGTCGATTTAGCGCGCTATGGCGCTAATAGCGGCTTAGCGGCGCTATAGCGTCAAATAGCGGCAATAGCGCGGATAGCGTCAAAATGCAGGATATCGTCGCGCCAACTCATCCGGGTCGCTATTAGCGCGCTATAGCGGCAAAACAGCGCGCTATTTTTTTCCAGGTTTATCACCGGTAGCTTGTCACGAGGGTACCCGGGACAGTTGTTCGAGCTACGACGGTTTTTATACTGGTTCGGGCCCTTGACTCGTGGTCAAGTAATAGCCTTTACATACAGTCGGCGTTAGCCTTGTTGCGTCGTGTTGATGAGTATTGTGTGTTGGTTCTGTTTACAAGGGGTACCCTCAGCAGCCCTTTATAGCTCAGGGTCTGCTGCGGGTTCTTTAAGTTCTAGTCAGATTCAGGGAACGAGTCCTAAACTAAGAGTTTCGTACTCTTTCCTATTACAATCCGGCTAGAATTTGAAAATTACACGTAATGTTGTCTTCCATCTTGGCCTTGTTCGGAGGTGAGCCTGTTGGCCGGGCCCAATAGTCTTGTATTCCTTATCCGTGAGGGACCCGAAGGTTCCCCTAACGACAGATGTATATCCCTTGTTTGTGGCACGATTCATAGCTCGAATGCGGTAAGCATCACTAGTACTGCGAGCATCACTAGTAATCTCTGATGATCCTTCGTCCTTATAAAACTGTAATATTGAGAAAAATATAACTTTTTGCTTGCTCTATTAGGCTTTCTATTGTGATAATTGACTCCTAAACACAATGAATATTAAAATAATATTATCTAGGAGTTGATGAGAGGATAAAATGACAAAATTGCCTTTGACTATTATAATACAACTTAATAGTTATCTAAAAAAATTCATAACTTTTATGTATGAAGTAGGATGAAGACAAAATCAGGATGAAGACAAACCTTAATAGTCATTTAAAAGTCATAATCATCTTTATATGACTTCAAATCATGGAAAGTTATGAACTTTCTGGATTGAGGTTGTACTATACTAGCCAAGGGTATTTTTGTCACTTTTAACTTCTCTTCCACACATTACTCAAATAATATTGTCTTAATAGCTATAGTGTCTAGGAGCCAATTAGCACAACTTATGGGAGATTATACAATTCCTATTCCTATGAATTTTCTATAGCCATTCAAACACCTAACTAAATAGTTGTCCAGTGTTTTTGGATCCTACGTTTTGCGAATGCATTCCTGTATAGTTCCTATGCTTTTTTATTCCTATGTTTCTGCAACACCGTGTTCCAAAGAGGGTCTAAGAGTTTTGGAATCCCACTTGCAATCTTGATCTTTTAATAATTTTTTCCACTTCAACAACTTTTTATCTCAACAACGCAACTCTTAGTCCGAAATTCCTGATGCAAAATATTCTTCATTCTTTAGGATTGAAATTTTAAAAATAGTTGAAAATCCAAAAAAATATACTTTCAACTTTTTTCAGTCACTTGAAAATTCCTAATATACCAATTGTTTTTTCTAATAAATGGGAGGATGCTCTGACTGCATTTGCCCTTGCGTTGTTTTTTTTAACATTGCACTTGCAGTTGTTGTGCAAGAAGCCTTTCACACATTAAAAAAAGGACTTGCTAAAATTTAGGTGCCTAAATTTTAGTTTTCTTTCAGTTGACAGTTATTGCACATGTTTTATACTAATATTGTAGGTTTCGTTCATTGCAATTTCTATAGGCGCAATGTGCAATTTTCAGCACCAAAAATAAAATACCCATTAGACAAAACCACAAATTTGAAAAAAAAAATTGTATTGACACAAAGACAATTAACAACATTACAACTATTTTTTATAGGAAGACAAGGACAAAAGATTTATATGTCATGTTACAAAGACAAATAACAAATCACAAAAAGGAGCAATCCTAGTTAGTGGTATAAAATAGTTGTGAATGAGATTCTCCACCAACTCTTAGTCCTAGATTCCCTTTTAGAAACAAAATTTTTAAAGCGGTTAACGCACATAACAAATATACTTCAAAACTAGATTTTGTTTAAGAACGAGATTTTGAAACAGTTAATGAGTCTATCAAATATACTTCTAGCTTTTTTTACCGACGCAAAAACTATCCCTTAGTTTTGCTGGGAAGTACTGTAGAGTAGAGTACAGCACACCGTGTCGAAGATCCTCTAGCTGCCCCTGCAATTGGACTCGCTTCTCGCTTGTACAGGAGCCCTTGCAACAGGATGGCGAGTTTGCGACACCTGATGGCGCCATTCAGCGGTCGCCACGCGAGCATCTGTGCGTTTGCGCCGCGTCACGTCACGCGGGCCCGTTCCATCCTAGCGGTGGCGCTGTGACTCGAGACGCGTGCTCTAGATGTCGCCGTCTCCTTCTGCCACCTTCGCTCATGTTCTAGACTCCTCCTCCCGTGCCCCTCCACCGCTCACCGTATCTCCCCGTCCTCTATAAATTTCCCGCCGGCGTCACCGCGCTGTCACCAGGCAGAGAGAGAACAAGACCAACCAGCGCAGCACTTCAGTCCATCAATCACACACCATATCGAATCGATCCTCAATCTCTTCTTCCCGAGCACAGACCGACAATGGCCGCGTACATGCGGGGGACGCACCGCGACGAGGAGGGCAAGAAGGTGACGGAGAAGCTGCCGATCCCGGAGACCCGCCGGCCCGACACGGCGAAGCACTTCGAGCGGAAGCTGGAGGAGCAGGGGCTGCACCGCTTCGAGCGGCACCCGGCGAACGCGCCCCGCGGGGTGGGCATCGGCACCCCGCCGCCCAAGTCCGGGCGCGGCGGCAAGTTCACCTGGGAAGGGCCCGGCGGCGAAGTCGAGGACCAGCTCGACCCCGCGCCGCCCGCGCTCGACCCCAACGACCCCAACTACGTATACGAGGAGGACGGGGGAGAGGGAGGGGGAGCGGTGGAGGAGGAGAGGGAGGTGGTCGTCGGCGAGGTGGAGGTTGCCAAGGTCGCTGAGAGCAGGGATGGTGTTGCGAGGGTCGACGTCGCGCCGCCGCTGCTCCAGGACCAGAAGCAGTAGACGCTTTTTTTTTTTTCCTCATCTGGTGGTGTCGTGATGCGTCTCGACTCTTCGGTGCACCGCGTGCACGTCGACTCTGCTTTTTAATTAATGTACTGTGTATTGTACTGAGCTACTGATCAGTAATAAACCAGTGTCAAAGCAAGTGTGATTATCTTTGCATTTCCAGAGAGTGCCATCGTAGGATTAGGTGCCATCGTGAACGTCCGTTTTTTGGAAGTGTTTATTTAATCTGTCAGCTAGAACTATCGAATTCATCTAGTTCGGCTGATGATGGTTTCGGAGAAAATAATAAAAAACCGCTCCGTCCTGGCACGACAGGGCAGTTTTTTAAAAGTATATCTATATTAAATAGTAAGAAAAACAAGTATTATAAATTGGTACACATTACCTTGCACAAAGGCTTCTAGGTAAACTAGATATGTTCTTAGGCCCATGAACTTTGTGCTTCCCGATCTTGCCATAGACCTTCGCCGCCCGGTGCCATTAGGCCATCGCCCACCACCGTCGTCCCGCCGTTAGGCCATCGCACACCGCCGTCATCAAAGAAAGCGCCTTGGCCAACCCGGATCTGGAGAAGTCCCATGGCTCGAAGGCTTTGAAGAAAGCCGCAGTAAGGCCAGGATTAAACCACCATGGAAAGAACATCGGCCGAGACAACACCTCGAGCCCCTCTGATCCTGGAACGTAGCTTGTCGTCGATGTATGTCGCGGGGAAATCGAGCTGGATCTACACACTAGATTGCCGAAGCACCCGCAGCCGCCGGTGTACCCTTGACAAAAGAAAGAGCCCCCAAGTCCACCACCTCGCGAAGACGGCAAAACACCGACGAGCTCGAACTCCTAAGCATACCACAACGTGCTCGCCATTGACATCGGACAAAAGCGCCGCCAAGAGGGACCTTTATTCCATGATGTCGCCACCTCAACGCCGCCGCTGAAAACCAAATCTTAGCTATCCTAGGACCTAGCCCCGCTGAAAACCAAATCTTAGCTATCCTAGGACCTAGCCTACAACGCCAGATGGAACACCACCGCTCCCACCCACATCCGAAGGCCAGAAGGCCAACACAAGCGAAGGGAAACGGCTACCTCACCGGCGAGAGCACGAATCGCCTCCCTGTTGCCCCACTCAACTGTACAGGGGAGAGGGTTCGAACCTGGCATCGATTATTGCTAGGACAGGCGGTTGACAAAATCCTTTTGTTTTGACCATTTGTTAGTCATTCCTTTGGTGCTTTTTTGGTTCGGCCTTAATGGCCCGTAATCAGTTAACCTGGTAAATAACTCAGCTGGTTGCTTTTTCTTTCGTTGCTTCGGCCTATAACCGATCATGACGACGGATGATGACCTGTATAATTTCGTTTCCCCTCCTCTGCGAGTCTTATCCATTCCTGCCCGGCTGCAAGGCATTAAAAAATTGAACCAAACAACACCTTAGCGATAACTTTAACTATTTGTTAAGTAGGAGAAAAATTATTATTAACTAGTTTAAATTCGCTTTGAGTTGACTTAGGACATGAAGATACTACTAAAAGACTTACAACGAAGCACTCTTCAACTTCCTAAGGAGGATGCTATTTTGATACGAATTTGTTGTAAAATAAGGCTTACTAATTAAACTCAACTAACAGAAGTGCCTTGAGCCTTGAGCCTTATGTGTGTCAAAGACAGTCCATTCCTAAACTGCACAAACATTTTTTTTTCATCCTGTACTACAGAAACATTATTATTGCCGGTTCATAAACCCCATCACCACTGTCTTTAAATTTCAGTGACGGTTCAAAAAACTCTTATCATCATTGGTGAGAGAGGATGAGGTGGGTCTCCTCGAGGTGGTGACATCCTTTTCTCATTGCTTCCCTTTATCATCGTCATCATCTGATTTTGAGCCAAAGGTTATGTACCATTTGCGCCAAGCCATAAAAGCAGTCGTAATTCTCTCTTAGAACCCTTTGGTTGACATGTGAAACGTAGGAAAAAGTATAGGAATCGAGGTCCTATGGATTGTTTCCTACGATGTCCTTTGTTTTGTAGGAATGTCAAATGATTGAGTCCTATGAATGGCGTTCTTGAGCGTGGTTCCATAGGAAAAAATAACAAGAGCTCAGAGCTCTTGGAATGTTTCATGGCAGGAAAGGTTCGTTGGTCCATGCTTATTCGTGTCGTACGTGCCTGGTCGTGTTACTTTTGGCGGGAAACCACACGCTTCTTCTTGGGCCCTAGCCACATCCAATACGACAGCAGATCATGAGGCCGTGAGAGGCTACCAAAGGCCTCCTTGTGTACTTACCCATGGTTCCTGTGGATTCCTTTGTCTCACCTGTGATACCAACCAAAGGCTCTCCTATGTATTTTCCTATGGATTTCATTTCTATAGGATTACAAGAACATGCCACCTCAAATCCTTTATTTTTCCTACCCCTATCCTTTTTCTATCCTATGTTCGAAAGGAGCCCTTTTGTAACCGCCTATGGGGATATTCGACTTACAAAATATTTGTTATTGACGAGTGCATCAATTGTAACCTTGGTTAGCCTATGGGCAATGAATGACAATGTAAAATAACCCCTTCGCTAGGAGAATGAGTGTGACCTATCACCACCTTGGTCTTAAAGAACCCATGCTCTATGTAGCTTGCAAGGAGTTGGTTTGTGTGAATCCATGGGGAAGCTAACGGGTGTATATCTTCTTCAAGAAGAGTTTCCCTGATCTTGGTCGATCCTTTACAAGCTCATCGGTACTCTCAGGGAAAATGAATGTTTCTTCAGCTTCTCCCAACTTTCTTTTTGTGAATACAACTATGAACTACTCCCTTCATTCCATATTTAGGCTCTTTTAGCTTTTATTTGTCCTATGTCAAACTTATATAGATTTAACCAATGCAAACTGGCATTGCAAAAGCTAAAACAACATCAATATGGAATGGAGGAAGTACAACTAAACACTGAAGTTCACATCATCTAACAAAGTTTTGGATTAATAACAATGCTTCAGACTATATATGCGAATTACTATTTAGAAGCTTTTAACCTGTTTTCACAATGCACATGAAAAGATTTTTTTTTAGTTAAAAAATAGTAGCATGTTAGCAGTCATGTTCGTCCCGTTTTCGAAAGGGGGTCCGGGAACAGAAACTTGGATATCATTTTATAACATGGGAATGAACATTCGCGTTTCTAGAACATTGTCCCTAGAATTCAGTGCTGCAAAAGTTTATAGAAAAATGATTGGTCACACTGAGATCCACAACTCCTATAAATGGCTTTGGAAAAGCAAGGTGCAACCTAAACATAAAGTGTTCTTCTGGCTTTTGATCAAGGATAGGCTAAACACCAAAAACCTGCTGAGGAGAAAGAATATGCAGCTTGATTCCTTTCATTGTGCTCTCCGTAACCATCTTGTGGAAGAAACTGTTCAACACCTCTTTGCAGACTGTGCTTATGCAAGGATGTATTGGGATATTGTGGGGATTGAAATCCCTGATGGCAGGTCCTTCCCTGAGCTGTGTACTGCGCTGAGAGTTCAGTTCAACTCGGCTTTCTTCATGGAAACTATGATCCTGATGAGCTGGACCATTTGGACAGCTCGGAATGAGCTCATTTTCAATGGACTTAATAGAAACAGAGAGTCCAGTGCCACTTTCTTTTTTCAGGAACTAAGGTTGATCCGGTTCAGACTGAAGCAAGGCCAGGAAATTCAGTTCAATCAATGGATACATCACCTAGAACTGCTGTCGATCTAGAGATGATCTTCTTTGTCTCTTTGTATCTTAACTCTTTTACCTCCCTCCCTGGTTCGCCCCTGTAATTTCTCTTTTTTGTGTTTCTCTTTTTTTTTTCTTTCCCTTGCCTTTTGTAACTTGTGAACCTCCTTTTTAATGCATTTCACTGTAGGGGCCTCGGCCCCTCCAGATTCGTCAAAAAAAAAAAAACGTGGAACATGGGAACAAAACATGGGCGTTCCCTTTCCCTGGCTGCTAAGAGCATGCATGAGTAAAAGAATGGCCGTCCCTGATGCACAATAAAAGAATGGTCCCTTACGGCAGACACTACGTAAGTAAAAGACAAAAACTCTTGAAACGTTGACTCTGCGCTTTTGGGAGAAGAATATCCAAACTAAAGCTGAAAAAAACATATATGCAGCCAAACTAAAACCATGTTGCAAGTATATACGTATTAGCTGGCCACGCTGACGAACGACCAATCACGCATGATTATTCACATCTTTGCAGCTTGTGTGTATATAATGACGACCGAAATGCCGAACCTGCCGAGAGCACAACACTACTGTGCTACACCAATTGTTGGTCACGCGTCGCCATGGCCGAGCAAGAGGCCGCCGCCGCAGCCGTCACAATTGCGGAGGCTAAAGCCAAGCTTCTCGTGGAGCGGTTGGTCGGAGTAACCAGCGACGACCACGAGCGCTTCCTGTTCAAGATCAAGGATCGCTTCGACCGGTGCGCTTCTTCCAATGCATATGCATTACGCGTGCATGTAACATATGCATGAGTATATAGATAGATCGATATATATTGCATCGATCATCAGCTACATCTATATATCTTCGATCTTATTGGTAGCGTCGGCATGGAGCTTCCGACGGTGGAGGTGCGCGCTGAGGATGTGGAGGTGGAGGCGGAGGCCTATGCCAGAGGACAGGCGCCGGCGGCACCCAACATCTTCAACTCCATGACCAACACAGCCCTGGTATTACATGTACATGTACATATTTTTTTTAAAAAAAAAAACAAAGTGAACTTAATTAAGCAACAATCCTGTTGTGTTTATCTGTTGCTTATTGGAAGGGCGTTGCGGACACTTTGCATATGCTACCCAGCAATTGGAAGACCAAGTATACCATTCTGCATAAAACCAGTGCCATCTTCAAGCCACGCAGGTTTTGTATCTAGACTAGGCTATATGTGTGTTTTGATTTTATACGTGTTTTGATTTTATTTTGAGTAAGACATCATGTTGCTAAATCGTTACACTTTTATTCATTCGATGCATATTTCATTTTATCAACTTAATTAATAACTGAACTTATAGCAATTCCTTTTTCTTTTCTTCAAGGATGACTCTGCTGTTAGGATCTCCAGGATCAGGGAAAACCACATTGCTCAAGGCATTAGCTGGAAAGCTGGACTCTGGAATCAAGGTCATTATTTAATTAAGTATCCTAAAGTCGTATATACATGGCATGTGGAGCCACTAACTGATATGTACTTAGCATAGTCTGTCATTATAGATGTACCTAACTAATTAACGTGTACTCCCTCTTGAATAAAAGGAAAACGTGTAATTGTTTTGTGATAAAGTCATAAGGTTATTTTTTTTATAAATTTGTGAATTTTATACTAGAAGTATAATTACAATGATGTACATATATGTTTTTATTAATAAAATAAAATAGTTCAATTTTTAAAACTGTTACGTGTCATAGTAGTATAACGTTACAAGATTCATAAATGTACTACAATAAAATTTAGTTAATCAGATCCACATGGGAGTGGTTATTACATACACCATCTATTACAAAATAAGGTTGTTTTAGTTTATTTTTTCTGTAAGTCAAATTTCTCTAAATTTAAACAAATCATAGAAAAAATATGCTTTGACATGTACAACATCAAATTAGTTTAATTCAATTCATAGTGAAAATGTGTCTTGACATTGCATTTATTTAGTATTGTATATGTTTATATTTTTCTATATATTTGGTCCAATTTCGATAATTTTAATTAATCAGCACATGACTAAAACAAGCTACATTTTAGAACCAAGAGAATAGTTTTAATGAGAAATACTACCTCGCATCCAGAAATATAACAGATAATGGTTGTGCACCTAGATAAGCCATAATCTCTTATACTTAGGATAGAGGTAATTGTTTTTAAGGAGTGTCAGTTGTGACTTATATTAGTACCCGCTTTTGAAGTTAAACCCATGGACTACATTAGCAAACAACCATTGTATCCAATCAATTTTTGCTATGTGTACAATAGGTTTCAGGGAAGATCACTTATAATGGACTTGAGATGAACGAGTTTGTCCCCGAGAGGATAGTCGCGTACGTAAGCCAGGATGACCTCCACAGTGGGGAGTTGACAGTAAGGGAGACACTGGCCTTCTCTGCAAAATGCCAAGGTGTCGGTGATTCTTACGGTAATTACACTTCTTTGCTCCATTTA
Organism: Themeda triandra; assembly: GCA_018135685.1. Taxonomy (NCBI): domain Eukaryota; kingdom Viridiplantae; phylum Streptophyta; class Magnoliopsida; order Poales; family Poaceae; genus Themeda; species Themeda triandra. Next base: position 1,123,273 of record JAENPR010000043.1, on the reverse strand, counting down.
ATTTTATTTATCGTGAGTTCGTAAGTATGTATACCTAATAATGTTTTGGAAAACAATTTAACATGGTCTCTAAAGCACAATTTTGATCACCATTTTCTATTACATTTGAATGAGCATCTAACAAAATTATGATTTTCCACGGAGTCGGAAATATGATTTTTCTCCTTAGGTGTGTGTGTGTGTGGGGGGGGGGGGGGGGCAAAAAACTCTTTTTTTTTAAAACTCCAGAGCCTTAGGGGGGATCTTAGCCCCCTCTCCCCTTTTGTCTCCACCACTATTTGTGAAAGTAGGTTTTAGGATAAATCTGTGGTAATCCAAAGTTTATAAACGAAATAACCTAAAAGGTTGATTACATATGTATTTATTAACCTGAGAAAGCAGTAGTTTAGGAGGGAAAACATGTATGAAAGTGAGGTAGATTTATTGTTTATTACAAATAAATGAGCTTAAAGAAACCATACACACACAAAACAACAGACATGTTCCATCACCAACACAAAGAGTTATGTCAAAAACATTATTATCACCCCCACCTCTTCCACTAGATCCACACTGCTGCCTCTTTGCCATGGCTCATTGCCACCTCAGTTACTATCTTCGTTGGATCCAACCCACCACAAACACCACATATGAGAATGAGAGAGAGGGCGAGGGAGATTACATTAATATCGAGACGAGAGGGAGATAGAATGAACGGTTTACCTTGTCTAGATTCTCCACTGTCGGATCCAGAAGGGTGTGAGGCCATGTCGTTAAGTGCCCTGCTCCCACAGCGGAGTACTCCTCCTTTGCCGATTCTAAAAGGTGGCGACTCCCTCGACTGTGTTGTTGGCGGCTATGCTAGTTGTGTGCACTGTTAGACCTCATCGCCACAACCTTGACCGTCGGCCATGCCCTTGCTCACCCCCACCACCACACCCTTGAACAATAGGCTATCGACCATAGAGGAGAGAGCTGGGGGGGGGGGGGGGGCGACACATTCAGGGAGCAACGGGGATATGAAGAGGATCTAGGAGTGATGGGGACAGTGGAGGAGAAGTCCGAGTGCTAGTAGCGGAGAAGCTAGGGAAAAAGACGCTAACAAAGAAGTTAGCCTCTAAAAACAAACTATATTTTTAGATGTAGGTCTTTTAAGAGGTTTAGCTTGTTAATCAATTAACATAAATTGTTTGTCTCCATAAATGGACCACTCGCCTATGCATTTTGCTAGCTATTTCTAGGGACAAATATATTTGTTGACGACTTATGAAAAACCATCATGTCTCCTAAAACCTTTTTTGTTGGGGGTGTATTTTGGACATAGCTAGGAGTGAGAAAACAAATTATTTCGTTGCTTGAGCAGTAGTTGAGCTTTGTTTGGACATACCAAGTAAGAGTCAATCCACATCGTGGTAGGAAAATATAGTACGTCATGGTATATATATATATACCAACTGATTTCAACTTTTGTGTCAATGCATCAAGCATCAACTGGCCGACTAATATTTCCCTTCAAAAGGAGGGTGCAACCGTCACACATGTAAGGTCATGCATTATGACTTTCTTGGAGGGTGAACCGAATAATATTATATGTGCCGGCGGCCGGGCCGTTAATTTCTTGATTTTCTTATGGTCTGTTTACTCTAAACTGACGCATGACCCCGATCTACTGCTTAGATTTGCTAACTGAGCTCATGAGAAGGGAGAGGGAAGCAAGCGTCACACCCGATGCAGACATCGACATGTTCATGAAGGTCAAGAACTACCCTAACCATGCCCTATTTTGTTTATTTAATGTAACAGAGGAGCCTATTAACGTCTCCTGGAGACCCGATGTGTAGGGTCTGTTTGGGTGTAAGAATCCGTTCTGATTCTCATAGTCACTACAAACACTTCCGAACGCTCTATTGAGAGAATCTTTTTTTACCAGAGAATAGAATCACCTCTAGTTGCTCTGGATTCTTTTTTTTTCCTCTTTGATTGATCCTCTTCAAGTGAAAAAATTAAAAATGGTTGCTTTTGATTTGTTCTTCGCACGTAAATAAAAGAATACCATTTTTTAGAACTTATATATTTTTATGATTTTTCATGTAAATCAATAGTTTTCGCCACCCTTCAAGAAAGAATCCGATCACCTAGCCAAAGATTTGGGAAAGCGACTCTAATTCACCAAAACCGAAAGAGAATCTAGATCTCTAGCAAACAGATCCGTAATGGAAGAGATCGTTCGATTTTGTTGAGGGAACACAACATATATAAGACGATGTATATAACCCTCACATATTAGGCTGGTCTTTTGAGTTAAGTTAGACTAAGGTCTTGAATTGTTGTGGGCTTTAATGGACCTAGATCTGGTGTGGTGCTAGATTGCAGGTATAGCAAGCTAGGTCAGATCTTATATGCATTCTGACAATGCAAGAACCTTCGCTTGCGGATGCCATAATGTGGAACGTAAAATGGAGACTGTGCATAAGAGGGTGAATTAAAACTAATTTTTTTCTTGATTCTCTCATTTTGGTGCCTTTTCCTCATTGCAAAAATGTAGGAGGTCCTAGAAAAACAAAGGATATCTTTAAATAAAATGCAATATAGATATTAAATAAACAGCAAGGTATGTGGATCCTTATTATCTTTATCTTATCTATAACTCTAATCTAATAAGGCTACACCTCACTAGATGATTTCTCTCTTCATGCAAGATGTCCATATCATTCTCCACTAAATATCTCACTAGATATTCTATCTCTTCTTCATGCAAAGTAGCCTACCAAATAGCTAAACCGCACTATATATCCTACTAGTTCTAAGCATTTCTTAATATCCATGGCATAGTGTGCCAGCCTTGCACACCAATGCTTCAACATTTTTAAACCAGTCAAATAGATTGTTGTCATGTTTAGTTAAACCGTAGTTTCACTCTTGCAGGAATCCGCAAACTGTGGCAGGAGAGATGTAGTTACAAACTACATAATGCAGGTTCGATTCTTGAACTTTTCGTTGAGCATAGATCATGAAAATTTGACCAAAAAAAAAAAAGCATATGGGAGCGTTTGTTTGCCTAGCTGGGATATGGGCCATTGAGCCCAGGAGGTGCAACCTGAGCAGTTTTATTTACCTGGATCAGCCCACGAGCTCCTAAGAGCACTCCTGGGCCTGGCTCTGGTGGATCGAAAAAAATTCGGTAATGCTCTGGTTAAAACGTTCTGATCATCGAACAACCGAGTGGCTACTGGGCCTCGGCCCACCACGCGTACACAGCGCCCACGTGCCCCCTCCACTTCGTCTCCTCGTCATTTCCGTCGCTCCCCAACCACTCTCGCTCGCGGACAGCTCCCCGCTCCTCCGGCTGCTCGCAGCGCCGCACCCTCTCCCTTCTCCAGCGCTCGCCTCCACGCCCGGCGTCGCCTTCTCTCTCAAGCTTCCTGAAGCTCTCTCTCGCGCCCTCTTTTTTTTTCCCATCCAAAAATGTGTGTGCCACCGGTTGGGGCCTCCACCACTGGAGGAGGCGGATGCGGCGGCGGCCATGCCGTGGATCCGGCGGATCTGGTGCTGCCGGCTGCGGATCCGCCGGATCCGGCGGCGGCGGCGGCTGCCGTTCTCCCTCCCCTCCTTTTTTGCACCACCGGGCTCCATCTCGGGGGCCTCCGGGAAGCGGTGGCGGCGGCCATGGCGGACGCTAGGGTTATTGCGGGATCCGGCGGCCGCTGCTGTCGGGTTCGCGCGGGATACGGCGACGGTGGCGCTGGATCCGCCGGGTCTCTCTCTCCCTTCGCGGCCCACCACATCCCGTGCATGGAGGCCATGGCAGATTAGAGGGTTGGTTGGCCATTTTCCGGTGAGGTAGGTCGGCGGAGATCCGGATCTCGAGGCCTCCTTCGCTTTCTTCTTCTTCTTCCCCACCAGTTCTTCTTTTTGTTTCTTTTTTCCCTTTCTCTTTGTTTCAATTTATTTTCCGGTAGTTTCAATAGCACCATTTGTTGTGTTTCAGGATCTGAGGTCTTCTCCCCTTTCTTCTTCTTTTCTCTTCCGGCAGATTCCTCTTCTTGTTTCTTTTTCAACCTTTTCTTTGTTACAATTCGGTTTTCTGTTAGTTTCAACAGCGCACCACTTTTTGTGTTGTGTATCTGTTTTTTTGTTTTCCCCTTTTTTATGTTTCAACTTCGTTGTTCTTGTTGTTTCATACGATTTTTTTGTGTGTTTCAAAGCCATTTTAACGCTGTTTCAATTTACGGTTTTAAACTGTTTCACTTTTTGTTTTGTGTTTCGAGGCACTGCAGCCATGTTGTTATTTTCATTTTCTCAATTTGTTTCATTTTCATTTTCGCAGTAGGTTAGGGGTTTCAAGGGTTTTAGATTTTTTGTTTCAAAATTCATGTTCACGGTGTTTCAAAAATTATTTTCATGTTGTTTCTTTTGTTCGCTTCAAATTGTTTCACTCATGTGTTTTTGTTGTTTCTTTTTTTTTTTTGTTCAGAGAGGATGGTGGTCATGTTGGGCGCCGGCGGCGGATCGTCCGCGAGGGCCGATGATGAAGGAGCAGGGGGCCATGCGGGGTGTCGCGACGGGGCGGCGAGGGGCGCCCGTGTTCGCGGGGCGTGTCGCGGCGGGGGGTGGGCATGTGTGCGTGTCCGTATCCGTGTGTGCGCTTACCGGAGGTTGATGGGCCGGGCCCTGCTAGCGACGAGCATTCTACGATAGAACGTTCGATCGCTAGCAGGACCCAAAAAAATTGAGTTCCTCGCTCTCCCGCTCGCATTGACCTCCCATCTCGCTTGCGCAGTTGCGCTGCTGCTGCTCCATCCCGCGCGCACGCTCACCCCAGCCAAACGTCGCCGGAGCACCGCCACCGCCGCGCCGCGCGGCTGGAGCCACCTCCGGCCATGCTTCGCGCGCGCGGGTGTGCAGCTCCTTAGCCACGGGGTGTTGCCTCGCCGTGCCTGAGCTGTGAGCTCGGCCCAACCTGTTCCCGCCAGTGAGGTGCTCGATGAAATGCCAATGAGGTGCTCGATGAAATACCTGTTCACGCAGCAGGCTTTGTGAGCCTAGACTTTTTAGTAGTTGTTCGGTTCCTGCTTGGTTAGCTGGCAACCCCAGTTTTAATTTCCTGCACTTGTAAGACTGAACCGTGTTGGCTTTCAATAAAAGTCGAGGTAACTCTTTCTAAAAAAAAAAAAAAAAAAAAAAAGAAGGGTATGGTGGTAAGAGTGGCTGATTCCTGATGCAGGGTAATCATACACGTTGAGCTAGGCAAACAAACACCATCTCCCCTCAGCCAGTCCCTACTTCGTCCAGGCAAACAAACAACCCCAGTTGCATCTCCTGGGGCTGCCTCCTGCTGCCCAGGCCCGGCCGGCACGCGCTTGCCGCCCTAGTCCAGGCAAACAAGCACGCACACAGGCCACAGTTCCTTTAACTGCTGTACTAGTCTACTGAGTACTGTCGCTACTGCAGATCCTTGGACTTCAGCTCTGTGCAGATACGTTGGTAGGAAACGATATGGCAAGAGGCATATCTGGTGGGCAAAGGAAGCGTGTAACAATAGGTATGCCTGTTAAATACTTACATAGAGCTCCGATCCTATTCAAACTTCTAATAGCATGGATTATTATTGTTAAAACTACTTAACTGTTCTTGGCATGCAGCTGGCAAGCAATGATTATTAGCCAGCCTTTAACAATCTGATGCCATCTGAAAAACAATTTGTTGTCTAATTGGCAGTTTTGTAGCTGTGATATTTGACAGTAACAGAACAACAGATTTCCGTGTTTACATATATATGATACATTTCTTTGGATTGCGTTTGACTCTCAGCTGTGTTGCATCCTCGGATGGTAAGGCTGGAACTTAGTTCCATTAAAAAATATAATACCTTGCTTGTTACAGGAGAAATGCTTGTTAGTCCGGCGAAAGTGCTATTAATGGATGAGATTTCAAATGGCCTTGACAGTTCAACTACATTCCAAATTGTGAATTCGCTTAGGCAGTTAGTGCAAATCCTCGGCAGGACAGCCGTCATCTCCCTGCTGCAACCAGCACCCGAAACATATGATCTTTTTGACGATCTCATCCTGCTCTCAGAGGGCCATGTTGTGTATCAGGGTCCCAAAGAGGACGTGGTTGAGTTCTTTGAGTCACAAGGCTTCAACTGTCCTCACAGAAAAGATATTGCTGACTTCTTGTTAGAAGTAGGTTAACTCTTTGCTTCAGATATCTTATTAATTTTCATTTAATAATAGGTCCTAACAGACTGTCATGTCTTTCTTAATAGGTGACTTCAAGAAAACATCAGGAACAGTACTGGTCAGTGGACAGTGAACCTTATCAGTATATCAGTGTTGAGCAATTTTCAGACGCCTTTCAAATGTTTCGCACTGGGGAAGTCATTAAGAAGGTTCTTCAAGTGCCATTTGACCAGAACCTTGCTTCCATTGCTGCTCTTACCACTTCAAAATATGATTTGAGGAAAAGGGAGTTGTTCAAAGCTGTATTTGCTAGAGAAGTCCTGTTTATGTGGAGGAACCCATCCCCCTACATAGTCAATTTTGCACATGTGAGTTGATATATTTTTGCATAGTCCAAAAATATTTATGCAACATAAAAAAAAGAAGAGAATGACAGGTATTAGAAATAAGTAGGCACCCATTTTTGAGCTCTAGAATACTTGAACATGGGGGTAGGGACTGTACAAGTGTAGAGTGTCCAAAAACTCAGCTATGCTTGTAGGCCTATAGCCATCATGATCAATGGTATTTTGGCATTTCCTTCAAATATAAAGCACAATCTAGTTTTGAATACTAATGTACAAAACCTTTTATAGATTGGAAATACAAAGCTGATGTTATTTCATAGATAATACCTTTTTCTTTTCAAGATGATATATTTTTGTAGAATTTGAAGTTTAAGTCATATATTGGAAACTGTGTTAATTTCCTTGCAGATTTGTATTTGTGGTTGGAAGAAATATGTCAGAAAACAATAAAAGTAGAGCCCATTTGTGTAATAAAAAACGCTCTGTTTTACATATCATCAAACCGCGCAGAACAATATAGGGCATATTGTTCACCGAAGAACTGCATGAAACAACAATCCTTTATAATAATGTTTTGTCTCTTGTGACAGATCGCTGTGCTAGCGTTCGTCGCATCGACCATTTTCTGGCGTAGCCAAATGCACCGTGATTCAGTTACTGATGGAGGGATATACTTGGGACTGTTGTTCTTCTCTGTAACTGAATCCATGTTCAGTTCATTAGGTGATCTTGGTGCTGCGGTCATGAGGTTGCCACTTTTCTTCAAGCAAAGAGATGCTTTCTTTCCAGCATGGGCCTACACTTTGTCTACATGGATTCTTAAGATTCCTATCACATTTATTGTAGTTACAATCTGGGTTGCTATTACCTACTATGCAGTTGGTTTGGACCCAAATGTTGGCAGGTGAGCATTTTAGATGGTGATTAGTCATGTTGGTTAAAGTATATACTCAATTTACACAGCTCAAAAATTGGCTAGACATTTACAATGCTTATACATCTGCATTAAGGTACCAATGCTAACTTTTTTTTATCAAACATGGAGGATACCTGCAAACCTTTTTTATTAGGGGTGACAAGAAAGACTGGTCCTTTCTTGTTCCCCAAGGGGCAAATCTTAAAACCGAACACACGCGCGCGCGCGCATACAACACACATCCTGCCAAAGGGCACTAAACAAAAAGAGCTCGCCACTTAAACATGAGAGGAAAATAACCAGAGATACACATTCTAGTACCGCAGGAGCATTCCTAGTGGCAGAGCATGCCAGTAAATCAAAGGGAGGATTCAAGTACCTGTGCTGGGCTGCAGCTACATATGATTCTTTGTATTTTTACTATATGCAATGCTTATCGTGTTCACTTCATGCCCATTTTATTCATCTTAATAAGAAAACATTCCGGATTTGTTTCAGGCTTTTCAAACATTACAGTCTGTTAATAGCAGTCAGTCAGATGTCATCTTCCCTCTTCCGTTTGATTGCTGGAGTCACAAGAAACATGTTTGTAGCAAACATATTTTCACAATTGTCGATGCTTATCCTTCTACTTTTAAGTGGATTTATAATTTCAAGAGGTAAATATGCATTTAGTAAGCTCTTGCAATGTTGTTCACATTTTCCCCTCTTTTTTATTTTCTAATCACAGTTCTTTCTACTTCAGATAATCTGAACAAGTTTTGGATGCTTGGCTACTGGGCCTCACCACTGATGTATGCACAAAATGCCATTGCCACAACTGAATTTACAGCTCATCAATGGAGTAAAGTAATTATACTACCAGCAAACTAGAAATTTTTCATACTTGCCCAGAATAGAATAGAGAGTTAACGAAGTTTTCCCTTCTAGATACTTCCTGGATCAACAGAATCACTGGGGACAACTGTCCTGAAATCTCGTGGGCTATTTTCTGAACCAAAGTGGTACTGGATTGGCTTAGGTGCACTGGTTGGGTATATATTTCTCTTCAATGGCCTCTACACTGCAGTTTCTACGCACTTCAAATGTGTGTCCATATTTTTCATGTACATTGCATGCTATATAGACTTATGTGTAGTTTGACAAATTTTGAGGTGAATAATTGCATTTTGCAGCTCCTGCTAGAACCTTTTCATCTATACCTAGAAATGCTCGAGACGTAAAAGTGGAGAAGTTGAGAAATGGTGCTCCATCAATGAGATTCCATAATAACATAGTAACAGACAGTGAATCTTCAAGTTCTGTAAAAAATATGAGGGTAACACTTCCATTTGTGCCACTCTCACTTACCTTTGAGAACATAAGATATTCAGTTGATGTGCCGAAGGTAAAACACACATCTTCTCTTATCATACAAGAACAATATTTAAGCATAAGTTAGCAAAATGTTTGTTTCCTTTTCTTCCAAATGTTGCTATTTTATCTTTTGAATGAATGCTTCCAAACATACTTGTCTCTTCATTGTTTCAGGTTAATAAAGCACAAGGTGAGATAAATGATCGTTTGGAGATACTAAAGGGTGTGAGTGGTTCCTTCAGGCCTGGTGTGCTGACTGCATTGATGGGCGTCAGTGGTGCTGGCAAGACAACACTGATGGATGTGTTAGCAGGAAGGAAAACCGGAGGCTACACTGAAGGGATAATCAGTGTCTCAGGCTACCCAAAGAAGCAAGAAACCTTTTCTCGTGTATTTGGATATTGTGAGCAGACAGACACACATTCTCAACACTTGACTGTTCTTGAATCACTTCTGTTCTCTGCATGGCTTCGATTACCTTCAGAAATTGACTCCATAACAATAAAGGTAAGTGTATGAAAATATAAGGATTAATATTGTGTTGTTGTATGAATTTCTGTCAAAATTTGATATGAAGGTCAAATAAGTAGTTTTCCATGTTTATGCTTTCTCACAAACGACCCTGATGTTGTTTATGCTTTCTCACAAAGGACACTGATATCTTAGTGTACATTCCAAGGTATAGAAAACCCATAATAATAGCGAAAGTGAATTAGTTAATATCGGATACTTAATTCCCACTTCAACTTTTGGTTGCAGACTTTTGTTGAGTACTTGATGGAACTCTTGGAGCTCACATCATTGCATGGTGTGCATGTCGGACTTGCTGGAGTGAATGGTCTCTCAAGGGAGCAACGGAAGAGGTTAACCATTGCAGTGGAGCTTGTAGCTAATCCTTCCATCATTTTTATGGATGAACCAACCTCAGGGCTTGATGCTCGGGCTGCAGCAATTGTCATGAGAACTGTAAGGAACCTTGTGGATACTGGTAAAACTGTTGTCTGTACGATACACCAACCAAGCATTGACATTTTTGAAACTTTTGATGAGGTAACAAAACTTTTTTTTCTTGAGAATCAATAATGTTTGGTCGATAGCTCTGCAATGGTATGGTAAATGAGTTTCAGCTGCTTCTACTAAACCAAGGAGGGGAAGAGATATATGTAGGTCCATTAGGTGACCATTCTTCGGAAATGATCAAATACTTTGAGGTTGGACAACTAAAAGAATAGAAGCATTTTTGCGACTCTATGTATTCTTTGACAAGCACATGGATTTGATTTATCTTAGCACTTGGTTTATTCAGGTAATTGAAGGTGTCAGTAGGATAGCGGATAGATATAATCCTGCGACATGGATGTTGGAGCTGACCACAACTGTACAAGAGCAGATCTTAGCGATCGATTTTTCCGAGATATACAAACACTCAAAGCTATACCAGTAAGTCCATTACAATTTAAAGGTCTTGATTATTACAATGATTTTTTAATATATGTTAATTAGGACAGTCTTACTTTCTTTATCTAACCTAATCAGTTGGGCAAAGGAAATCTTGCTAGCTAGGACTAGGTGAGCAAATAAAGTCCTCAATATCTGGAACCAAACATGCTTGCTATTTCCTGGTCTTCTTGCTCATGTTTAGGCAATGAGTAGTTCTAATTGGCAAATTGGACTCCAAATCCTTGATTTGAACTATCGTCGTAAAATCCTAACTGGCTTGAGTGCTCACCAACATTACAATGGCCGTGATCTTTAGTTGTTAGTGCCCAAAGGTGTGTGTGTATTCTAGTTTTTGTGTTGTGTTTGTTTACTTGGATTTATACCTCCTTAATATGTGCAGTTCTCTTGTGCATTTGGGGAAAATTGCTATGGGGATGCACTATTCTCAGCTTTTCTCCAGTTAGTTTAAGCTATCATTTTTTCCAAACTACATTATTGCATTGTAAATTCCAAATCTACGGTTATAGCTGTTCCTATAGCCTGCTATAGCTATTTGAAGCATCTCAAACTATTTGTCTCTATGTACAATTTAGCGGCTATATATAGCCCGATATAGCCTCATTTAGTTCGTTATTAGCTGTTTGGGAGATCATCCACTAAATTGCCTTACCTGGAGATTTTAAACTTTATGGTTAATACACATGATAATAAATTGTATTATTCATTGCTCTAGGAGGAACAAAGATTTGATAAGAGATATAAGCAGGACTGCTACTAGTTCTACCGATCTCCACTCTGATAATAAATATTCGCAGTCTTTCTTCAAGCAATGCTCAATATGCTTGTGGAAGCAAAGTTTGTCATATTGGAGAAATATTCATTACATTGGTGGTAGATACCTCATCACCATAATGATTTCGTTAATCTACGGTACTGCATTCTGGAACCTTGGCATGAAAAGGTAGTGCTTTCAATTAACATTCTTTTGTTATTCTATGGTCCAAACTGTAATATGTGTCCCTGATCCCTCCCTACACCTTACCTTACAGAGCGAAACGGCAAGATCTATTCAATTCCATGGGTTCAATGTATGCTGCTGTTTTAATACTAGGTATACAAAACGCAATAGGTATTCAGCCAGTGGTTGCCATGGAAAGGATAGTGTTCTACAAGGAGAGAGCTTCTGGAATGTATTCAGCTCTACCGTACACATTTGCACAGGTAATAACTAAATTCATATCAATGATGCACACAATGTGATACATATTTTCTATTTACATAGTCTACCATAACTTTATGTATGATTGCAGGTTGCAATTGAACTCCCGTACATATTCATTCAGACTCTGATTTATGGCGTTTTGGTGTATACAATGATAGGATTTGAATGGACAGCAGCCAAATTTTTTTGGTACCTGTTCTTTATGTATGTCACACTCTTGTACTTCACGTTCTTTGGAATGATGGCTATGGGGCTTGCGCCTGAGGGCAGTATTGCAGCAATTGTCTCCTCCGGTTTCTATGGCTTATGGAACCTTTTCTCCGGGTTTCTTATACCAGTACATGTGAGCTTCTCTATATTTTAATATAGGGAGAATTAGCTGTGGGACATGCAAAGTGGTGGTCATTTGCTGAAGGACATCGTCACTTTCAAGTTTGCCATAGAACACTCTGGTTCGTTGTAATTTGCCCGGTAGACATCAAGTCTAATCAAACATTATTATAAAATAGATATAAAATCATATAAGTGCTAGAAAATTATACTGTAAAATTTTCTACACTCTACATGATGAGAACTACAAAGTAAAAATATTATTTTTCCACTCAAATGACTATTTTGCCCCTCTTCATAAATAGACAAAGATAACAATGTTTAATTAGTTAATATATCTTGTAAGAGGCTAAAAAAAACTAGAAAAATCATAGAATGCATACATCACTAAATCATGTCTGTGATAAAAATATCATATCAAAATAAAAAAGTTTAATATATTAATTAAGCTTCACAGAGATAAATGTAAACTCAAATCATGCTAGATATAACAATATAAGCTTTGTTATTTTGATCTGATATTTTTTAGCATTATCAAGATTTGTTGAAGTACGCATTCTATGATTTTTTCAAGATTTTTAGTGTTACACAAACATATTAGTAAATTAACCATGATTATCTTTGTCTATTTATGAAGAGGGGCAAAATAGTCATTTGAGTGTAAAACAGTATTTTTACTTTGTGTTCTCATCATATAGAGTGTGGAAGATTTTACAAGATAATTTTCTCGACACTTATATGATTATATATATATTTTATAATGATGTTTAATTAGACTTGATGTCCGCCGACCAAATTACAACGAACCAGAGTGTCCTATGGCAAACTTGAAAGTGATGATGTCCTCCAGCAAATGGCCACCACTTTGCATGTCCTACAGCCAATTCTCCCTTTAATATATGACCATTTTAATTAATTAATGTACTTACTCATTTGTTTCAATTCAGAGAATTCCTATCTGGTCAAGGTGGTTCTACTGGACTTGCCCTGTTGCTTGGACGTTGCATGGTCTGGGTGCCTCACAGTTTGGGGATGTCGTGGATAAATTGGAAACCGGTGAAACTGTGGAAGAGTTTCTGAGGAGCTACTATGGTTTCAGGAATGAATATTTGGGAGCGGTTGCAGCAGTGACCTTGGCATGCGCTGTAGCTTTTGCCTTCTTTTTTGGCCTTTCTGTGAAATACATCAACTTCCAAAGGAGATGAGAAGGCTATTGCCGCAGAAAGGGTATCACCACATGAAAAAGTAATGCCCTTGAAGCTTATGATCTAGAGATCATCTAGAAGGCAATGGTGGTTATATTATATATATTATGATCGTTGGTGATGACTATTATAACGAGCATTTGTAAATAAAGTATGTAATGGTTGTGTGACATTGCGCAATGACTGAGATTATACAACAACAACAAAGCCTTTACAATGATGAGATTATGAAGGACAAAAACATTTTTGGGTCAACTGAGTCAAAGATAGACACATCACGTACTAGAGTGTCCTCACAATAGCTCAAGGTAAAAGTTCGAGGTAGTAGTAGCCTGGGCATCGGCGGCCTTACTCGTGCAACCGTGTCAGCCAGCCTACGCATGTACGACGACGGCCAGATCAAGACTGAGATGGCAATCAATGGCGTAGCAGTTCGGCAATTGGTGGGCAATGGCGGTACTATCATGTTTCGACGGCGGTGATGCCTGTGGGCGCCACTTTCCTTGCTGGAGGCGTCGTCTTTCATACGGATCTTCTCGGGTGAAAATCCATGTACAGTTCTCTGGCGGACGATGATGACGTTTGTCAATACCATTTTCTTGTTAGAGACGTCGTTGTTGGAAGATTTCTTGGGTTGTCGGCTTTGGTGCCGGCAACGAGATGGTGACTACTTTGCATATACACCAGGTGCTTCGTGATGTTGTCAAAATACAACATCGAGTGTCTTCAAGGTGGTGGGTGTTCAACGATCTTTCAATACCCTTATTAGGTCTGACAGACGTGTGTGGCAACATTGTCTCGACATTGGTGGTCATACTCTTGTGGAGTCGACATCACGGAACAAGTCATTTGTCGCGTAGGATTTTTCCTCTACGTTGGCCTGATTCTACGCCGGGTATGAAATACTATCTTTTTTATTAAAAAAAAGTAGCCAAGGACGTAGCATCACCATTTCTCACAAGTCGCTGGGCCTTTTCAACATGTCTGTCTCGTCAAACGCTCAATTTAACCGGCCCGGCCCATAATCCCCTGTAAGAGAGGCTTTTGCTAGGTTTTTGCCCTCGCCGCCATCCCTCTCACTCCCCGGCGGGCGGCGGCGGCGATGGCGAAGGGCGACGACGCGCTGGCGCGGAAGCGCAACAAGGTGCGCCGCAAGCGCCTCCGCAGCAGCGAGAACGCCGTCTCCGAGCGGGTCGCGGCAATCATCGCCTCCAAGAAGCGCCGCAAGTCGGGGAAGCGCCGCGGCTGCGAGGGCATGTGCTTCTCGCTCCCCACGCCCGACGACCCGTTCAACGAGCGCCACGGCAAGAAGCGCAAGGGCGACGACGAGCCCACCGACGACACGGTCACCGTCGCCGCCGCCAAGGACGACGGCGACGACCCCAAGAAGAAGGGCGGCGCGAACGCCAAGAAGCAGCAGCAGCCGGTGGCGAAGGCCGGCGCCAAGGCCAAGGCGGTTCGCGAGCGGGCGGCGGGCGCGGAGGACGGCCGCGTGGACTTCGACCGGCCGTCCAAGTTCCTCGTGGTCTGCCTCAACGCCATCCGGGACGCGGCGGCGCGCGAGGACGGCGGCGGCGGCGGCAGCGTCCACGGCGCCGGCGACTGGGGCGTCGAGCTCTGGCGGTGCTGCTCCGCGCAGGCGCCGTCCGACGTGCTCGACGCTAGCGGCGCGTGCGCCACGGTGGACCAGACCGCGTGGCTCGTCTCCACCGCCTGCGACATTGTCGCTAGGAAGGAGAGGCTTGGGGTGGTCGTGTCCTGCCCCTTCCTGCTGTACCTCGTCCCGTCCCAGGAGAAGGCCGCGCAGGTTTGTTTGTACTCACATTTTGATGCTAGGATTACCTATTTCTTTTGTATACAAGTTTAATTAATGATCGAATTGTGAACGATTTAGTGATACAACTGGTATTGTTTGTGCAGGTGCGATCGATATGCAAACCCCTGAAGCCTCTTGGGATTCATTCAGTGAGCTTGCATCCTGGCGCATCCATTGAACACCAGATTTCTGGGTATGTTTTATTCCACTATTTGCATATCTGCTGTTGATTGAAAATGTGAAATGTGCCATTTCTCTTGCGTGTTCAAGAAAATAAAAGATGAAATGTGCTATTTGCTAGCGTAGTCGTGTACTCTTTATAATAAACACTAAATGGCAGCTGATATATTAGTGTTAATTCATTTTGTTTGGACTGTTCTACCAGACTGAAAACATGTGAGCCGGAGTTTCTTATAGCTACACCTGAGAGGCTTCTTGAACTTGTTTCGTTAAAGGCAATTGACATATCAAGTGTTTCAATGCTGGTAAGTAAATGTGGTAATTGGAGGGAAAGCCTTCATGAACTATATCAATGTGATTCTGACTATCAAACTGGTATTCTATGTAATTGCACTTTGCAAAGAATGAATTTGCAACAAGTTATTCATCATGACTCTTGCATACTTAATTGTTCTATTTTCTGTATTGCTTTTCTCAATATGGTTACCAATCCTATTACCAAGCTTCAGCTAAAGATTACAACTTCAACTGACAGGTCATTGATGGACTGAAATGTTTCGTGGACCATAATGTCAGTGAGAAAATATTTTCTATTAGAGACGCCATATCAAACAATCCTCAAATTACTATCTTCACCGATCCATCTGATAAAAAGGTTGCAACAATGGCTAAAAGTTTACTCCGTGGAAGAATTACAAAGCTTTCTATCAATGATTCTGTTTCTTCGCGAAGTGCGTTTATAGCGCAGCATGTTCACTTCTGTACATTGGAGGAGCTGAAAACATCGAAGGTATTTACTTATTTCTCTAGTGGCTATGTTCCTGATGGTATGTTTTTAATGGTTTGGTTGTGTTTCATGTGTTGTGCAACTTACTCAGGATAATAATAATGCATAGCTACTGTAATTTCTACAGAACTTCCAGTCTTAGTTGTACTTAATGTGTTTCCTTCGTACTGGAGATAAAAAAAACTTCATTGTTTTCCTGCATACTGGAAATCTTTGTTTTTAGGAGGATGTATTCATACCTCAAAACAGTAGTAGATTTGGTTGATATTGATCTTCTGAACAAGCATTTGGACCCTGCATGCTAGTTAGTAGCTTACTCTTACACCTATCAGGATCACAATCTGAATCGTAGAATTGCTTGATCCAGTGTTACAAAAAAATGCAATTAAACACTCGCCTAGGCATGCTTAAATGTGAAATGAAGCCCTGGCGCATCGCCTAGGCCATAGGCATCCAATTAAATGTTGACTAAGGGTAAGTGGCATGGAATGAGAGGAAACCAGGAGGAAGGCAAGATAGCACATGAAGTAGCCGCCGGAGCAGCACAGCCCTGCCCCGCACCCCACCTCCCTCCCCCACGCACACACTCCCTGTTGCTCCCAGATCTCGTGGCTGTGCGTGCGGAGACCTTGCGGTTTGTGGAATCCGCTAGCGGTGGGGGCGTGTGGCGGATGTGCCCCTTTTCCCCTTGGAGGGAGACAGGAGAGGAACAGAGTAGGAGTGGATAAGGTTGTGGTGTAGGCTTTTTTAATGGGCCTGGGCCTCTTAATTTCTTCTTGGCCATGGGAATACTGCTGCTGCCTTTCTTGGCCTGTTGTTGTAACAAGGCTAGACTGAATCTGTGATGCAGTGATACACTTAAAACACATCCTGGCAACAAAAAAGAACAAACGCTTAATCACGTTTAGTCTCCGCGTATAGGTGTTCTAGGCGCTAATCAGTGGCCTGGTGCCTGCCTGTCTAGCACCTTAGCACCTTTTGTAACCTTGCTATGATCCTAGTTCTGGCAAACAATCTGAGTCGCAACAGGGATCGTGTTTACTGTTCAAACTGAGGGAGAGAGGGAGTCTGTTTGTTGCATTGTTTCTGTCTGAATACCGTTCAGAATTTCAGCGAAATTCGGTTCTACCAGTCAGGCCATGTAAAAGGCTATACTGTCCTCTAAATTTTGGCCTTTTTTTTTTTTTTTTTTTTTTTTTTGGTCCAGTAGAGTACACATGGCCGATGTATCCATTCCCAATTACATACAGACCTACTTGGAACCATAAGCTGATGGGAATTATATTTCTCTCTTCTCCTCGAACCTCAGCCACTGCTAGCCTTTTCTCTTTTTCTCTGCTGTTGGTCTGCTGCTTGCTTGCTCCATGGCTTCTGTAATTCTCTCCTCCCATTCTGCTGCCTCTGCAGTGCATCTCCGGCTATGCAAGGTTAGCTTCTCATAGTGTGGCATCACATTTGCCTTCTAAGTCTTTATTATATGATTGGTTTCTGTCCATGAGAGGTGCTGACGTGCCGGCACAACTGGAGACATCTCACCTTGGATGGCGCTACCGAATATTTCAACAACTCTATTTTTCTTAGATTGTTTAAGTGGACTGTTAGACTGTATACCTGTATGCGACTATAGAATATCATTCACCATCTAGAGTTGGAGTATATCAATGGTAGTTTCTACTTGATCTTGAGTTGAGGAGTGTCATCTTGAGTTGAGGAGTGTCCTGTGTACTATTAAATACTTGATGTTGACTGATTTTGTAAACAAAAAGGTGTGCTTTGGTATATTAATTCATTTAATTCTGGATAATTTTTGCCAATTCTGTTCACACATGCTCCCTTCCTTTCCCTTCTCATTGATATGTCCCATCCCATACTCTTATCTCCTTTCTTTCTACTCATAACAATCAGTAGCTTCTGCAGAATAGAAAAAACATTCATGAAATCGTGATAGAGCTCTGTAGCCTGGGTGTCAGAAGTGACTCCACTGCACGCCTGCAGTGGCATAATGATTGGCTATATGGTTTTACTACTGTATATTTTAGCTTAGTCTTGAGGGATGTATTTTGTAATTGTGTTTGTTCATTTTGCACTTGGGTATAAGAAGAAAAGGTCAACCAATGGAAACAATAGAGTAATGCTGCTTATTGCTAGTGATGTCAGTGATTCTTTTGTTGGATTCGAGTTTGCAACTTCAGTGAATGTCGAAATCCAGACATTACTTGGATTCAGAACCATGTATTTACATATATAATTGTGCAAGTCTGAATGGAACTCCACAGTTTGTATGTCCAGAACCTATGTTTAATGGCGTACATTAATATTTCTATTTGCATGCTGATGATATAGTTACCATATTATCTGATGGAAGTGCTATAAATAAATTGAAGTAGATGTATACTTTACCATATAAAAATAAATTAAACTTAAGAAGCGAAAATCCCATACGTACTGTTCCTGCAATATGACCCTACTCAACAAAAATGATCCTACCTCGAATCCTGATCCTAGGAACTTCTCATGTCTACTGAACTCATGGCTGATAGTTTATTTAGCAGGAGTTGTTCAAGCTTGTATGATTGGGGTGTGTTGTGGCTTTGATGTTCTGATGAAGTATTTCTACTTTCAGGTCAAGGAAATTCTTGAGCAGATATTGCAAAATCATCCTAAAAAGACATCAAAGGTTCTTCTAGTAGTCGCAAGCGATCAAAAAGCGCGATATATGTCATCATCGCTTAAGCTGAAAAACTGCACTGTGATTGATGACTCACATGGCAGCTCTTTTATGATATGCAGCAGGTACAGTGAATTAAACAACATTGTAGTTTTCTGCAATTTCCAGTCTCTGCATGCAAACTGAACAAACTTGTCAATTTATTAGCAAAACCTTTCAGTTTCCTATCTCTGCATGCAAACTGAACTGAACTTATCAATTTGATAAAACAGTTGAGAAGAACTTTGGGTTTCAGTCAGTCCTAAAGTAGTTTTAATCACCACATTATTATCTTTTTTTCTGAGAGTGTAACTCATATCCTTAACGTTGACATTGTAAATGGATTTGTATTTGTGTAGTGTGGGGCTGATGAATGTCATTGTGAAAGACCGGGAGAACATCGTAGCGACAGATGTAGAGGAATTTGAAACGGTTTTGGTGGTGGATCTGCCTCCTTCAGTTGATGAATATGTTGAGATCCTCACGGGGGCTGCTCTTCATGTGATTGGAGGCGAAGTGCATAGTATATTCTGTAACACTGATGCTTCTATTGCAAAACCTCTGGCTGAGCTGCTTGCAGATTGTAGTCAGGTGGTGCCCGAGTTTCTCAAAAACCTCGAGTCTTCATAGCAGACTTGTGTACACAATCAGAGTAGTCAGATCATATCGTGGTGATTCAGATGAGGCACCGCGGTCTTGGCACTTAATTGTCACCAAGCAATTTTGATATATTTTTTTGTGTTGGGTTATACATGTAATTCTCATTTGTCATTGCAACATTGGTATTCAGGCCTCGACCTTGATATGTGTACTAATTTACTATTGTCTCTGAAATGTGAATGCCTTGAAGCCTTTTTCCTGGGAGAACTGAAAGTGCTGCATGTTCATAGGACGGCGGCCTCTATTATTGCCAATTTTGTCAAAGGAACAGTGTCAGTCATCAGGGACCTCCCTTTGCCCCCAGCTTCCTTTGTCCAGGGATCTTCCTTTGCCCCCAGCTTCCTTTGTGCAAAGGCAAGCTGAAAAGAGGCCTACACTGATAGATCTTGGGACCTTTAAAGTGCATCAATCAAAATGTCAAAGACACAACTTCTTTTAATCAAGTTCTTTTCACATCTTTAAAGTAGTCGTCATCTTGCTGGCTCATCTCTCTGGATGTCAGCTCAACGGATTCTTGAGCTAAAGGGGATGTGAGCTGTGCACCGGCCAACAGCCTTTGCCATGCCGGCCTGGTCCTGAGCTTGGTCGGATGGCTGGATGCTCATGGGTAGACCACCGGTGGCAGATCTTGCTGGTGACTCGGCCGGGACCATGTTGTGCAGCAGGGCACGTCGGTCCAGAGAGGAAACAAAGTTCTGTTACGGTGTTACACGTATACGTGACTAGCTCGACAACGATGTCTCCTTTCTTGATTCTTCTGAAACCACGGCATGCAGTTACCTTTATTTCATCGTGTTTCTGTGGTGTCCAATGCTGGAACTGGAATGAAATGTTCGTTCTGATCTTGAATTCCTGAGAGCAGCGGTCAGTTGTGCACGCTTGAAGCTGAAGCTGAAGCCCGTCATGTCGTGGCAGCCAAAGGATGCTGAAGCCAAAAAATGTTCGACCTGATCTGCAGCCACCAAGCCAACATTTTCAGTGGACGGCTTCGCTCCATCAGTGGCGGCAAGGTATTCTTTCCTCTTGCTTTTTCAGATCACAGGCATCTTGCGCCGTGCACGGCGACCATTGCCGCCGCCGATGACACATTTGTCTAATGCGTCGACATCTTTGGAGTTTTGGGTTATCAGACTTGTACATGCGTATGGCACATGCTTGAACGAGCTTTTCTCCCTGTAAAGGCGATTCACGCCGTCTGTCTTTCAGCAGCATGTTTATTTTACTAGTGTTGATCTGCAAGCTAAGCTAGCTAACTTTCAGCAGGTACGTAGGAGCAAGGAACATATATAGATATAGAGCATATCTTTGCAAGGCTGCCACCATGGTCATGGCCATCCAAGCTCCTCAGCTTCATGATGATGCTGAAAGCACAGAGCTGGCTCCATGGAGAATCTGCCTAGTAATCATGGTTCAAAACATGCTCAAACTCTTATTTTAAGTGATGAGTTCTATGTCCACTCCTTTTCAGTGCTATCTGGAGGTGTTGGCAACGTTAAATTTCACAGCGACGACAAAAAATGGATGCATTGGTACGACATACTCGACTTCATGTGTAACACATATATATATACTAATATACACAGACACGCATTCTCAACTCTACAATAACATTCTCTCTTTGCTCCCTGCTTAATGAAAACGGGCACAACCCGAGATCTCGAAATAACTTTACAATAACATTCACTAACTTCAGCATAAACTTTAGAACCTGTTGACTAGTTGACTACTTGCTCCGTTCTAAATTATAAGTTGCTTAACTTTTTTGATATATCAATTTTGTTATGTATCTAGATATATAGCAAAATGAATGAAACACAAAAATCAGAGTGACTTATAATTGGAATGGAGGGAATAGTTTTTTTAGTCCCTAAAGATCCAAAAAGATGGTAACCAAATTAAGTAGTTGTTAATTTACTAGTCCGAAAAAGAAGCTAACAAAGACTAGTTGTTAGTATAGGTTTGACCTAAGTCATAATTTTAACAATTCTGAGTAATACCTAATACAAACATATTTTATATATGAAAAAAGAGTTATGAATCACTTTTGTATAGCAATCTAGAAATGCGAACCTTGTAAAGAGAATTTACATAAATTATTATATATCAGCGATCAAAACTAAAATGGCTTGATTTATAATTTATAATAAATTTATATAGAATTATATTTACAATCCAAGGAGTTGCCATTATTCTCTCCTCTCCACCACTTGTGTTAAAACAATAGTCTATTTCAGCACGCAGTGTCCTACGGCATCACCACGTACTCCGAGATATTCCGACACAAGCTTTGGTAATTGGTGGGGATGATGGTTTTCAAAAAAAAAAAAATGGTGGGGATGATGAGCACCCATCACGCCAATCGCAT
The DNA here is from genome assembly GCA_018135685.1 of Themeda triandra. Lineage (NCBI taxonomy): Eukaryota > Viridiplantae > Streptophyta > Magnoliopsida > Poales > Poaceae > Themeda > Themeda triandra. The sequence goes on along the minus strand of JAENPR010000043.1, from coordinate 1,101,781 downwards.
CACAGCCACGAGGATAAAACATTTACGGTCGCTTTCAGCAATCAGCATGCTAATTTAAGAAGCACACATCATTTATTATAAGCCCACTGTGCACCTATCCATTGCCATGCCTGCTGCCGATCATGGAGCTTCACTGTCATCAACTCTCGCCGTCGCCATCGCCATTGCCCTGCATGCTAGCTAGTATATGGCTAGAAAAAGGGCCAAGAGGGTCCCTCAGCTGCACGCACGCGCGCCTTCCTCGAACTTCTTTACACATCACGCGCCGGCCGCGATTGCCGCTTGCACAGCGGCGGCGTGCTGTGTGTGATTGTCCTCTTTGCATCCTAAACTGCCGGCGGCTGCTAAATCGATCGTGTCCACAGAAGAAGTTGGTGCTGATTATTACAATTTATTACAAGAACCATGGGTGCATCATGATATCTCATCTTATCATCTAATACCTATGCATGATAGCTATCTAGCTTTACGCTTCAATATATATTGACCAGCACGTGGAACATAGATACTTCATATTTGTTCTTAGCTCGAGCAGCAATTCAATCCAAATCAAATGCGTATTCGATATGTGTTGTTTATACGTGCATTTTTGGGTAGCTAGGAACCTAGGGGCCTTCTAATTGAAGAAAGAATCTAACTTTCAAAAAGAGAGGAAGAATCTAAAACTCTGCAACTTGACGAAAAGATCTCTAGTTGGGTCATCGTCATCAGTGAAAAGTATTAAAGCTTGTAGAGCATCAAATGCTCGAAGGCTAATGTTCTGCTCACCTTAGCTGGTCCGTTACATGGTCTACTCAAATTGCATTTTTTCAGGAACAACTCCGGACGCAACCGATTCTGGAAAAGAGTTTGTGACGCATGTAAAAATCATTTTGCAAAACATAGGTGATGATGCAAGCTAAGTTAGGTGTAAAAAGAAAATATATACCCACAATTCCAATCCCCATTTAGGTCACAAAACGTCATGCTCTGTCACAAGATTACGGCATCTCCTCGCATGCTTAAACTAAGATGTGAAAGCAGGAGAATGATGCTCTACGTACACAAAACTCGCTGAAAATGACAAGGCAAGCTCTGCACTCCTTAGTTAGCTCCAATGAACGGTTTGCTGGGATATCCTCCGGCATTAGCACTACTCTCCACTAGTGATATCGCACGACCTAGCTATAGTTGAGTGAAAAAAGTTGTTTCCACATGGGCGCGCACAACGACCATCGTTGTGTAGCTACCTTTACATTGTTTACACACTGCGCTGCATAATATTTTTCACGTGGAGTTTGCACACGCATGCATGCATATCGATCATCGTCGACAATTGTGTAATCATCGACAGTGTTTCGAGATTATTATCTCTGGAACGAGACTTATTTAGCTTATTGCATGGATTAGAGAGACAAGTACACGGAACAAACAACTTTACTACATATTCCAGTGATGGGGCTTCTTCAGTGTGTTTCCTCTCCTTCCCGTACGTGGCTCTGCCAAGCCAGGGTTCAAAGTGTCGGTGAAAATTTACTGAAAGTTTATCAATTTCGGTAATTTCAGATCGCCCTAGCTGATATAAATGAAATACCATGCCCTAGATGATATATGTCCCAGTATATCTATCTTTTTTTTTTTTTTTTTTTGAGAAGACTCTCGGACTCTCTCTTACTAGCTAGCTTATCAATTGGAATCGTCGAGAAAATATTGAAATTGCAGGGTTCAGGATTTGGGATCGTTATTATCCATTCATTCTGGACAAGGAAAACTGCGCACGCATGCATCTGAACTGCACGCCGTTGTAGACTGCGTTTCTAACATATCCTATAGGAGTGCATACTCGTGACAATGATATGACGGCGCCGACATACATTGATAAATATGATGCGTTACGGGCTTCGATTTGCAAGTGTTGCAGAGCACGCTCCGAAGGATAGGGATGAAGCCTGAGACCTTTGTTTTTGTTTAATCTCAGAATTTATAAAAGAGATTAGAAGAAGTTAAAGGAGAGAATATGAAGGAGGATTTTTCTCAATTCCTCCCACCCAATCCAGTTCCCCGTTGGACTAGCTAGCTCGATTGTATATCAGCTGGGAGTAAACAAAATATTTAAATAGTTCTAAAATAAAAAGTTTGAATTCATTTTTTTTTTAAATAAAGAGTTCTCATGCTTTTGAATTTAAAAGATTTAAAAAAAAAAAAAAGGCTTTGCCGAGGGGCCTTCTTGGGCCATCGGCAAAGGAGCCGGCCCAATAGGCCCACCAGCCCACCAAAAATATCTAGCCGCCCTCCACTATATAAATAAAACCCTAACCCTAACTCTTCCCTTCTCTTTCCCTTCCCTTCTCTTTTTTCTCTCTCTCCTCCCTTATCCGTTTGATCGACACCACCCTCCCTTCCAACGACGGCGGCCTCCACTGCAAGGCGAGGCGCCCTCCCTCCTCCACCACCTCCCTAGCTCCTCCCTCCCTCCCTCCTCCTCCTCCTCCTCCTCTCCCCGGCGGGCGTCCTGGCAGGCGGAGGGCGCACGTGGCGAGGCGGGCGAGCTCTTCCAGTGAGGCTGACGTCCATGGCGAGCTCTCCAGTGAGTGGGCGGCGGCGGAGCTCGCCCGCGCGAGCTCGACGGGGTTGCGGCGGGCATGGTCGGCCACCTTCCCCATCCCGGTGCGCGCGGGCGCCCGGTGAGCGCGTGCGGGCGGCCCCGTCCTCCCTCTCCGCCGCGCCTTCGAGCTCTGCCCCGTCTTTCTTTCTCCTCGCGCGACAGGCATGGAGCTCCTCCTCTGCTCCTCGTGATGCAGCCATCTCCCACGCCAGTGCTCGCTGTGGCTTCTCCGCTTCTTCCGGCCAGCAGTGCGAGCTACGCGCCTCCATGGACTACCGGCAGGAGCCGTGAGCCGGCAGGAGGCGGATGGGGCTGTCGGCGGGGGCGGCAGCCAGCGAGGGCCGCAGCGGCGTCCAGCCAGATGGGCTTGGCGGGCCCAGGCTCTAGAGATGGGCTCCTCTTTTTATATATATATTTTTCCAGAAAGCCTTTGCCTACGACTGATGTGGCCGTCGGCGACGCCTTTGCCCACGGCCTGCCACGTGGCCATCGGCAAAGGGGCCTTTGCCGATGGCCAGCGTGGCAGGCCGTCGGCAAGCCTTCGCCGACGGCAAAAGTGTCTTTGCCTACGGCGTCGTGCCGTCGGCAACTACGCTGGATCCGGTAGTGTCGTATGTATATCGTGCATTTCCTACCGTGTGCATGGATGCATGCATGTTTATACGTACGTATACTATGTGTAGTACCATACCATGTTCCTTTGGTGGAGCTTACCCCCACTGAGGAGGGAGCAGGTGCTTTGGAGGACCAGGTGGAGTTAGCCCCACCTGAAGAGGTGCGAGTTGAGGAGGTGCCCAAACTCCCCCGCCGCTGCCCCAGATTTGCAGCAACGGCGGATGAGCACACTATGACCAAGGCACAGCGCTTGACGGCGAGGAAGAACCTGGAATTATAAGGTTATTTTCAGGGGAGCGTACTGGTTGCGCTTCTGGGCCCGGCTGCAGCGTGAGGAGGAGACCAAGGACGCACTCTCGGAGATGAGCAAGAAATTAGAGATGATTGCTCTAGAAATAACAAACAGAGGGTGAAAGAATTTATATCGTCTTCAGTAGTCCTAGTCCTTTGTTTTAAGACTTTGGGTCTCCTTTTTCCTTCATTATGTTCACAACACTGTAATAATTGGCTGTGTATATCTACGGATATAGAGGCCGAATATTTTATCCTTTATCTAAAAGATGTTCCTTACGTTTGCGTACGTCACGTGGTGGCAGTAGGGAGGGGTGACTAATCGACCGGGGACCAAGAGCAGGAGCGCTGGATCGGTTTCGGTTTGAGGATGACGTCGTCGCTAGCTACGACTCTCTCTCTGGCTGGTCTGGTCGCGGATTCGTCGGACGGACGCGTCACGCGAGCGAGCAGGAGCACGCCCGTCCGTCTGCATCTCTGTTGTGTCGCAGGTGCAGTCGTAGGCAGCTACTAGCCGTGTGCTGCATGCATGCATGCGTGCCCACGTCGTCCCCTGGGCCTGCCCGGCATGCCTGACCTCACCTCAGCTCAATGGTAAAGCCCTCGCGCCTTGTTTAGTTTTTCAAATTTAGCCTTAAACTCCACTATGCAAAAAAAAAAAAAAAAAAATTATATCACATTAAAATATCGGCATATGCATTTAGTATTAAATGTAAATGAAATTAAAAGTTAATTACACAGTTTGGTTGTACTTTGCGACATAAATATTTTAAGCCTAATTAGTCAATATTTGAAATTTAGCGATTCAGTGTTTATTCCCAAGTGGACACGGCCTCGATCATAAACGGAGGCCAGGACTAGGAGGGGACTGTTCAGTGCAGTTAGCCAGCACACTGCCAGCTGAGCTGAAGCCGGCCTGGCCCGATTCGCTGGGTCGAATCGGAGCCGTTGACTCGTGTGAACCGTGCACGGACCGATGTGGACCGGACAGCGTCGTCACTCGTCAGCTAGCAGGGTTGAAAACACCAGAGAAGAGTACTGTAGCTAGCTACCTCATCAGGATATACGTACAGTGCATGCATGCATGCATAGAGCACCGTTGGTGTTTTGGCCCTTCCTGCGAGAGAGCTGAGAGCACTGTGCACATTGACGACTATGACTCGCGCACCACGCATGGCATGGACAGCCTGGCTGGCTGTCGACAATGCATGCACGATGAAATAGGCCAGTGCAGCGACCGGTGCACGCATCAGCAGCGCTGATCCCTCCCATCGTACGGGACTACTCACTCCTACGCCTGCTAATATAGTATGGCTAATGCAGGGAGATATATAGTGGCGATGCAGTGGCGATGCAGCAGAAAACGCAGATGGAAGATGCAAGTCAAGATGGTGATGGAGCTCGGAGCAGAGCAGCCAGCACACAGCACAGCAAAGCATGAGGGGTCAATCGAGTGGTAGCAGCATGCTACTACTTTGCTAGCTAGTGCGGCCACACGTACGGTAGAGTGGACTAAAATGCATGCCCCAATACCGTAGAAACAAAGACCATGAACAGTGCTAGTGCTGTGCATGTGACCCGCCGTGCAAAATTTTTATTTCTGTCAAAGGATAAAAAGATGTGGCCACGGGGCCACCCGGCCTGACACCATGGTCAACGTGCGTCGGGCCCGCCCATGCACTAGGATAGGTTGTCCGCTGGAGACGGTCTATGGCGCATGCATGTGTCGTCCACACATGTTGGCTCACATCAGTCTTAGTGAAGAGTATTATTGTGATGTTTCTAATACTGTCGTATCATGGAGATTGAAATGAAACACACATGAAACTCTTATTTTTAATAGAGAGTTTTATTTAATAGTTTTATAGTCATTAAATTTCATAACTCATGGAGAATTGATATTCGTATCAAGTAAGTGTCATTCCCATAACACTCATTTTCTCTCTTTTCTTAAATACGGTGTCACATTATACAAAATGCCTACATAGCAGCTCATTAAATGCAAATGAAACTCCGATAACATTCCCACTAAGACTGGCCTCATAATGTTCTCTAACTTTGATTGAGTTTCTATGAAGAAATATCGCTAAGGCGTGGCGTCGAAAAAAATGAAGAGATATGGATATTTGCAAGTTCAATCGGATGCACCGTAAGATAAATCTCATTGATGATATAATAGAAAACTATTACTCCCTAAGAGAAGTCATTTTAAACAACGACAAATCTTAAGAACATAGCTTTGACTTCATATTTCTGTAAAAATATTTATTAAAAAATAATATATGTATACGTCTATAAAAATATATCTATTTATATAATTTTTATATTTCTAAACTCAATAACTTTAAAGTTATTTATGATTCATATTTCTAGTATTTGGCTCAAACCTTATCTAAAATGGAATCTTTTACCAATATCAGGAAGTATATATTTTTTATAAACTCGGTCAAAATAATAAACAAGAGTTTGGGTCTAGGCAAAGCTAAAAGCATGCTAGTAGGATGTGCCTAGATGGTACGGTACTTGTGTGTAACGTTTCTCTAGAATGAGCTCTCTTCTAGAATAACCTCGCTCTACCTAGTTTCATTTTACTCACTAACAAAGCACGATTATATGGATATAAAGCGTTTTATTTCTCTTGATGAAAGATCACATGCGCATGCTTTGCCCGCCATTTCCCATTATAAATAGAGCCCCTCGGCGCCACCAAGACGACCACTCCAAAGTCACTCCCAGCTCCCAACACAACACCCACCCTCATCCTCTGTTCCAGTCCAGCAGTAGCAGAGCTTCTCCTCCTCTTGCTCTCCGTCCACAACTCTACGCTGCATAGTTTCAGTCTCAAGATCGATCGACAGAGATGAGGAGCTGCAGCAGCAAGATCTCCTCCTCACCCCTTGTCGTCCTCGCTCTCTTCATCCTTGTCTGCTCCTCCTCCTTCCACTGCGCGGCAGCTGCTCGCCTCCTGCCTGATGTTCCTCTTCCTGCTCTGATTGCTCACCATGGTTAGTGTATACTACTATCCATATGCTGATTGCTGAGCCTCTCTGTTTATTGGCCCTCCTACCAGATTAGTGTTGGTCCAATGTTTTCTGAACTACAATTTCTTGTGCAGAGAGTGGTGCCAAGGCGGCGGCTGCTGACGGCCTAGTGCTTGGGAGTACTACCGGGGTCAGTGGCGACGAGCTTTCAGTCTCCGAGGTGACAACTGAAGACGACACTGAATCCAGTGCAGTGTTCTTCAGTCTGAGCAGTGAGTTTAACCTCTCTTCTCGTTATGGTTCTTCTTCAGATGATGGGAGCAGAAGCGGCGTGCGAGGAGGGTAACGACGAGTGCTTGGAGAGGCGGCTGCTCGGCGACGCGCACCTCGACTACATCTACACGCAGCACAAGGGCAAGCCATGAGGAGGCACGCAGATGGAGGAGCCAGGAGAGCTTGCAGTTCTTCGTCTCGGTTGCTACTTCCGGGTTCCGGCGGATGAAAATGCTGCAACTAACACCCGGCCCGTACGTCATCCGTCTAGCTAGCTAGGAGTATATATACTAGTATGCTTGTGTTTGTGTACGTCTGACATCTTCTTGTACGTCTCCGATCCAAGTCTAATGCATGGTGGTGGTGCAATTTTCTCTACTAGTAGTATTGTCTTAGTACCATATCAAGAACAGAGTATATGCTGCATAAACGATGAAAGGTGATGCGCGGTCACTTGGCTACAAAGTTCGCCTACTAGATTGACTGTTCTTTTCCATCTTCTACCTTTCTTTTTCCTCTACGTTTAATCTGTTTGTCTTCTTGGAAGTTGGAACACCTATAAAAGGGCTTGTTGTTGCATGAGGTCCATTCCGGACTCTCAAAAAAACATTCTGGCTAGGAGAGTATCTTCTTCACATAAGTAAAATTGCCCTGTAAATAAAATGCGCTATATATACCTCAGACGTGCGAAGCGTTGCATAGCAGTGACAAAAAGGTAATAAAAAGCAATGCTAAGGAACATGCCCACCATAAAGAATTCCTCGATCGACAACGTGTATTCTTTAATTTAGTGTGTTCGTGTCCTTGTTCATGTTTATTTTTTTTGGCCGCGACACACATGCCAAAACATTCTTTCCAGGTGCGCCAGCAACACGTATCCCAAAACATTCCGACACAACTTAAAGAACGATTAATTTTTAAAAAAATAAATAAATAAAGAGATTGTGCGTGGTAGTCCTTTGTAATTCTAATAATAATACTCCCTCCATTCCTATTTAAATGTTATCCGGAAAGTATGTTTGTGAGAGAAAGATGGTTTTCTAATGACACTCTTTCAGGACAGAGGGACTATACAGTGTCCACGTGGAATGCACATAAAGACCGACCAAACCCATTGGCTCCAATCAGTTTTGTAGTCTAGTACTATACTCCAGTGCAATATCCCACTGGGACACCAAGGATTGACTAGTCCAAAAACTGAAGTTGCCTCAAAGATTATTTGAATAGTTCAACTGGAGTGAAGGTGGTGCTTAATCTAACAGCCAGAGGAACAAAAAGGAACTGATTTGGGCCTTTGTGTGAACATTTTCTAGAAGCAAGCGTGGAGGTAGCATATATTTTGATTCGAGTATGCAGAGAGGAAAGAATCTTATTGGAGATCACCATCCAAACAAAATGAACAACAAGGAATTTGTTGACTTTGTGGAGGTCTTTCCAAGGCTAGCAAGTTGGATAGAGATTATTGGGTGTTGCTAAACACCAGACGCCTGGAATCTTAGAATCCACCTAGGCGATGAAGGTTTCAGCGATCTTTCCATCTAAACATGACATCATACATCGGGGAGGGAGAGATTAGAGAGAGAGCGGAGCGTCGTCTGGACCACTCAGTCACCTGAAACTTAGGAAAGCTGGTATTACCCCTAATAGAAGATTCTAGATCTCTCAACTTAGCAACTGTTCTTAGGATTCTTAAAATATCAAAAAGCCAAAACTCCTCTGCTCATTCATTAGCACATCAGGCAAAAAAAAATGATACAAGGCCCTCTACATTGCCTTCTCCTATTGGCTATTGAAGCCCTTGCACAGCACTAGATGCCTAGTGCAGTAGGTTCAATCTAGTGTCAGTCTTAATGAGGGTTTTAAAAGAGTATCATTCACGGCCTTGTTTAGTTTCAGCAAAAAGTTAAAATTTTTTCAAGATTCCCTGTCACATCGAATATTGTGGCGTATGTATGAAGCATTAAATATTGATAAAATAAATAACTAATTATACAGATTAGTAATAAATCACAAGACAAATCTTTTGAGCCTAGTTAGCACATGATTGAACAATATTTGTCAAATACAAACGAAATGCTACAATACTTTCCAGGCTGGAAATTGCGCGATCTAAACAAGGCCCACATTTAATATTGCGGTACATCAACATATTTGATGAGTTGATAGGTTAATCATGAAAAGAGAGATAGAGAGTTTCGTCGAGATGAAACCATTTTATCAGTTGCCAACATAAAAATTGGTGCGCGACCATATTGTAATTGTGTCATGAAACTCTTCACTTGAGACTGGCCTAATGCACCCTGAGTCCTCTTGAACTTCATTCATGTACGTTGTATTGGGTTTAATATTTAATTAATGAAGTTTATAAAAAATATCAGTGCACCTATTATTACAAGACATCAAGTGGTGTATGTTCATGACAACATAAGGAATGTTTTTTAGCTAATAAGAACCAATCGGTTTTAACCATGGATTAGCCCCATTAATAGCTCCTGTTAGCCTATGATTGTCTTAGCTCGTGTTTAGCTCTTATATTTGGAATAATCTAAACCCTAGGATTAAATTTTTGCATTGGATCAAAGCACTCTCGATCTAACTACGCATATCTTTTAGTACTCCTATGTGGTAGCTACTAACCTAGGTAAGCTAGGGGCTCTTCTAATTGAAGAAAGAAAGAATCTAGTGCACAAGTACACACGCGCTAGCTGCAACTTGACAAGATCCTGATTGGGTCGCCACTCGCCAAGCAATGACCATGTGCAATGCAAGTGCATGGCCAAAGGATCGAAGGTATAGTTAGCACTAGCAGCAGGATATATGTCTATCTATATGTCTCGTTTTTTCTGCATTGCACTGGATGATGAACGACCGACGACGACAGGGTACGTCGATGATGATGAGACGCATTTACAAGAGATGTGGTTGGATGGATGTGCCGTAGTACGTAGTATGTGTTCTTGGCAAAAGAATTGGATATTTGGATTGGTGGCGCATGCGCACTGCCAAGAGCACAAGCCGAGCACTGAATGGATGGATCGGAGAGGCATATCATGAGAAAATATCCTTACTAGTCCCTTTCTCTGATATATCTTACGTACACGTCACAGGATTTTTGTGGCATCTATCTTCACGCGCGCGTGCGGTACTTGATCAGGTAGCTAGTTTGATGATTTGGTCCATCGATGGAGCTCAGGATGTGACATCAGGAATCATAAGACAGCGCACGCACAAACTCTGCTAGTAGACAAAAATGACGGGCAAGTAGCGCAAGTTGGATCGCCGCGCGCATGCAAATGCAATGCACGGAGCGCGATCAAGAGGACGATAGATTGGGTTGGATTCGGCAATGCATACATGCAACAAGATTACAAGAAAAAATGGTCTTGCTTGTTTGCTTGTCGTGTCGTATGGGGCGCCGGCCGGCCGGTTGCCGTAACGGACGCGTTGCGCGTCGCACGGCTGGGGATCTCGTCTCGGGCCGTAACGTATTCCTCTCCTCTCGATCGGTCGTCGAGCGTCGTCGTCGATCGGTCTCTGTCGCGCTGCGCCTGCGTGGGTAGCCACGCATGCATGCATGTGCCCAGCAGCATATCCCTGTCGTCCCGTGTGAACGATCGATCGACTAGCTCATCAGGTCCCGGTCGTGTGGTGTGGACGGCCAGCGAGCCTGCATCCATGCCGATTGAGCTGACGATGCAAAACACTTTGCAGCTGGTTGTGCACATGTGGGGGTGTGTGGGGAGCCACGGTGGGTTGGTGGTCAATGCCGCATGATGCTCTCATCTGTCCTGGTAATAATACTCCTGCCCATTTTTTACAAGAGATCGATCCGCAGCAGAGCAGATCAGAAGCCGCGAACACTCCTCTACCTCTGCTTTTCTCAACATCCATAATATTAATATTTTTATATATGTTTAGTAAAAATTAAAAATATTTGACTTTTCAAAAACCAAGCATAACACTTTTAGTGCGACACATGGAGTAGTTATAAAGGATGCGATAGATATAGATATCACTGCTTTTCAGGCAGTGTGTTTTTTTTTTCTCTCTCGGTACGGTACGGTGGAAAAGGGATCAAACGAAGGAAAGAGATCGAGCGAACGCATCCATCCATGAGGATGAGACGGCAGCGGTCCGTAACAGCGCGTGTATGCGTTTCAGCTGGAATCTCTAGCTAGTGGTCGAAGAGTCGTACTACCCTTCGTTCTCTTCTAGAATCAGACCAAAAGGCACGATCTAAAGCTGTATACGTAGCTAGATAACATTTGACTATATATAGTGTTCCGTTCCGTCCATATCCCTTCGTCTTTCACCGTTTTATCCTACCTTTCAACTTTCATCATCCTTTTCTCCGAGTGGCTGGCTAGCATATACATTGCGTTTGAAGGTGTGCAACAGTGGTCCTCAGTCCATATATTCAGATTACTCACAGCCATAACAATCAATCAATATCAATATATTTGAATGTATAAACCAACAATGCCACTCACCAAATCACTACCGGCCGGCCGGGTGTGATATTCTTGATCCGGTAGAAACACAAATGTTATCCCCGTCGAGAGAGTAAAGGCATCAACATGTATGGACACATATCATATATGTTTTATGATGCCAAATATTTGTGGAAATTATTCGGTCTCTTCCAAATCATTGTAAAATCTTATAGCTTCGTGGCAATTGGGAGAAACATTAAGTATTTTTTTTTTTGTTTGGCACACAGTAGTGGCAGTAGTGGAAGGTGGCACCACGCCTGGTCCGTCCAAATTTCAAATCTTTACACGTGTTACACAATGAAAAAAACAAACGTGCGGCCAACTCCAGTAGTGCGCGTGCGTGCGGCTTCAATCCATTTCCTACACCCTCTCGCCCCTTAGTTCGACGGCACTTGCAGCAAATCGCCGTATGTAGTGCTGCTGCTGACACTTACGGAGTAGCTTGATACTGTTTCTAGAAGAAAAAAAGAAAACATCTGCTCACTGTTTCTAGAACCTGATCAATACACATACACAGTGATCGTGAACTAACAAAATTCTTCCGTATGTTTTATTATATAAAAAAACAGATAGACGCATGCCATGCCTCGTCCCTGTGCCGTCCGTGCCCAAGACTAGCTCATCATCTCTGCCGCATGCCTCTGCTCCGGCCTGTCGTGTGGACAAACTAGAGCTAGCGCCACTGCGCCACGCCGCGCACTGCACGGGCCAGCATAGCCTGCCTGCCTGCCTGCCGAGCTCACCTGAAAGCTCAGACCGATCGAGCGAGCGGGTGGAAAGTGGAAACGACAGCACGTACATCTTAACGACGGTGACAGAGCGAAAAGACTCGACCGACGACCGGCGGCCGCCGGCGCACCGCGCACCGTCCGTCGATCACGCTTCACGCGGACGCCGCGACAGCACTGTGACCGAGCGTGAGACGACGACCCAGTACGTCAGCAGGCGAGCTCGGCGAGCGAGCTAGCTCATGCATGCACTGCAGTCCCAGGGTGGCCGGGCTAGCTAGCGACGACAACGACGAGCACGGGTCCACGAACGACGGCGACATGAGCGGATCGCACACATACGTACGCACGGACGCAACTTCCTCACTCGGTCGTCGTCGTCGTCCCCATTGTCCCACGGATCACGGCCGGAGCACCGATGATTACTGACCACACGACACGAGTACGAGACGACGAGAATGGATCCAACAGGAGAAAGTGGCGCCACTGAAATGATGCTGCAGGAGAAATGGTGGCCGGAGTCTGAGTGCGGGGAGGTAGAGCGCAGATGCAGATGCAGCAGGACGCAGCATGGCTGCCAGTGCTGGTACCTGCTCCGCTAGTGCAACAGCTGAGTGGACGTACGGTGCCGATGACTTTTGATGTGCCTCTACGTGGAGGTGGAGGTGCTTCGTGGGAGTGAGCCAGCACCCGTTCCCGGACAAGGTGGATTGGAGTGGTGGTCAAAATGCTGAATTGGGGTGGGTCACAATGCATGCACTACAATACCATGACAATTGTCAACAGATGCAGCAGTCACTGTCAGCACAGCATGCCTGCTCTTGCTCTGAATCTGAGGCTGCTCTCAGCTCTCTTGGAAAAAGACAGCACTTGTTTAGTGCCCCAGGTTTTGGACGGAGACTGATGTGGTACGGATCAAAGTAGACCAAGAACACTGCCTTTTCAAATCTCTACTCAAAATTTTCCTAGGTTCGTGTCAGAAAGCACGTTGGATGTCCAGCAGGTCCAAATGGCCACCACGAACAGAGGATGGTTCAGGTGCCCATGCCCACATAATATCGTTATTACCATTTTGAAATGAGCTGCGAATGCTGTTCCTTCACCTTCAGCCAACCCTTACTGAACAAAGGTGTATGCAGACTGAATGTATACCAGCATCATAACAACCCTATGGTCACGTTGTCGTATAAGATGACAATTGATTTTCCAGAGTAACAAGACTGGTAATTGAGTTCTGAAGCTGAGAAATCCTCGGTTTCCTTTCGCTGGGTGACTGACTTCAGGTGCACCTTTGATTGCACTTCACACCCATACCCTTGCTCAACTTCCAACAATCAGCCACCTTGTACACACGGACTTGGTATTAAAAACCTTCAGTTTCAGGTGAAGGTTCAGTCAAGGTATCACAGCAAGAGCAAAGCACCATAAACATGATATATACAGTACATAATGAGTTTGCTGGTAACATGTTCTATGGGGCAGCTCCTATGATCTGCATCTTTGTTTTGCCATTGACAGACCCATGAGTGCAGTCATACACACATTTTCTGAAAAGCATGGCAGTATGACATACACCAACAGGATCAGCACCCCATGACCACATTCTGGCTTCAATCACATCCATGGATTATGGACTCGAGGGCTCTTGAATCACGCTGCTAACTGAAGTTCAGCAACTGGCAGGTTTGCTGTAATCCTTGCTGCACCAGCCGAGATGGCTCTCCTGATCTCAAGCTCCATTGTTGCTTAAACTTGTAAGTTCATCCAGATACTGATCATAAATAACTAAGAATTCATTTGGTCCAGGAGGAAACGGACAGGCAGCTGAACACCCTCAAAATGTTTAACTTGGAAACTTGCCTGGCACAAGTAAACCCACCAACCAACAAATCTGTAAGCTCTCACATTTGCAGCAGCCATCTTTCTCAGAAGAAATCACAATGCCATGGAGCAAAGGCTTCCAAACAAACCAAAGTTTCCCAGCTTTGCTGCACTGAAAGACATTTTCACATGCTCTGCTCAGTCACCCATGGTGTCACATTCATGTTCCGTGAGTGTTGCAACAATTGCTGCTGTGCCTTCATATGATTCCCCAAAGCTTTTGTTCATATCTGATATCTCCAATTGCTAAACCATATGATTATTGATTCTTGCACACATATCTGGATGTCGTGATCTTCCTGGTTCATGGAAGTTATCTGAGACAACCTTTGCCATAAGCTCTTTTCGATTATGAATCAAATATTTTTTTTTTCTGGTGGCAAGAACCAACTAAGAATTTCAACCTGCAAGGAGAAAAACAACGGAATTAGACATTTGTCCCTAAAGAAGAAGAAAACCATATGTACAGTTGCAGAATAGTAAAGAAAATCATAATCAACAACAGAACTAAAATAAAAACTAAACACTTGAAGGAATATGCAAAATTGTACACAGCAAATGAGTAGCATTTAGGTATGTTTTCTCAAGATAAAAACCATATGCCAAATGACTGCATCCATCCCCCAATTGTGCACTGGAAGTTGCCTATCTAGCATCATGTTGTTTAATAAAATGGGTTTTGCTGCTATCTAATGTGGTTCAGGCTAAGGCAATTTGTAATGGTTTTCTATTGTTTTCCAGAGCTTCAGTCTAAAGCAATTTTTAATTATACCATTTACCAACACAGCATCACAGCCAAAGGACAGGTAAACCTTATGGTAAAAGAAACATTAAACTAGATCAATGAGGTGGCAGGTTCAAAGAAAAATGCATAGCCTCAATAGTGTTAATCATGGTATCTATCTATCTGAGTCATTTGACTGTAGCAACCTAAGGTAGAAATACAGAAAAATGATGAAAACAAAAGTAAATACAATGTCATCCAAGGCTTCAATAATTCTCTAGATGGTACAAAACATTACTAGATAAAGCAAGAATCCTATTTTCTATCAGCATCTGCCCAAAACCTCCCTTGACTAAGTGAAACTATGACAAAACTTGCATAGTCTTCCATAGTACAAACATCTCATGAAAGTAACATGTAGCCAAAGATATTTCCAAATAAGGTGACAAATTTCATTATGTAGTAACTTTTCTTCCTATGATAGGGCAGTACATACATCTAAACTCTGAACTGTGATAGCTGATGGAGAAACAACTAATATCAAATGTTTCTTAAAAAAATGGAATAACAAACAACTGTTTCCTACTCCATTTATAAACCAACAGTGGTCATAACAAGTCCTTGTGACTTGCATAAAAAAATCCACTGAGCAATATTGTGACATCCTTATGGAGTTAGCCACGCTTCATCTCTTGAGGTGGTCTTTGAATGCTATCAAATATCATAAAATTAAGCTACAGATAAATTAAGGAGCACAAGGGTAGAAATGCAGCACAATACTTGCCTCATCATTAAACTTGTAACTGTCATTTTACTTTGGAATGATGATCGCTTCTTAACCAATCCCAAGCTTGAAAAACACACTTTCCATAAGTCATGTCCATCTTGTATGACTTATTTGGGACCTACTAAATTCTAACAAACTTGTATTCAAGTATGCAATGTGCTTTGATCATGAAGAACACATCAAACTTCCATCAGTTGCTGTTGTAATAGTAATACTTCGCCATTCTCAAAGCCTAGTCAAAAGATCTTTTGCACTATAAGCTTTCATGTGACAACAACGTAAAAGCATAATGCCTTCTACTTTCTTCCAAATGGGATGAGAGTATTTGAACACCCTTAAATAAGACAGATCACTGCTTGTGAAGCCTTTTCTCCTCTTGATTAACAGCTCTTCCTATATCAAGTCCTGCTGATAGGGGCTCCTTTTGGTGGAAAGATGTCCTAAAATTATGTGACATGTTCAGAGGTATTGGTAAAGCTTTTCTGGTCTGATCTTTGGAATGGCAACAGTTTGGAATCCAAATTTCCAAGATTTTAGTCCTTTGCTAGAAACAAGAACATCTGTCACAAATTTTTGGTCAAATAACACGCTTGAGTCTCAATTTCATCTTATCAGAGCAGGCTTTTCAAGAATTTCAAAGTCTTCAAGGCCTCATTCAAACTTTTTGGGGAAGCAAAAATTACTCCCCCTTTAAGTGCTACAACTTTCCCTACAAGAACATACAAACTCCAGCTCCTTTTCTCTGGATTTGGAACTCCAAATGCTGTAACAAACTCCAAGTCTTCTCATGGCTTCTCCTGATGGACAGACTGAATACAAGAAGCATTCAGAGAGGAAAAAGCAAATGCTTCAAGGAAATAACTATAATTGTGTCCTGTTGGCAATCTCTTGGCATAAGTTGGGACTTCACAAAAGAATTCTTCCAAATGGTGCAGCAAGCTAAGCTTCAATACCAGAAACCTTCCTTATGGACTCTCATCATTGCCGCTTGGCAAATTTGTAAGCAAAAAAATAATTTTATTTTTGATAGAGGTCGCTCATCCTTTAGTTCTTGGAAAAGCTCCTTCTGTGAAGAAGCTAGACTCAGATTCAGTGATGAAAAGTGCCCTCTCTTTCTTTCTTGTATAGCTGCCCTAATTAGACCTGCAGCCCACCTCGGGTTGGCACCTCTGTTCTTCTCCTGTTCCTATGAAGCCCCTTTGGACAGTGTTGTTCTTGTTTCCTTATGTTTAATAAAAGAAGAAAATCTTACAGTGGGGGGTCTCCCCTGCTGTATTTTCCGTTCCAAAAAAAAAAAGCCTCAAGGAACGGTGAATATAAGTGCTTCACGATGAACAACCTTGCAACCTCCCAATCATCAAAGCTGCCAAATTCTAGTACTATTCAATGCTTTATCACAGCAAACAACATAATTCTTCTCGTGAATGAGGAGAAATTCTAATCTAAGAGCATGTAAAGTTCAGGCATACTTATCTTCACTAATATCTCCATCCCTAGTAGCGTTGAAGTCACACCTCATATACTCAGTCTTAATCCGTTAAGTGAAACCTTTCGTCGCGACTGTAATTTCCTATTTACTTGTATCGTACTTTGATTAACTAGCACTACATCGTCAGAAAAAGGCATACGAAAAGGAATAGCTCCTTAACATCCCTTGTGATCACATCCATCACTAACACAATAGATAAGGCTCAGAGTTCATCCTTGATAATCGAGAGCATGCATTAGATGCACTTTGTGATTTGACAAAATGACAGTTCTTGCAAACTTCAACTATAGTTGCATGGACCTAGAGAAGCAAGTACCTCACTTTAGATGATCTCTAATATAGTTGTGAAGAATACTTCTTTTAAGATACACAAGGTGTATATAGAATCAACTCTATAACACCTGATAGACCATGTTTGTTGACTTTGCCTTGCTCTTTTTATCCAAAAGCAAACAGCTAGACCCGAGCTTCAACGTTGCCAGTATCTACATGCCTCTTCCACTCTTCCTTGAGAGATCCAAGGATAGATCTCTAGGTATACTCCACTCTTCCAAGTCGATTTTTAGCGCCTCTTCCCATGTTAGGTTTGGCAAGGCAAAGTCGCACCTCATAATCATTATTGATCTCATGAAAATGAGCTAAATAAGCTCATTGGTGTAGTGTCAAGTGAAGAATTTCTTCACAAAATGCTTAGGCTAAAGTTCAACATTGTTTTAACCTTAGTGTTTCACATGATCAACGAGAGATCAACAATGTATGCTTATCCACATAAAGCTTAGACTAATGTTAAAAGATATTTCACCATCTCAAACTCGGTGTTCCAAGTACTCGTAATCCAAGTTGAACTCAAAGGTGTGGTATTTGTTTATTTATATCTCTTTCTTGAACCATATGACCCATATAAGTTGTCATGGTCCAACTCTAAAGTGTCAAACATAAGGTCTTTTCACCTTCTTCTAGAGTCTTGTCTCCTATTATGTAACATATATTGCTCGTTGAGGCTATTGAATACACAAGCTTTGTAGTTCATAACATGGTAATAGAACTCAATTTGTACGTTGTTTCTCTTTGATCCTAAGCATAGCTCCAGAATCACCTCCGCTCACTAGTCACTATCCTCTTTGCTCTCGGGTGGCCATCACTTAGCCATCAATGCAATTTTAATAGTACCAATAATGGCTGCTGCTGCAAGCTCACCACCATGCATTGAGCTGTCTTTTTTGAGCTATAGATCGAGTGCTGCCACTTCAATTCAGGCCTTAGTCACACTGGAGGTCCGAATCAGCCTCTTTCAGTGCCAATGCACTCCTCCATGCAGGAAGCGCCCCATCTGCACGCCAATCCACACACCTCCACTCATTCAGATCTAACCTGCCATGGCCCCTTGACATTGCATTGTGCCATGCTTTTAAGCCCTAAGCAGTGTATCACACCTCTATGGCCCTGCATGCTGCATTGCCCTTCAATTGCAGCTCTGTCATCTCATAAAGCTCCAACTCTTGCTGGCATCTTACAGCTTCTTCACCACCCAATCGCCCAAAAAAAGCTTATTCAGCTGTTAATCCCCTGCTGGCCTGATGGACAAATCACGACAGCAAGCTCAAGGAGTCTTGCTATATGCAACGGGTGAGGGCTTCTACCCATGACACAACCGTCACCTTGTCCAGGTTGCCCAAGACTCCATAACCAGGTGTTGATTAAACATTGCTACCAGCCCTCCACTACTTGACTTTTTGTAAAGGCAGGCCACAGATGGTGTGCTGTTGGGCTCCATTTTAAGCTAACATAATTGTTTTGCAGTTGCTGCTAGCTTCTTCTTGTTGTTGTTATTGCTAAGCTGTTGCCTACTTATTATCCTAGCCCTACTCTTGTAACCAACTTGTTCAAGTCTTGTTACATCCATCCAAGTCTGCTGGTCCACTCCTAGAGTTTGTGTGTGCCGAGCGAGAAAACAAATTTCCATCGCTATTGAGTCTCATCACATTGCTACAACAACATTCTTCTTTGTCGCTGGTTCCATTATCCGGACTTTTCACATTGGTCCCGGACCACCACGCTCCTCTATGCATACGATGGTCTCTCTTCTTTCAATACATCGAATCCCTACTCTCTTGTTGGATGTTGGATGTGTTGAGCCATGTGTTTCTTTACTCCGTCACATGTCTTGCAACAAAACTCATCTCTGTTGGTTCCACTATCGGCACCTTCCATGTTTTCTTGGGATCACCATCCCTTTTCTGCATGCGAAGGATGTTTTCTTCTACATATTTTTTCGACCCCTTAGCATGACCCTACTGTTTGATTCATACGGAGCCATGTGTCTCCTTCCACCCCATCAGCTTGAGTCAGCACATCTTTCTGTGTCATTTTCTCACCCTCCCTCATGTTGTTTCCGCCACTCTTCTCATGGCTACTACCATAACTTCGGGTGGAATGTGGAAGAAAGCACAACAAATCCAAAAAGAACAAACCGAGACGATAACATGTCGTCGGATTTGGATGTATTGTTACTTATAACTCTTGTAATGTGTCTAAGTCTAGTGTGCTTAGTGTCATACTCTTCTAATGCAGCATTGTTGTATATGCCTTGCATAGTTGCATTTGACGAGGGGGAGGGGGCTTAAGGTAAAAAGGTCATTTTTCACCTTCTTCTTGGGTCTTCTCTCCTATGTAGCATATATTGCCATTCAGGCTGTATGTCTAAAACTAAAACTGAATGAGGTGTACAGAACTGTAAACAATTTATCTTTCAATAATTTGCTGCGTCCAATGCTATCTATTGCATGATGCAAGCATTTTTGTCAGCACATCATATTCAACAATGCAGCAGTTAATATCAGATTCACGCTAGCTATGCCACATAGGGCATGTATGATCCACTCTGGACATCTTGGTACCAATAATAATTTAACAATTTAGCCAGTTTATAAGGTAGCTTGAGAAAAGTTATGACTAGAAGCATTAAAAAAGACAACTCTTAATGGTAAAACAAGCAGATATAAAGCTTAGGTACTGTAAACGTTGTGACATGACCATTAGAAGATAATTCTTTCTCCAATGACTAAGTTCTGATCTTAGCGGTACTGAAGGCGATTCTTGTCATATGTCCCCCATGAACCAGATTCAGGATTATACAAAGTACCTTTCTCAGAAACCCCCTGGTAGCACAAATACAATAGAAGGTTACAGATAAATAAGGAACTATCCATATAGTTAATAGGGGAAGAATTTAATGGTCACATATGCTATCTTTTAGGAGATCATACCGCATTGATATTGTAGGTATCTTCATACGGGTTCTTAGTGAAGGTCACTTCAGGACTCCCCATCTGCATCCCATTTGTTCCACCTAAAATGTTACATAGAAGTAATAGCATAAGAATTCTGCCTTATATTAAAGAAATAAAAAATGACAAGTATAAAACATCAACAATACTGACAAGATAAATACTGTTTCAAATTTCAAATGATTCAGTCTGAACAAATGATTTAAGCATTCATTGTTGATGAGGAAGATCCCTGAGTTAGTTTAGTACAGGTAGTTGATGAACAAGGCAGCCACCTAGCCTATCTAGGAAGCATCATCCTGCCTAGCCACCTAGCCTGCCAAAGTGGTGATCAAACCATGCCTAGTCCTGCCTAATCCAAATTCAGTGCTAGACACTGGTCTGCCTCCAGATTAGTGCCTAGGGCAATACTAATTATGGCATGCTAACACATCAATTCCAGCGTTCTTGTTGCCCCATTAAACAACACTAATTGTTGAGTAAACCATATCAAAGCATCAAGGTCAACGATGGGAAGTATTAGATTGTGTAGTCATTGATTCTGCATGTCCTGGGTTATGCTAAATCAAGCTCAGCATAAAAGAATAGCCACACGCATAATATACATTTTAGGGAAACAGATAGTTCGTAACATAAAGACTATGCTTGCTTCTATAAATTTGGACATGTGCAAAAATAACACAGTACAAGTATTGTTCATTTTGAACTATCATATCCAGTGCAGTGTGGTCAACAAACTAACAGGGCTCAGTAAGCACACCGTAGAGTAATTTCTGCCCAAGAAAATGAACCTAAACCATCAATGTATATTATTTAAAACTATACCATGTGTATCCTTTATCAGTTAAAAAACATAATTCCAAAGTTTACAAGGAACATCTCACATAAGATTAGTAGAAACCAGTAGCCACTAGCCACAAATGTTGACCTTGTGATACAGAATTTTCCTATTTTCCCAAGTGATAGTTTACAAAGTTGTAAGGGCACAAAGGAGCACTAATAATGATTCAGGCTGCATAGTGTTTTTGGATATTGAGGTATTACATCATTGAGTTTATACTTTGTCTCATTTTCAATGTGATAATTTTTTACACGCCAACAGGCAGCTGGGCATGTTCCGGGCAAATTTGTTCTGCTCTTTTGTGCTATTATGCAACCATTGCCAATTGCAGCAAGATCCAATTGTAGGCTGTATCTAAAAAATGAATGCTTCCACACAGTTATGATAGCCAACACGGGTATTAAAATAGCTTTGAAAGCCACTGCAAATCTGTAATGCCAAAGGGGACATGGTCCAGCTTGTAAAACACCAAACTTTCGTATATGCTCTAGAGTAGTTTTTTCATTAGATCTTCTATACCTAGATTTCACACCTCAAATATTAAAGAAATAGGAAGAGCTGAAGACTGATCAAAAGTAAAGACTCCTAGACAAGAATAAGAACAGATACAGTTGATATGCACAAAATTGCTGTGCCCACAGTAGCAAAAAGGAGTCACAACCTAATGTGTCCTACTCCTATAACCATGGCATAGTGATGGTAATAGTCCAGAGAGAAACAGAAATATGCACAGTTCAGTCCAACAAACAGAATTATCTACAATAGTACCGTCTCCTGCCAATGAGAGGAGGGATTGTGTGCAGCAAGGATAAGAAAATTTACAGTCACGTCAAGCAATTAGTCCTAACATCATACCTGTGCCCCATGGTCTAACTTCAAACTTAGCTAATTCGCCTCTCATCTGTTCAATCTCTTGTCCCATAGAAAGCAGATTCTTCTCCATTGCCTTCCTTTGTTCCAGCAATTCCAAATTCCCCTTCTGCTCTAACCCGGAAGCAGCCCTGCAGAAGGCAAATCAATGATCTTATAGTACAAGCATATAAATATGGAAAAGACTAACTGCTGCAACTGAAAATCAAAACGGAGCAAACGAAACTGCAGAAGTACCTCATGTGAATAAGTTCCTGTCGCAGACCATCAAGTTCTGTTTTTAGTTCAGGTAGCTGCTGTTGAACAGCTTGTTCCTTGCCCAGCTGGACCATGAGAGCTGTAGCCTCTTCAGATAGTTCTTTCCTAGCGGTAATGAGCTTGTCAATCTCACCACGTAGCTGCCTGACCTCATCACGCAAGTGCTCGCTTGCTCCAAGTTCAGCTTCAAGCTTCCTCCTCTTGTCCACAAGCTTACTGATATAAGCTTCCTTCTCACTGCTAATGTCTGCAATGATCACGTTCAAGTGGCGGACCTCATCTTTCCCAGCTTGGATTTCCCTGCTTAACACATCACGCTCCTCAACCAGAGCACGGTTATGTGCCAAAAGCCTGCGGAGCTCAACTTCCTGTGACTCGAGCTCATCCTCTAAGACAGCTGGGTGAGGGAGAGGAGCTGCCCTCATGCGTGGGCCTTCATGGATCTCAGGATAAGCCCTACGGTCATCAATCCCACGACTGCCAGGATACGCCCTACGGTCATCAATCCCACGAACTCCAGGGTAGACCCTACGTTCATCAAGCAGACGGCTGTCATGATAGTCCCGGCGTTCCTGAGCCACACGGATGTCAGAGTAGCCCCTTCGATCCCCAACCACAAGGGCTTCAGCATAACCTCTGCCTCTGGGATTGTCAGCTAAGGGGACCTCATGGTACACCCTGCGGTCATCATTCAACCGCCTGAGCAGGCGGCCTCTTTCCGACATGGTGCTTGGTGCCTTGGCATGAAAAAAAAAAAACAACAAAAGAAAAAAATAGAGTTAATGGATCCATCATTACAGGAATATATGAAGCTGGCATATTGATCAAATGAGGTAACACTGGTGGCCGATCTGACACTGCACAACACTGGTAACACGAAGCTCATATCCTTCCTATATGGACCTAAAATAACACTCCGGTTAGCACCAGGCATGCCTTTGGGAATAGCATGGTGCGGCGGACCCAGCAAAGGGACATGGGTGTACACATCTACAGATTCTACAACCGATAACTTCTCCAAAAAGTTCTAAGCTTGGAGGCATCAATCAAATGGCCAAAAAACTTTAGCTTAGGGTTTGAGTGCTCGGCTTCGCACAGCAGGAAGGGAAGACAAGGGATGGGAATACCTCGTGGGTGCTCGTCGCCGGCGAAGATACTGGCGAAGGCTTCAGCAAACGGCGTAGGGCGGCGCCGGCGCCGGCGGCCCACCAGTTCTCGGAGAGCGAGGGGGAGAGAGACACCAGCCGCCGGAGAGCGAGATCCCGTGCGATAGAGACAGAGAAGCGTGAACGGATGGGGATGTGGCGGACAGCCGGCCCAGTGTTCGGCCCGCGGGGAGCGCACACGGGCCTTCTCCTGGGCCGTCCTTTTTTCACACGTTTCTTTTGCAATTTTTTTTCTCTTTCTCTTTTGTTTTATTTTGTACTAGCAAAATATGCCCGTGCGTTGCAACGGGGGAAAACTGTCGTATATTTAGGCGATCAAGAAGGAGCATAGAAAACAGGCATTGTGCCACTGTGCTAGCAGTTATCTCCACATTCGTTTGCTCTGGCGATCCGTTATAAGATTCAGGTGGGTGTTCCCTCCATGCCGATGAGTGGATTGGCAGACTTAATGTATAGCCCTTGTGGTGGTGCACGCTGAGTTCTAGGCCCCGTGGCATCAGATGTTGAGTCACGCACCTTGGGGTGACACATGACGAGCCCTGCATCCCGGTCATGCGTGAATCCAGCCGTCCTCACATAGACATCGCCCGTCACTCAACCGCCGACCCTTGGTCACCAGTCTTCACTTAAATGTTGCTCTTGACTTAACACTCCGCCGTCGCATTACCTAGTTTTCCATGGCTAGAGTCCTCGCCAGTCGCCAAGACATTCAACATGGAGATTCTCGGGCGCCGAGACCAGCAGATACTGTAGGTTGCACCAGCGTGACGTTTTCATGGGACACTTGATGGTGTACGCCATCCTCCACGTATATTTTTTTTTTGCCTTTTTGTTCGGCTTGATCACGTCTGTCCAACACCGGTGGCCTGCAATCTGTGAGCTAGACACTCGACCGCGAAGTGATGAGCGACCTACGCACGGCATGCTGTCATACGATCTCTATTATGTTTCGAGAGAACAATGCTATGATCAGACTCTAAAAACAAAACTGAAAGGAAAAAATCTCCCATACAAATGCATTTTGAGAGTCTAAGTGCATCATATCTATGTGAATGGACAAGGAAATAAATTTATTTTGTTTTTTATTCGGAGTTTGAATGTCTCATGAGAGTGGCCAAAACAAAATAACACATTAGTTGTCAATGGCAGAGCCATATTTTTAGATATATAGATTTACATTCGGATTAGGATTCTGTTCTAGTCAGGTTACCTAGAATCAAGATATTTCGAGTCCAAGTCACATGCACGACCTAATATCTTTTAGAATCGGTCTGCTAGATGTGTAGAGAAATTGATTTTGGATACAGACTCTAACTGCATGACGGTTGGCAGAAAAAATAATATACAGACTATAATTGGCTAGCGGGTGGCAGAAAAAAGCGGAAGAAGAGAAATAGGCAGAAACCATAAAATTCCAGAAATTTTGGCAATTTATTATTAGGGATAGATTCTTCAAGATTTCATATTTATCCTGCCTATACTATACTATGATCTACTACGACATTATTTTAAATATAAAAAATAATGATATTTATTAGTACATTGTAAATAAGTAAATGAAACTTGTTTATATTTTATTAAGGTTAAACATGTTTTATTAAAGAAGGAACCATTTTCACTAGAACAAGTCCATATATAGGCCCCCCCAACTTGAATCCTCAAAAGTGAAGATCTTTGATTGGGTCATCATTTATTTTAGTGGAATACTTGGAAGGAAAGAAACCGGACAAAGATCTCATACTACTCCCTCAATCTTGAAATTTAGTGCATTTTGACCAAATAAGAGCATCTCCAACAGAGTATGTAAATCATTTTCTAAATGTAAATTTGGCTAATATTAGAAAAAATAGCTTCCAACAGATTCGCTAGATGACTCTCTAATTTGGATAAGAGCATCTCCAACAGAGTATGTAAATCATTTTCTAAATGTAAATTTGGCTAATATTAGAAAAAAATAGCTTCCAACAGATTCGCTAGATGACTCTCTAATTTGGATAACTCTTCATCCCGGAATTTTCGGTATCCAAAGATAGATAACCAGCCTCGCTCGCCATTCAGCCTTGCGCATGCAATCCAATAGCATGCGGCCTAGGTGCGAGAGCGGTTGCGGTGGCTGCGGTCTAAAAAAAGAAGGTAGATGGGAGGAGATTAGATGACGTGGCAGCCTTTTGAATAAAGAGAGTCCTGATTTAGATAATCTGTTGGTGTAGTCTAGTTTTCTCAAGTAAAATTCATTATACAAACAGCTAAAATCACTAAATTTAGATAGTTATTTTAGATAATCTCTTGGAGATGCTCTAACTCTTCATCCCGGAATTTTCGGTATCCAAACATAGATAACCAGCCTCGCTCGCCATTCAGCCTTACGCGTGCAATCCAATAGCATGCGGCCTAGGAGCGAGAGCGGTTGCGGTGGCTGCGGTCTAAAAAAAGAAGGCAGATGGGAGGAGATTAGATGACGTGGCAACATTTTGAATAAAGAGAGTCCTGATTTAGATAATCTGTTGGTGTAGTCTAGTTTTCTCAAGTAAAATTCATTATATAAAACAGCTAAATCACTAAATTTAGATAGTTATTTTAGATAATGTCTTGGAGATGCTCTAAGAGAAGGTATAATAGATGCAAGTATCCCTCATTTGATTTTCTAATCTATTGAAATCTCTGATTCTAGGATGAACTCTCAATCTTTTTATAGAAAAATATGGCAAGTACATGCATTACTTTCCTTATACAAAGTAATGATGTGTTTTATTTAAGTAAATATTATTTCTTGTTACCTGGATATACTATATTTCAGAGCAAATTCAAATATCATAAATAATACACTATATTTTAGGATGAAAGGAGTATAAAGCTACAACCACGATCTCTACCAGCAGGTGTTTGGGTCAAACCTTGTACAACCTAGGATGTTCCAGATGACCTTAGCATTTGAGCCAAAATAATGAAATCCACTGTCCATCCCACATGCCCGTTACGATAAAGGCAGAGTGGCACTTGTAGATCTGATCAAATAAACTTAAATGCACCTCGGTCTATCGAATCCAGAACAAAAATGCACGAACATTTTACTAACTAATTTTTGTGATGGTGTAAATTGTAGTCATGTACCGAGGTAAAAAGTTCATGGATTTTTGTCCAGTACAAAATAAGAGACAATAATGGTGTGGTTCAATTATACGTCAAGGAACTGTTTTTATTAGGGAGAATTGCTTATTTGGCCCCAAAAGAAATTTCGCTTACTTATTTGGCCCAACTTTTTTCGAACTTGTCTATTTGGCCCTGAAATAAAATTTTCTTACTTATTTGGCCCTCCGTCAGCTTCCGTGCGGTTTCCCGGTCCATTACATGCGAAAAGTTAATTTTACCCCTCACCCCATATTCACGGTCTAGCAGGCGCGCGGCAGTGGCTTGATGGATCCCGATCTCGATCAAAAAAGTATCTATTTTGCCTAGCAGTGTGCGGCGGTGGCTGGACGCATGAACTGCATATTGCCTAGCAGGCTTCTCTGGCTGCATGGCAACCTGAGGAAGTTTCGCCGGTGTATAGTATCAGTTCATACGTAGTAGTATTTGTTCATACTAAAATACTAGGAAGTATTAGTACATACTACTACTGCTAGGTATACCATACTGTACCTATATTTTTGTCCTGAAGAAAATGCCTGTTCAAGTATATGGATTTATACTCCCAAAGTATGTGGATATCATAGAATAATACCCTGAATATATCCATATACTCCCAAAGTATATCCATATACTCCCAAAGTATATGGATACACTAAAATGATCCAATGAGTATATATTAATATACTCCAAGTACGAGTATACAAACATACTCGTTTTCATATTAATCTATGCGTCCATACTTTATTGTTTTTTCACACAAAAGTATATACGACTCACTACTACAATATACTCCAAAGTATGAATATGTACTCCATTAAAAAACGTATGCTTACATACTCTAAAGTATGAATATGTACTCCTGACATTAAACAAGAAAGATCCTGTTTTTTTTTATTTTTTTATCTGCAGGGGTAAAAGGGTCTTTTTACATGACAGTTGACACCGTTAACTCCTCCAAACCGACGGAGGGCCAAATAAGTAAGGAAATTTCATTTCAGGGCCAAATAGACAAGTTCAAAAAAAGTTGGGCCAAATAAGTAAGCAAAGTTTCTTTTGGGGCCAAATAAGCAATTCTCCCTTTTTATTACTAGAAGATGAAACTATCAATTAAAGAATAGTATGAATCAAAGCATCAATTATATCAACTTATTGCTGGACTACAGGAGATTACACGAGCATAAAATTTAAATAGGATGGATCAATTTTAGTTGCCATTTTTTCACCTTCAATACAACATATGTTATCGTGCCTGTCCCTCATCGTATAAAGCGGGCCATGCCAGTGCGTCACCGAAAGGAGAAACTTCATGGATCAACGCTAGTAAGGCGGTTATTCAATGTGAATAGGCGAAGTCTATGCAGTATCCCTTGGTGTCAAGGGTTGACGGAGAAACAGTTTTTTTTCCCTTGGGGGGGGGGGGGCATGTGCTCGCATCCCCATTGCTATTGGATAGGTGCACTTCCCCATTGCTATTGGATAGGTGCACTACAGGAGAGAGACAATACCCCATCCCAATGTGAATCTAACAACAATTGGGATGAGAGCCTATGACCTCAAGAGCATATTTAACTTTCCACTTGGATTTTTTTTTTTAACTAACTTTCCACTTGGACTTCGTGAAGACAACATTAGACAATATTCGTATAGACAAAGGAGAGGCGTTTAAAAAGGCCAGACACTATTCGCCGCCTTTCACTTGGGTTTGATAAGTTGATTCACTATGCGGTCCAATGGGTATAGGCACGGTCCAAGTGTTGTGCTCCTCCGTTCAATCGTTCCTTGTGGCAGTCCGATCGCCGGTGCGGATGTCTAGCGGCCGCCATATCTAGCCATATCGGTGAATCTACCCCTGTGGTTTATCGACCATGGTTGCAGGGAGCCCATATTACTAACTACCTGTGTTTTTTAATAAATAATAATCTATTTGTATTTCATTGACACTTGTGTTACTGTAATTTTTTATGTTTTTTTCTATCTACTGTATTTTGTTTGCGTTCTGCCATTTCACACCTATCCTTTTTCTGTGTTTTTTCTTCCTTGTTTTCCATTACTTTTTTTTCAAGCAGGCTTTTAGCCTTTAGTTTGTTTGACCACGCCCGTCCAAACAAACTCCAAATCTCTACGCGTGGCCGACTCCAGCCAGCGCGCGTGCTCCGGCGTCCCTGCGCCTGCATGCGCGTTGCGATTTGCAAGTTGCCTACTTTGCCTGTCTGCCGCTGCGGTGCTGCACTCTCCTCGCTCGCAGCTTTCGCATTATAAATACAGCTCCCGGCATCGGCAGCCAGCACCACCACCGCAGTCCACCACCTTCATCTCTCAAAGGCCACCAAATTATAAGAGGCATTAAGCTAGCCATCGATCACCAGCCAACCAGCACTCACTCACTAGCTCCATCCAACTCATACTCGTACACAGCCTCTCTGTCTCTCTGCATCCATCCTCTGGCCCCTCGACAGCTACCGCAGCAGCAGCGTTTAGCAGTTTATCAACCTTCAACCGGCCGGGCACGGCAGAGATGAGACGCTGCGGCAGCACCTCCTCGCCACTCCCGGCTATTTCCTTGCTCCTCGTCCTCGTCGCCGCCGGCTGCTTCCACTGCGCCGCTGCGGCTCGCCTCATGCCACCTTCTTCTGTCCCAGTCCCAGCCCTGGTTCACCAAGGTATGATACGACTTTACTCGCTCAGCTCGATCGTACGCAGCTGAACCTCTTTGCTGATTCGATCCTTATTCCTGCCTACCAGCGTTATCTTAGCTGCTCGATCTAACGTCTCTGAACTCTGAAGTCTGAACTGAACTTCTGTCTACAGCAGAGAATGGTGTCACGGCTGCAGCTGCTGGTGCTGCCGAAGGCGGCCTGGTGCTGCAGGAAGGTGGCGTGGGCAATGGTGAAGAGTTCTCCATGTCCGAGGTGAGGAGAAAAGCTACTGATGAATTCGTTCAGAACTTGTAGTCTGAACCGTGCGCTGTATATAAAGCTAATCTTCCATTCTGCAGATGATGGGAGCAGAGTCGGAGGAGGAGGCTGGAGTGGCATGCGAGGAGAGCAACGAGGACTGCATGCAGAGGCGGCTACTCCACGAGGCGCACCTCGACTACATCTACACGCAGCACAAGGGCAAGCCATGAGCGAGGAGGAGGATGCAGAGGACCTGCTAGCTGCAGCTCCGGCCAGATCCTAATCTTGGTTGGTGTTTTGGGACAAAGTACATGCTGCAAATTAAGTTGACACAAGAGAATCTCATCTACTAGTATATGCATCGATAATCCACCTTCTGCATGCTATATATCTAGCTTGTAATTTCTGTCACTGCTTAGCATCATCCGTGATCCATATCATCTAGGACTAGTATATATATGCGCGTGTCAGTCAGTCACCTCGTCTGTGTACATCTAGACTGTCTGATACATGTATGCTATATGGTATTGGTAACCACCAGTTTCTTCAAGTTTTCTGCTTGCTATCCTCTCTCTTTCTCAGTGTAAGATTGGGAAGGTGCATCGTGAGGCTGCACTGCACTTGTTCATCATATATATATATATGTGTGCCATATACTCCAATACCTTGGTTTATTTGGTTGGTGTTTGTGATCCATATCAAGTTGCCTACAAACTTGTACGGCCGTGATTTTCTTGTTCTTAGTTAAATGCTACTTACCCTAGATGCAACTAAAACACAGCTGCAAACCTGTAACTGGTGTAGTATGGCTGAATGAATATACTGTGTAATGTCTGTCTCGCTGTCTGACTTTGGGGTTTGTGACCGGCTGGACCGCTGTCTGATCCTCTGATGATTTCCCATATTGTAAACAGTTCCTCCCCCTCTGCCTCCTGTCCGCTAATCTAATCTTCTTAGACCAAGAGAACAATACATTTGTTTAGATTAAGGAAAGAGAACAACGCATTTGTTTATTTGGTCCAAGAAAACAAATGTTTTGGTCGATCTATGAGCAGCTACAGCAGTACAGTAAATTAGTATGGGCTTCCATCTCCATCTGCTCTGCTCCCCGAGATGGCGAGATTCCACATGATGGTCGGAGCGCGCTGGCCTGGCCTAGTGGCCTCTGGCTCATAAAAAGTCAAACGCCATGGATGGCACCGTGCAGCTACAGCTCATCATTTTCATATGTCTGAGGCTCTCTCGCAGCTGCTCCGGCAAAGAGAGACATGCATGCAAAGATTCGATGCTCCCTCCGATCCTCCTCAGATTAGATCAGTCCCCACATGCGAGCCATGTCAATGATTCACAATTTCACACGCTACTGACTCAGGCACTACCTAGTATCTGTATTTGCATCCTCTATATACACCTCGTTTGGCAGAGTTTTGGACTCTTCTAAAATGATTCTGACTCTGGATCCTCTGATCCTCATGTGGAGCAGCATCTCTTTTGGAGATAAAGCCATTTTGAAAAATATTTTGCAAACATAGCTGTAGTATCAATTTTGTAATAATTTGTATTAGGCTGTGAGGAGAAGCTGAAAAAAACTCTTTTCGGTTTATATTGCTCATCCGGAGCCCTGTCGAACAAGGCTATACTTTTTTTTTAGGGAAAGCTCATTCTCTATTACTCAAAGATGCTGAATCATCAGCTATTACAGACTAAATGTATGTCGGGATATGAACCAACATCAGTTCATCGTCCGGATCACATGAGCTACCTATACTTTTTCAGACGATAGAATAATGCATATATCATTTTGCCCTATGCGAAACGCATGGAAAACAACAAACCGACAGCAGGTAGCATCCGTTTCTGAAATGTGGATGGAAGGAACTGGATCCAGGAAAGGGACTGATAAATGAAAAGCCAACAATTTGCATGCATATCTAAGTACCATACAAACTACTCCT
This sequence comes from Themeda triandra, assembly GCA_018135685.1. Classification (NCBI taxonomy): domain Eukaryota; kingdom Viridiplantae; phylum Streptophyta; class Magnoliopsida; order Poales; family Poaceae; genus Themeda; species Themeda triandra. Next base: position 1,070,532 of record JAENPR010000043.1, on the reverse strand, counting down.
ATATACCAAGCTTCTCCTTTTCACAAAGATGCCGTGGTATCCGCGAAAGCCCTCGAGCTACGAGCAGTTCAAAACACAAAATGAAACATACATACTCCTACATACAAAAGTGAAAGCATCATGTGCCAGCACTTACCAAGGCTGCTGCTGAGCTGATTGTCTGAGTGTGCATATATCTATTCCATTTTCAGACACTCCACTTGCTTGCTTCAGTACCAACCAACCAACTCCATGCTAGCTACCCCCTTACAAAACAAAGAGAAGTATATAGCTAGCTAGCTAGTGCGATCACTAGTTTACTTGAACCCCATGGAATGCGTGCTTCCGGTTTGTGCAGGCCGAGTGGCCAATGCCCCAATAGTGCCCACCCCATTATCGATCTCATATATACATTTATCTGAGATTGATCGAGACGATGCAGCTAGCAGCTAAGCACATTGCACACACTGAGTGAGTGAGTGAGTGATGATCCTGATTCATCATCACAGTGCTGTTGCTGCTCATCTAAATGGCCAGATATCTCCCTCCCCTGTTTCTGGTACTAGTTTAGAGCGGCAGTACAGGCTCTAGTGCGCAGGGTTGGGGTTTTATTGGTTAAAGCAGCATAACATTGCACCAGATGATGCTGCTGTTTGCTGTAGATTATGGCATTTGACAACGAGCAACATGGACGCTTTAATTTGCAGGCGCCGTTGCGTTGCTTCTTTTCCGGCAGGCCGTGGGTGAGTGAGTCTGAGTGTGAACATGCAAAGAGGTCGGCCACTTGCAAAGCTGCCATTGGAGCTCCCACTTTTTGCCCGCACGCACAACGGCACAAACACCATCTCTATTGTTCTCTATACTATATCGGTCGGATATCCACTCGTGCTGGCAGATGGATAGATAGTTCTTGTACACAGCACACTACTGTGCTTGTAGATGTGCAATGTGTCTGTGCAGGAGAAGCTCAGCAGCATTTTGGTAAACATGCATGAGTGCATGACATGTATATGTATCAGGTCAATATGCATCGAGTGAGTGGGCGGTCAGCTGCCAGACACTGGTCGTACGTCGGCGTGCATCCACATGTCATGGCACCAGCATATACCTAGCGCCACAACCGGCCACACCCTCGGATCCAAAATATTCTCTCCATTATTCTAAATTATATCCTACATTTCTTTTACTTTGTATATATATATATATATATATATATATCCTTTTTTTGGATCATGCAGCCGCACGTATTTCATTAAGCATGAGAGTAGTTTATATCTAGGTGCATATACAACAAAAATAATACATAAAAAATCTTATAATTTTAAATAGATTGATCAATTGATATTTTAGTTACGAATCTGATGAATTAGAGAGAGCGCCCCCAACCCTTTGCCCCCGCGTCGCCCTCCCGCTCAGGGCGACCCGGGCGGCTCCATCCGCCGCTGCCGGTCGCTCCCCCATCCCCCTGCTCTCCCCTCGCCGTCGCCGGAGGGGGCCGCCGGGAAGCCTGCGCAGCTCCCCAGGAAGGCGGCGGCGGGGCCTTCTTCTCCGGGATGGGGCGGCTGCGGGGTTGTGGGGGTGGCGGGGCACCCTGCTCCGGCGGCCGCGCCGGCGGCACTCGGCGGCGCCTGCGCCCAGATCCGGGGGCCCCCTGGCCGGATTCGGTGCCCCATGGCCGGCTGCTGCTGTTGGAGGACAGGGGGCAAGTGGGTGGTGGGTCAACGGCGGCAGAGGTGCTCCTTCCGGCGCCGGAGGCCCGATCCGCGCGGGTCTGGCCTGGGGTTGGCCGGATCGGGCGTCCCAGTGGTGCTCCTGGTGGTGGGGATGGTCTGCTCTTGAGGGCCGGTGGTCCATGGCCGTCGGTCTTCGGCAGCGTTCCCCCCACCCCTCCTCCTTGGTGCTGTCGCTGGCTGCCTGCAGCGGGCTGCGTTGCCCGCTGGCTGGCCTTGGTCGGTCAGTGGCTGCCGGCTTCGGTTTGGAGGGGTGCTCGTGGTGGCGGAGTGGCTCTACAGCGGCACCGTGGTGGTGTGGCTGGCCGGGGTTCTGGCGAGTCTGTGGCGTCTTGGTGGTGCTGCTGACGGTGCCGGCCGCGGTGGTGGCTGCTCCCCTCCTGCGGGGAGCGGTGGCTGGGCGTCGCAGGGCTGCTGCCCTTTCGGGTGTGGGGGCAGATGAGGGGCTCCCTCCCCCTCTCCTCGTCCCCCGCCTCCTCTCCTCGGTGGCTGTTTCGTGGAGGTGGCTGGGGTTGTGTCGGCGTTGGGGGGCGGCCTTCGTCTACGCCGTCCCTCCCCCATGCCTCCAACTGCCGTCGTGGGGCGGTCGTTTTGGAGACGGAGGCCACGACGTCCGCGGGGGTGCTGGGCCGGGGCTTCGCTCCAGTTTCGGCAGCTTCAAGGGGTGGTGGTGCCTGCGACGGGAGCTCGGCCGGTTGCAGTGGTCGGCGGCGGCTACGGTTTTTCGGCGAGCAGCTGGTGGAGGTTCACGGTGGTGGAGGGCTGGTGTTCGGCAGGGGACTTGACAGAGTGCTGGCGCAGCTTTGCGGCTGCTCGCGTGGCCGGCGCGTCTACTCTGGTGAGAACTCTTCTGATGGCTGGCAGCGACGTCTTGGTGGCTGGTGGGGACCCGGGTTCTTGCCCGAGTCGGTGCTGGGATTGTATTGGGCGAAAGCCTGGCGACGGCGACACTTGTGGGTGTCGTTCCCCTGTTGAGGGCGTCGTGTCCTTAGCACATTCCATGGGTGAGAACCCAGTCCTGCCATGGACGGACGACGGCGGCGCTTGGGCGTCGTAACCTTCTTGAAGGCGTCGTTGTGGAATTCGACTCGGCCGGGATGTCTTTGGGCAGTGCTACTTCGTCGTCTCCGTCTACGTGTTCCTGGTTTGTGCTGGTGGTGGATTAGGCTTAGTTTGTTTCAGTTGCTTAGTCTTTTAGGTTTTGTTGCTTTCTTTTGAGTTGGCGTCAGTGGTGGAGCTCCTAGTGGTTTTGAGTGGTCGCTCGTGTCGATGACCCAATCCGACCGAGTGCTAAGTGGTTTAGAGGCTTGATGTCGATGTCCCGATCCGACCAAGCGTGGAGCTGAGTTGAATTGAGTTGGCGCTCTTATGGCGCGAGTTGAGTTGTTTTTTGGTACCTAAGTGTAACAGTGGAGTAGGGTACCCTCCGAAATTGTATGTGGTTTTTCGCCCAGTTTCCACTTAAAAAAAAACTAGGTGGGGGCACTTGCCTTCTTTTTTTCTTTCTTCGTCTAATAGAAATCGCGGCAAAACTTTTGCCGTCCTTTCTAAAAAAAAATCTGATGAATTACTCTTTATGTCCTTAAATGTTTAATATTTAAACTATGAATTTGGACTGTTCAGATTTATAGTCTATATTTATAGCTAAAATATCAAGTATTTCGAAATGGAGAACTACTTGCATGACTTGTGCGCATATACAAAGTATATACACGGGCTCGGTATTAACACAGGTTGCCAAAACAATCAGTGGCACTACGAGTTGTGTATAGTTTTAACTCCATATTTATTTTTTAAAAGTTTATTAACCAAATTTGTAAGAAAAGAGTTTTAATAGAAGTAGCTATACGAAAATATATTTTGATGTAGATGTGTAGACATATGTACGAGGCCGTATTGTGGCAGCATATGGCATGGACGCCCTTTTGTGGTTCTTGCCTCCGGACCGTGATCTCTAGAGTCTAGATAAAGACATGTGAGGCGTATCAGGCTATAGTAATGATATCCTTGAAACGTCCCAAGATGATAAAAACGTCGGACACCGTCTCCGACATGCGACCCTCCCCCTGACACGCCCACCCCCGACTCTCTCTCTTTTGTAGAGCCATCTTCTACCTCCGGCTCTCTCTCTCTCTCTCTCTCTCTCTCTCTCTCTCTCTCACGGAGTCCGGCGATCGGAGCAATGACGGCACGCTCCTCACTCTGTCCTATGCCCCCAGCTCCTCCCCCGTGCCCGCCGCCTCCATCGTGCCCGCACCAGCACCGTATCTACCGTGGGCGGCGCTGGATCCAGCCCAGGTAGGCCTCCTTCTCCTCTCTCTTCCTTTTCCTCCATCTCCAATGACGAGCTAGGGTTCCGGTGAGCCCACCTGTTTCTTCTCCAACTCTAGTGGTGTATAGATGCTGGCCGGGGGGAACAGGCGATGGGGATGTAGGACCTGGCGGCGGGGGATGACGGTTGGGCTAGGACTAGGGTGGGGGAGTCTCGCCGGAGGTGAAGAAGACGTGGCGTTGGGGGGCGGCCGCTGCGGGTGCTAGGGGTCACCGGAGTGGCTGGCGGCAGGGGCGAGGTCACCGGAATTGGTGGAGGCCCGTGGAGCACGATGTTTGATATGGGGGCGGGAGGGCGATGGATCAAACGTCCTAGAGCCAACACTAACCATACTAATATGGCACACGACAAGTATTTTCTTTGACCTATATATATGCATGACCCATAGCACACTAAGGCGTGAGTGTATGGTGCCGTTCTAAGCACAACCTTTAAAATATTCTTGTCAAAAAAAAAAAACCTTTAAAATATATTTTTCCCTTATGACATGCAAAAACCCAACTTTATGCACCATTTTAATGAAAAGTTTCATTCATTTTCGTAATCCACTCAAGCATTATATAAGTGGTAGTATAGTGAAATTTGTATTATAATAACATTGTAGTCATACTGACATTACATATCTTTTTTTAGGGAGTGACTAGCTATCAACCGACTGATTTAGGTTCGTGTCTCAGTCGATATTTTAAAACCAATCAAAAATAGGACACGTCGCATGGAATAAATAATTACGAACAACATCAAAAAATTGAAGGTATGCTGCTGCACCATCCGAATTGACTATTGCATGAAAGTGACACTTTAGTACTTCACAAATTTAAGGCATGCAACCTGCTGCACCATCCGAATTGCGCAAACATCAAAGTATTCAGAAACTGAAACTCTAAATATTTACCACTACCGAGTGACAACTGAACTCGGTTTTCTGTCTCAAAACTAAACCAGTAGCTGCTACCAACAATGTATCCCTCTTGGAAAAAAAGTTCAATCTGAAAACGTAAAAAGGATGTCCATTAGGATGGACTATAACTAAAAATGGAAATAAAAAATCATTTAACTAAAATAAAAAATGGTGAAAAATTGAAATAATGAAACTAAAGCTCAAAACGTAAAAGGATGTCAGGATGGACAGGAAAGGCCCACGTAAACTGATGGTAGCCCACGCCCAGAAAAGAGATTAGGCCGATGAGGAGCAACAAAATCAGCGACTTTTGATTAGAAATTCCAATTTTTTTACAGTATCAACCCAAACACGACCTGGGTCAGGTCATGCAGCTGGTACGGTGGCAAAATATACGTTTTTTTAGAATCGGTGGCAAGAAAAAAATAGGGTACGTGGGCGAGCAGGATCGGTGTGGGCTAGAATTACTCCCAGCCCCAGTACAGCTAGCTCCTAGAATTATCCCGACAACGGCGCGTGGGCGAGCAGGATCCGGTGACGTTGGAGTGCTAGTGGGCCGAGGAGCAGGCTCGGCAGCGGGCCTGATAGAAGTGGGCTGTGCGGCGGGCTTAGCACCATCTCCGAAAAAATGTGGACATGGACAGAGGTGTCGACGTGATGCTTCTCTTAGGAAATAAAAACTGGCCGCCTAGGAAAATGTGGACGTGATGCCGGTCTCTAAAAATCAAAATTGGATCAGATCGCACACAAGCCCAACCCATACTCACTCTGTCTTATAAATAAACGAAATGTTTTAACTTCTACTTTAACCATTCATCTTATTTAAAATTTTAATATAAAAATAAATTAAATAAATTGTGTCTATTTATAGGACAAAGGAAGTATGTTCAAAAGATCGGTGGACCCAGTCGAATAATTGTCTAACAATTTACTGATGAGGAATGATACAATATTAATAATTGTAATATAAAAATGAGTTTTTGCAGAGGGGCTCACTGCTTGAGTTCTAGGATCTACTATAGCTCGTGGTTGATTGCAAACACTTCATGCTTGAATCTTGGCCATGAAGTTCTTCGCGTCCATGGATGGCCATTTATTTTCTATTTACAATAATACGCCCTGTTCGTATCTACCAGCGCTTACCAGCCAGAGCGATTTAATAGTTTTTTCATACAAATCAGTAGTAACGAGAATCAGCCAGCCAAAAATGACCAAACGAATATGACAATAATGTAGAACTGTTGTAAACGTTTTAAAGTGAGGTGTATTTATTTGAGTGCATTCGGTACAACAATTGCAGCTAGGGTTGGATATTGAGCCAGCTGAGCTCGTTACTGTTTCGACTTGTTATAGTTTAGCTCGCTATGACTCGACTCGTTATGTAAACAAGCTAGAAAGCTAGCTTGGCTTGGCTCGTTATGAGCTCGAGTTAGCTCGTTAGGCTCGCAAGCCAAAGCAAAAACTCATATACATAGAGATTATAACCGTAAATCAACAACAAACTCATCACATGTATATTTAAAATAAAACTAAGTGTGTTATCATCCATGACGATGATGCATCATCTGTTGATCGATTCTACGGATCCACAAAATATTTGCTATTTATCTTGGCTCGTCATGCTCACGAGTAGCTCGCATGCTAGCTCAAGTTGGCTCGTTATAAAATGAGCTAACTATAAAACGAGCTAAATTATTATAAAACGAGTTGAGCTTGAATTAAACCATTAATGAGTGAATCGAGCTCGCTAACTAGTTACGAGCTTTTCGTCCAATCTGCAGCTAGCACACACAACGGTACCACAGGTATATTGCTATGTAGCAGCTAAATCAACAACCGTAAAAATCTACACCCAGCGGCCTTTTATCTTTGGACTGATGTCTCTTTTTCGAAGAGGACTCGACCCAGAAATTTCCATTACCGAAAATGAAATGGACATCCTTGCTACGAGGTCTTCTTTGGGTACAGTTCGTCAGGGAAATAGTGTGGACCGTCGAAAAAATTAGTTTATTTCCGCTTCAGTCGTCCCACCAAACCAAAATGAGGAACGATTGATGGACGCGGATTTCTCCAAATAAGTTCAGAAAAGTAAATTCAGTTCCGAGTAAGAACCAGGAATTTCAACTTCCCACATAAATTTTGAAGAAAGGCACAGTACAATATAATTAAGAATTCACTCCAAATCGATCGATTTTATTTTTGTAGCACCTGATCAACTCACAGGCATCGACCACGCACGGCGAGACGACGACGACAGTAGCAACCTGCTGGTTTCCAAAGCGTCCTCTCGCTCCCAGCCGCCCTCTCAAACAACCACCGGCGCCCGACGACGGTGACGCACTCCCCGCTGCCGGCGCTGTGGCATCCCGTTCATCTGATATCCTGTCATGACCAGCATCTGATATTTGCGGTCTGGAAATGCACGCAGGAACCCAGGCTTCTTGGCCACCGCCTCTAGCTCGGCCTCGGTCAGCCTGGCGGCGAATCCGTCGAACACGTGAGTGTAGGAGAAGAGGAGGCGTGGCTCACCGGAGTCGGTCAGGGTGCTCGGCAGGAAAGACTCGTGCCAGCGACGGTGCGCGTCTTTGTCCATGGCGTCGGCGTCCTTTGGCGGCCAGAGGAGCACGATATAGTCTCGATAGATTGGAGTTGCAGGTGGATTGTTGTTCATGTAGGAATGCACGGCGGCAGCGGAGGAGAGGAAGGCAAGGAGAGGTGCTAGTAGCAACATAGCACCCGTACCCTTCTTAGCAAGAGCCATGGCCATGGGGATGGAGGAGCTCTCTCAAATGTTGTTTCCCTCTGGATCCAGATACAGGATGTGAGACGCGGTGGCATAGATATAGAGCAAGTGCACAAATCAAACTTGATGACGTCTTTAGTTTTATTTGTTTAATTAATGCGTGTCTAACTGTCTATTGTCCAACGTTCATAAATGATGAGGTTGCCATGCATAAGAGTGCTTACATCACTTAGATATAGCATGCATTCATATAGTGAGGAAGAATAAACAAAATTTTTTGAGGAAGTAAAATACTCCAAATCGCACCATCTGAGCTACCCATTGGATCAATTACTGGGCTAGTTTGGTGGTGCGATTCCCCAAACTTTGATGGGAGATTAAGCACATTGTTAGAATCAACGGACGTCATCTTCCGATGCACTCCCTTCGGACTCCCTTCTCCTACACGAACTCGACATCCGTAGACGGCTCGACCGGCAAATATATAGATACTGGATAGGTCACGAGTTCAGTTCGTTCGTGCGCCGTCAACACCACCCCCGTGTGGTTACCACGAGATCCACCCACCCAACATCATCTATCGCCTCATCCATCAGCTGGCTTCTTCGATCACCATGGCCGACCAGAGCTTGGAATTGGAGGAAGGTCAGCTGGTCGTCGACGGTCCGTCATCGTCGTCGGCTGCCGGTGTTCATCTTCTAGCTCAGGTAAACCAAGCTGCGACGGTTTTACGCTACCGAGGGCAAGAAAACTTGGCACGGCTGGCTGTTGCTTTGGTGGAGCTCGACGGCCTCCGTGACGTGATGTGGGACGACGTGCGCGACGACGACTTCTCGGGTGACCCTGCGCTGTTCGACGCGTTCCGTCACAGGATCCGTAGGGTTGTACTCAACTTACATGCAACCGGCTACCACACCGATCACGAAATTTTCGAGGAGATTCCTCGCATGGTGATTGAGGCCGCCCAGCACGCTGCGGCTGCCTACGACGACACCACCCAGCGGCAGCCCTACCGCGACGGCGGCTTCGGCGCGATCCCTGCGTCCGCCGCCGCCGTGCGTAGCCTCGAGAAGCTAACGTTCCGCGCGCCGCCGGAGCGAGTGACGACGATGGCTTCACGGAGTGTAGCATCTGCTTTCAGGAGTTTGTGGATGGTGGGCAGGTCACCGTGATGCCATGTCCATCACGAGTGCACAAGTTCCATCCGGACTGCATATCCAAGTGGTTGGCGATCAGCAACGTGTGTCCTCTCCGCCGGCATGAACTGCCTGCCTAGTACGAGTAGTGTACTCCTACATGACAAGCGAAGTAAAGACTTGCGACGGGCCGGGTGACGTTGAAGTCACGCGGTACGGCCCGGTGCAGAGCAGTGACCTTTGTCCGCAGGTGACCGCCGCTGCAGGCCAGCAAGACATGGAGATAATACAAGGCTGAGACAGCGAGCCCGACAGAGGGCATCGAACGACGAAAGGTGGAATAGATCAGCAGCTAGCCTGGCCAAACTGCAGACTATATATAGTATAGTAGATACAAAGGTCTGCACCCCATGCCTTCTTTCATGGCGTGTGGCTTCTGTAGCTTTTTTCTTCTTCCATTGTAGGTCTGCACCGCATGCCTTCTTTCATGGCGTGTGGCTTCTGTAGCTTTTTTCTTCTTCCATTGTCGGCTACTTTAAACTCTTCTCTAGTTTCATTCATCTTGACTACTAGTGGAGTAGTGCATGTTTCCCCTAGTTAAACAGCATAAGGGATAGACGGACACCTTTTGGGGTCATACGACACCCTTTGGCCATCGGCAACTGCCTATTGGCTTGTATATAAGTCAACACTGTTCATCAGAATGTTATAAAAAAACACTGTTCATCAGAATAATACATCGGTCATTTCATCCGACCATTTTCGTCTAACAGATACAAGTGCATCCAAACAAAGCATCTAAACAAAGCCTAACGAGAATGAAAATCCCATTACTAATAAGATTCCGAAACTAAAACACGGACAAATTAAATAGTATTGAATGGATCCGCGTCACTTGAGGCTTCGTAGCTCTGCATAGAAAGCCTCCGCGTGCTCCTGCTTGACGCAGAGCGTCGTGGCGGCGACGCCGTCGGCCTTGTCCTTCCTCCCGCACAGGATGCACGTCGGCACCACCTTTCGTTCCATGTTCCCGATGACGCGCTCAGCGCCGCCGCTGCCAAAGTCGACGTCGTCCAAGCCGAGATTCCACCAACTCGTCACGTACAGGGTGTCGTACCCGTCGAGGCCCTGGAGCCGGCCGCCCTTCAGTTCGGCGATGTACGCTGCTCCGTCAGCAAACGTGTACGGGACCCTTGCCTTGGCGTCCTTGACCAGCCTCACGAGGTCCACGATGTCGCCGTCCGCGACCTCACTCAGGCAGCAAGGCCGACGAGGCAGCAAGGCCGACCTGGCCTTCGCCGGCTTCCTCAAGACGCCGTTGCCATAGTAGCCGTCCTTGGCCTAACTCGTCCTTGACGCGGCGACGAAAGAACTCGTCCTGATGATGAAGCTCAGGGGAACAATGACGTAGCAGGACGGGAAGTCTCTATGCTGGCCGCTGACGAGTCCTCTAGTCGTTCTGGTTATCAGCGGGGGAAACTCTGGGAGCGCATCGTCCACCCTCACCGGCAAGATGGAAGGGGAAGGGAAGCCGCGGGCGAACTCGCCGACGGCCTGCAAGAACTGCGCCATCCCGGCGCCGTCCGTGACGACGTGGTTCCAGGTCACCCCGACGACGAAGCCACCGCAGGAGAACTCGGTCACCTGCACCAGCAGCAACGGCGGCTCCGTGTTGTACTGGCCGTCGTTGTAGTTCATAGTGACGTCCTCAACGGTGACCACGGGACACAGGCCGGAGAGTCTGGACTCCTGCAGGGTGGAGCTCACGGACGCGCCAACGAAGGCCACGCCCTCGCCGGTGCATGCGATTTTCAGCTGGTCGCCTTTGACGGTGCAACGGCCGGCCATTGGGTAGTAGGGAACAAGCGCATGGGACAGAGCTCTCCTGATGGTCTCGGTTGGCTGATCGATTGGGTTCTCGAATACGAACAGCGCTGCCATGGGCAGGGAAGCAAGAGCTCTGTCCATGGCGGTGAGGGCGATGGCGCCTGCGGTCGTGGCCTCGGCCGGGGTGACGAGAATTGGCCGCGACCTGTTGACGCGTGGGGTCATTGTGATTATTCTCTCTCTCTGCCTGTCTTGCTTTGTGGTTTGTTTGTAATACGTCTCTTCAGTTAAGCTCAGACGTAAAAATAGTTAGTTGCATATGCATGTTTACTTTCTATACTTAGCTCAGAATCGTGCTGCGTTCACGGTGTAGCCAGTGGTTCCTTCGCCGCATCGTTCATCGTTCCTGCGCTTCAGACACGCACGACGCTTGAGACGGGCATGTCTCAGACGCTTCAGACGGGCATGTCTCAGGGATCTCAGATCATAAGCACCGTTGAATAAAAGGAAGAAAGAAAGCCTAGAAAGCCTACGGCAATGTGCGGCAGAAAACTGTTCGCTTTGTGTTCATGTGTGCGCAGGCATGAGCGACGTCACATCATTTGATTTTTGTGTTCTTTTCTATTAATTATAGTATTTTATGATATATTCTACTACTACCAGAGATTTTCATGAGTGGGACTGTACACAGTTTTTTTGTGAGAGTGGAAAACACAACTCAGGAATGATCAAGTGAGGAACAAAGGGTTTGACTTATTAGTGGTGTGTGTTCACATTGGGCCTTTGGTTTGGGCTGCTGGTAGGCTGATATGGGAATACCTCAACCTGTGATTTAGAGCATCTCCAAGTGACTTGGCATTTCGACTTTGCATTTGTTGTTATTTGTAAATTCCTAAACCAAAATGCAAAGTCTAAAAATAGGCCATCTCAAAGGGACTTTGCATTTGGACTTGGCAAAACCCAATTTGTGGACCCTGATGACCCCCGAAATAGGCGCGAGAGGAGTCCCATGCGCGCGGGAGTCGCGAGAGTCGCGGGAGCAAGCGTTTGCCAAGTCGTGAGAGACTTTGCATAAATGTCAAACCTTGGGAAATGCAAAATTTCCACAAATACAAAACTAATATGCAAAACCGTTGGAGCCCTGTTTTTGAGCCTTTTGCCAAATTCTCAAATACAAACTTCATTTGCAAAGTCCCTTGGAGATGCTCTTAGAGACCTGGCCACTGCAGTTCGGTTGATTTGGGTGTTCGGTTCGTTGAACACCAGAACCGAAGCTGACCACCGAAGCCGAACTTTCCCTGAACAGAAACTGATACCAAACCGAAGAATTAAAAAACTGACATTTTGGTTCGGGGTTCAGTTTCGATTTGGGGTAAAATGTGCCTAGCCTGAACAGGAGTTAAATCCACCACAAGAAGTTATTTTCATGAGAGTGCTGCACACGACGTCATAAAATCAGTTGCTTTCACGAGAGTATTTAAAGACCCCATGAAAATAACTCTCCCGTCACGAAATTATCTATTTTCATGAGTCAAATTCTACCACAAAAAATATGGGTTACTGGTTTTTAGTAGAAAAATAATTGCTTAAATACTAGATGTTCAAGGACATGAACAAAAGTTTTTTGTAGCGAACCTCAACCAATTCTTAGATGCCAAGAAAAAGAGAAAAGGGCTGTTGAGACATCGTATTCTATTCTATTGATAAATGAATACACACGTAGAGCACGCTATGAACACAAAGATATGGAGATGAAAGGTGATGTCTTTCTTTCTCACTTTTATTATTATATATGCAGGATTATAAAGAACTCCCCCATTCCAATAATTATAAGCTATTCAACTTTCTTAAAGATTCATTCCATCTCAAGTTTGGCCAAAACTATAAGCAACATTACATAGATTATGACATCAAATAGATACGATGAAAATATAATTTAATAAAATGTAAAGATACTTATTTGATATCATTTATCTTATTATTTAATTATATTAATTTGTTTGGGATGCTTCGATTGTTCAACAAAGTTAGAATGCCTTAAAATTTAGGATAGATGGAGTACGATGGATTTCCTCCGATCTCCTTTTTATAGACGGAATGGAATTGGGTGGAGTTATGGAGATTTTTCTCAACATTTTTTTGTTTATTCTTCCTCTCTATATACATGCTTCTAAAGGGATTCTCCCCCATAAGATTTCACAACAAAGGATGAACTTCTCATTAATTATTTGCCCCATGTAAAAGGAGCTAAGTGATGTAAGCAATCTTATGCCTACCTCATTATTTATTTACATTGGACAATTGACACGTGTTAATTAAAATAAAAGAATAAAACTTTTTTAAGCGAGCAGGCATTGCCTGTTTTGTATTAAGAGGAGTTTGGTCCTAAGACCGGAAACAATAAACGAGGCATCGGCGAGGCGCCGCCACCCAAGAACACACACCTAAACTACTAGATACAACGTACTCGTTATTACACAATCACCGGGTTTTGCGACCAAAGCTCAACGCAAGCACGTAGGGTGTCGTACCTAGCCTCCCACCAGACCTTTGCCTCCTGTAGCGCTGCCCTGAGCAGCTGCCGCGAGTTCGCCGACATCCGGTTAAACACGCGAGAGTTTCTTTCTTTCCACAACATCCAGCAGGTCAGGGCAAACAAAGTGTCGAAGACCGGCTTAAATAATAGAATAAAACTAAAGATCCAGATCCAGACAATCCATAGAGCTTCTTCCGTCCCCATGGCCATGGCCCTTGCTAAGAAGGGTACGGGTGCTATGTTGCAACTAGCAGCTCTCCTTGCCTTCCTCTACTCCGCTGCAGCCGTGCATTTCTTCTTGAACAACAATTCAACACCAAGCTATCGAGACTATATCGTGCTTCTCTGGCCGCCAAAGGACGCCGACGCCATGAACAAAGATGCGCACCGTCGTTGGCACGAGTCTTTCCTGCCGAGCATGCTGACCGACTCCGGTGAGCCACGCCTCCTCTTCTCCTACACTCACGTGTTCAATGGATTCGCCGCCAGGCTGACCCGTGACCGAGGCCGAGCTAGAGGAAGTAGCCAAGAAGCCAGGGTTCCTGCGTGCATTTCCCGACCGCAAATATCAAATGCTGGTCATGCCAGATATCAGATGAACGGGACGCCGAGCGAGAGGACGCTTTGGAAGCCAGAGATTGCTACTGGATTGTGTAAAGCTTTCTCTTGCCATGCAGTTTTTTTGACAAGAAAAAGACTGTGGGGGAGTTCCAAACTCACTCCCGATGGGATTCGAACCTGGGTGGCTAGGTGTAGTGCCACGTTGAGTCACGTAGCCAAGTGAGACAGACTCACTTCCCGTCTTGACGTCCAGTTGTCGATGATCTTTTAGTTGATCAGGTGCTAGCAACAATAAAATCGATCGAGTTGGAGTGAATTCTTAATTATATTATAGTGCTTTCCATCCAAATTTATCTGCAAAGTTGAAATTCTGATTCTTACTCGGAACTGCATTTACTTTTCTGAGCTTATCCGGAGAAATCCGCGTCCATGAATCATTCCTCATTTTGGTTTGGGGGACGACTGAAGCGGAAATAAACTAATTTTTGCCACTGCTCACTCTATTTCCATGCCGATGCACATGAGAAAACGGTGGATTGTACCCAAAAAAGACCTCGTGGCAAAGAGCTCCATTTTATTTTCGGTAATGGAAAATTCTGGGTCGGGTCCTCATCGAAAAGAGACATCAGTCTAAAGATAAAAGACCTGTTGGCTAACACAACACTGACGGGCAACTCAGAAGTGCAACAACGAATCGGATTCCGGCGGGCCCGTCAGTGTTGTGTGCCGACAGGCTTGGACGGGTGCCGGAGTCCCCAAACTTTTTTTTTTGACAAAAGCTAAACGTTGCTTGAGTGTTAAGCACTTGCATTGTTCGAAAATAACGAACGTCATCTTCCTATATTGGGACTCCGAACTGCATTAGTACGCAATTCATGAATCGCCGGATTCATTTCCTTCTCCTAGACGAACTCGACATCCATATCATACACGGCTCGGCCGGCAATATATATAGCTCACGCCTTCAGTTCGTTCGTGCACCAGCAAAACGCCGCCGCCTCGCGTGAACCACAAATCCACCATCCACCCACCCAAAATCATCAATCGCCTCTGCTGCTGGCTTCTTCAACCATGGCCGACGAGAGCTTCGAACTGGAGGACGGTGAGGTGGTCTCCACGGTCGTGAACGGTTGGTCGTCGTTGTCAGCCGCCGACGTTGAACTTCGATTTCAGCTACACGAAGCGGCGACGGTTTTGCGCAGCCATGGGCAGCCTGACTTGGCACGGCGGGCTCTCGGTCTGGCGGACGCCGACCACGGTGACGTGATGTGTTTTCTTAACGATCAAGTGCGCGGCGGTGCTGCCGGCGACTTCTCGGGTGACCCCGTGCTGTTCGACGCGTTCCGTCGCACGATTTGTATGCGTCTCGTCATCAGATTACAAGAAACCGGCAACAACAAGCACGTGGTTTCTGAGGCCTTTCCTGCCATGGTGCTTGAGGCCGCCCAGCTCGCTGCACGCCTTGTTCAGACGACTTACAACATCGACGGCGGCGGCTTCAGCGCTGTCCCTGCGTCCGCCGCCGCGGTGCGTAGCCTCGAGAAGCAGACGTTCCGCGCCGCTGGATGGAACGACGTGTTAGCGCCTGCTACCGCGATCGGCAATCAGACGATGATCGGCAACACAATGAACACGACGAACACGAACTCTGGTTCGCTCTGGCGCACGACGTCGCCCACGGATGAACACGAACACAGATTGGTTTCGCTGCAATGCTGCAGCCTTGACCCAACGCCCTTTGCTCTTTATTTATAGGGTGTGAACAAACCACCGCGATCCCCGCCACGCCCGCTCACGCTGCGTCGCGCCCGTCTAAGCACGGGAACGTTTCATGCGTGGCGTGGCGAGTGCAGACTCCTAAGCCGCACCGTGAACGCAGCACAGTTCTGGCCGATTACATGTGACGATCAACTAATCTTAACTAACCCTATCATAAGACTCGTAACCAACTCAATCTTTCATGATAGATAATGTGTGCACGGGATTATTACTAACATATCACCTCCTAATCCCGCTGCACCTGGACAACTCCTAGTTGCTGACGCTGCTCCGTGAACTTGACCCGTCCCAGAGCCTTGGTCAGGATGTCCGCCAGTTGATCATTGGTTCCCACATGCTCAATGTCGACTTCACCTCTTTCCACACAATCACGAATAAAGTGGTAGCGAACGTCGATATGCTTACTGCGGTCATGATGAACCGGGTTCTTGCTCAAGGCAATTGCAGACTTGTTGTCAACCAACAGCTTCACCCGTGGAGTAGGAATTCCCAGCAATTCTCCCAGAAGCCTGCTGAGCCAAATGCCTTGACAGGCAGCATTTGCACTTGCTATATACTCAGCCTCACAGGATGAAAGTGCAACAACTCTCTGCTTCTGAGATGACCATGTCACCAAGCTTTTTCCCAACAAGAACACTGAACCGCTGGTGCTTTTCCTATCATCAACGTCACCAGCCAAATCACTGTCACTATAGCCAGTAATTGAGGTTTCAGACAGCTTCAGCTTCTTGTATGTGCAGCCATAACTCACAGTACCTGACAAGTACCTGAGTATCTGCTTGACTGCAGCCCAATGACTCCCTCTGGGTTCTTCCATGTATCTGCTTACTATTCCCACGGCATAAGCTATATCTGGTCTGGTATTAACCAAATACCTCAAGCTTCCAATCACACTTCTGTACTTGGTCTTATCCACCGGTGGCGATTTGTCATTCTTGCTAAGTCTCAACCTATTCTCCATGGGCACATGACAAGGGTTACAGCCCTTCATCCCTGCTTGCTCCAAAATCTTGAGAGTGTAGGAACTCTGACAAAGCATGATCTCACCATCCTTTTGTGTGACTTGGATTCCCAGATAGTAGCTCAATAAACCCAAGTCGCTCATACTGAAACTGCCCATCATCTCCCTCTTGAATGCATCAATGTCGGCTTGATTTGGACCTGTTATAATCAGATCATCAACATACACACCAACCAGCAAATTTCCATGGTTGTGTGGTCTTCTGTAGACTGCATGTTCCATTGGAATTTTCTGAAAACCGAGCTTCAGTAATTCCTTATCCAGCCGAGCATTCCAAGCTCGAGGAGCCTGACGCAGCCCATATAGGGCTTTCTTCAGTTTGAGTACCTTGCTGCTATCTTCTCTGACAACAAAACCAGGAGGTTGCTGTACATACACCTCCTCAATCAAATCTCCATTCAGAAACGCGGATTTGACATCCATGTGGTGGACCTGCCACCCCTTCTGTGCAGCTAAGGCAATGATCAGCCTTACTGTCTCAATCCTTGCAACTGGGGCAAAAACTTCTTCAAAATCCACCCCTTCTCTTTGTGCATACCCCTTTGCAACCAGCCGAGCTTTGTGCTTAACGATGTTGCCATCTGGATCCTTCTTAACCTTGAAGACCCATTTAAGCCCAATGGCTTTATGTCCTTTAGGTAGCACTGACAGTTGCCAAGTCTCATTTGCTTCGATGGACTGCATCTCTGTCATCATGGCTTCTCTCCAACACTGCTCCTGCAGGCACACCCCACTAAACTCAAAGTCATGAACTTCTTCAGTAGTGCTGAAAATATTATCAAGTGTTCTAAAACGTTGTGGCACCCCCTCCGAATCATGTGACTCTCCGGTTTGTGGTGTTGCAAACTCTACACCGTTTGCTTTGGAGCCCCTTGTGGAGTAGCTGGATCTGCTTCTTGTATATCGCGTCAAAAACCCAATCGTTCCGCACCGGTGAATTTTTGCCCCCGATCTACGATCGCTGCTCCTTGATCTCGCAGCTTGTTCAAGCCATCGTTGCTCGTCCGACAACAGTGTAGCGCTCTACATCAAACTCGAAAATGTAGATTGGCCCGACACCGCAGATCGGTCCCGATGTTTCCAATCCCAAGCACGGCCTTCTTCAAAGATCACATCTCGGGATACATGAAGCTTCTTGGCAATTGGATCATACACCCCGTAGCCTTTCGTTCCCGCTTCATATCCTATAAATACCAGCTTGGTGGATCTGTCAAAGCTTCGACAAGCGGCCCAACCTTCTTCACATACACCACGCAACCAAATGTTCTCAAGTGATGTACCTTTGGTTTGCGATTGTGCTTCATATGGCGTCCTCATATGGACTTTTTGTAGGAGATCGATTCAATAGATAAACAGCAGTCGACACCGCTTCTCCCCAAAATTCAGCCGGTACGCCTCTTGCTTTCGAAACAAAATGAGCCATCTCCACCACGGTGCGATTGCGTCGCTCAACCACCCCGTTCGTTGAGGTGTATACGGTGCTATGGTAAAGTGCTTGATGCCGTGCTCGTCACAAATACTCCTTGAACTCAATCGAGTTGAACTCTCCACCACGATCACTACGGAACGCACGGAGTTTAGCACCACGCTCGCTTTCTCGCTAGTGCTTGAACTCGTTTGAAGCACTTGAATGCTTCATCCTTTGTTGTCGAGTTCTATCCACATATAGCGACCGTGATCGTCGACAATCAACAGAAAAGTAACTCTTACCACCTGGTGTCTTCGGGTCCATCTCGACCACGAGATCGGCGTGAACCAAATCCAATCCACGCTCCGCTCGATAGCTTGCTACTTGAGGAAACACATGCCTCGATGTTTGCCCAAGGCACAACCGTCACACACCTCCTCAACACGATCCAACAGGGGTATCCCATCCACCATGCCTTTCACACCGAGCTCTCTTAGTGCTCGGAAATTGAGATGGCCATAGCGGCCGTGCTGCAGCCAAGCTTGATCATCTGTCTTGGACATGAGACAGACTGGAGCAGCAAGATGCACTTCAAGCAGTGCATGACGGTTCTTCACACGCGGTGCTCGGCCAACAAGACACGCTCGGTGTCATACACGTTGCGTAACCCATCTTCCAAAGACTACCTTGCATCCTCCTTCTTCAAGTTGCCCTAAACTCACAATATTACTTCTCAATTTAGGAATATAGTAGACGTCTGTCAAGTACCTTATGACCTACCTTCTTGGTCGAAGCACGACAGAACCAATCCCTTCGATGTTGACGAGTGAGCCGTCGCCAAACCGCACGGTGCCGCGTCGACGTGTCCAACGACGAGAGAGCATCGCGCGACCGTCATATGATTACTTGCACCCGTGTCGAGGACCCAAACATCCCGATCTTCATCTCGATCACGCATGTACACCTTCCTCTCGTTCGGATGCACGACTTCAGCTTCCCTTGGTCTCGCATCCCGCTCATTGGCACCGCCTGAGCCCTTTGCAAAAGAATCGGGCTCACCGTCGCCCGAAGGGCCGACGGGTTTTCCCGATCTGCAGCTGCCACATGAGCTTCTTCTTTGCGCTCCTTCCTAGGCGGTTTCTTGCAGTCTTCTTTCCAGTGGCCGTAGATGCCACAATTTCTGCATCTTCCTTTACGCCTTGGAGTGCCTTCAGAAGTTGCCTTCCCGACGGCGTCCTTCTTGTTGCCGCGGTCACCACGACTACCACCGCCGCCGTTCTTCTTCCAGCTCTTCTTGTCACCACCACCTGACGAGGAGGACTCCGGCATCAACCGATACCGGTTCTTGGACACCCACTCATCTTCTGTCAGGAGTAACTTGCCGGCTTTGTCAAGAACCGACCGATCCCAAACGGTCCTCCGCCATCTTCACCCGACCAACCAACTCCTCGATGGTTAGTGTTTTCAGATCGAGCAACGTCTCGATCGAGATCGCGATCTGCGCGAGTAGCGCTGGGTAGAACTCGCAGCATCTTCTTCACGACCTTGGCATCATCCATGGTCTCTCCGGGCTGTCTTCGGTCCGCCGCCGGTGCGCCGATGCGCAGGGCGAACTCATCCACCGTCTCAGAGTCTTTGAACGCTATGTTCTCAAACTCCTTCAACAAGCGTTGGGCATTGGCTTCCTTGACTCGATCTGCGCCTACGCGCATGCTCTTCACAAGATCCCATGCCTCCTTGACGTTTTTCTTCGCTCCCAACAACCGCCACATCTCCGCGGCACCGAGCGAAGGATACCGACCATGGCTTTCCGGTCACGCGATCTTTTCACGGTTTCGCCTCCGGGTCGATCGTATCCCGATCTCAAGCGTTTCAAAGTTGCACCGAAGCAACATCACCCACTCCGCATAGTTCGAGCGGGTTAACATTGGCCACATGAGCGAGCTCTCCCGAACACGCCGCCGACCGGGAAGTTCCGACGTCGCCCATCTCCTCCGCCCGGGCTCCTTCGAGGGATGACGCGTCTCCTCTTCGTCTACCGCGGCTTCCACGGCTCTGATACCACGTGTTAGCCCCTGCTACCGCGATCGGCAATCAGACGATGATCGGCAACACAATGAACACGACGAACACGAACTCGGTTCGCTCGGCGCACGATGTCGCCCACGGATGAACACGAACACAGATTGGTTTCGCTGCAATGCTACAGCCTTGACCCGACGCCCTTGCTCTTTATTTATAGGGTGTGAACAAACCACCGCGATCCCCGCCACGCCCGCTCACGCTGCGTCGCGCCCGTCTAAGCACGGGAACGTTTCATGCGTGGCGTGGCGAGTGCAGACTCCTAAGCCGCACCGTGAACGCAGCACAGTTCTGGCCGATTACATGTGACGATCAACTAATCTTAACTAACCCTATCATAAGACTCGTAACCAACTCAATCTTTCATGATAGATAATGTGTGCACGGGATTATTACTAACACGACGACAACGACGACGGCATCACGGAATGTAGCATCTGCTTCGAGGAGTTTGAGGATGGTGGGCAGGTCAGCATGATGCCATGTCCATCTGGCGTGCACAGGTTCCACCCGGACTGCATCTCCATGTGGTTGGCGATCAGCAACGTGTGTCCTCTCTGCCGCCATGAACTGCCTGCCTACTACGAGTAGTGTATATGACAAGTGAAGTATAGGCTATGGGAAGCCACACTAGCTAGCCACGGGTACGGCCCGGTGCAGAGCATTGCCCTACCTCACACCGCAGGTGACGGCCGGCCAGCAAGGCATGCAGATAACACCAGCCAAAGACAGCGAGCCCGACGTAGAGGGTAACAACAAAAGGTGGAAAAGAGCAGCTGTGTCAGGATCAAGCGCGTGAAGAAGAAGGCGACAAGAGGTGAGCGTCGTACGGCAACTGGTGGCTGAAGCGCGGCGAATTTGAATCCGTTTCAACTTGTGGGCTTCTAGTACTTTGGGCCGTGCGTCTATTTGGGCCATTGGGCCGAGAATGTGTCGTGTGCGGCGTATATAAGCCGTTGTAACCGCCTGAGAGAGGCATCGTTGAACAAATTACTCGAACTCAAACTTGTGCCCCAAACTTTCTTCTGAATTCCAATTCCCGTGCTGTTCGTGCTATTCTGCCCCAAATTCTCTGCTATCTTCCTCAATTCCGTCCAATTCCAGTTATCGCTTGCAAATCCATCGCGGTTTGTAACAATTGGTACCAGCTCCTCGGTTGAATTTGTGGGGGAAATTTTTCTCATGAATTTGGGATCCATGGCGCCGACGAAGCAAGCAGAGATGGCGCAAACCCTAGAAGACCTCACGGGCAAGCTGGAGGAGATGGCGAAGCAGCTCGCCGGAGTTGCGGAGCTCTCCAAGCAAATCGAGGGCGTCAACAACATGATGAAGACGACGCTCGACTCCGTCAATGGCATCAGCAGCAAGCAGACGGAGATGGATCACATCCTCGCTGATCTCACGACTCAGGCGGAGGCGGTGGTGAAGACGGTGGACGACAACACCAAGCGGGTGGACGGCCTGGTGCTGCGCATGGACTCCATCGACACCGCGGGCGCAGGACCTTCGCCGGGACCAGGGGTGCTCGGCGGAATGCCGCAGCGAGCTTGGGGGAGCACCTTCTCTCTCTGGTGGTGGCGCGCCGCCCGTCGCGACTACCACGGTCGTACAGCCCTCACTCTAGGGGTTTGACCTCAACGTGGCACCTACGTCGGCGTCTCCATCACCGACGCTGACGATGGTGTTGCCTAACGGGAGTGGCGCACACGGCGGCGGGCTCTCAATGCCCCGTCCGCCGAACAGCTTCGTAGGTATGCCTGTCGATTCGTTCTCTGATCCTACTCAGCGCCCACCTCCATTTCCCAAATTAGAGTTTCCTAAATTCGATGGTACGAGTCCACGCTTATGGAAGGATGATTGTGTGGTTTATTTCGAGGTGTATGCGGTCAATCCTACATTGAAGACTAGGTTCGCATCTCTGAATTTTGTGGGTACTGCAAAAGCTTGGTTACACACTGTCGAGCGGCGTGGGCGCATCACTGATTGGGAGACTTTGTGTGAGATGGTGCTGGAACGCTTTGACAAGCATCAGTATGGGGTAATCCTGCAGAAATTTGATGCAATTCGTCAGACCACTTCTGTGCAGGAGTATACTGAGGAATTTGAACGCAGTGCCCACAATCTGTTGCTGTATAATCCGAGGTATGATGAGACATACTTTGTGAAACACTTTGTGGCAGGGTTAAAAGAGGAGATTAGATCTGCCATTTTCCTACACCAGCCGAAAAATGTTGATACAGCTGGAGCTTTAGCCTTGATGCAAGAGGCAGAGTTGGAAAAATGCAGGGGTAAGATGGTTGTGCGTGAAGGGTTCGGATCTTCTTTCAGGCAACACCATGATAGAACCAAGTTCACTCGACCAGATAAGGGCCAATCTTCTAATACAAAGTCCGACGGTAAAGACAAGCCGAAAGCTCGAAAAGTCGAGGCGTAAACCGGGGTTGTGTTTCAAATGTGGGAACAAATGGTCCGTAGATCATAAATGTCCATTGCAAGGGCCTTTGCATATCATTCGTGGAGATGTTTGATGCTATAGAGGATGATGGTAGTGATGAGTGGGAGCCCGATCCGATGCCGGAAAAACAAGTGGTGGCCACTTGTCGCCGTACTTCCTCATCGGCCTAAAAGAAGAACACTTAAGTTGTGTGGACAAGTTGATAATCAGGAGGTGCTTATTCTGGTGGATTCTAGCAGTGTATCTTCATTCATCAGCCAACAACTAGTGGATAGGCTGCAATTGAAAACTGAACACTGTCAGGCAACAAAATTTCTGGCTGCCGATGGGAGTCCCATGGTGTGTGACAAGTTGATCCCGAGTCTGAATTGGCATAGTCAAGGGGTGGCCTTCATAACTTCTGTTGGAGTGTTACCACTCAAATGCTTTGATATGATTTTGGGTGAGGATTGGTTGGAAACTTGTAGCCCTATGTGGGTGCATTGGGGAGATAAAGTTATGAGGTTCACTTATCAAGGGAAGAGAGTTGAGTTGCAAGGGGTGCATGCACCAATTTCTTGTTCTACTATTTCATTTGCTTTGGGTTGCAAGCTTTATTTGCTAAGAACAAGGTGCAACATTGTTTCCAAGTGAAACCGGGAAGATATCAATAATACAAGTGAGTGCAGTGGAGTTGGATATCACTTTAGATTCTTCTTTACTTCCTCCCCGCAGCTCCGCTACGCTTGATTCTTATGTAGACCTGTTTCAAGAACCCCATGAATTACCTCCTCGAGGCCTTTTTGATCATCATATTCGGTTGTTGCCTGGTGCTACCCCAGTGAACATAAGACCATACAAATACTCCCCAGCTCAAAAGGATGAGATTGAAAAGCAACTCTCTGAAATGCTGGCCTCTGGAATCATCAAACATAGCCAGAGTTCTTTTGCATCACCAGTGCTGTTGGTGAAAAAGAAGGATGGAACATGGAGGTTCTGTGTGGATTACAGGTATTTGAATGCCTTGACTGTAAAAAATAAGCACCCCATGCCAATTGTTGATGAATTAATTGATGAATTAGCAGGTGCCAAATGGTTTTCTAAGTTGGATTTTAGAGCTGGCTATCACCAAATTTGTGTTCACCCAGCTGATACTCATAAAACAGCCTTCAAAACTCACAATGGGTTATATGAGTTTTTGGTAATGGCATTTGGATTGACCAATGCTCCAAATTACTTTCCGCAGTGTGATGAACTTAATATTTGCGTATCTGTTAAGAAAAGGAGTGGTGGTGTTCATGGATGATATACTAGTTTATTCTGCAGATCTGGAGACTCATGTGCTATTGCTGGAGAAGGTGTTCAAGATTCTTCAACATCATAAGTTTTATATCAAACTTTCAAAGTGTTCTTTTGCAAGGATTGAGATAGAATATCTGGGTCACACTATTTCTGCTCATGGTGTGGCTACTGATTGTTGGCATTTCTTAGCGTAACCACCAGAAGTATGGCAACAACGCCAGAGATGCCAGGAGGGGTAATTCTCTAACTATTGGATATTCCGCAAGCGCACAGAATGTACCGCTGTAGCATTTCGCCAAGGAGTATTCCAAGGTTGTCGATTTATATTTCTCCCAAGGGAAAGCCATAGCTAGGAGTCAATAGGGAAAGGAGATCCAGATGTCTATCATCTAGTATCACTAGTGATAGGGGGATGAACGAAGTGGATAGGAAGGATGGATCAAGGAGTTGGTAAAAGAGTCTAAGGGATAACTAATGGACTAGCAGCTAAGTGAGAGGATAACGAGAGAGTGTAAGATTCCAAATGGGTCTTGGCTTACTTCCATGAATTAGTCCTAGCGTTTAGATTCCGACCTAGCTATCCTAAATATACGCGAGAGCTAACTCTATTTTTCTGCGTCTGCGACGATGGGCGAGACAGCCGTTAAATAACACACCCTGAAGCGGCCACCAGTGCAGACCTACAATCTAACCTAACAACACTCACAGGAGAACTCCATGGTCCCAACGGAAGGCTGTCACACTTCACTCTGGGCGTTCCTGGGTGCAGCCAGATGTTCACACTGGTAGATCTAGTCTAGACACCGCGCCTACACTATATCTACTACTCTAAACTTAGCTAGGGTTTAGAGCACTTCACTGCCACGTCATCGATCCGCGTGAAGTGGCTTCTCCACCCTTGGATCAAACCGACCTCAAACCGCCTTGATTCGACGTCAGGGATGTGCTGGGAACGTCGGTGGAGCGAACCGACCTCAAGTGGGCCCACAACCCAGGTCGGTCGACCAGGGGTTCACCCAGCTGATGACACGTGGCACCTTCTAGAAGCAGCAGTAGGTCGGTGGGCAGAAAGTCCGACAGGTGACCCACCAAAGCCTGGTCGGCCAGACTCCCGGGGCTTGGGCGAGGGGCCCAAGGGTGACTCACCACTCGACTTCCTGACGTCTTCGGTGTTCTCGACAAGTGTCCGAGATGGTCCCAAACCATGGTCGGTCGACTTGCCTTTGGTGGGATCAAAGGGCCATCTTTTGCGAGTAGTTTCACCATGCAATTCTAAGCACAATGGTGGTTTGGACCCACAAATGTCGGTCGGCCGACCGACCTTTGTGCTCATCTTTTTGCACACCGTCTCCGTGAGGTAATGACACCGATGAATGTGGAGTTGGTTTGGTCATTGGCCATCTTGGTTGTTGATCTACCTTCATTTGTAGCTTCCGAACACTGAAAAGTGCCTGTTTGCACCTGCACCCAAATAATAACACATACATCTGGAACCAAGTCAATTGTACCTATGTCACTACTCATATGCTGGGTGTAGCTCTGAATTGTGACCATTGTTGACGGCTTTTATGAGATGAAAACAGGGTCTAAATGCCGTCAACAAGATCCCCCAAGCTTAACCTTTGCTCGTCCCGAGCAAACAATAAAAACTTAGCATTAGTGGATCATGTGTTATCACTAAGTTAACATTTCAATAATACTAAGTGCACAACAAAGAACTTCTCCTTGAATGGAAAAATTAGCAATGCTAACACACCAATATTACTCTAGCACTCATGGGGCTTATGTCATTAACTTAGTCTTGGGATGTTGGAAGACAGAACAGTTTTGACTAGAGCATCTACTTTTCTCATTCTTTTAGCAAGTTTTATGCCAGAGTTTTTTTGATAAATTTTTCAAAAGAAGTCTTAATGTTCCTCAAATGGTTTCCCTCAAGTCACTCAAGTGGTGTATGAATCCTCACCAAGGCACATCATGTGTTTGCCTTTTAAAAACATCCTACCTCTAATAAGGCTTTATGTGCAGCTTAAGTAGATATGTCAAGGAATAGCATACTAGCAATGTATATGTTGTCTTAGTTAAGAAAGAACAAGATCTTGGACCACAGAAGAGACTCATCATACCCCCAGATCAAGATGTAAAATGATATGAATGGAATGAAAGAATGTGATGGATGGTAAGGTGATGGAGGAAAAGTAAATGTATGATGGGTGAGGTTGCTCCTTTATTTGATTCTATCTCTCTCTACTTCTATTGAGACAAGGTTAGCTCTCTTTTTCTTTTCTTTTTTCTCTCTCTCTTTTTTCCTTTCTTTTTTTCTCTCTTTTTTTTCTTTTTTTTAAAGTATAGATGCCTAGCCTTTTTGGGATGTGTCTCACCTAACAAATGATAACTTTGAGAGAAGATTTCTAACTTTGGAACATGGAGCAACCTATATGATGGAAATGGTGAAGGTGCGTACTTCCGGTGTAGAAGCAAAGACAAGAATGGTGGTATGGATGATGATGCGTGCTCCTAGGGTAGGGAGTAGCATAATGATGGAGGTGAGATCGTACTCCCGTGGTAGGAGTAGCATGGTTGCGTAATATACGGATTAGAAGCAAGATATTTGGTGATCGTGGATCTTGATCTTAGGGCCATGACAAACCTCTAACACAGGTTCTACAAGTCTTAACCAAACTCAATGCAAGCAAGTAGCGTATGTAGAAGGCTTTTGGATAAATCAAGCAAGTATATGGCCGTGGTAGGAATTTCAACACCATTGAGGAACAATTAAGTTTTTATTCATTTCCAAAATAAATTCACTAGCAATCATGCGTGCTTGGAACAATAGTATGAGCTCTTATCTTCACTATCTCATATCTCACAACAACTTAGACTTTGTTTTAGCACTTGCAACCCACTAAGTGATCAAGTTCATGATGGTTAAGAGTGCTAAGTAATCCATACTTAGAGAAGTGCTAAGTTGTAAACAAGCATTAGAGAAACATTAACTAGCAATTTAGCAATCATTTCCATAGGAAGAAGAGCACTCAAGAAGCATGATAAGCCTTTTTATTATAATCAAACTTTTATTTTATTTATAATGCAATAAGGTAAATAAAGGAAAATGCAAGGCGAGAAGACATAACTTGGATAAACGTACCTTAGTGGGGGAGAGGATCTCCCCCAAGCTTGGCTTTGCTCATCTTGTATAGTTGTAGAGGTTGGGCGTTTTGTTGAGCCAGAGCTTAGTGTTGTCGATGGTCGTCCATGTCCATCTTTTGATGGCGCCTCTCTCTACCCCATGGGTAAGGAGTTCGCACTCTTGGAGTGTGATCGCCTGGGTCTCCATATGGAACTAGGATGTCCATGGACTTTACCTCATCGTCTTCGTCTACACTTTCACCTGCAGGGTATGCTTGTTCCTGCAACACATTGGCTTCTTGCCTGTGCGGTCCAAGAAGGCCGGATATGAGGCTGCTCTTGGACTGTTGCTCTCGTTGGAGGTGCGCCAGGGCATTTATGGGGGAACAACTGTCTCTTAGCTGCAAAGGTGGGGCAACACAAGGGCACACTAGGGAAACAAAGATTGGCGTTAGCATTAGTCTTCCTAAGTGTTAGTGGTCCTTGTGGGGCATAGTCACTCCATGACAAAGTGTGCTGGTGGGTAGTGACACACGCCACACTGCTCTTTGAGCAAGACAAACTTCTATTGCTACGGGGAAGAAGGGCTCGCAAAAGTGTTCCTAGGGGGGAGGAGAGTAAGTGAACAAGAGTGTTTGGTGACCAACTTTATGGGACAGTCGACTTGTACCCTTGTGAACCTTAAAGTGCTCCTCACATGCTTTGTCTGCCAAAGTGGGGAGTGAGTGGAGTCACTCTGTATTGGGTGCACTCCCAAAACATCTCTCTCTTTCTCTCTTTGGGAGCATGCTCGTGGCATCCCCCATCTTGAAGTGAGTGAGGATAAGGAAGAGGTGGCAAGCTTCTACTTATCCCTAAGCTTAGAGAGAGTAGAGAAGGCAATGTGAGCTCAAGATGATTCTAAGTGTGGATTTGGGCTCACACCTGCAAGGGTGTTCACGGAGAGAAGGGCAAATGGTGAATTCCCAAAGCTAAGGTAGGTTGATCTCCCCTAAGCACAACTAAATGTTCTATTGGACTATGAGCGGGAATCTTGATGAATCCATCTCTCGAATTGGCAAAGTGGGGTCGGCCGACCCCCAAGCTTGCCTCTCAACACTCTCAACCTTTTGCCATGGAATTCTAGGAGAGTGAAGGCTAGTTGTGAATCGAGGTAGTGATATTTCAATGATTCCCTAGTCTAGTGCTTGATGAACGATAGAAGGTGATTGGCAAAAGTGGGGACATGGCTCGAGTGATTCCCATGAACCATGGGAGCACTCAAGCATGTCTCGTTGACCACTTTGCGATATGAGCTGGTGGTTTGGTCCCAAGGTGAAGAGGAGTATCTATGCTAAGAGTGATGGACCAAGGGACCACTTCTTTCAATGTTTGGCTAGCATAGTGTGTATAGGATTCTTTTGTGAGGTGAGTAGAAGACAACAGATGCCCATGGGGTTCATGCGTGGGTCGGTCGACCCACACTTGGAGACCCCTTGAGTATCCAAGTGTCGTCCCTAAATCTACACTTTTAGCCAAAGTGAAAGGAGCATGAGTAGGCTCAATGGTGGGATCACCGACCCCTACCTTTGGCGGTCTACCACTCAAAATCTTAGTGCCGCTTGCTCTCAAGGTTATGCTTGGCTTAGTGGCTTAATCACTCTTGCTCGCTAAATGGGATGGTGAGTTTCTTCATCTTCTTAGCTAAAGCAAGGGATGAGAGTGAGGAGTTTAGTTCCTAGGATGTAAGTTGATGCTTTTCGTCTTCATGTTCTTGTAGCACTCATCCTATAGCTATATGATCACACATACCAGAAGCTGGAAGGAGGTGGGCCTCCCCCAAGCTCTGGTGACACTCTCAAGCGACAAACCAACTAAGTGCACTGAAAGTTCTTTGCTTAAAGCTGCAGAGTTTGCCAAGCTAGCTTCATCTAGATGTTCGAGTAAGCCTATGAAGCTATACACGTCATGATTTTAAGATTTTAGCTTGAGCAAGTCATGAACATAACATGGCAAAGTAGGGGGACAAAGTTGGCAGGTGGGTGGCACCAAGGCTGGGTCGCCCGACCAAGCCATGGGCCCCACCTGGTCCCCAAGTTGCTCAGCAGGTTAAGCAAAAGTTTTTTTTTTAATTTTGTTTATGCATTTGGAAAGGGAAATGTTTTTGGGTTTTTTGGTTATGGCTACTACTACACTAAGCTTGAGAAGGCTTGGAACACTAAAGAGAAAAGAGAAGGCCAAGTGAGCTCGAGATGATTCTGGTTGTGGTATGGGATTGAGCTCAACTTGGGGTGCTAGTTATAGGGGTGAAAGGGCAAGGCAAGGCCACCCAAAGGGCAGGTCGGCCGACCTGGCCCTGGCCCCTATGAAGCATGCTCTCCCTCTGACAAGGAATCTAGCCTAGTGTTTGCAAAATGTCACAAGCATTTGGACCATGAACCTGGTCGGTCGACCAAGGTTTGCTCCCCCTACCACTTTAGTCATGCTAATTCAAGGTTGTCTCGGCAGGGTGGTGGTGGTCATGGTCCAAAGTTGCCGAGGTTGCTTGGATTCCTATGTCTAGTGTTTGGTGAAAGAGAAAAGGAGAAAGCAAAAGTGGGGACAAGCATCAAAGTGATTCCCCATGAACAATGGGAATAGTTAAGCATGCATTGCTACTCCCTATGCTGGCTTTGGCTGGTGGCATGCTTCCTAAAGCATTCAAGATGCTCGAAGTGGCATCCTAAGCTAAAGTTATGAGCAATGGACCATCTCTCCTCGAATTCTGGCTAGTGTGGTGGGCATAGGATCCTTGGTTGTCATCATTGGGAGATAGCAGGGTGCCTGGAGGCACCAAATCTAGGTCGGTCGACCTGGGATTTGGAGCCCCAGAGCATCCCATGCTACTCCTTGATCCTGCTTCTAGCCGAGTGAAGAGAGAGGTGGTGGACCCCACAAGACAGTCGGTCGACCGGCCATGGTGGCCCTACCAGCTCAACCTTTCTCTAATCACTCTTCTCAAGTTTTATTACCTATGTCTAACTTATCTTCTTGGAATAAAATATGCAATTTTAAAAGTAAACATGCAATTGAAAGGGAAATGCGAATTGAAATGCAAAGTAAATATGAGATAACTACGACATACCTTATCAACGAGGGCTCCATGTTTTAGGTCCATAGAGCAGACCTCTCCATTGACGATCGAGCTTGAATGTGCACCATTCCATCCGGAGATGGATGGGGATGATTGCACTTTGCCAAACCTTCGAGATCTCCATTCTCTTCTTAATCAAGGTCTCATTCAATGTTCACCGCATTTGTGAATCTATCTCAACGACTTACCCTTTTGGATTTGAACTTCCTGCATGGGTTAGTCCAGGCATACAACCAAAGTCTACACTAGAAGTTTTGGTTCATTTAATCAAACATGACTCCATGTCTTATTCAATTAAGGTAAGCAGATTAACCTAAGCACCACGCTTAATTTAAAGAGCCTATGGAAGCACTCTCGAATAGCACAACCAAACCAAGACCTACTAGAGTGGAAAATGGGAGTTGGAAAATGAAGCACAAAGATTCACAATAGGATTGAACGACATCCTTGGATCAAGTCATCACTCACAATCTATGATTGGACTATGAGTGATGGAGCCATTCCGTCACTAATGATGAGAAGGGTTTCTCTTGACGGCGACTTCTTCTGTTGGTTTAAAACTATCGTTTCGCCTTTCCCACTAGTAAGAATGGAAAAGGTGAAGACAAATGGCTTTTGTGGAGGTATTCTAACGATAGAAGTCCCACGCACCTACCGGAAATATTGGAGATGGGCATTGGCGTTCCGTGTGGTTCCCCACAAACGGGTTGGCTTGCACCATAATGATGAGCACAGACTCAAAAGTTGCATCCCCCAAGCTAAGTGCGAACCCGTAGCGACATAGTCGCCTAACGGTGTAGAATAGTCGTGGATGATCTTTTGGGTCATGGCTTCTTTGATAGCTGCAAAGCCTCCTTCCTTGAACGGGTTTAGGTTCGAATGAACCCTCGGAGGTAGAACTTGACAATGTCCAGTTCTCAACAACGTTCATGCACCGTCTTGCTTGAGAAGCTAGACAGTGAGAGGTTAAACCCTAACACTAATTGCTAACTAGACGGTCGGGACCCTAGATTCGGTCCTATTAAAACTCCTAGGCGACGCTTTCCCCGACAACGGCGCGAAATGCTTGTTGGCATTTCTTAGCGTAACCACCTAAAGTGGCAGCAACGCCGAGATGCCGTGAGGGGTAATTCTCTAACTATTGGATATTCGCAAGCGCACGAATGTACCGTTGTAGCATTTTGCCAAGGAGTATTCCAAGTTTGTCGATTTATATTTCTCCCAAGGGAAAGCCGTAGCTAGGAGTCAATAGGGAAAGGAGATCCAGATGTCTATCATCTAGTATCACTAGTGATAGGGGATGAACGAAGTGGATAGGAATGATGGATCAAGGAGTTGGTAAGAGAGTCTAAGGGATAACTAATTGACTAGCAGCTAAGTGAGAAGATAACGAGAGTGTAAGATTCCTAATGGGCCTTGGCTTACTTCCATGAATTAGTCCTAGCGTTTAGATTGACCTAGCTATCCTAAATATACGCGAGAGCTAACTCTATCTTTCAGCTGCGGCCGATGGGCGGAGCCAATTTGTTAAATAACACACCACGAGCATTACCAGTACGAGACCTACAATCTAACCTAACAACACTCCACAGGGAGAACTCCCATGAGTCCCAACGGAAGGCTGTCACCCTTCACTCACGAAACTCTGGAGGTGCAGCGGAACGTTCACACTTAGTGAATCCTAGTCTAGACACCACGCCTACACTATATCTACTACTCTAAACTTAGCTAGGGTTTAGAGCACTTCACTCAAGAGCCTGTATGTTTCGCTCGGGGAGAGAGCAATGTACAGCCCGAGAAAGGATGTATGCTTACGATAAACTAAGGCGAGGAAAATGCAATGCTAGTACTACTCGAGGAGGAAAGCATATGCAGATGCGCTTCTTGTCGCCTTAACTATTCGCTAATGGCACACTAGCACAAACTAGCTACTAGCACAGTGAAGAATAATAAAATGGCTACCAAAACTTCAATCCTATAATACGTAGTATAGCATAGTGCTAACATCTCTGAGACCCCGTTGTGTAACGGTGCTCATAGCTGAGAGCACGGAAGAGAAAATGATTCGGAGGAAACAGTGTTTGGTTTTGGCCGGCGCTAGTTGTGATTAGCAAGGCAAGAGCTGTACTAAACCGACCACGTAAATCTCCCAACTGGCTTCCCTAAATGCCAACTCTGTAGCGCATTTATTTAAGCAAATCGAGCATTCATTCAAGACAACACAGGCACGGGACACGCGTGCATCCCACGTGGACCCAAAAAAAACGGTGCCGCAGGAGGTGGCGACCCGGCCGGCCCACTCACTGCTCGTCGCGTCGTTCTAGGCGACAACGGCCGCATCCCAGCGACAACGGCCGCATCCCAGCCCGTCCTCCGTGTGGCGTGGCCCGCACGCGGCCCACCTCCAGGCCCTGCCGGATCGCGTGGGCCCCGCGCGCCTGGCCACGTGGACGGCGTGTAGGGGTTGGCGGGGAGGCCCAACGGTAACAAGAGGCGGCGACCCGGTCGTCACGTGCCGCGCACCTGACGGACTCACGGGGCACGGGGCACGGGCACGCACGGGCACACGGCGTCCGTCAGAGGCAACGGTCACATTGACCACAGGCTGTGGCAGGCAGCTCTGCACCCCAACGGTCACATCCCGGACCACCCCGCGCGCGCAGCACAGCCGTCGGGTCCGGATCCGACGGCGCAGGAGGCGTCTCGGGATCCGCCGCCTGCCAGAACGGCCGTTTCGCTCCCTGGCCCGGGGCTTTCTTCTGCCACCCTCCCCCTTCCACCAGAGAGCGAGCGAGAGAGTGGGAGAGGAAGAGAGCCAGCCACAGAATAGTGAGAGTGAGAGGAGAGCCAGCCACAGAGTGCTCCTCATGGTGAGGCAAGAGGATCATCAGTAGCTGGATAGGATCATCCATTAGGAATAGGAACACCACGCATCGCATTGCATTGCATTGCATCCCCCATCTCCATCTCCACCGCCGTCGCCATTGCATCGCCTCCATGTCGCATTGTTAGTCAGATCATCGTCTTCTTCATCCTCTGGATCCTGGTTTCTCGGAAAGATTTTCTTCTTCTTCTTCTTTTCTCTTCTTTTCGTTTGGGCCATGGAGGCGCTGGGGTTCGCCGCTCGCCGTTGCCTGGGTTCCGCCGCCGCGCGGGCTCTGCTGCAGAGGATGAGCCGCCCCGGCAATGCCCGGTCTTTCTAGATGTTTTCTTCTTCCTATACTACTTACATTCTTTGATTCTTTTGTACTACTGATCCCCATTCTTTCCTGCATATACAGCATTAACACACACATAATACCCATTCTCTCATAGTCATAGACATCGATTGATTTCTTCTTCTTTTTCTTTCTTTTATTACACCCAAATCACAAAGAAAGGAACTGACCAAATTCTTTATTCCGAGAAACAAGATCGATCCTCTGGTTTTAGAACGACGAGAAGTTCTCCTCATTCTTTTGTACATCGATTCGTTCATTCGTCCATTCATATACATCACGAGAAACAAAGATCCTCTAGCCGTAGCGCACAGAGAGACAGTGAGGAGTGAATCGTCAGAGAGGAAGGAGGAGATCCACCAAGAAGACCAAGACCAAGCCACAGAGGAGGGCCGAGCAGAGGAGGAGAGTCGGTCTCTTCTTGCCACACCGCGTCCGGCCGCGTCTCCGGGATGTTG
The DNA here is from genome assembly GCA_018135685.1 of Themeda triandra. Taxonomy (NCBI): domain Eukaryota; kingdom Viridiplantae; phylum Streptophyta; class Magnoliopsida; order Poales; family Poaceae; genus Themeda; species Themeda triandra. The sequence continues at coordinate 1,036,847 of JAENPR010000043.1, read as the reverse complement.
GCTGGTTGCTCCTTCTCGTCGTCGAGGCATCAGATGAGCACCGCGCAGCGATTCGACATCCTCCCCTACGGCTTCTCCAAGCGGGCGACCAACCGCGGCGACGGCAACGGCGCCGGCGCCGCGCCGCGCGTCGCGGGGGCCGACACCACCACCTGCTCCTTCCGCGCCCACCCGGCGCCGCCGGTCACGCAGGCCGTGTCCTGGGGCGCCAAGCCGGAGCCCGGCGCCGCTGTCTGGGAGAGCAGGAGCAGAGCCGTCAAGCGCGCCCATGAGGAGGACGCGGGCGAGGAGTACGGCGGCCCCGTCGTTCGCGCCAAGCGGACGAGGATGGGCGGAGACGGGGACGAGGTATGGTTCCATCGATCCATTGCAGGGACAGTGCAAGCCGCCGGGTCCGGCGATGGAGACGAGGCCGAGGAAGAAAAGGTCTTCCTGGTGCCGAGCGCGGCGGCATTCCCCCACGGCATGTCCGCCGCCACCGCCGCGGGCACGTCTCTGGCCGCGGCCAAGAAGGAGGAGTTCAGCAAGTCGCCGTCCAACTCGCCGGCCTCGTCGGGCGGCACGGACGGCGGCTCGTCGGCGGTCCCGCGGCCGCAGCCGCAGCAGCAGCAGCTCCACACGGGAACAACGGCGGCGCCACGGCGCAGCAGCGGGTGGAGGCCATGGAGCTCGTCGTCGCGCTCACCGCCTGCGCCGACTCCCTCGCCGCCTGCAACCACGACGCCGCCAACTACTTCCTGGCACGGCTGGGCGAGATGGCCTCCCCCGCGGGGCCCACGCCGGTGCACCGTCTGGCCGCCTACTTCGCCGAGGCGCTCGCGCTGCGCGTGGTGCGCATGTGGCCCCGCGTGTTCGACGTCGCCCCGCCGCGCGAGCTCACCGACGGCGCCGTCGCCGAGGACGACGACGCCACGGCGCTGCGTGTGCTCAACGCCGTCACCCCGATCCCGCGCTTCCTGCACTTCACCCTCAACGAGCGGGTGCTCCGCGCGTTCGACGGCCACGACCGCGTCCACGTCATCGACTTCGACATCAAGCAGGGGCTGCAGTGGCCGGGCCTCCTCCAGAGCCTCGCCACGCGCGCGGTTCCTCCCGCGCACGTCCGGATCACCGGCGTCGGCGAGTCGAGGCAGGAGCTGCAGGAGACCGGCGCGCGGCTGGGGCGCGTGGCCGCCGCGCTCGGGCTCGCGTTCGAGTTCCACGCCGTGGTGGACCGCCTCGAGGACGTCCGCCTGTGGATGCTCCACGTCAAGCGCGGCGAGTGCGTGGCCGTGAACTGCGTGCTCGCCGCGCACCGCCTGCTCCGCGACGAGACGGGGGCCGCGTTCGCCGACTTCCTCGGGCTCACGCGCAGCACGGGCGCCGCCATCCTCCTCCTGGGCGAGCACGAGGACGCGCTCAACTCCGGGCGCTGGGAGGCGCGGTTTGCGCGCGCGCTGCGGTACTACGCCGCGGCGTTCGACGCCGTGGACGCGGCGGGGCTGCCGGACACGAGCCCCGCGAGGGCCAAGGCGGAGGAGATGTTCGCGCGGGAGATACGCAACGCGGTGGCGTTCGAGGCGGGGGACCGCTTCGAGCGGCACGAGACCTTCGCCGGGTGGCGGCGGCGCATGCAGGAAGGCGGGTTCCAGAACGCCGGCATCGGCGACCGGGAGGCGATGCAGGGGCGCATGATCGCGAGGATGTTCGCGCCGGGCAACTACAGCGTGCAGGCGCAGGGCGACGGCGAGGGGCTCACGCTCCGGTGGATGGACCAGGCCATGTACACCGTGTCCGCGTGGACGCCGGTGAGCGACGGCGGCGGCGGCGGCAGCACGGTGTCTGCGTCCGTGTCCACCACAGCATCCCATTCTCAGCAAAGCTGAATTGAATGGGGGGAAGACACCAATCAAGGTGAAGTGAAGAAGAAAAAGAACAGGGTTTTTCAGTGGTTCTTTTGCTGTTAGTGATCATTCGTTAGTTCATTATACAGTCTGACAATTCTTTTATACATTCAGAAGAACAAAAAAAAAACAAAGGAGAAAGAAAGATTTGTAGCTTTGTTTTTATATTTATAGTGATAGGATGAAAGATTCAATTGTTAGTAGTTGTAATTCTTTATTCTTTTGGCTGCTGAGATTCTCCTGCAAAAGTTAGCTGAATAATGTAGAAGAAGCAAAGGAGTTCTTGTAGATGTTGGCAGGGAAGCTCACAGCGTATATGGATGTCTCCAATTACACAATACATCATATTATTATTTACTTGCCATTCTTTCACATGTCTGTTTAGATATTTGTAACTTGTAAAATCTTTACTATTCCGAGTTAAGAAAATGGAACCAAACAGCTATGGTTTTCATTCATATGAAGATTTATCAGGTTGGAAATCGGCTGCTCCTACTCTATTGTTGTTGATGAATGAAATGCTCTTGATGAATGGTATTCTGATGTCCGATATTTGAATTAATCGGAATGCATTATGATTTGGGTCTTGAATCGTGTTGTCATCTCTATTGATCTTACTGTGTTATTATAGTGAGATTGCAATCACCATTGTCCGAATCTGAGCTCTGAAATGCAATGAAACTATGGGAATGTGAAGTATTGAACAAATCACATTTCTCGCTGAGAATCCGTTATGCTTCTGTTAGTCAGCTATTAGGCGGTGGCCTGTGTGGCGTGTATAAAAGGCGTCGAATGTAACTGAATTGAATCATTATCGATAGCATGAATACGGAGTTCTGAATATCCCTGTATCCTTAGTTCTTGTTCTGAATATCTCTGAATCTGGTTCTAGTGCCACAAACAGTCAGGGCCTTGATCCGGGCTCTGCCGGCCTGCCGCTAAATGGTTTAGGAAACGCGCCATCCTGACGAGTTTACAGTGTGGCTTCCTGTCCTCCTGGAACACACGCCACCGGCCGGCATCCTCAAGTGCTCGGTGCTCCACGCTAGGCACACCGCCGTCGCGTGGCCATGGCCAGCCACCTTGAACGCTGTCTGTCGAATCACCCGCTCGTGCCGCCCCGTATGCCTGTGTCAAGTAGTCAAGTCTCAACGCCGGGTGCAGCGTGCTTGCCGCCGCCGCATTCCGCTTCAGCGCTCGCTCCACGGGGCTGCAAAGTCTCCTCATCGTCGCCTCCCTAGCTTAGGCGCCTTGCTCCAGCCGGTGCTCGTGGCCGGTGAACCCGGTGAGCTCTACGAAATGCCTGTTTGCGCTGCGGGGGGCTGCCGCTGTGCTCTAGTCGGTCGGTCGGTCGGTCGGAAGAACTAGGGGATGCAGGTATGGCCGAGCCATCTGTGCTGTGCATAAGGTGGACTCATGCAAGTGTCTTGGGAGCCTAGTGTTCAGCGGCTGATCTGACTTGTGCGCGGCTTACATTTTTTTTCATAGGCAATGAACACCCTGATTGTGTGTTTTTTCTTTTTCTTTTACCTGTAGGTACTGCTACTCCTGCCAGACTTCAGCCATTTGTATTCACAGCCTCTTCTGTGATTTAATGACTGTTATTCCTGCAGGCTGCAGCTAGGTTCTTGTCTGAAATACACTCACACTTCTGAGTGTTTTTATCATGAAGCTGAGATTCTTTTTAAATACTCTGATTAGAATACTGGCAATGATTAGAATACTCTGAATTATGCACTGGGCATCCATCTGCAGTTATATGCCCTTTGCAGAGTGGCATGAAGCACGCTTTTGTGCCACCAGTTCAAACTTTTGTTCTCCATTCCTATGCATTGATATAGCAATAAGAGAGCTTCTCAATTATTTGTATGGTCCATTGATAGATGCATGCCTCTTTAGAGATAAAATGTAATTTTACCTCTAGATACTGCATGATGGCTTCTCAATTATGCACCGGACATCCATCTACAGTTACACTCTTTGCAGTGGGGCATGAAGCAAGAGGACATCCATCCAAGTCATTGCCCCACCAGTTCAAACTTTTGTTCTCCAGTCCTAGGCATAGATATACCAATACAGCCATGAACGCCAAACCAGCATCAAGGGCACCTGACAGCAGATAATTGTGTCGCTCCCATCAGTTACGCCGGTATTTATAGACCATGTAACCTGACAAAAATGCGACGAGTATCCGTGTCGTATAGTTGACTGCGGTGCCAGGCGGCACCAAGCTGGTTGCACCAATCAATACAGGCACATTGACATGCCGGATCCATTTCTGAGCTGGGATTGCCTTTTGTATACACCAGACAAGGAGGGGAGCAATGGCACCGCCCAGGAAGAACCAGTTCACGGCAGAGTAAGTGCCTAAATCACCAAATCACCAGACAAGGAGGGGAGCAATGGCAACTCCCCCTTGACAAATGCATACTCACAAATGAACTTTCTGGATTTGTGGATGTTTCTCCCCTTGTTGGCACATGCACTTATCAAGATTAGATCAAAAGAGACCGCAACTCCCCCTCAAATCATGCCATGAAAGAAATGCAAAAGGTAGAGCTTCACAAGTATAGCAATTTAAGTACATAGATGCTCTAGCAAGTATGGCAAGTGTATAGCAACAGGCACAAGTCGAAGCCAATGCTCAAGCTGATCAAGTGATACGGAATATGAAACATAAGCATTTTGATCAAGTGTTGGGCATTTTATAAAAGGTGTTCACCAAAAAGAATAGCACCTAGCACATATAAGCAGGAGATCAATCAAGTGCTAACACATGTATACAAGAGTCAACTACCCCATATAACGGTCACACATCATGTCTCAAAGATACACTTAACAACACTTGTTACTACAACATTGATCGAGTTAAAACAAGAGTTAACAAGGTTTCATTTAGACATGTGTGTACGAGAGGATCAAAACTGTCCGCCAAAAAGATTGTTTTTATCATGTTTTTCAACCATGCCGAGTTCATCCCTTAGTGCAAGTGGGAAGCTATCTCGTCACGAGTGGTTGTGGACTAGCACTACAATGCCCAAGTTCATCTCACTCGAATGAATGAGAAGCAATCTCGTGACATTGCCGTGGGACGTAAAAGATCCAACTCAAAACTTTTCATCATTTCTTAGCTTAGACATCAAGTTTTAGCACAAGATTATCAAGAGATCCGAGCTAAGTGAATGACTCAACAAACATGAGACATAGCAACTCAAGCATACATATGAAAGCAACAAGATTCTCACAAAACCTACACATGCTAGTTGCCATCTCAAAGGTGAACATTTTCGGGTTGCATCAAGATTTAAGCGGTTCACATTTAGAAAACATGCTTAGCTCATAACATGTAACAAGTGATCGAAGAAGCCTAAGTCTCAAGCACAATTATGTACAAACAAGACATACTAACAAGAGTATAGATGTAATCAAAACTACTATAGTCATGAAGCTCAACAAAGGTTGTATGATACATGATGAAATGCACTATGATACAAAGGTGCAAAAAGAAAGCTAAAAAAAAGAAAGAAAGCCAAAACCATACTATACATCAAGATACAAACTACCTCACTCTAAAATGGATAGCAAATGCCCAACTCCGCTCTCAAGTGGGCAACCGGGTTTGATCGTGGGGCTTTGTGAAGATATCCGCAAACCGTTCATGGGTTCGCACGAAAATCAAGGTCTATGTCTCCTTTCTCTTGGTGATCTCTCAAGAAGTGATATCGGATCTCAATGTGCTTGGTTTTTTAGTGGAGTACTGGGTTCTTAGCAACGCTAATGGCACTAGTGCCGTTTCACGAAAAGAGGCACTTTCCTAAAGTTCAACCCATAGTCTCTCAAGGTAGCAACCACCCAAAGCAACGAGAACAACACGCGAAGAGCGGCATACTCGGCCTCACACGTGGATTGGGAAATAGAAGACTATTTGCGAGAGGACCAAGAGATCAACGACGAACCCAAAAACTCACAAGTTCCCGAAGTGGACTTCCTCTTAATTCGATCACCGGCATAGTCAGCATCAAAATAACCCGAAAGAGAAAGAGATGAAGAAGTCGAGTACCATAGGCCAAGCTCGGGAGTGAAGCGCAAGTACCGTAAGATGCGTTTGACGGCCTGCCGATGCGAAGTGCGCGGTGAAGACTGGAAGCGTGCGCAAAGACAGACGGCGAACTGGATGTCGGGCCTCGTCGCCGTCAGGTACTCCTTCTGGTCCACGGCTTCTCCTTCTAGATCGGTGTCCAATGCAGTCGTGGTCGACATGGGAGTTTGAAGTGGCTTGGCATCACCCATGTCGAAGCGCTTCGAAGATCCTTTGTGTACTTGCCTTGATGTACAAATGTCCCTTCTCGGGTTTGCTTGATTTGCAAACCGAGAAAGAACGTCGCCGCCCATCATACTCATCTCGAACTCCCTGCTCATCATATCTGAAAACTTTGCAACAAGAGCATGTGACGAACCACCAAAAATGATGTCATCGACATAAATCTGCACTAAGAGAGTGTCACTGCCATGCTTGAGGAGAAACAAGGTTTTGTCAACCGACCCCATGGTAAAACCCTTGCCCAGCAAAAAGGACTTCAATCGCTCATACCACGCTCTCGGGGCTTGTTTGAGACCATCATCATGCCAAGCTGCGGCTCACTGCAAGACAACCAACTGAGCATGGACCGAAGATTTGTGATTTCTTCTTCGGCCCTTTTCTTGTCATGCCTACAAGAGTCCAGTTCTAGCTCCAAAGCCTCACAACAAGCACATCTAGTAACAAGGCAAGACTTCTCAAGTAAAGCAATCCTAGCAATTTTCTCATCTAGCTCAGATTTCAAACCATCACAAGATTTGCAAGGATTCACAGAGACAGACCTAGCCTTAACCTCATCAAACTCATCTACCAAAGCAACGTACTTGGACTGCACATCAGCTAAGTTTGCCATTTGAATGGCACAAACATCACACTCGGACTCATCGAGATGTGCACGGACTCCCTAACGTACTCTAGCTCTTTGACAAAGAAGCTCCCCACTTAGCCTTGAAATCTTTTCTCTCACGAGCGACGCTTAAGCAAAGCATCTTGACTAAGCAAAGTGGTAGTCAAGTTATCAACCTCGAAAACAGCAAGGGACTCGAGATTTTGTTCTACCTCAGGCTCGGTGTCGTCGTTCTTCTCAATTCTTGGGGTAGACTCGTCGAGTGCCATGGTGCAGTGGCCTCCAAGCTTGGAGTCAGCAAAGAAGCACAGCCCGTTGAACTTGTTCTCGACCTTTTGCTCGGCCTCATCATCACTTGGGGTGAGCCACCGTCGGAGTCGTCGTCGAGATCGCTGAGGGATGCGAGGAAGGCTCGCTGCTTCGCCTCTTGCTTCTCCAGGAACTTCTTCTTGACCGCCTTTTTGTCGAATCTTCCCTTGTACTTGTACTTGTACTTGGGTGTGGAAGACTCGTGCTTGTCCTTGCGCTTGCCGTGGTCGTTCTTGTTGTAGGAGCTCTTGTCGGGGTTGGGGCAGCTTGCGATGTAGTGGTCGGGATCTCCACATCTGAAGCATCCTTGCTTGGTGATGCCATGCCGGCGATTCAAACGGTTGTTGTGAAACCATGAGAACCGGCTAATCACCAAGGCAAGCTCGTCATCCCCAAGAGTCTCCATCTACTCCTATGTAGCTGAGACTATAGAAGACAAAGCAACAGACAGCTGTGAGGGGTTAGTCAAAGAACTTGAACCTCCTGTACCTAAGACCAAAGCCATGGTAGGGGCAGACGGATTTCTGATCCTCGCCTGCGTCTGGTGGTCAATCTCGGTGGATTTGAGCTTACTGAACAGCTCATCCACAGTGAGAGTCTCATAGCCGGGCGATTCGATGATCGCCGAGACCTTCACTTCCCAAACCCTCCGATCTAGAGCATATAGAAGCTTAAGCGCTCTCTAATGATCGTCATAGGGCATCTGAGGGTTGTTTGCCCTCATCTTGTTCACGATGGTTTGAAAGAGAGTGAACAAAGAATCAATAGATTCACCATCGGTTTGAACAAAGTTCTCATACTCTCTCTTGTGTGTCTCATAGAGTCTGGTCTTGACATGGGCAAGTACCCTCATGATATTTCTCGCAGCCTAGACCAGATCTCTCGAGCATAAGTACAATCGAAACACGCTCAAATTCCTCCATAGAAAGAGCGAGAGAACAAGACGGTTCTCGCGGTGTTGTTCGCCTTGTGTTGGTCGACTGCTTGGTCAACACGGCAGCAAGTACCACGTAGTCCGCATTCTCACGAGATCTCCCAAACACGCGAATCAATCCCTTAGAGATGCGCCGACATGCGTATCTTCCAATAGGGATAGTTCTTGCCATCGAAGTGCGGTGGCTTGCCAAGCCCACGGTTCTCCATAATGTCGCCTTCGGGGATCACGGACCGATTAAGGTGAAGTGATCCTTAACCGGCTCCGATACCAATTGAAGGACCGGTAACGGCGACCGGGGGTGAATGGGAGCCTCAAAAATTTCTTTCGAAATATTTGGCCAATGTCCCAAAATCAAACCCCAAGAACCAAATCAACAAAGGTGATGTACACGACCCAAGTGAGTGGGTGGATGCTCCCTAGGAACACGAAGGGACACCATGAGATCGGCGGAAGAGACCGCGAAAAGATCGGAGATCAAACGGCCAAACTATGGTAAAAACACCTTGCTTTGCACAGAGCAATACGGACAAGTCCGAGTTCATACCGGACATGTCCGATATGGGTTCAGCTCGCAAATCTCGGACATGTCCGGCTTCATTTCGGACCAAGTCCGGAATTCCGACAAGACAAAGTGCTATGGGAGAAAATTCCAAAACCCCATCAAACGATGTCCAAAAATCGTGAAATTTTAACCAATGCTTTTTGACACCAAAAAGAAAAGTCTTCAGAAAATTTCAGCCCAAAACTCCAACAAAATATATTGTTGGAAATACCGAACTTGTCCGGGTTGAGGTCGGACTTGTCTCGGTATCAACGGCGATTTCCGGAAAATTCGATTTCAAGACCAAATCCAAATCAAACCAACTCCGATTGACATGAAACTTTGCGGGAAGTTCCTGGGAGTGTTTGGGAGCTATCTCGAAGAGATCATCGCCGATTTGGAGTAAAGAGGGAGAAATCAAGAAAATCCCCAAAAGTGGATCTTGAACACACCTAGAAGAGGAATCCCATGGATTTCGGATCTCGTGAGGAGTTAGACAAATTTCTTCGGTGGAATCACTTCACTCATGTCCTAGAACAATCCACAAAGCAAGAAAAAATCATCTCAAACGCCTCAAATCAAAGAAATCGAGTCGGGAACACAAGAGGCAAAAAGGGATCTCGGAAAATCACAAATTCAACTCAAGAATCACGAGACACATGATTTAATCCCGGAGGAAAGGTGCAGCGAGAGACTAGGTGCTCTTTTAATTCACCAAGAATCACAGACACTTACGAACTGCAGCACACACCGGTTCGAGTACAAATTAAAAGATTTGCAGACCTCTCTCTCACACAGCAACTAGAGGAAGGGAAATCCTAAAAGGAGGAAATGGAAATGGAAGAGGTAAGGGAGAAGGGAGACCCTGTAAGATCCTAGATGGCTAGAGGGGGTGAATAGCCTATAAAAATTTCTTCAAACTCACTAAGCAAACTTCGTTAGATACACAAACGGAAAGCAAGTTTTGCTTAGCCTACTAGATGTTGCAAGCCTCCTATCCAAACAATTCTAGTAGGTGATCACTAGCACACACAATAGCTACCACTAGTGATCAAGAGTTCTACCCACGGGATTTAATCTACACAAGAAGTGGTTCCCGACCGACCACACAAGCAATTCTACCCATGGGATTTAGTCTACACAAGAAGTGGTTCCCGACCGACCACACAAGCAATTCTACTTTGCAAGAATGTAATCAAAGTAATACAAGAGAGAATGAGACTTGTTATACCGACGCGTCGAGTCGAGGTTGCCAATCACCAAGGAGATTAACAATCAATCACAATGGCAACACACAATCGAAGACCAATCATCGGGAACAAAGATGAACACAATTACTTTTGTTCACCCGGTGTTCACTTGGGCACCGCCAAGCTAGTCACCGGTTGTGTCGACCAACACCTAGATGGTCCTTCGGTGTGACCCTCAAGCCACTAACCCCTCAAGGTTCGCCCCGCAAGGCACCGCAAGAAACCACTCTCAAGCGAGGTACTCAACGACACGCGCAATCCACTAGGATGCTCTTCGTGATCCCCATGAGGTGAGCTCAAACCTCTCACAAATCAACCGGAGGTGGCCAAGAACAATCACCTTCTCTTGCCAACGCCTCCAACTTCCTCCAAGCCGGCTAGGAGCGGTACTCTCCAAGAGTAACAAGAAATCCACCGGTGAAACCACCCACAAGTGCCACTAGATGCCCCCAAGCAATGCAATGCACTAGGTGATTCACTCAATCTCACTAGGATTCACAATCAAGCAAGAGAGATGAGTGGGGAGATGCTTCAGCTCAAAGAATGCACAAGAGTATGGAAATAGCCAAGAGACCTCCCCAAGGGCCGGCCACCTTCTATTTATAAGCCCTCAAACAAATGTGACCGTTACCCCCTCGGGAGGCAGTTTTTCACTGTGCCGGACGCGTCCTGCGCAGGCCGCCGGACGCGTCCGGTGCCTCTTCCTCGCACGCCCGCGCCGACCATTGCAGCACCACGTTCAAATTCTCCACAGCGCCGGACGCGTCCTACGCGTGCTCCACGAAGCCGAGATTCAAAACTAGCCGTTAGAGCTGAAAACGTGAGCGTCGGACGCGTCCATCGCTTGGCGTCGGACGCCCAAAATAGCGTAGGACGCGGTCCAGTAACTCCTTTTTCTCGTCCCACCTTCGGACGCTGATTTTTAGAGCGTCGGACGCGTCCACCGCCGTCGGACGCGTCCGCCGCGCCGTCCGTCGCCCCCGTGAGCAGCAGACCACCCCGTACTCCGACGGGCGTATCTCTTAGCTCCAAACTCCGTCTTTGATGTTCTTGGGCTCGTTGGAAAGCTTATTCGAGAGGACTATGCAACCAACATATCCTCTTGATCCCAACCATTATGGATCAAAGCAGTTTTTCAATCCAAGAACCATCAACTCTCATTTTCAACACAAGGGTTCACGGAACCTTCTCCAACTTCTTCTCTTTTCTCTACTCCTTTGCAAATGTGCCAACACCACCAAGTGTACATCTCCATGTGCTTGTGTGTTAGCCTTTCACAATCATTTTCAAAGGATTTTCCAATTAGCTCACTAGGTCTTACATGCAATGCACTTCATGAATTCACCTAGTGGCACCCGTGCGTCGAATAGCCGACAAGACTTCCCCTCTTAATAGTGCGGCTATCGAACCTAAACCACTCACACCCTCTATGGTGTCTTGAGTGCAAAACAAAATGGCCCTATCGGTTATACCTTTGCCTTGAGCCCATTTTGTTCCTCTCAAAAGATATAAACGCTTCACACCATCATGTGACCGTCTCGATCCATCGGCCTCGACTTCACTTGCCCTTCACCGTGCATCGGTCCATCGGCGCCTAGTCTTGCCCGAGCTTCACCATCACATGGTCCTTCACTCACAAGTCTCGACTAGCCCTTCACCTTCAACACCGGTCCATGGAGCCAAGCATCGTCTTGATCTTCATCTTTGATCACATGACACGTGTCATGCTTCATATTCAATATGCTCATCATGTGGACAACCTTTCTCTAAATCAACCACTTAGATAAACAAGGTTAGTCCTAGGTTTCATCAATTAGCCAAAACCAAACTAGGGACTTTCAATCTCCCCCTTTTGGTAATTGATGACAACCTCAACAAAGATGATTTTATAAAAGAAATTGAACTTGTCATACTTGTCCAATCAAAAAGCTCACAAGAGGAATTTGGACAACTATTGCAAGTTCGGTTTTGATAGTATTGCTCCCCCTACATATGTGCATAGAGTTTGGATTTGAAGCTTTGCACATATGCTTGGATAAAAGTGTGGGGAGAGTAATTCTACCAAAATGATGCTAAGGTGTAAGAAATGGACCTTTGAAGCGTGATACCAATCGGAGTTGCAATTTACACCATCCTTAGCACCATGAAGTAACTAGACATCCATCAAAAACTCAAGAACCCCGTGAGATCAACATTATAAGCAAAGTTCTTGAACCACTTGTAAAGCAAAGGGGAGTCTAGTTACAACCTATGCATGCTAGTAGATCATTTCACCATTCAAGTCCTATACTAGCATTGCACCACACAAGCAAGGAGACACCACTTGTATAAAACTTTAAACTAGGTGCCATGAGCAAGTCATATGAGAATGCACAAACAAATGCAACCACTTTGTTCATGAGCTTGCTCCCCCTTCTTGTGTGCATCAAAATTTTATTTACCCCTTTACCATGTTCAATCATCTTTTTCTCTCCCCTTTGTCAACAATTGCCCAAAAAAATGGGATCAAATTGTGGAGAGAAAAGGACTTTGATGGAGTAAACAAAACTTAGTCAGATTTGGTTCAATCTAGACCACTTGCCAAAGACATTTAATTCGGTTTGAACCAAAGACAAGTTTCTTCACACCTCATGACAAGGGTTATCTTGCCTATGTTGAATTAAACACTTGTAGCAAATATTCTTGATTCAACACTAGGATTGCAAGCCCATAAACATGTCATATGTCACCACTAGATTATAACAAATATAGAAGCAATAGTGGCAACATATATACATCAAACATATTTGATTTATCATGAATGCTCCAAATGCACCTTGTATGTCGACATGTGCTACCACAAGTATAATTCTAAGCATGAATGACATGTCAACCAATTGTACCTTGCTTTGTCGAAGGAGAGGCATGTCAAGTAGTGGTGGGGTGCATTCAACACATGTTTGAGAAATCAAGAATGTTCAATTCATTTCTTAGCTTGCAAAACCTTCTTTCATCAAGTGGCTTGGTGAGTATATCGGCAAGTTGATCATCGGTGCCCACACTTTTAATGGAAATGTCACCCTTTTGTTGATGATCTCTAATGAAATGATGCCTTATGTCAATGTGCTTTGTTCTTCCTTGTTGAACCGGGTTTTGTGTCATCTTGATTGCACTTTCATTATCACAAAACAATGGCACATTCTTGAAGTTGATGCCATAATCCTTCAAAGTTGACTTCATCCAAAGCAATTGTGCACAACAACTCCCCGCACTAACATAATCGGCTTCGGCGGTAGAGATTGCCACACTATTTTGTTTCTTTGAGGACCATGACACAAGTGATCTTCCAAGAAGTTGACATGTACCACTTGTGCTCTTTCTATTGATCTTGCAACCACCATAGTCGGAGTCCGAATATCCAATTAATTCAAACTTTGACCCCTTAGGATACCACAATCCAACATCTCTTGTTTGCTTCAAGTACCTCAATATTCTCTTTGCGGCCGTGAGATGACTCTCTAGGTGAGGCTTGATATCTAGCACACATGCAAACACTAAACATGACATCCGGTCTTGATGCGGTGACATAGAGTAGGCTTCCAATCAATGACTGATAATCCTTTTGATTCACCATATTGCCATCATGATCACTATCAAGATTCCCATTGGTGCCCATTGGAGTTGAGATTGGCTTTGCATCTTGCATCCCAAACTTCTTCAACATGTCCCTTAAGTATTTCCCTTGACTCACAAATGTCCCATTCTTCAATTGCTTGACTTGAAGACCAAGGAAATAGCTAAGTTCACCAATCATAGACATCTCAAATTCTTTTGCCATCATTTCACCAAATTCTTCACAATGTGCTTGATTGGATGATCCAAAAATGATATCATCAACATAGATTTGCACAATGAAGAGATCATTACCAATCTTCTTGGTGAATAGAGTAGTATCAACCTTGCCCATAATGAACCCCTTGGAGTGAAGAAAAGTCTTCAATCTCTCATACCATGCTCTAGGTGCTTGCTTCAAGGCATACAAAGCTTTCTTCAACTTGTACACATGGTTGGGCTTCTTCTCATCTTCAAAACCGAGAGGTTGCTCAACATATACTAGCTCATTGATGATCCCATTGAGAAATGCACTCTTGACATCCATTTGATATAACTTGATATTGTGGGCACATGCATAAGCCAATAGAATCCTTATTGCCTCCAATCTTGCCACAGGAGCATATGTTTCATCATAGTCAAGACCTTCAACTTGAGTATAGCCTTGTGCAACTAGTCTTGCTTTGTTTCTAATCACAACACCATCTTGATCTTGCTTGTTCTTGAAAACCCATTTGGTTCCAATGACATTGTGATCCTCCCTTCTCAACTAATTCCCACACATCATTTCTTGTGAAGTTGTTGAGCTCTTCTTGCATTGCCATGATCCAATCGGCATCATCCAAAGCTTCCTCAACTTTCTTTGGCTCTTTGGTTGACACAAATGATGCATACTCACAAATCATAGCCACTCTTGATCTTGTTTGCACACCACTTCTAATATCACCAATGACACTATCAATTGGGTGATCTCTTGCAACATGTTGTGGTTGTAGTACTTGCACTTGATTGCTTGAGCTTGGTTGATCACTTGACTTGTCTTCATTGGATGAACTAGCACCATGATCTTACACTTGAGCATTGCTAGCTTGCCTCAATGGAGAATTGAGCACTTCATCTTTATCATCTTGCACATCAACCATTTGCTTTGCTCTTATGTCACCAATGTCCATGTTCTTCATAGCTTCAACCAATTGAGTTCCACCAACATCTTCTAGATTCTCATCTTCATCTTGTGACCCATTGGTTTCATCAAATTGCACATCATGGACTTCCTCTAGAATGCCACTTGAGTTGTTCCAAACTCTATAAGCCTTGATTGTAGTTGAATAACCGAGTAGGAACCCTTCATCACATCTCTTTTCAAACTTCCCCAATCTAGTGCCCTTTCTCAATATGTAGCATTTGCAACCAAACACTCTAAAATAGCCAATGTTGGGCTTTCTTCCATGAAGTAACTCATATGGGGTCTTCTCTAGCAAAGTGTGATAATAGAGCCTATTGATGTAGTAGCATGCCGTGTTGATTGCTTCATCCCAAAAAGATTGACTAACATTGTACTCATGAAGCATTGATCTAGTCATATCAAGCAATGTTCTATTCTTCCTCTCAACTAGACCATTTGATTGTGGAGTGTACTTGGCCGAGAATTGATGACCAATGCCATAGTGATCACACAATTCTTCCATTCTTGTATTCTTGAATTCATTCCCATTGTCACTTCTCACTTTCTTGATTCTCATGTCAAACTCATTGTGAACTCTAGTGAGAAAGGTCTTGAAGGTGTCATACACTTCACTCTTGTCACTAAGAAAGAATACCCATGTGAATCTTGTGAAGTCATCCACTATGACAAACCCATACTTGTTGCCACCAATGCTTGTATATGTAGTTGGGCCAAATAGATCCATATGCAACAACTCAAATGCCTTGCATGTGCTCAATGTACTCTTCTTTGGATGTAAGTTTCCAACTTGCTTCCCGGCTTAACATGCACTACACAACTTGTCCTTCTCAAATACAACATCTTTCAAGCCTTCAACAAGATTGTGTTGTGTGAGCTTCTTCAATTGTTTCATGCCAACATGCCCAAGCCTTATATGCCAAAGCCAACCCAAACTTGATTTTGATATCAAACATGTTGTCAAAGAAGCTTCACTAGTGTTGAAATCAACAAGATAGAGATTCTCATATCTAAAGCCTTTGAACACCAAGTTGGAGCCATCAAGAGAAATTACCTCAACATCATTTGCTCCAAAGATGCACTTGTAGCCTAGATCACAAATTTGTGCCACCGAGAGAAGATTGAAATCCAAGCTTTCAACTAGCAAAACATTGGAGACACTCATGTCATTTGATATTGCAATCTTGCCCAAGCCAACAACCTTGCCTTTCTTGTTATTGCCAAATGTGATTGACTCAATGCCACTATCATTCTTCTCAATTGAATCAAACATTCTTGATGTGCCGGTCATGTGTTGAGAACACCCACTATCAATGATCCAATGTCTTCCTCCGGCTTTATAGTTCACCTACAAGCAAATCAATGAAGCTTAGGTACCCATTTTTGCTTGGGTCCTTGTAGGTTAGTAACTAAGCTCTTTGGTACCCAAATAGCCTTCTTCTTTGGGCCAACAATGGGTGTACCAACAAACTTAGCTTGCACACCTTTCACACCCTTGGTAAGCACATAACAAGAATCAAAAGGTATAGCATTGTCAAGTTTCTTGTTTTGTTGCTTCTTGTTGCAATTTTGCTCTAGGTGCCCAACTTGCTTGCATCTATAGCAAAACCGACCATTGCTCTTCACAAAGCTAGGCTTTGGAGTTGCAAAGGCCGACTTGCCCTTCTTGGGGGTATAGCCCAATCCCTCTTTGTTAAGAGAGAACTTTTGGCTACCCAAGCACTTTAGCAAGCGGGCCTCACCACCATAGGCTTTGCCTAAGGCATGAGTGAGCTCATCCACCTCCTTCTTGAGGGTCTCATTCTCTACCATTAGTGTAGCATCACAAGTGAAGCCATCACTAGTAGTGGAGATAGAGTCGGTGGTGGTGATGGATGATGTGCTACAAGAAGGATTAGCATTTGTCATGATGATAGGTTGATAAAATGACTCATCAATGATGTCACAAGTAAGGCCTATATCACATGATGCAACCACCACTTTCTTTGCTTGTTGCTCAAGAAGAAGTGAGTGAGCCTTTTCAAGCTTAGAATGAGCATCACCAAGTTTCTCATGGTCTTCCACTAGACACTCATGAGTGGTCATAAGCTCACCTAGGGCTTTCTCAAGTATTGCTACTTTCATTGAAAGCTTCTTGCACTTCTTTTCCTTGGCAATAGCCGTTGACGGTTGTTAATGATCAATTTTATATGTCAACCGAGAGAGAGAAAGAGGGGTATAATCTGTTCACCACCATAGACTTAGGGTTTAAACCGACGGATTCCACGAGTTTTGGTGAATATATGTTTTCGCGAGGATTATCGGGAAAACATCCAAGGAGGCCCACATGTCATGATTACATAGAGAGAAAGACCGAACGGGTAAAATTGTATACTCTAGAAGACTCCGAAGGCAAACCCTGGAAGCGGGGACCCACCGCATTGTGGTGGGTCGGCCGACTCCCTCCTTGGGTCGGCCGACTCCCCACCTCCACCAATCGTGGAGGCTCGCGGATCCCGCCTCCACCGCCTTTGAGGATGAATAATTATCGTCCGTTTAGGTCGGTTTGATCCGATGGCCGTGGTGAATCCTAGGGGACTATATATTCGAGCCCCCGGCCCCCGGCTCGAGCAGCATTTCATTCAAGAATTCATTATTCGAGAGGTAGCCATCGAAAAGCTAGGGTTTAGAGAGATCTCCACCGAGAATTAGAATAGATACTCTAGATCTTCAAGTTCTATATAGGTTTAGACTAGATAGAGGAAGAATCGGGCTGTGCTCGGAATTCCGGATCTTCATCATCGAATTGGTATTATCTTGTATCTATTCTTGTGACTTTATTCTAAATATCATTATGTTTCTATTTATTATGTTCCTAGTTTATTCTAGTTCTACATTTGATATGGTTATGATTGGTAATAAGTTTATGTATATGTTTGCAAAGCGCTTAGCTCTCTTCCCGGGGGTTAGGTGGTAGATTTCATGTAAGCATGGTGCTTAGATGCCGTTTACTCCGCAAATGCACCCTATTGGCCGGGTCGTGTGGTAGATCGCGGAAGTGACAGTTCCGTTGAGTCCTCTCGTATTCCATCCCCGTTGGTAGGTCTAGCGTAACCAAAGTTGCGTAGTAAGTCCTGCTATGTCTTGGCTTGTTATAGCAATGATCCTTATACATAGATGAAAAGTCTTTTGTGCTTTATATATGATAGTGTAGAGTTGGAGTAGATGAATGACTTAGTAGATTAGAACCTACATAGGATTTATATTTCTTGCACTAATCGATGTCAACCTACCTTTGTGAGTAGTCTATATCTAATCTCTCGTGTGATTTATACCCCGAGCTTATTACTTTATATTCCCTTATTTATCATGGTTTACCCCTCTGCCAAAGTATGTGATAGTGAAATCAATCACTCATAAGTAGTCGTGTTTAGCAAGTTTATCTCATTGTTTAAGTCCGTAGTTCTTTCCTTTGAGCTAAATATAAATAACGATACCTGGAATACTTCCCGGTAAAATGCTACGATGGTGTATTATCTCGTTCGCTTGCGGATCCCATATTTTTCTTGATTAGAGGAGCAGTTTTCTATACCAACACTTCGGCGCCATGCTAGGGATGACAACTTAGCGTGAGTGGTGTTAGAGGTGTCAACAAGCATTTTTGGCGCCGTTGCCGGGGAACGGAATAAACTTTTAGAGAAAAATTGCTTAAGCGGATACTTAGAAAATGAGTGATTGTCACTAGTCACCTCTACTTTGGCGGTTTCACCCCCGTTGTTTTTCTTTGTCTATATTTTATACGGGGTATTAGCGGGATTGAATCGATTCATTCAAAACTCTCGATCATCGAGTCGGTTCAATCAAGAAGGAAGCTCGTCACCAATCAAGATGGCCGAGAAGACCCTACGGAGTTCTCTGCTCCAACTATAGAGAACATCCGCACTTGGTCCAAAGAATACAAAATAATATGGAGTTTGAGCTCAAGCCAAGTCTCATCAACATGGTGCAAGCTATCCAATTCGTGGAAAGGTACATGAAGATGCAAGTACACATCTACAGGACTTCATGGAGATTAGGAACACCATCGCCATAGATAGAGTTAAAGAAGACCTCATACTTCTTCGCCTCTTTCCATTCTCGCTAGTGGGAAGAGCGAAGCGGTGGTTCTATGCCAATAAAGAAGATATCAATACATGGGCGAAGTGTTCCAAGGCCTTTCTAGCAAAATTCTTCCCAATAGGCAAAACCAATGCCTTAAGAGGAAAGATTACCAATTTCCAACAAACGAGAAGATGGAGACCATGTCGAAGCATGGGAGCGTTTGCAAGGATATATCCAAGATTGTCCCCATCATGGAATGGAAGAATGGTTACTCATGCAAGGTTTCTATCACGGATTAACTCCGAAGACGCGTGAGCACCTAGATGCAACTGTCAAGGATCATTTTTATCACTCACTCTTGGGAGAGCTAAAAGACTTATGGAGAAGATAGCGATAATCAAAGCTGGTCCCAAGACAACATTCAAGATTGTCACCAGAGTGAAGAAGCAATAGAAGAAGTGAATGCATTATCAACCAAGATGGATACCTTACTCCATTGGCTTGACTAGAGGGCCAAGTACAAAGAAGATCAAAGAGCAATTGAAGCAACATATAAGCAGAATTCAAGTCCCATCATGAGAAAGGTTCCACATTGGGTGCAACCATCCATTAATCAAGGTACTCGATCGTAATTATACAAAGCAACCTACTTTAAGAGAGTTGGTTCTACAACAGTCCAAGATCAACTCATCTATAGAGGATAGATTTGCTCGCTAATAACAAAATCTTGGAAAATTTAAGCATTAAAATGGATAGTTTCTCCTCGCCATTAATGATCAACTAGAGTTCAATAAAAAGATAGAAGAAAGGTTAGCAAAATTGGCCATTGCTTTGCTCATTTGCCATTAACCCCGAGCGAGTAAGATCTATTACTACAAGAAGAGGGAGTTCTACCCGAGAGATCCTCCCTATCCAAAAGGAGCAAAAAGGCCAACCATGCTACCACCGGTGGCGAGAAGAAGAAGACTTCCAACCCGAGCTAGAAGTATTACCACAAGAATCAAGACGAAGCGAGACAAGATCGGAAACAAGACAACAATTTCGAGATACAAACTACCTACCATTCCCTAGGAGGAAGAGAGGACCACAACAGATGATGAGCGGTTTGGTAAGTTTGTGGAGGTAATTCAAAAGTTATATGTCAATATACCTCTGCTGGATGCCATACAGTCCCCACTTATGCCAAGTACATAAGAGATATTCTTAACAAGAAGAGACCACCGCCATCCAATGAAGTGATCAAGCTAACCGAAGAATGTAGTGCGGCCATCCTCAACCAACTACCGAGAAAGAAGAAAGATCCAGGATGTCCCACTATCGATCGCACAATTGGAGATCAACATTTCAATAATGCACTCGTGATCTTGGAGCAAGTGTCGGTGTGATGCCCGCGCGGTCTACTACAAGCTCAACCACACGCACTTGAGCCAACATCAATGTGTCTACAACTAGCCGACCAATCGGTTCGTTATCCGTTGGGCATTGCTTGAAAACATCCCGATCAAGATAAGAGAGTTCTTCGTGCCGGTAGACTTTGTAGTACTTGGATATGCATCCAGACTCAAAGGTGTCACTTATACTTGGAAGACCCTTCTTGAGCACCGCCAATGCACACATTGATGTCGGGAAGGGAGAAATCAAGTTCACTATAAATGGGCAAGAAGAGAAATTCGCATTCAAGTCGAAACAAGAGCTCAACAAATCCGCGAAGATGGTAGAAGAAGATCAGACAGTACAACCACCAGAGATAGAGGATGCATCTCTGGGATCATCAGCAGAATAAATATTTTGGAAGGTCCAATTCGGAGGACTTTAAAAATCCGAATCCTCGTCGGAAGGTAACTCGGTATTTATCCACATTTTAAATTGCATCTCGTATAATTTTCTTAGGCATATTTATTTCCAGCATTGCATTATAAAAATTCTACGCCCCATATAAATAATTTTACGGTGTGTGACAACCCGTCGAAAATATTTTATCGTGGTGGCACAAAAAATTTATCATTTCATGCATTTAAATTAGTTTACTTTCATTTAAATTTCTACATTGTTTATAATTTTTATCATAGCATTTAGTGCTTGGTGGGTCCCTCACCATGGGTCCCACATGTCATAGACTACACCCCACATACATCAAATCACATAATTTCATCCACTTCCACTCACCTCCACTATCCTCTCTTTTCCACCGCCAAAACCACTCAACCGACCAAAATTTCTGGATGAAGGAAAGATCACGCAATAGCATGTGAAGTGGCAGCCATATTGGCCAATATGGTGGGTCGGCCGACCCCACCATTGAGTCGGCCGACTCTCCCTCTCCTCCTCTATAAATAGGCCTCCTCCCATGGCTTCTATGCACCACCCACATTCCGAATTTTAGCCAAACCACCCGCTCGACTTCGAGTTTCTGGAGAGAGTTAGAGAGAAGAGGAGAAGAGTAGGAAGAGAGAAGAAGTGAGAAGAGTGAGCAAGAGTTTGTAGCAAGTGAAGGGAAGGGGTAGTGCTGAGTAGAACATCACAAAATTAGTGGAGATGCTTGTCCAAATAGGATAAAGAAAATCTAAAATCTAGGGGAGGTTCTCAAAAATCAAGACCCGAAGTTTAGAGCTTTTTGTCATGAAGAACGACTAACCTCGGACCGCCGACTCGGACGGCTAACCACTAACCTTGTGCTAATCCTTCTCTCCACTAGTGTTTGTTTTTGTTTCTTTTGAGCAACTTGCGGGATGAAGAGCGTCTTCAAGGGGATCTCGGGAACCATCCGGAACATCGGGACAAGAAGTGCCTCTCGCGAGCTCGGTGGCTGGTTCCGACATGAGTGTCGACCCACCACCGAAGCACCCGAAGCACCAGGCAAGACTCTGCACCACCACCAAGATCGCAGAAATCCTCATGAGAACATCGATCTTGCCTTGAGAACTACCCGGAGAAGGATGTATACAAGAAGCTCAAGAACAAGCGTTTCATCCACACGCCGCTCATCGATCCTACACTTCGCTAGCGACGGTATGGCTCAAGAATTCGATACAATTTTTCCACTAGTTGGTTGGACTTCCTTTGCAAACCTCACCGAGAAGGGGATTAGGCTTTTGACCATAGAATTCCTTAGCACCCTTCGATACACGGACAATGGAGTTTATTTTAGAATGTTTGCTTTCGAATATTCTGTCTCTTGGAGAAACCTTAGTGACCTCCTAGGTTTCCCTCAAGATACCCTCATAGATTTAAATGCAGCACTAGGTGATTTTGATGCACATAGGTTTTGGAGCAGCATTTCTAGAGTACCGTACCACTTAGCGCAACGCACCGCAGCCATAGAGCATCCTACGCTTAGATTTTTGCACCGTTGGATAGGAGCCACCTTTTTCCCACGATTTGATGAAAGCAAGATCAGAGTAGCCGACTTGCAGTTGCTATACGCGGCTGTCAAGAAACAGAAAGTGTCTCCTGTCCACCTCCTAGTGAACCATTGGATGAGTGTCCTGGTTACAAAGTAGGAAGTGTGGCCATTTGCTCGCTTATCACCCGCATTGCCACAAGCTTGAAGTTATTAGAGGGAGCTACTTTTGAGTACATTGAACATCATAGAGAATTTTATGACCTCTATACTTTTGGCCAAGGTCACTTATTAAAGAAAGTGAATGATGTTTATTATGCAAAATATGGTGATGCTGCGATCCGTTTACCTAACCCGGAACTGGCTTTGTATCATGTGCAAAACTATCATATTGAGTTGCAGGCAGAACCAGTGAATGAGAGAGCACCTCGAAGAGTTCGCTCGGAGAGAGTGACAGGAAATCGTGAACTAGTTTGGCGTGGTGCCGAAACCGCCCGAGAAGAACCAGCGCATGCCAGTTTCAATGAGTGGAATGTACCTCAGCACCACTCACTAAACTCATGGGTGTACCCACCACAAAGCCAACCACATCAACCATTCTATGGTTACTACCCATCAGAGCCAGGACCATCCGAGCCAGGACCCTCACAGCCGCCAAGATACTCTTATGACCCCTTTGGTACCACCGATGAAGAAGAAGAACCCCACCATGACTTTGAGCCACGTCGCCACTCCGATGCCACCGGTTTCATTTTTACCCAAAGAAAAGCACTATGATGAACAAGTAGCCTTCCAAAGACAACACCACCGCCACTCGAATCGTCATGATCGGAGGTGGAATGACCGGTTCCGGTGGAACCGAACACCACCCGGACACTTGGGCACCATTCAAGAGAGCCGGGAGGAAGCGCCTCCATGTTGCATGGTTTGGTGGACCCGTTGCACATCCACTATCCACCGCCACCGCCACAAGGCTAGCTTGGGGAGGACCCCCATTATCAAGATAAGTATTTCTTTCCTTTTGTTTCAGTTTGTTTGTTTTTCAGTTTGTTTATTTTTCTTTGGTTTGTTTTATGCATTGAAAAAAAACCAAATAAAAAGAGTGTGTAAGTTTGTTTTCAATTCAGTTTGCTATAAATAAAAATGTGTAGACTTGAGGATTGCATGATGGAAATGATGAATAGTTGCTCTGCTCTAATTCTTTGCAAGTACCTAGCTTTAAATTTGAGTTCTCCCAAGATTTGGATACACTGTTTGACAACTGGATTTACTCTACACCTGAAACCTGTGGGAGCATATGCTTAAACTAAGTCTAGGTAGTTGACGGGCATGATATGATAATTGTCTGAGCTGCTTGTTCATTGTGTTCCAAAGTGCAACTAAATTCGGAGATTTGTTTGTGAAAATTATAAATGATTCATGATGAGTTCCTTATATGACGAGAGTTAAAATTCCTACCACACCAAACTTGATCATTAGAATAGGAAGCCTCCTCATTTGTTTAGGGCTCGTCTTTGTCGGGCCGTGTTGTATCCTTATGAACTCATCATACGGCTAAATCCTGGTTTCACACACTCACATGCACCCTCGCTACTTCTACCCCGGAAGTACGCACCATATAAAGCCTATTATCATCCATTGAAATTGTTCTACTCTTACACCGAGAGTGAACACCCAAAAATATTCCCCCGTTCATTCTCGCTAGCCAATTATCCAAAATCAATGCTCCAAGTGTTCCATTTGTTCCGATGTTAAGTCGTCATATGAAGAAGTGTTCCATTTGTTCCCGATGTGAAGTTGTCAAGATTGAGAAGTGTTCCATTCAAGAAGTATTTCATTCCTTTTTGGGCTGCAAGAATTCTAAAAAAAAAAAAGAGAAAGAAAAAATTTATGAGCCCAGTCTTTGTCAAGTTTCCAAGTTCAAGTTCCAAGAAGATTCAAGTGTTGAAGAAGTTCCAAATTTCATCCAAATAAAGGAGCATTGATAATTCCTTTGTGCACCCCTTCTCCTCCCACAAATATTTCTCTCTATTTTTCATCATCCACATATAAAACCACACATGCACACACCGATTGGTTGTATGTTGAGTTCCTTCGGATCCATGGTTCGATCATGCCAATGCATTAGTTCTCCACACCTATGAGCTCCATATAAGCCTTTATTAGAATAGGGTGAGAGAGAGAGTGAAGGCTCATCTATAAATGCCTTGAAACCACAAATACTACATATTCTGAGAGTAAGAGAGAAGGCATATCTCCTTTCAATGCCTTAGAGAGGATCCAAAAATACCACATATTGAGAGACTTGAAAGGGTTGTATTAAGGAACTCTGAGTTTTATTGAAAATCTTGTGAAAACTCCAGAATAGAGGTGAAACAACAGAGCATGAGACAACAGTGCTTGACTTAATTGTTACTTTTCAACTACTCAAGACCCAAGTGCGTAAAAGCCCCATGGTTGAAAGAAACATGAGTAAGTTTGGAAGTTATGATAGTTCACTCTAGTCCGGGGATGAATTCTTGTTTGGAGCATGTGTGTTTGTTAAGCATGAAAGCATTGCAGCAACTCCGATCCATCTTACGTAGCTATTTGCTCGGGGACGAGCAAAGGGCAAGCTTGGGGGAGTTTGTTGACGGTTGTTAATGATCAATTTTATATGTCAACCGAGAGAGAAAGAGGGGTATAATCTGTTCACCACCATAGACTTAGGGTTTAAACCGACGAGATTCCACGAGTTTTGGTGAATATATGTTTTCGCGGGGATTATCGGGAAAACATCCAAGGAGGCCCACATGTCATGATTACATAGAGAGAAAGACCGAACGGGTAAAATTGTATACTCTAGAAGACTCCGAGAAGGCAAACCCAGAAGCGGGGACCCACCGGCATTGTGGTGGGTCGGCCGACTCCTCCAGCCTTGGTCGGCCGACTCCCCACCTCCACCAATCGTGGAGGCTCGCGGATCCCGCCTCCACCGCCTTTGAGGATGAATAATTATCGTCCGTTTAGGTCGGTTTGATCCGATGGCCGTGGTGAATCCTAGGGGACTATATATTCGAGCCCCGGCCCCCGGCTCGGAAAGCGATTTCATTCAAGAATTCATTATTCGAGGTAGCCATCGAAAAGCTAGGGTTTAGAGAGAGATCTCCACCGAGAGAATTAGAATAGATACTCTAGATCTTCAAGTTCTATATAGGTTTAGACTAGATAGAGGAAGAATCGGGCGCTGTGCTCGGAATTCCGGATCTTCATCATCGAATTGGTATTATCTTGTATCTATTCTTGTGACTTTATTCTAAATATCATTATGTTTCTATTTATTATGTTCCTAGTTTATTCTAGTTCTACATTTGATATGGTTATGATTGGTAATAAGTTTATGTATATGTTTGCAAAGCGCTTAGCTCTCTTCCGGGGGTTAGGTGGTAGATTTCATGTAAGCATGGTGCTTAGATGCCGTTTACCTGCAAATGCACCCTATTGGCCGGGTCGTGTGGTAGATCGCGGAAGTGACAGTTCCGTTGAGTCCTCTCGTATTCCATCCCCCGTTGGTAGGTCTAGCGGAGAACCAAAGTTGCGTAGTAAGTCCCGCTATGTCTTGGCTTGTTATAGCAATGATCCTTATACATAGATGAAAAGTCTTTTGTGCTGTATATGATAGTGTAGAGTTGGAGTAGATGAATGACTTAGTAGATTAGAACCTACATAGGATTTATATTTCTTGCACTAATCGGATGTCAACCTACCTTTGTGAGTAGTCTATATCTAATCTCTGTGTGATTTATACCCCGAGCTTATTACTTTATATTCCCTTATTTATCATGGTTTACCCTCTGCAAAGTATGTGATAGTGAAATCAATCACTCATAAGTAGTCGTGTTTAGCAAGTTTATCTCATTGTTTAAGTCCGTAGTTCTTTCCTTTGAGCTAAATATAAATAACGATACCGGAATACTTCCTGGTAAAATGCTACGATGGTGTATTATCCGTTCGCTTGCGGATCCCATATTTTTCTTGATTAGAGGAGCGGTTTCGATACCAACACTTCGGCGCCATGCTAGGGATGACAACTTAGCGTGAGTGGTGTTAGAGGTGTCAACAATAGCTATATCTCTAGTTTCTTGCATCAAGTCATATAATTGATCCTCAGAAGGTTCCTCATCATCATCCACATTATCAAAATCGTGAGCATATTCCATCTCACTATCATCATCACTATCATCATATTGTACCTTGGTTTCTTTGGCCATGAAGCACGATGGTGATGAAGAAAATAATGAAGGCTTCTTGTTGATGGCGATGGAAGCCAATGCCTTGTTGCTTGAGTCTTCATCTTCATCATCATTGTCACTTTCCCAAGTGACCACAAATGCACCATTCTTGCCTTTCTTGAGTGTCATCTTGGCCTCATGCTTCTTCTTCTCAAACTTGCCCTTGTTGTAGTTCTTTTTCTTCTCATATGGGCATTCGGCTTGTAGATGCTCGGTGCTATCACAATTGAAGCACTTTCTTGGTTGCTCTTGCTTCTTGAAGTTGTTTCTCTTGAAGCCTCTTCTCTTGATGAACATGTGACCCATCTTCTTCACCACAAGAGCAAGTGCCTCATCATCAATCTCAAAATCACCATCTTCCTCATTGTTTTCTTCTTCTTCAAAGAATGGTGCTTTGCCCTTGGAGGAGGTGGCTTGGAATGCCACGGTCTTCTTCTTCTTCTCTTCTTCCACCTTCTCATCATCTTGATCAAATTTGTCATATGTCAAGACTTCACCAAGCAAGTCATTTGGCTTCTTATCTTCAAGCCCATCTCTTTGTAGCATTAGCTTCAACATCTTGAAGCTCTTCGGCAAGCATATCAAGAACTTGTGACAAAAATTTTCATCTTTTGTCTTGTGCCCCAAACTCTTGAGATCATTCACAATTACTTGTAGGCGATGAAACATTTCAATGATTGTTTCATCCTCCTTCTTCTTGAAGTTCTCGAACTCACTCTTAAGCCCATATAGCTTGGCACTCTTCACAACCTTGGTGCCCTCATAGGTCTCACCCAACCTAGTCCACACTTCACTAGCAAGCTCCAAATCCTTGATCCCCTCAAACACCTTTGTATCAATGCCATTGTATAGGGTGTTGAGAGCCATTCTATTGCATGTGATGTTGGCTCTATCTTCATCGGTGAGGTGATCATGATCAAGTATAGCATAGTCATGCAAAGTGACTTGCAAGACTCTCTCTTGAATTGAACCAAGATACATAATCATTTTTCTCTTCCAATGATCAAAAGAACTAACTCCATCAAACATAGGCGGTTTGCCCCCAACATGGTTGAACACAATTTGAGCCATCTTAACACCGTAGGATGTTAAGCCTTGCACAAAAACGGTGACCTCGGCTCCGATACCACTTGTAAGGTCCTAGATGGCTAGAGGGGGGTGAATAGCCTATAAAAATTTCTACAAACTCACTAAGCAAACTTCGTTAGATACACAAACGGCGGAAAGCAAGTTTTGCTTAGCCTACTAAATGTTGCAAGCCTCCTATCCAAACAATTCTAGTAGGTGATCACTAGCACACACAATAGCTACCACTAGTGATCAAGAGTTCTACCCACGGGATTTAATCTACACAAGAAGTGGTTCCCGACCGACCACACAAGCAATTCTACCCACGGGATTTAGTCTACACAAGAAGTGGTTCCCGACCGACCACACAAGCAATTCTACTTTGCAAGAATGTAATCAATGTAATACAAGAGAGGATGAGACTTGTTATACCGACGCGTCGAGTCGAGGTTGCCAATCACCAAGGAGATTAACAATCAATCACAATGGCAACACACAATCGAAGACCAATCACCGGGAACAAAGATGAACACAATTACTTTTGTTCACCCGGTGTTCACTTAGGCACCGCCAAGCTAGTCACCGGTTGTGTCGACCAACACCTAGATGGTCCTTCGGTGTGACCCTCAAGCCACTAACCCCTCAAGGTTCGCCCCGCAAGGCACCGCAAGAAACCACTCTCAAGCGAGGTACTCAACGACACGCGCAATCCATTAGGATGCTCTTCGTGATCCCCACGAGGTGAGCTCAAACCTCTCACAAATCAACCGGAGGTGGCCAAGAACAATCACCTTCTCTTGCCAACGCCTCCAACTTCCTCCAAGCTGGCTAGAAGCGGTACTCTCCAAAAGTAACAAGAAATCCACCGGCGAAACCACCCACAAGTGCCACTAGATGCCCTCAAGCAATGCAATGCACTAGGGGATTCACTCAATCTCACTAGGATTCACAATCAAGCAAGAGAGATGAGTGGGGAGGAGATGCTTCAGCTCAAAGAATGCACAAGAGTATGGAAATAGCCAAGAGACCTCCCCAAGGGCCGGCCACCTTCTATTTATAAGCCCTCAAACAAATGTGACCGTTACCCCCTCGGGAGTCAGTTTTTCACTGCGCTGGACGCGTCCTGCGCAGGCCGCCGGACGCGTCCGACGCCTCTTCGTCGTACGCCCGCGCCGACCGTTGCAGCACCTCATTCAAATTCTCCACAGCGCCGGACGCGTCCTACGCGTGCTCCACGAAGCCGAGATTCAAAACTAGCCGGTAGAGCTGAAAACGTGAGCGTCGGACGCGTCCATCGCTTGGCGTCGACGCCCAAAATAGCGTAGGACGCGGTCCAGTAACTCCTTTTTATCGTCCCACCTTCGGACGCTGATTTTTAGAGCGTCGGACGCGTCCACCGCCGTCGGACGCGTCTGTCACCAGCGTCCGTCGCTCCTGTGAGCAGCAGACCACCCCGTACTCCGACGGGCGTATCTCTTAGCTCCGAACTCCGTTTTTGATGTTCTTGGGCTCGTTGAAAAGCTTATTCAGAGGACTATGCAATCAACATATCCTCTTGATCCCAACCATTACAGATCAAAGCAGTTTTCCAATCCAACAACCACAAACTCTCATTTCCAACACAAGAGTTCACGGAACCTTCTCCAACTTCTTCTCTTTTCTCTACTCCTTTGCAAATGTGCCAACACCACCAAGTGTACATCCCCATGTGCTTGTGTGTTAGCCTTTCACAATCATTTTCAAAGGATTTTCCAATTAGCTCACTAGGTCCTACATGCAATACACTTCATGAATTCACCTAGTGGCACCCGTGCGTCGAATAGCCGATAAGACTTCCCCTCTTAATAGTGCGGCTATCGAACCTAAACCACTCACACCCTCTATGGTGCCTTGAGTGCAAAACAAAATGGCCCTATCGGTTATACCTTTGCCTTGAGCCCATTTTGTTCCTCTCAAAAGATATGAACGCTTCACACCATCATGTGACCGTCTCGATCCATCGGCCTCGACTTTACTTGCCCTTCACCATGCATCGGTCCATCGGCGCCTAGTCTTGCCCGAGCTTCACCATCACATGGTCCTTCACTCACAAGCCTCGACTAGCCCTTCACCTTCAACACCGGTCCATGGAGCCAAGCATCGTCTTAATCTTCATCTTTGATCACATGACACGTGTCATGCTTCATATTCAATATGCTCATCATGTGGACAACCTTTCTCTA
The DNA here is from genome assembly GCA_018135685.1 of Themeda triandra. Classification (NCBI taxonomy): domain Eukaryota; kingdom Viridiplantae; phylum Streptophyta; class Magnoliopsida; order Poales; family Poaceae; genus Themeda; species Themeda triandra. The sequence goes on along the minus strand of JAENPR010000043.1, from coordinate 1,007,247 downwards.
AATCAACCACTTAGATAAATAAGGTTAGTCCTAAGTTTCATCAATTAGCCAAAACCAAACTAGTGACTTTCAGACCCTCATCCTTTATTTATAGGGGCAAGTCTATTTTACATTTCTTCTTTGCCCTTGGATACATGAAGAGCCACACCACTTAGCCAGGGGCATAAGGGTCCAACTCAGGCTTCATTTGATCCGACGACTACCGCGCCTCCTCACCGGTAGCCTTGCTTCCAAGCAATCTCCCCGATGCCGCCACGTGTCGTCCGTCCGCATCGGGACCTCCGCCCCCGGTTTTGAGGTGCAAACCAGGGAAACCCGCCGCTGATGGTTTTGAGGCGAAACCACCAAACCCTCCGCGAGTAGCGTAGCCCGTACGCATCCCCCGCCGTGTACACTTGCGCTCGTCGATGTCCTAAACTCGGCCACCACGGCTGGCCGCCCGGTCCTCGGGTCCCTCGATCCAAGCCTCACGTCCGCCCTTCACCGCACCCGGTCCGTCAGCACGGCACGCCCTACTTGATCTTCACCGACCGTCGACCACCGTCTCCGAGCTCGACACCTGCAGACAACACAAGCCAAGAGACACCATTGTTTGACACGAAGCCGCGTGCCACGGTTAGTAAGAACACAAACACGCCTTGTGTTGGCATGTTGACAAACACTCATCACACAAAGGTTCACACAATGGTTATGGTAAAAACCATGTGTCCTCATGGAGCAATGCTTGGACCTGCCAGCGGATGAACGTATTCGTCCAGTCATCCATGTCTCCCAAGTCCCAACTGAAGCGTCATGTTTCTCCTGAGATTGAGGTGCATTTCGGACTTGATCGAAGTGCCAGATTGATATGATTCATGAGCAGATGGTTTCTCCAATTCAATTTGTGGACTCACGGATGATAGTGTATGGTTCCACCTCAGTCAATCAGGTGCGTGTGATTTGGACAAACATGCCAAGGTCGTTTCAGACGTGGGAAGGAGTCAAAGATCTCAAGTGAAGGTTTCCTGGCCTACCAGCTTGGGGACAAGCTGGGTTTCGAGGGGAGATAAATACAGGCACAGGAAGAAGACACAGAAGATGGAGTGATGTCTGAAGATTCAGGCCATTCAGTATCTGTTGCCGGCGAGGAATGTGGCCGTCAGGCTGTTGTCGAACCGTTTCTTTTTGCAGAAGGGATTAGTTAGTCGCTGAGAGTGGTGGGAAGCCTGACGTGCTCTATGGCCGCATCCATTTGTCAAAGGAGCCGATTCCTTGTTCGCCCTCATCGCCTGGGAGATTTGGAAAGAACGGAACGCACGTTGCTTCCGCGGGGCAAACACCCAGCTCGTCGCCATCAAGGAACTCATCCGGCGTCAAGCAGAGCTATGGGTAATGGCGGGCAACAAGCATCTAGGGAGTCTGATACAGCGAGTAGTTGATTAAGTGCCTGGGTTGTGGGGATGTGCTTCACTCAAATGTAAAATACCCCACCTTGTAAACGAAACTCCTTTTCTCTCTTAATGAAAAAACGCTTTGCGTGATTGAGAAAAAAGTTAGTCGCTGAGAATCCGTTATGCTTCCGTTAGTCAGCTATTAGGCGGTGGCCTGTGTGGCGTGTATAAAAGGCGTCGAATGTAACTGAATTGAATCATTATCGATAGCATGAATACAGAGTTCTGAATATCCCTGTATCCTTAGTTCTTGTTCTGAATATCTCTGAATCTGGTTCTAGTGCCACAAACAGTCAGGGCCTGCCGCTAAATGGTTTAGGAAACGCGCCATCTAAGAGACTAAGACGAGTTTACAGTGTGGCTTCCTGTCCTGTCCTCCTGGAACACACGCCACCGTCCCGGCTCCCGGCCGGCATCCTCAAGTGCTCGGTGCTCCACGCTAGGCACACCGCCGTCGCGTGGCCATGGCCAGCCACCTTGAACGCTGTCTGTCGAATCAACCGCTCGTGCCGCCCCTTATGCCTGTGTCAAGTAGTCAAGTCTCAAACTCAACGCCGGGTGCAGCGTGCTTGCCGCCGCCGCATTCCGCTTCAGCGCTCGCTCCACGGGGCTGCAAAGTCTCCTCATCGTCGCCTCCCTAGACCCTAGCTAGGCGCCTTGCTCCAGCCGGTGCTCGTGACTGGTGAACCCGGTGTGCTCGACGAAATGCCTGTTTGCGCTGCGGGGAGCTGCCGCTGTGCTCTAATCGGTCGGTCGGAAGAACTAGGGGATGCAGGTATGGCCGAGCCATCTGTGCTGTGCATAAGGTGGACTCATGCAAGTGTCTTGGGAGCCTAGTGTTCAGCGGCTGATCTGACTTGTGCGGCAAGATCAGCTGAGGAGGGTGCGTCAATCTGACAATCTGCGCGTGACTTGTGACAATTACCAATCGGTACGTACAACGCACTCGTGGCCACAACTTCTCCTGATGCTATCAGGAGTTCAGGACCGGCTTACATTTTTTTTCATAGGCAATGAACACCCTGATTGTGTGTTTTTTTCTTTTCTTTTACCTGTAGGTACTGCTACTCCTGCCAAACTTCAGTTCCTGCAGGCTGCAGCTAGGTTCTTGTCTGAAATACACTCACACTTCTGAGTGTTTTTATCATGAAGCTGAGATTCTTTTTAAATACTCTGATTAGAATACTGGCAATGATTAGAATACTCTGAATTATGCACTGGGCATCCATCTGCAGTTATATGCCCTTTGCAGAGTGGCATGAAGCACGCTTTTGTGCCACCAGTTCAAACTTTTGTTCTCCATTCCTATGCATTGATATAGCAATAAGAGAGCTTCTCAATTATCTGTATGGTCCATTGATAGATGCATGCCTCTTTAGAGATAAAATGTAATTTTACCTCTAGATACTGCATGATGGCTTCTCTCAATTATGCACCGGACATCCATCTACAGTTATACCCTTTGCAGTGGGGCATGAAGCAAGAGGACATCCATCCAAGTCATTGCCCCACCAGTTCAAACTTTTGTTCTCCAGTCCTAGGCATAGATATACCAATACAGCCATGAACGCCAAACCAGCATCAAGGGCACCTGACAGCAGATAATTGTGTCGCTCCCACCAGTTACGCCGGTATTTATAGACCATGTAACCTGACAAAAATGCGATGAGTATCCATGTCGTATAGTTGACTGCGGTGCCAGGCGGCATCAAGCTGGTTGCACCAATCAATACAGGCACATTGACATGCCGGATCCATTTCTGAGCTGGGATTGCCTTTTGTATACACCAGACAAGGAGGGGAGCAATGGCACCGCCCAGGAAGAACCAGTTCACGGCAGAGTAAGTGCCTAAATCACCAAATATTCTGCGTGGGCCAATAAGACCCCATAACACTGATGCATCATAAAACAAATGATCATAAGGGCATGTCCAAGGACTGTCTGCTGGGAGAAGCTCCTTGTTGCACACATTAGGTATTGTGTCCATGAGCCACCATGTCGTTCCAAGGTTTACAGAGCCCGCAATCAAAGTGCCCACAACCTGTTATTTTTCAATATGGCCATTTTAAATATAACTGGAACATGCGGTTATTGTTCTTTTGTTATTGTAACCTCTATTTCTGGTGTAGCTAGTTGAACTCACCTGAGCCATGAACATGGTCCTTGGGGGAATCTTCATGTAGTGGCCCAACTTAAAATCTTGCAAAAATTCTAGTGCTTGACTGGGGCCAGCGTAGCCATATACTTTGAAGCACATGTTGGCAATGGGTCGTCCAGGATATAGGTACCCCATGATGTACTCTGTGATGACATTCAAGCCTGGAGCCTGTTACACTTGTAGATTAGCTGTGTTTCTGCTCCTGGGCAGTATATGTTGTAATATGTAGTATGCATCTGCATTCTTGTTTGGATTCCATACCTGGTTAGTTGTTGCTTTGATAATTCCAATTGGAAGGGTGTAGAAAATGGCAAGGGCACACGCAAGTAGCACTCCCCACCAAGGTAACTGCAGTTGCTCAATGTAGTACTCACAGGTAATCATGGTGGCTGCAACACTGGCCACAAGGATGCATATGAACAACCACTCCGGGACCTGCCTGTATCTCCTCATAAGCTTTGTATGTATGTCCATCTTCTTATCCTCAAAAGCTGATTTGCTTAACTGCCAGATTTCACTGTCAAAAAGCGTGCAATTTTAGCTTTATATGTACTTTTGCAGCACGGACCAAGAGGGGCAATTGATAGCAAAAACTACCTTCCATGGAAAAGGAGAATGTGGGAAACCGTTGCGGTAAGGCATGCAAAACCAAGACCATAGCTAAAAGCGAAGAATGTGCTGATGTATAATGGTCCATTCTTCTCATAGGCATCTGTATCAAAATAGAATTGGGAGTCCATGATGCTAGAGATGTTGTACTTTTGTCCAGTCACTGTGTAGAGACCATCTGAGTAGATGGGGAAGTTGTGTGCCTTGTAAACATTAAACCAGTAGTTGATCGGTGTGATTATGTACATGACTATAAAGAAGCCAGCCGCAATGTTGGCAGTGGCAAACAAGGGGCTAGCAAGGGGGCTTCCAAGGTAGGAGGAGATGGATGACCAGTCGAGTCCAACTGCGCCAATGCCAAGGCCATGGAGGCCTGAGCCAAGCTGTTGGGCTATCACAGAGCTGGGAAATACCCAACAGATCCAGGAGAGGGAGGTAAGCATCTGGAACAGATAGCCCGGCAATATGTAGTAGGCGAAACTGCAGATGAATGCCACCAGGAAGAACTGATTGCGTGTCATTCTACCTTTTCTCCTTCGCTCCTTCTCATGAAGTGCCCTGGTGAGTATAATACATCAGGAAATCTGTTATTTCAACTCCTGAATCTCTATTATTTCAACTTCTCGTGAAGTGCCCTCTAGATGAATATGTGGATTGGCATGGCCACGCCGACTTTATAGTCGTATGACATATGAGTGTGTTTTCACACAGTGTTGACTTATGAAGATAGGTTGCTTGCATGATTTTTTTTTTTTTTTTTTCTTGACAAATTACTACATCTTCTTAGGCTGTACACTGGTTATCTTAAATACATATAAGATAGGATATGATTACTGCTTTGATGGGCATGGTTGCTGGTTCAGGAATTCACTACTTTATCACCAAAATAAACGGCTACACCTGCACACTGTGTACTTATCTTAGTCCACAACTATATATTGTCCTTTTCCTTTTATCCTTGTTTTGATGTTGAGAGAGAACCATGGTAGTGGTAAGGGGTTGAGCATTTTTCTAGTTTTCTTCTTCTTGGGTTTATATGTGGATTGACTAGCAATACTCAGGATATTGCCGTTGTCATGAGCCTTCAGGTATTGTTTTTTTCAGCCTGTGATTGTTAATAATCATCCATTGTTTCTTGCAGAGACTGCACCTGACGATGAATTAGCCATTATACCTTTTGAAGCTTTGAATTGGTATAAACACTTTCTATTCACGTTGTATTTCAGTGCTGAAGTTCTTTACAAGACATACATCAACGTGTACTGCTGCTACTCTTTTGTCAGTATTGATATATACTTGCTACGCATCAAAGCAAGCACAACTCGTGTGTCCACAATCTTTAATATTATACCCTAAACAAACTTTGCTATTGTCTATTGAGATTTGAGATGCGTCCTTGGCTGTTTGCGACTTGCACTGGCCAGCCGCTTCTTTTGCTCTGTCTGTCTGTTCTATTGAAATTTCAGCATAATCATTTGATGCCTTTTTGTTTATTCCTCTGTTTTGGATTCCTTTATTCCAAACAGGCTAGTCTTAACGTAACGTAACATTGATCATGGATACTACTATATTTGGGGGAGTTGGGGTGATTTTTATCTTTTCTTTTGAGATTATTACTGCTTGAGATTGAGAGGCTTTTAGATGAGCTACAGTGTGCAATCACTAATCGAAGGCATGTCGCTTTTGCAGATTTGTGCTACATACCTGAAGAGGGAGACCTGGACGAGGTTGGAGGGCCACCACATCGCTGCCGGCTCCACCAGATACCGCCGGAATATTCCGGCCCAACCGAACCCCAGCACCTGATGCACGATGAGGTACCGAAACCCAGTTCATGCAAGCTCCCGCTTGTCTGGAGTAACTCATCGTTTACTTCACTTACCTGGCTGGTGAGGATGAGGAGGAGGGCGACGAAGAAGGACATGTGCTGGCCGTAGAAGACGCGGACCGAGGTCACGAGGTTCATGCTGGACACTCCGCCGGCGCCGGCGTTGGCAAAGATGGTGACCAGCACGTGCTCCTTCATGCTGAAGGGCCCCGGGTTGAGGGTGAACTCCCACGGCCGGCCCCGGAAGAAGGCGCCCTCGGGCAGTGCCGCGGCCATGAGGCGACCCAACGGAAGCACGGCGATCTGTGCCGAGACGGCGGTGATGGTGAGCGGCTCCTTGCGGTACCCGAAGAAGGCGTTGAGGAAGGATAGTCCGACGCAGGACGCCGTGCCCAGCACCCACATCCTGAACGTCAGCACCGGCGTCGCCGGGTCGTCTCCTACCGGCACCGTCAGCGCCACCTGCTCGATCGGTGAGTCGTCGTCGTCCCCTGTCGCATGCTCCTCTTCCTCCAGCGAGCTGCCACGCAGGCGGCGCGACGACGGTTGCACTGCATGACAGGGACAGACGGCAGGGCCGTCCCGGAAAAAATCGAGGCCTTGTACGATACTAAAAAAAATGAGGCCTATTAGCCTAGAAAAAAAAGACTCAAACATGATAAAACATGTATTATAGAAAAGCTTCGCTCTGCTGATGCAACGGTCACAAGAATAGTCAATAGAACTCTATATGCAATAGTTGCATTAGGAAAACAACTATGCTCCTTTAAAAACCGCAAAATTTCAATAGAGCCCATTCTTTCATTTGGAAAAAGTCTTGTAGAAACTTCAACTCCATATATAATTCTTTGGCATCAATATCATATTTTCCATCCTTTTTAAGGACAACCTCAAGATTATCATAAGAAGACATCAAACTTGGGTTATCCAACTACTTCAATGTTTTCAAAGTAAATAAGAAACCAAATTTTTTTGGTAATCTTTATACGGCTCAAATCTTGTTCTAAGAGAGGCAATAATTTGATCAATAAGAGTGTTAAAATACTCTACTCTGAATAACTAGTACTAATGGGCCAAAGTCAAACCGTTGTTGTGCTATCTATATATAGTATATGTATGTATATATTTGGAGGCCTGTGCAAATCAGAGGCCGTGTGCGGTCGCTCACTTTGCACATGCGAAGGGACGTCCCTGCAGACGGAAATGAAGCAAACGGAGCAATAGCTGTCCCACTTGCCACTGCAAGGAAACAAAGAAGTGAGAATACGCAGCGGGGAGGTGCCATGGCGGTCGTGGTCCTCTCCCTCCTCGTCGCCGTGCTCCTCCAGTTGGTGGACGGACAGTGGCGAAGCTACTCTCAAATCAACCCTGGTGCACCCTTTAGTAACTTGTACAACTATATTGAAAATACATGGTAAAAATAAGACTATTAAAGGGCAAAAAAAAATTTACCCTGGTGCCTGTGCACCAGGTAAAGTGTACCTGGCGTCGCCCCTGTGGACGGACGACGCCATGCTTGGGTTGGGACTTGGGAGAGATGGCTGCTAGTGGCAGTGGCAGTGGCAGCTGTGGTAGGTGTTGCCGGTGCTGGGTTCCTTTCACCAATCTTGTCTGCTCCAGAAAGTCACTTTGCCACTCCACTAGCCACTAGTTAATTATATCTTGGGAAAAGATTCTGTTTTATCCAAGAGCACACAACGCACAGCAAGTTATGTGTTATCACGATAATAGAAATTCTGCAGCTACATATATGGAAAAGAAAACGTGTGATAGTGACCTGATGTAGAATCCAATGTCCTCTGTCCAAGTTATGTGTTATCACGATAATAGAAATTCTACAGCAAGTTATGTGTTATCTCGCCCTGCTCTCGTGGTCATCTGTCCAACAAGAGAAAGAACCAATGTCCTCGTCAGGAATCGGCCAATGTGCTCGCATGGCCTGACGGAGGCTTTTAGCCTGTGGGCAGCTAACAACCGCCGCATGAAAGCTGTCCTCAGATGAGCCAATTCGAACCAGTGTGTACTAGCAGGCCCAGAACATTGCTTGAAACTACTCAACACTTTCCAGAATATCACGGCAAGCCATAAAATGGGCGGCGTGCTAGCCCAAAATATGAACCAGCTTGCAACTTAGATGATACAGCAGCTCTGGAACCCATGGGCGTATAATAAGATCTCAAATGTAACAGCAGCCAGGTCAATAATATTTATCAACTCCACGGATTAAACGGCCAAACTGCCTCGAGATACAAATCAGCACATTACAAACAACTTCAACAATATTAGGCGTCACGCCTGCCGGATGGTACAAATGTTTGGACCTACCATGTTCAGCTAGTGCATTCTGCCTAGAAAACATCTAGCGAGACCAGGGTCGCTAAGCTGGAACCACAAGGCCCAAGCTACCAATCCTATTCCTATGGGGTAGTATCTCTGGAACGACGATCGAACTAACAACAACCCACATGGGTATTCGCCGGGAACAGGCCTACAAAACAGTTACAGAAGCGACTGATTAATGTCATCGCCACACAAAAACTGACTTCAGTCCTTTGAGAGAATATGTTGAATGAGAAAATTCGTGAATCACCTGGCAAAGGGAACGCCAAGAACTTATCGCCTACCACGACCACCACCAGGTCCTGAATTTCCCCTTGGACCCGTAAAACGAGCAAACTGCAGCCGCAAATTGGGTGAATTGCGATCATGCTCATCAAACTTATAGCCTGCAAAAATCAACCATGGAACCTTGTGATTAACATAGTGTCAATATTGCACCTATAATAGATTATGTATGCAAAGTGAATCAGCCCACGGCAGATAGGAACAACACTATTCAACATATTCTGGAAGACAGCATGGCAAACTCCACATTACCAATCTTGCTACAAAGATTGGAAACCAATGCCAGGAGAAATCTGGGCAGTGGTCCCTTTTACATGACCTAAGTGGCTCCAATCATCCACCTCTCTTAGCAAACAACACAAAGTGGACTGCCCCCACCCCACCCTCAAGGTAATATACCAGATACTAAAATCTGGTGGTCAGACATGACAGATATGGGCAGTACTCGATGGATGGTTTCCATGGCATTAATTAAGGTGCTAAGTAGGCAAAATGCTGATGTGGCATTGGAGTTAAGGAGGAGAGATAAGGAAATGGTTTCTTAAAACCATGTCTACATGGGAACCAAGATAGGAAGAACTGTGATAGGTAGTGGATTAAATTTTTCTTTGTAGAAAGTTAGAAACTATCCATTGGGACTACAGCTTCTATGGGTAATGTAGTGTCTATTAACTTGCACATGGAAACTATTCCATAGTTTCGTGGTTGGGACCGCACTAATTACTTAACTAGCAACCATGCCAGTAAAGTGACAGTGACGCCAAGGGCATCCCCATTATTTCTGTTGTTGTCTTGTAGAAAGTCTTGTAGAAAAATGTCCTGATCAGCACAATAAGCTTTATCAAATGAACATCACTGTTATTATAAGATGGCAAAAGCATGAATAACCGACTGAATGATCATGTGGCAGAAATTTTTTCTGAAATTTAGAGTAGTAATCCCTCTATCCATTTATCAGTGTCATTTGAGCAAAATCTTGATTTTAAGGAATCGGCATCGCCTAAGCTGGCCCACCCGGTTTTTTCTAGGTTATTGCGTGCAAGACGCCTCGTATGCCATGCAGAGTTACTACGACACCGCACTCCCATTACCCTCATATACAACTCCGTCTGCTCCATTTTCTCAACCTCACACTGCAAGTCGTTCTGTTTCCTCATATACGTACTCCCGTTATCCTCGTATACAACTCCATCCACCTCGTGGCGCTACGTACCACGCCGCCACTTAGCTCTGCTGCTTTTTTTTTTTTTTTATCTCTGGTGCATGCAGAAATTACTTTCCATCACTGCCATTGTTGCCTAATTTGCTACCTGTGGTGACGAAATTTTTAGTATGGAAGGCATCTGATGGAATGTTCATCATGCACAGGAACTCAGGATGCAAGAGCGTGCCATGCAGAAATTAGTTTCCGCGGCCGAGCATGCCTTCCTACTTGAGCGTGCGATTACAACGGGATTACGGCATTTTTAGCGAAGTGAGTGTGGGATTAATTGGGAAGTGAGACAGACGCTAGAGAGTAAACAGCATCGCAGCCATTAATTGCAAATTGGGCATGGCTTTGGTGCTCCTTGGTCATCGCGTCAGTGGCTAAAACGATGCCGATTTATGGACAGAGGGTTACTTTCGAATAGCTTTGGTTGGTCATTACTTCTATAGCAAAATAAAGGATAATTACTTGAAACCACTGTATCCCAATACGAGGTTCTTGACCTAAGGCACCAAACTACCACTCCAACATATGTCTATGTGGGTGTGGAACCTGAAGGAAAAAAGGATAGAAAAGAGAGAGAGAGAGAGAGAAATAGCTATCCCTTCCATTCTATGTTACTTGTTATTTGGACAATCATTGAGACATTGACAATTGGCAATACACACCTCTGAGTAATAGTTTTTCACATCGTACAGAGAAAAAATGATCATTAATCCCATGAAAAAAAATGAGTTGGTTAATGTAATAGTATCATTTCCATGTAAAAACTATAAATATTTCTAAGTACAGTGGTGTTCACGGTTTTTAAAAGTTCACTATGTGCTTTCTAGGAAAAGACAGAGAAGGTACGCTTCAGTTCGAAATTATGCATGATAAAACTTAGGCATTCATGGAAAATGGATTCTGATTAGAACAATACCTGAACATTGTATTCATGGTTTCAACATAGAAGAAAAAAGGAAATTGGAGTGTGACTTAATGCAACTAAACTTTAGTAAGTAAATGCGATCAATGGCTTAATGTCAACTTAACATATTTCAGAAAGTATCTATGCATGTCAAGTTCATCAGTTTCACCTTGCAAAGCCTCCATGGCAATAGCAGATTGTGTAGGTTCCGCGAAATCAACAAAACACAGGACAATAGGATCACCACCAGGCTGCCAACAGCGAAGCAGTCAGAAGAATGAATGACAATAAAGAAAAGACAAAGGCTACATTACAAAAATCAAAAAGTTCGCTTACATGTTTCGGTTCTTTGTTTACAAGCCTAACCTCACGAAAGCCAACAAATGGTCGGAAGATGTCTGCGGGAAGTGAAGGACTAGCTATGCTTGATCGCAGTTTATGCAAATAGATTAGATGTTTAGAAAAAGAGAGTGGTGGAAAAGATGTATATATCTAAGGATACGTGAAACTTCTCGACGTGTACAGCCAGTTGGAATGCCTTCAATATATAAGGTGTTTGAGGCATCAGGTGGAAGGGGTGGCTCTGGCATTCCACCACCGAAACCAATATTTCTGTTATCCATACCCCTAGCAGCCATCATTGTACGATCATCAACTGGGTAGCCAGCATTGCCACCCACAGCAGGCCTAATAGGTTCTCCAGCAGGTCCACCACCAAAGGATTGAATTTGCTGAAGTTCAACATAAGTATTAGCAGACTATGTTTGAAAGACGATTATGCAACAATCCAACAATTGATACCCCAGTACGCAGAAAACGTTCGTAGGACGCGTTAAGAGCCTCGGTATCTCTAGCAGGACGATACCCTGCCCTTTCTTCATCACGCGGATAATAGCCAGTCATGTCAGGTGCACCGGGTACATCTATGCAACGGAAAAAAACATAGCAGTAAATATAGAGTTCAAGCCAAAATGCTGTCCAGATTTTTGTGGAACACCTATATACAGCTAAGTATGAACGATAGTTTGGTCTAGAGTTGTTCGTGTTGCAATCACGTCCCTCGGTTACAAGTTGTCTCACAGTCTCAGACATCAGTTACAAGGTGGCTCAGTATTAGGACTACATTAGCTCCAAGACCCTAGGGGTAGCAAAGGCAGTGTGACAGAAAGAAGTGTTGTCCCACGGTTTTGCGGTTTTGGTCTGTACATGCCTTGACGTTGCAGTATGATTTGACCTACTTAAGCATAAATAGAAAACCTAACAGCCTGTTTGGTTTGGATACACATCCCCAACAACTTGCGGGTGGGTGAGGCATGAGGAACGTGTCTGTTCCTTGGGAAATAGCCAAAGGGGTCTCTACATGGAATGGAACAACTCCGTGACGGACGAAATGATTCAACAGCGTAAACCAAACAGCAGCATACGCCATGGAAGGAATGGTTCGGTGATGCAAACCAAACATGCTGCAAGTGTCCACAGAGGTTGCTCACGCGACTTGCAGTAGACAAATGGATCGAGCATCCGCACACTGCACCTTAAATCATTTAACACCTAATAAAGCGCATATGTGAATCTACGAGTGGGGTTTAGGTGCACCCTAAATCCTAAATCTGACAAAGACCCCGGGCCAGGCGACCCATCACCTGGTGGTACTGAAGCGATGGCGACAGATGGTGCAAGTAACCATTTCGGATCCGGTCCCGCAGCTCCGTGGAAATGAATTCAAGACAGAAGCCTGACGTTTCCCTAGCCCCTACTTGGCTACTTCCGGCAGAGAGTCATCACAGACGGCACCACCTCAACGCATCCTGCCTGCGCCCACACACCTCAACGCAGACGGCGCAGGGCGGGCGAGAACGAGCAATCAAACGGGACCAGCGCATTGCGCCAGTGCGGCGGCGCGGCTCGCGAGCCACTAAAACCCTAAGCGCCCCGGCGGGGCGAGCAGATCGAGGGCGGGCGGGCAGGCAGGCCAGCAGCGCGCGGATCGTCAGATGGAGGGTGAGCAGGGAAGGCGAGGCGAGGGGAGGGGCGGGCGGACCTGAGAAGTCGGCGGGGCGGGGCCGCTTCATGGGCTGCTGCTGATGCTGATGCTGATGCTGGCCCACGGCGGCGGCCATCTGCGGCGCGCCGCCGCCCATGCCGGGGTGCGCGACGCCCCCGCCGCCGGCGGAGGGCGGCGGCTGCTGCTGCTGGCGCGGGTCGGCGGCGGCCGCGTACCTCCAGTACGCGTCGGCCATCGCGGTTGGTCACGGCTAGCCCTCGCTCGCTCCCCGGGAGGCTCGAGATCCGTCCGGGAGCGGGGAGTGGAGGTGAGGTGGTGCTGCCGCGGCGGACGGACGGGGGAATGACGTGTGGGAGGAGCAAGCACAAGCCGAGAAAGGAATCGCGTGTCACTGCCACTGCTTTTGTTTTGGGGTCGACGACCACTTTGGAGTGGACGGGTGTGTGTGGGTTGGTGGATCACGCCAATTGGTGGTTGATTTTTTTTTTTCAGACGGCCTGCTGTCTGTCCCGCTGAAGGCTCCCGAATTCGGGCCTGTGGCAGGCCGTGCGGTGGTTGATTTCCTTCGTTTTCTCACGGCCTTCTGCTGATGCCTCGCGGAATTCGGGCCTTTGCTTGCTACTGGGCCTCGAATGTTGCACATCCTTGGCATGGGAAAAAAAAGTCCACTCCTCTCTTTCTCCTTCTACAGTATCCAGAGGGCGAACCGAGGGCGACCGTCGTTCCGGCGTCGATTCCGTCAGGTCCTCTCCTTCTCCGGTGGCCTCGTCGGCGCCGGAGGATGGGAGGACCTGAGGATTAGACGGCCGGTGTATATACCCTACTCTACTAGGTGTAGGATCCGTAGGTTAGGGTTAGGTCTATCCATGTCGGTGGTCCGGCATGGGTTTGTCTTCCTCCGCGGCTATTCTTCCGGCGGATGACGGCGAAGAGGCTACGAGGAGCGCTCCTCCGTCATCTTCGTCGGCTTCCCTGTCTTTGCTGGCATCGGCGGCGGGCGGATCTCCTTCTGGGCGGCGCTCGTTGGGTGGAGGCGGCGCCGCCATCGTGCAATAATTTCCTCCTGGCTTTCGTCCACCCCGCCGTCATGTTCTCCGATGGCGGCGGCGAGCCTGCGGGGTTGGAGCTGATAGGATCTGATGAGTTCGATTCTGTTGGCTCGTGTGTAGGAGGCGATGCTGGCTGGCACCTCGTCGTCTGTGCGGCTGTGGTGTCGGTGGCGCTTCCGGTCAAGGAGACAGCGGTGGCTGTGGGCGATGTGGCTTGCTGGAGTGTGGATCGGGCTTGGCCTTCTGGCGGCGTGTCCGTCAGCGGGTTCCGAGTGTCGATCTGGAATCGGAGGAGCTTGGGGTGGATCCCCGGGCGATTTGTTCCACAACGACGTCATCCCGGCCTTGGTGCCGAGTGTCTTCTGCTGCCTTCCACAAAGCTTTGATGCGATGGGGCTCCTCCGGTTCTGGGGATGGCATGGTGTCTTCCCTGACGGCGGCCGGCGACGATGGTGGTTGGTGGAGGCTTCTGGTGATATCGGGAAGCACTGGGCTCATGGACCTGATTGTAATTTCTTCTTTTTTGAGGGGCCTCAGTGTAAGATGGCGGAGACAGCTGTCCCTGTATCCTCGAGCGTATCTGTATTCGTATTTGTACTTGTATGTTGTCCTTAACCAAGAATACACGTATGTTTGTCAAAAAAAAAAAAAAAGAAATCGATTTCCCGAATCCACTAAAAAAAAAAATCAAATTTCCCGAACCACACTCCATTTTTGGAATTTTATTTTGCCAAAAAAAGAAAAAAAAACAGCCCAACCGATTAGGGTTCGTCGACTCTAGCGCCTCACCTTGCCGGCGGGCCACCACCCCACCATGGGCGCGGGGGCGGCAAACCTAGCACCCGCCCTCTTCTCTCCTCCCCCAAGCCGCCATCTTCTCCAGCTCCAGCGACCTCGCACTCCACCGACGAGCTTCCCCGCCGGACTGCCCCAGACACCGCTAGGGCCCCACTAAGCCGCCCATCGGCCATTTCCACCGCCTGGCCTACCTGCCTCCCTTGGCTGGCCAGACAATCTATATGGCCCTGCTGGAGTTGGAGAAAAAAGGGGTTAGTTCACCGGAACCCTAGCTCGCCGAGTTACAAGACGGAGGAGAGGGGAGAGGGGAGAGGGGAGGAATGCTAAATTTGATCTTGTTAGAATTAGATTACGATACATTGATAATACCCGTCGCTTCTGAAAACTCAGTTTGAGCCAATACTTTTGATCACTGTCTTGGCGGCCGGTCCATCTAAATTTGATCTTGTTGGAATTCAGTAACGATAATGCCCGGCCATCGCTTCAGAAAAATCGATTTGCACCTATAATTTTGATTCACTGTCTTGTATAGACGGAGCCTCATGGAGGCCAAATGCCCCCCTCCCCCAGTCCCTACTTGTAGTTAATATATCCTCTCTTTATTATTCTAAGCAGGTAGTATATTCTATAGAAAAATTGTTGCAAATGTGAAAGAGATTCAGGTAATGAAAAGTGAAGACAAAAACACAATTTGTTAGGCTTAACACCCTGACTTCTTGACAGATTATGATAGATAAGCCTTGAAAAAACACATTTTGACCGCTGCTTATTTGGACCGCAAGCTACGTCACGGCTGTCTTGGAGACGAATATCCATCAACCTGTTGGTTTGTGCTACTCCCGAACGTAGGTTGTGGTTGCATATACGGTAGGCTCGTAAAGCAACAGTACGGGCTCAAATTTGGTGGTGCGGTCACAGTTGAAAGAAGCCAGAGTGTGCGCTCGTTGTTTTTCGTTTCCCTTGTTCTCTCCGTACGTAGTTCTCTTTTTTCCTCACTTTTTTCTTTGTCCGAAAATTGTAGAATGTCAACGGCTCGAAGGCCGATGGCAGAGTAGTTCATTCTGAAAAAGCAGTCAACCACTGCCACAGCTCAAAAAGAGGTCGATCACGTCCGTTCGCCGCCGTTGACATTCTCGCCCATTAGGGCTTCTTCAACGCGCCAGAGTGGCCTACTGCCCTAGCCTCCAGCTCAGCATGAGTGCTCCATGTCATTGCGTCTTGTGGCCTCGCAGAGACCTGTGATAGCTTGCGAGAAGAAGCAAATTGCTCCATCCGACAAAGGGCGGCAGAGAGAGAACACTCAGCGCGATGCGGGCATGGATGGTGGTCTCGACAAGGGAGAAAAGCTGAAAAGGTGCTGCATGCCCACTCCTTTTTAGTGTGTAGTAGCGGAGAATAAAAGGATAGCCCGGTACCAGTGTGGAGAGAGATTAGCAGTTTTATTTTTTCTCTATCAACGTGGGTCCGTCTAGATGGCTTATTTTTTTTTTCTAAGGCAGTACGCTGTAGTAGCCAGCGTTGCGGCTGCCCTTAGGAAACAGGGAGGGTGGGGACCACCAGCCGCTGCCGACTGCTGTTCTGGGGCCCGCCCATGTGCCCAGCGGAGGAGGCCCACGTGGCATTGGCTCCTACTTGCTGCCCGTGCCCACCCACGGAACACGGAACGGTGCAACGGGAATGGTGGATTGCTTTGATTTTGTCCTATGTGGTTGGTTTGGTGCGCCCTCGAGTCGAAATCGAATAGTACTAGCCCAAGCTGGCAGCTTACAAAAAGAATATAACTATCGTTTCAAAAAAAATGCAAGTCGTTTTAAATTTATATTTATTTAATTTCATCCTTACAAAGAGATAATACAAATATATTTATGATAACAGAAATACATATCATTTGATTAATAGTACAAGGCATAACTTTATAATAAATATATCTATAGCAATATAAACATCGATACTATTCCCATAAATTTAGTTAACTTAAAGAAATGACTTGTTTTAAATTTGAAGTACATTTTCGAAAAAAAATGAAGTACATTTTATTTGGAACAAAAAATACTACATATTCTCTTTGCTCCAACTTCCAAATTATAAATCGTTTGCCTTTTTTAGGTATATAATTTTTGTTATGCATCTAGATACTTGTACACTATGTAATGTTTATACACATAGCAAAAAGCTATATACGCACCTTAAAAGTCCACTGATAACAACTTGGAGCAAAAATTCAAGTTTTTTCACTCTCTTCCCATCACATCAATCTTTGGAACCATGCATGGAGCATTAAATGTAGGTAAAAAAATAACTAATTTAGTTATAAATTATGAGACGAATCTTATGAGTCTAATTAATCCATGATTGGACAATATTTGCCAAATACAAACGAAAGTGATACAATGTCAGAATTGCAAAAATTTACAATCTAAACAAGGCCTTAGAACGAAAGGAGTAATTTAAAAAAAAGTACCAAGTATAAGGTTAAAACCAATTCCTTTTGTTTGTTCTAAATAGAAAGGTGTGTGCAGTGTGCTAGTGCCCCAATTAGGTGCAATGCGATGCACCAACCCGTCCCGGCGTGCTATGCAGCCTATGGTCCTGATTTTCCCTGCTATATTTAGACACTACTTTTTTGGCGTTTTTTCAACGATTCTGCCCTCACGTGGGTTTTGGATTCGAGCTTCTTCTACCTCCGGCGACGACATCAACAACATCCTTCGGTTGTCGGCATGTTTTTCTTTCGATGGCTCCTCCGACCCTCTCTTAATCGTCGCTACGCGCGGTCAGTCCATCTGGGTGCATGCGTGTTTGACGCCTCTGCGAATACCCTCCACTGGCAAAACCGTTCTCGAATACGCTTCAGTCGACGCTGCTGTCTTATTTTTCGGTCACAGGACCACGATGTAACTAGATCCTTGTTAGAGGATCTTTTTGTAATATGGTTGCTCTAATATATATAATATATGTTTGTTGTCAAAAAAAAAAACCCCGTCCCGGCATCCAGATGATCTAGATTCCCTACTACCACATATTCCAAAAAAAAGGCTTAAGAAAATAAGAGTATATAATGTTGTGTTGCTCCACTTTGAACTCCAACCAACACGCCCAGGATCTCAACAGTGGCGAAGCCGATCACAAAATAACCCTGGTGCACAACTCATATACTATATATAACTTTCTTAAAATATATGGTAAATTTGAAGTTGTTTAGTGCTAAAACATTCTTTTACCCTGGTGCCTAGGCACCAGGCAGGTTGTGCTTGGCGTCGCCCCTGGATCTCAAGGACACCATCATTGCAATCACCCGAATTATTCTCCGTGCAGGCCACTTACAACAAATCAAAGTACCAGTAAGTGCTCATTGCACTTAGAGCTTCTTATTCTTTCTTCCTTTTCCAAAAAGTAATCAAGGACGCGTTTATATAGCTTATAGTATTTAAAACTCCACTATACCTATCTTTTCATGTAAATTAGCATAGTGAGCCATATCATCTATTAATATGGGTTTAGTTGTACACATCAATACATCATCCACTATCATTCATTTACGACACTTTACCCCTTCCATGTAAGTAAATAATAGTATGGTCATTTTGGTAGGGTTCTGGCTTCTCTTATGGAGCAATTTCTCTAGTGGAGCTGAAGCCATTTTGGAGAAACATTCAGCAAAGATAGCATAGATGGTAGTTTAATAATAATTTGAAGTTCCTTAGGAGGAGCCTAGATAAGCTATTTTTAGATGATGTTTTTTGGTACAACTATGGTCCTCGATACAGAAATGGTTCTAGCTTCTCAGTGCTCCTTGCATGGAGCCATTTTTAGTGGTCGTTTGACAAGGCTCTAGTCCTCGGTACAAAAAACAGCTCGGGCTCCTCTAGGATCCTTGTAAGGAGTGCATTTTCAGCTCCGCGATAAAAGAGCCGCAAGAATCCAGAGTCAGAGTCGTGCCAAGAGACCCTAAGCAGTCTAATTTCATTCTAAATTATTCGTGATTCCTGAAGCACTCACTCATTGGTATCCCTCGAATTGAGTAAGAGGACACGCCGTATCGCGACTTGTTGGTAACTATAACCTCTCGAGCCCAGACGTTTCAAAAATTATATATATACTGCTTTCGCAAGGCTTCTAATACTGCTCCAACTTCAGCGTCTCATACAAGGGTTGCCAAAAAAACAACTTCACTCCTGAAAGTCGCCAATGAACCGTAGCTCTTTTTATCAATTAGGAGCCAAAAAAGATATCTTTTATAAGCTTTTGCTCTTTAAAATACTCTATAAAACCATATTGCTAATAACGTTTTCACAAACTGATTTGACTCCACCAAAATAATCAAGAGCCGAAGCCAGTTTTGAGTGCCTAGAGCTCTGCTAAAAAAAAAAGACCCTATATACAGAATGTTTGCCGTTGGCTGTCTTGTAAGCAGTCATGGCGATTGGCGAGCAAACTACCAAAAATGGCGATTGGCGAGCAAACTACCCAATACATATCGGATTATTACACCGCACCCGCTTGTGTACTCCGTACGTACTACATCAGTTCATTTTTGTACAGCAGTGTCCCCGGCATCACGTGTACGCTACCTGCCGGCGCCAGCAGCCAGGCAGACGGACCTGCCGTCGTCGCAGCTGAAAGCCAAGCAACGGACTCACGTCGCCGGAGCTGGAAGCAACGTTAACGCCGGTGGCCTGGTGCTGGGTTGCTGCAGCCAGTGAGTGAGCAGCACCAGCCAGTGCACCTCACCTCGCCCGGCTTCCTGAATGCCGTCGCTTTCTCGCTTTCGGGCGGCGCCAACCGAACCATGCACAGATCGGCAGTGGCCCACCACCTGCTTTCCGAGAGCGAGACAGAGACAGGATGACGACTACGCAAGTGGCAATCGATTGCCAATCCGAGGCCGTGACGACGTTTTTATTTTGGCTACCAACGACACGGTTTGGTACAGACTCAATTGGAGCAACTTGTGAACCAATCCGGCAAACTAAAAGGCAATGGATGCCAACCACCAATCGGCGAGAGGCACGCTCGCATCACCAGTTACATCATACCGATCTGGCTCGGTTTTCTTGGCCCCCGCTGCCTCTCAAATTTTCAGTTAATTGCGTCAGTATAAAAGATCATTTTCATGGCCTCCAGCTCCAGTTCAGTACTGTGATCGCTATCGTCTCCGAAAACAGCTTGTGAAAGAAGCATATTATTTTTTCCTAAAAGGAGCAAGTACCACGTTGTCCATTGCAAATTGGGGGCCTAACCACTTGAGGATGCATGACGACGAGGAGCAACTTGCAATGCTGGCTCTTTGTTAAATCAAATCCAACAAGCCGAAAGTCAATGTCCATCAATAATTTGTATTTTGAAAGCACGAGAATAGGGCCCATTTTTTTTGTTCAGTTATGCAATTTTGCGTCGTATATATAATTGTTTGGGTACTCAATGAAACCACATAATTTTCACAAGCTTGGCCCCCAACTCATTGTAATTTTAGTTTGATTCTCTACATATTGTTGTCCCATTTTACAATTTTTTTTGTTATAATCATCTTCGACAACAATTGATAGGAGTGACACGCAGTTTCTTTTTTGCCAAAGAGTGCACATTATATTTTCCATTAAGCCCTTTTATGACATACAAGGGCTTTTTGATGTTTTTTATTCTAAATTATCTCTATAATTTTGGTTAAAATAAATATGTTTTTTTTACTCTCAAAAAAGTGAAATGACATATAAATTATGACAAAGTAAAAAAACGGCTTCTCCTCTCTCTCGAGTTTCTCTCGTAAAGCAATTTCATGAACTAGGACTTAATATTACGTCGCCTAAGGAGATTGAGAACTAAAGGTAATAAAACCTCTCGAGAAGCTTCGTCAGAGAGACGCTAATACGATAGCAGGTGAATGTAGCTGTTTGTTTTGGTCTTGAGCACGCGATTAATGGTAAAAGTGGCAGGTTGATGGAGCATCCTTTTAATGATGGGTCTTTAAACCAATGCATCTAGAAAATCACAACTACGGAGTAAGCTATAGAAGCATGTCCTCAATAGTTCTCAAATAGATAGTTTAGAAGGAATTCTAGAGGCTATCAAGGTGAGAGATCAAATAGTTAGCAACTCCTAAATATAGGGCTCTATTTTGAAAACAATTCTCTTGTAAAAAAAAAAACTCTCTCACAACTCACATAACTTTCCACTAGAGTTCTTTTTAATTATTTTCAAGTCTCTATAGTCTCTCTATTCGAAAGTTACCGTTGGGGCTTTTTTTTTTTTTTTTTTTTTTTTTTTTTTTTTTTTTTTTTTTTTTTTTTTTGTCCGCTAGGCCTTTTGTGTTTGCATTTGTCGTGTGGGGCCAAGGACTTGATGTGATAATAAATTTTTTGTTTGAAAGCTCGGGCTCCAGTTTTAGTTAAACTTTGCACTTGCCCCAATTATTGCGTGAACTCTTTTCTTGTCGCAACGGTCCCAACAAACAGTGCGGTAATTTGTTATCTTGTGGCTTACCGATTACTACATACAAATGAACCATTTAACAACGAGTGTAAATGACAACTTTACACATAACCCTATTTTAGGACTCTCTCATCATCCGAAACAAACACTTATAAAAAGAACCAAGAGACAGCTTTTTGGACAACTGTGAACACCTACGACGCATGTCTATGCATCATTCAAACATATCGTGCATAGCTCATGAGTCAGCAAAGATACTTCTTCTATCTAAAAAAATGCAATTCTTACTCTGTTCCAAAACAAATAATGTTTTTAGATTTGTTCTAAATCAAGCCATTTAAAATTTAACTAAATTTATAAAAAAAATGTTAATGTTCATGATACCACAAAAATTAATATTGGATTTGTCATAAATATATTTTTATATTTATCTTTTTGGTGTCGTAAATATTAATATATTTTTTTCTTAAAAATTTGATCAAACTTGAAATAGTTTGGCTTAGGATAAACTTATAACATCACTTATTTTACGATGGATAGAGTACTTTATAAGAATTCAAACCAATCCATGTTTGACTAACTTTATACAAAATACTAATGTTTGTTTATTTTTTTCGACCAAGGCGGATCCCCCATTTCCATTATGAATCATAACGAAAATACAAACTAATGTTTGTTTATGACACCGAAAAATACCATTATATTGGTTGTAAAATACAAACATTTCAATAGTGATCTTATTTATAGATATAAATATCAATATTATACTTTATAAAAATTTGGCGATTAAATTTTAAAAGTTTGACTTATCTTATAAATCTACAATTACAAAAATCAAGGCACTGTTGGTAAGGCGATGACACGCTTGTTCCATCTTCCATTTCCATGCATCCACGCTCTCCCAGCCGTAGGAAAACCGCGCCTACTCAGCAGCAACAAAACTGAAAGCGACGTAAAACCTGGAGATTTTTACTCGAGCAAGCACACACACACCACAGACGTGCATGTGCCGTCGTTAGCCGACGACGACCTGCGTCACAAATCACAGTCACCGCACGGGACGGCAGGCAGATCGGCCGGCAAGGCAGGGCACCAAATCCCACAGCGTACAGTTTACTTCGAGGGAAGAGGAGCGAAGAGAAGCAATGGAAAAGCAAAAGCAGCACGAATTTAAAAACCACCGAGTGTGCACGTCCCCCCGGCCTGTGTGTGTCCCTCCAAAGTCCAACCACTGCACCTAATTCGAAATCAAACCCGACCAACCACGTTGGAACAGTTCAATTCAACCCAACCCTACAAATTTCTCCCAAAAGGAAAATCTAGCTTGTATTTATATTAGCAAAGATCAAACAAGAGCAAACCTCCAAGCTTAGCCTGAACAAATTAATTAATTAATTAAATTACATTACATTAAATAAAGTCGAAATAAGTCATCATGGATAAACAAGGCTTAACCGGCATGATTAGCGGGGGCTCCTCTTTTTGCTGCTGCTAGTCTGCTGTCCGCTACTACTAGTTGTTGCCCTATCAAAGACTGCGGGGGCGCCTCCCCACCTCCTCCTCCTCTCCCTCGCTCTCTGCGCTGGCGTCTGGCGGCCGAGTGCCGCGGCGAGCTCGGAGGAGCTGACCCCGACGCCGGCGGCGGCGGCGAGAGATTCCCGCGGGTGAGTGCGTTGCCTAGTTCCTAGCGTACACTTCCTGCTTCTCCGAGGCCGTCGCGAGGGAGACGCGTCTCGATCTGCTCAGCACGCCCGCGCGCGCTCGTCCAGGGCAGGGGACCCCGCTGCAGGGCGCGGCTCCGGCGGGCCGGCCGGCCGCCTGGATGCGCGGGGTCCGAGCCGCTCGCGGCAGTGCGAATTTTGAATTTCACCCCGGGTGTTCCGGGTCCCGAGCTCGCGGGGCGCCGTTGCTGGATTTTTTTTTTTTTCTTTTTTGGTGAAGCCGCGATTTTGGGGGTTCGAGAGCTAAAAGGTTTGCTGATTTGCTTCTCCTCGCCGCAGATTCGGCAGCCGACCGCGGAATGCCCGTGGAGCGAGGGAGCGAGGGACGGACGGCGCAGCTGACCTGAGCTGACGCCGCGAGATTCGGGAGCCTCGCTTGGCGGCGGGCGCGGCAGATTCGCTCTCTGCGGTGCGGCGGCGGCGTGCGGAGCTCTCGGTCTTGCCGGATTCGCCAGCGTGTGGGACCTCAGCGCGATGGCCGCCGCCGGGTGCGGCGGCGGCGGCGGCGTCAGCGACACCAAGTACAGCTCCTACAAGGCGCCGGGGCTGCGGGGCGCGCTGCTGGAGGCGGCGCACGTCTCCTGCCTGGAGGACCGGTACGCGCTGGGCCCGCAGCTGGGGTGGGGCCAGTTCGGCGTGATCCGGTCCTGCGCCGACCTCGTCACCGGCGAGCCCCTGGCGTGCAAGTCCATCGCCAAGGCGCGGCTGCTGTCCCCCGACGACGTGCGCGGGGTCAAGCTCGAGATCGAGGTCATGGCGCGCCTCGCGGGCCACCCAAACGTCGTCGACCTCAAGGCCGTCTACGAGGACCGCGACTCCGTGCACCTCGTCATGGAGCTCTGCGCGGGAGGGGAGCTCTTCCACCGCCTCGAGGAGCGCGGCTGCTTCTCCGAGCACGAGGCGGCTGTGCTGTTCAGGTACCTCATGGAGGTCGTCGCGCACTGCCACAGCAAGGGGATCGTGCACCGGGACCTCAAGCCCGAGAACATCCTCCTCGTCAGCAAGTCGCCATCGTCGCCGATCAAGCTCGCTGACTTTGGACTCGCCACCTACATCCAGCCTGGTACGGTTTGTGTTGTGTCTGGTCAACTTCAATTTTTACGACTGCTACTCTCTCTTTGTGCAGAGGGAGCTACTCCTAAAATCCGAATCTGATGATGATATTGGGTTTTGTCAGGTCGAAGCTTGAGCGGCATGGTAGGCAGCCCGTTCTACATTGCGCCGGAGGTGCTCTCCGGTGGATACAATGAGGCCGCCGATGTCTGGAGCGCAGGGGTCATACTCTACATCCTCCTGAGTGGCATCCCGCCATTTTGGGGGAAAACCAAATCCAAGATTTTCGACTGCATCAGATCGATGGAGCTGCGGTTCCCTTCTGATCCATGGGACAGGGTTTCTGATTCGGCCAAGGAGCTAGTCACCGGGATGCTAAGGCGTGATCCTAGACAACGACTCACGGCCAAGCAGGTTCTAGGTGAGCCATGGATTCACCTGTTTGTTTCTGAAACTGCTAATATGAATTTCAATCATTTCCTTCATATATCTTCATCTTGTTTCATGATTCCAGCATATGGATAGATTCAGGCAATTGAGCTTTCCAACATACATAGAGATAAAAGAAAATATGTCCAGCCTTGTTTAGTTCCTCAGAAACTCTTTTTTTCTTGTTTACGTTACAAATCGAACAAAGCATTGTAGAGTAGCTTTGCTGCTAAGCTCTGAGCTAGCGCCAGCTCAAGCTGCTGGTGTTTCGTAATATAATCTTGCAAGGCTCGGAATAGGACAGGTGTCATTGCAGCCATCGCCATTTTGTGGTAGGGCCATGTTCTGGTAGATCTGCCGCTACCATACAGAGATTTTAAATTCCCCTTTCTCTGGTTCATGTTACCTTTAAGCTTGCCGATTCATTCTTCCACCCTTCATGGAGCCTGGTTTGGTTGGCTGTCATGGCATCATTTCAGTTCAGGACATTACAGAGTACAGATCAGCTGTTCTTTGTTAATGATGGCTTCTCTCTCATTCCATAGCAGCCGTTGCCCATGTGGATTTGATTTTATTCTAATCTAAACAAATGTTTCCTATGCAGAGCATCCGTGGATGCAAGAACACGCGGACCAGTCACAAGACTCCTGCAGCCATTGCCACGAGAACGGCCTCTGGCTCGAGGACCCTGGCTCATGCTCCTTCTCCACGCCACTAGCATCGCGGAGCAGGGATGTGAGCTTCAACACGGGTGGCCCAATCACCTGCCAAGGCATGTCGGAAGAGGAGGCGTGCTGCTCACCCACATTCGCCGCCGCCTGCAGGTCGTCCTTCTCGGCATTCGTTGCCGACCTGGACCCGTCGTCCTGCCCGGCCTCCACTTCCGGCGGCTCTGGGTTCTCGTTCGGCGGGCCCTGTGAACCGCCCAGTGGAGGGTTCTCGTTGCCGGTGGCTTCCATGCCGAGCTTCTCGTTCTTCTGCGCACAAGACTGCAGCGAGCCTGAGCTGCTGCCATCGTCGGCTGAGAAAGCTCCCTGCGACTTCACGGTGGCTGCCTCTTCCCTGAGGACGGCGAAGGGGGCCACGTCGCGGGGTGCCATCGGTGTCAACAGCAGGCGAAACCACACAATCGGCGCTGGTGAGCGGGAGCACCTGGATGTGGCGGTGTCCGAGTCCGTCATACGCTGGGCGTCGTGCACCAACTTCTCCACGACGCACTCGCTCCGGGCCTCCCTCGTGTGCTAGCAATAGCATTGTGGTGTTCCACGCGGCGCCAGCGCGAGCTGGGATGGTGCTTTGGCCTTTATTTGCCTGTACTGTAAAACGCGATGCAATGCAAAGCTGCTGAGGGTGAGGTGAATTGAGTGTATGAGATGAGAGGTAGAGGGTGTAGCCTGGACTTGTATGTATAATATATATTTATACACAATGCTGTTATAGTGGTAATAGATTAGAGATTGCTGATGTGACTGCATGCTGTCATGATGGATGCTGTGGTGTGCACCAATCAGGCAAGGTAATGCCTTTTGCCGTTGTTGCACTTGTCAAGGTGTGGTGTGTACTAATCAGGCAATCGCTCAGTCGAGTTCTCTTCGACTTCAAAATTGGTGCCCTTTTTCTCTTCCTGTTTTCTATGTTTTCCCATATAAAAATGAGCTGATTCAAGTGGAATTTATATACGGTTTCTGTGAAATTCCTTGCGAGCTTTTGCCCGCTTACTAATGAAGCTGAAGGCACTGAGCTAGTCGTAGGCAAAAAAAATATTAATCAACAATGCGGTAGGGCATTGTAAAAGTTCACAATGGCCATAAATAAAGACTGTTTTTTTTCGACAACGTGCTTGGCGCTGCTCTGAATCGCTGAAAACTGATGCAGGACACGAAGGGGTTAAAGGAAAGAGGTCCGACTCCAACAGATGGATGCTGGCCCTGCTACACCACTCACCACCTGTAGCAGTAGGCCTCCAGCTGCACTGATCAGAAGAAGCAAATAGCGCTTGAACGAACAAGTGCACTGAACAATCAAAATTTGTATAGGTTTTTCAACGGCCTTTTAAATATATACAAATTTGAAGCCAAAATTTTTTAAATAAGACGATTGGTTTCTTCAAAAAAAAAAAAAAAAAGACGATTGGTCAAACTTGAAGCCAAAAAAAAAATCAAACGTTTTATAATTTGGAATGGAGCTAGTGATGACATTACGACCAAGCTGGCGTGGGCATTATTTCTCTCGGGCTTATTTGGCAAAACCACCACCCATATAAATTTCTGGCGGGCCCAAAATCAGGCCCACATTACTCACTGGGCCAAATAGCCCATGTTCTCGAGCGAGCTGGCTGGTCTCACCGCCGAGCTGGGAAACTCCCATGGGACTCGCCTCGCTCGCTGGGAAGAAGGTCCTTGCCGTCGCCTACGACCCCGCGGCACCACCTGCGGAGGGGTGGGCGCTGGCCGGTTTCGCCGGTGCTTGGCACGGGATGGAAGGGCCACGCCACCGTGGTCGGTGGGATCCTGTAGTCCTTCGATTACTTGGGCCAGGTCAAGGGCTGTGATTCCCGGAGCACCGTGGAGGGGCTGCCGGCTGGAGAGGGAGCTGCCGAGCTTCCTGTGTGGCGCCACACTTGCCAATGTTGGCGGATTGCTGTACGTGGTTTAGGAAGGGAAGCAGAAAGGGAAAGAGAAAGGGGATATGGAAGCAAGGAGCATGATGGTGATTGAAAGGGCCGGCACTGATATTACGAGGAAAGGTGGTCTCTAGTGTCACTGTTTTGTTCCCCGGCGTGCCGAGAGGGTCAACGATCTCACATTGCATTGCATTGGAGCTGTGATATGGTTGCTGCAGATGTAAAGCAATGAACATGCATGTCATGAGGGTAAGATACAGCTTATCGTCCTCTTATAGGCACCTTTCTTTTGGGTTTATGAGTCTTCTTAGCTCTGTATTCAGTTGATTTGGTTGCAGATACCCTGACTCCCGAGACAGTATTGTGGCTTGTGGGTGGTGTCACCAGAGAGCAATGCTTCAATTGAGGTAACAGTTCTTCTATCCTTTACAAGAATCGGCTCAGTGATTCCGTGGACTGCGAAGGAATGAATTTCTGTGTCAAGTTGACATTGTAATATCAGTGGGTGTGATTGAGTGCGTCATGTTTTGTGAACGGGGATCGTTGATAAATGTTTAGGACTAGGCTGGTGTCATCAATTGAGTAGCCTCCAATAGCACTATGCTTGAGGAAGGAAGGAAACAGAAACATGCTAGATATTTTTAAATGTACTGGATGACTCGATTGTAGAGAAATACATGAACATATGGCGCACTCTGTTGCATCAGTTCACCTCAGCCGGAGTTTGACACATTGATTTCTTCAGCCAGCTGCAATGGCCGCCTGAATGGTCAAAACTCAGCTGAATCTGGGTCAACAGCATGTTCTTCATGTATCCGCTGTGTTGGCCAAAAGCTGCCGCCGCGACCAGTATTTTTAAAGGCCACCCCAGTACCTCCAAACACATGATTAGCTTTGTGTGAATAGGTTTACAATTATGTTGTTGCAGTGCTTGGAATATAGCTGCTATATGAGGATAGGTTGGTTTTGTTTGCTTATGCGACATAGGAATGTATTTCAGCATGGTGTAGACCATAAATGGTTCCAATTGGCGGTAACTGTGCTGATGTATCTTTTAGCCGTCATACAAAGTCTAGCTGTGATCATCATACAACTAGTTCAGCAGTTTTATAGCAGCTACTCTGTCAATTTTGTTGTAGCATCTAGTGTGCTAATATTGATCTTGTTCCAGATCACTTATCTTATCTGATGGTCTCATTTACTGTTACCAGGTGTCTTGAGTCATGTCACTGATGGTGTACAATCTGAGGGCTCATTAGACCAAAAAGGTCTGTCTTGTGCCCCATGTACCTTGCCATGGATCTCGTCATGTTACTAGTAGCTTTGTCTAATATATTGTGCCAGTAGTGGTTGTGAACTGATGGTTACTGAAGCAATGAAACTTTCCTTGCAAACAATTAATGGACTTCTAAAATATTACTAAAAATTTTGCATTTCGGTTACCTTTCTGATCATATTCATTCTGAAGATTGGAGATGATAGTCGAGTGAGAAGTTCAAAGCTGGTGTGCAGTATCAATTCTTTGTGACTTGGATCATCTAAGCTCCATAGTTTTGCTGTGCCATACTGTGTGTAGCAGTCAAAGAAAATACATATACAGTATGCACCGAAATAGGGTCAACTGGAACAGTGGGAACATTAGAGCACAAGCACGCAGACAGCAGAAGATTCAAACTTGTGTACCAGAACAAAGCGATCTAGCTTCAAATTTTCAGCATCATTTGGACAGCAGAAGCTTCGCATTTCCAAACCAGGACAAAGCGATTCAATTTTTACAAATCGAAACAATGACACAACAGTCAGTAGAATCAACATAAAAATAGCAGTGATTTAAGACGGCAATATAGGAGAATCGATTATCTCAGTCTCTGTTTTGATTTTTTTGACCCAGTGCACATTGGCACGCACAGTATTGACCCAGTGCACATATTAGCGCTTAGTCACCTGTGTGACTAGGAATGGCACACGTGGGAGATGCTATGGTCTGGCCAACAATATATGTGATCCATCTAAAAAAGCGCACAGGACAACTTTGGAAAAAGCAAAGGCAATGGCATCGATATGTGTTCACCTTTGCTTTGTTCAGTATCCTAGAATCATATTCACTGTTATTATGACTTCAGCATCAAAGAACTTTTTTGAAAACGTGCATTGCACGTTGTTCGTTAAATAGAAGTGAAAAAAAACATAAGGCTCAAGTGGTCCATGGATTAACAGCGAAATCCGACAAGTTAAGAACAATGGTTAGCCAACAGAGTAGTGAAGTCGCAAGAGCGACGAGGAACACGGTGCACGGTGGCAAAGTATCTGCTAGAGATGATGGCCATCGAAGCGGGAAAAGCATCTGCGGATGAGACTCAACGTGCTCACAACAACAAAGCATGGGAAAAGTAAAGAATGAGAATACACGCTGACAGCAGCAAGGCATCCGCATTAATTCCAAGCGCTAGCAAAGAAGAGGCAATGGAGGTACCATAGCTTCAGTTCCCTGAGAATCAAAGTTTTCGACCCACATACAGAAGAAACGAATTATCATCTTATCTCCTGCCACCTTGCCGACTCACCCCGAGCTGCCGACCACCGGCTACGGCGTGGGCACTTCTCCTTCACTGTTCCCGTCTTCAACGGAAAACCCAGATTGAGGTGGGAAATCATTTCAATCCGAATCTTATTTGAAGTTACCAGTGCACTTCCAATTTTTCAAGGTTAACGTGTCAATATGTTCACATGACTATTTGGTTCTGGAGTAGAAACTTAGGGATTCTGGTTGAAAGCTCTTGAAATTAATTTCGAGTTGATTGCGTAATTTGTAATTACATTTCTGAATTTCAAATCTTTTACATTTGAAGGTTGCGGACGTCGGGCTGGAGGAAGAGAAGTGACTGCAGGCCCTGCTTTGATTTTCCAGTGCTTGCTTCACTGACATCAAATTGCAGTACCAAGAACACTGTCAAAATAGGAGCAAGCTCACGAACGGAAACGTGAGGCGATGGAGGCTGCAGCGGTGAGCTTAGCACAGGGCGCCATGGGCTCCTTGCTTGAGAAGCTTGCTCTTTTGCTCGTAGACGAGTACAAGCTGGTCAAAGGAGCTAAGAGTCAGATCAAATTGCTTCAAGAGGAACTCGAGGTGATGAACATATTCCTGAAGCGCATATCACAAGAAGAGGATCCTGATGATCTATATAAGCACCAGGCGAATGATGTTTGTGAGCTGTCCTATGATATTGAGGATAGCATCGACGAGTTCAAGTTCCGTGTGGAACGCAAGTCCAACAGCAAGCCACATGGTTTTCTTGGGTTTGTGGATAGGTGTACGAATCTGTTGACCACCATGAAAATTCGGCATAAACATGCCAAAGAATTCAAAGACCTCCTGAGCCGTGCCAAGGAAGTGAGCGAGCGACACAAGAGGTATGATTTTCATGGCAGTACCTCCAACCCAAACAACGCAACCATGGATTTCAACATCATGACATACAACGCAACCTGTCAGCGCAACTTGAGTCACCGCAACTTGATGGCACTCTTTGAAGAGGGCCTTGTGGGCATCGACAGGCCAAGGGACGAGCTGATTCAGTTGATGAATGAAGAAGGTGCATCTGCACATCAGCCAAAGGTGCTGTCTATTGTGGGGCCTGGAGGCCTTGGAAAAACTACGCTTGCAACCCAGATCCGTGATAAGCTTAAGGGGCAGTTTCAGTGTCAAGCACTAGTCTCTGTATCCCAGAGACCTAACATAAGGAGGATCCTGAGAAGAATACTGGAAGAAGTTGGCTTTAAATGCAATGATAATGCCAACATGGAATTATGGGAAGAAGCTAAACTGATTGGTGAACTGCGAAATTTCCTTTCGCGCATGAGGTACATCAATCTGGAAATTATTTGCTCTAAAGTAATTTATGTTATATAAAATTCTTTGCTTTTTTTTTATGATACCTTTCATTAGCTTGCCAGTATTCTGCAGGCACATTCTGATGTGTCTGTATTTCTTCATTCGACCCTGTTTGCTTGTGAGCTTGTGAAGTTGTGATGAATTAGCTTTCATCATCAGTACCTAGAATGGATGTTTTAGTGAACACAAATTACATGGAACTTTTTTCTATAATTTTGTACACTGTCTTTCTCATGACCCATCAAAACATTACATAGACCAGAGGAGGAACCATATAAGCACAAGTTTGCAAAGTAATTAGACTTCTGAAAATTGATCTTTATTTTTGGTCTGCAAGTAACATTCCTCAAATCAACATTTAGTTATCAGATAACGGGCTATGATTTTCTGGTCTAGTTGCATTTCAAGTTTTGAAAGTTACTTATCTACTATGTTCTGCATTAAGATTAGGTGTTTTTTTTTCGTGACCGTGTTAAATAGGCACACATTTCATTATGAGGAGATAGAAGTACATTACAAGTTACCCCTCTCAATCCTGACATATTATCACGTCACAATCCAGGTCCTCAATTTTTTTTTGAAAAAAAGGCACAGTAATGAATTCCCATTTTCTTATTTTATTGGAAACCATGCATGATGCAAGATACCCAAACAAATATTCAGTAAATAAAATAAACAAACAAATTTACATTCCGTACTGATGGAGTTGAAATTTACAAGCACATTGGTAAGCGGCGAGCTTCCCAGAGAGAAGGATAACCAAAGGCACAAAAGGATTAGCTGTTGATATTAATTTCATGACAAAAGGATCAGCATGGCTTGGCTAACATGGTCTTCTAATTGAGAACTTTTACTTTTACTTTTACAATACACAGTACTGGTAGTACATACTTGCTAGTATTTTACATTCGACTGTCCAGATTAGTTAGTACTAGTATTATTTCTTTCCACTAGTACTTGCTAGTATTTTAGAAGAGTTGAGGGTTTTTATGCGCAAAAAAAGAAAAGTAGACTATTTTTTATTATTTTTACAATGCAGGAGAGCTGCGTCTTATTATTATTATAGAGATAGTAATATTGGAAAGAAAATATTGGCAGGCATGGAATTTTTTTAGATGACATAATAATATAAATAGGTTATATAGTGAAAGTATCATTTTAGATCAATAGATTTAGGTTACATGAATCCCAAAAATACCCTAGAGAATATTAGAAAGTATATACTACCAGTATTTTATATTGTAAAATTCTTCTAAGTCTATACAAAGCCACAGTTAAATTTGTTTAATTAAACTTTTTTTGTTGTTATTTTATGTTTATGGTATTTAGTGATATATACTACTCCCTTTTTCCCAAAATGTAGGTACATCTAGCGTTTGAAATTTGTCCCAAAATGTAGTTACAACTTACACCTATAAGATTTAAGTGACAATTTGAGGCCCTATTTGACATAAGTACTCCTCCACTAATTTGTGGGGTTTCTATTTTTAGCTGCCTTAAACCTTTTAATGAAGGGCAAATTAGGTTATTGACCATTTTCCTTAATCTGTCGGAAAAATTCTATATATACTTATCTTAAACTCCTATAAAGCTAATGCCACTAGCTTATTTCTCTAGCTTCTCCTTAAGCCATCATCCACTTCCTTCTCTCCTATCCTTGCAAAGTGCATTGACTATGTTTAGAAATGCATGCACAAAAGGCAGTCGTCATCACCGGCGTCTACTCCTCTTCCCATTACCATTAGCTGTCATTAACACTTCCACATAATGCAAGGAAGCAAACGAGCAAAGGGAATTTGGACACCAGGGAGGTTGTGGTGTCGGTGGAATAGGATTGGGCGGTGGAAAGCTATGGCAGTCGTGAGGATAAGCGAACTGTTGTTGCTTTTTTTTTTTTACTTACAGAATGATTTGTTGCTTGCCCGTGTGAATTTTGGGTGCCAATGATGCCGCAATTGCCCGGGGACAAAGTACACCAGCAATATGCTTGTTATTTTTTCTATTGTTTATTTAAATTTATTCCTTAAATTTGATGTGAATACATTTCGATGCATGCATAAGTTGTCTCATATACAATACAAGAAAATTCTCATAGCAACACTTGAGAAATACATTCCACCATAACCGCGGCAATGCGCGGGGAATCCATCTAGTATTGTAAGATGGAGGCAACACATTCTACGGGGAGAGGAGCTCGCGACCGGACCGTCGGGCTCCGAGTCGCCGCACGACCTCGGCCGCGCCGACCGCGCGGATGCTGAGGCAACGTTGGGGGACGCTGAGCTGCCAGAGGACGACCCGGTGACGCCGGTGCACGGTGGGCATGACAGCACGACGGAGGGCACGCTCGCCCTCCTCGCTCGCTGGGGAGCGGACCTCGACGAGGGCCCACCGGGCTTCCCCGTCCCGGGTGCCTTTCCGCAGCAGGAGGAGCGGCAGACCACCCCACCCCGGTGGGAGACCTTGTGCGACGCAGACGACGGGTGGACTGCATCGTTCGCGGGATTTCCCCCACAACGCCGCGTCCACGACGCCCAGGGGGACGCTCCGGCGGAGGCCGTCGAGCCCGACTCGAACGACGAGGAGCAGCAGACGACAAGAGGCCCGGCAGCTGACGGGGTAGACCCAGCGGGGAGCTTGGAGTCACCCGCGGGGCGCTTGGGGGTCCTGGGCCGTGCTGCCGACACACCGCCGGCCCTAGGAAGGGCCCACCTGTGTGGGGCTTCTGGAAGCCTGCCCAGGACCACGGCAGCTGCCGACGAGGCACCGCCGGGGTTCTGCACACCCGTCTCCCGGAGGTCCGCCGCCGGCCCGCCGACCGGAGAGGTGGGAAGCCCGGCCAAAGAGGGCTCCTTCACGGGGCGGCTCAAGAACTTCGCCAAGAGAGTCTTCCACAAGGCGACCACCCCGCTTCTTCCAAATCCGGCCACGGTGGACGACTCCAGCTCCATCAAGCTGCCAACGCGGAGCAGGCGCATCGCAGCCAACCCCCTCTCCAAGTACCCGGTGGCAAAGAGAGGCGAGATCCTCGCCATGCGTAAAATGGGGTTCATCGAGTCAGAGCCGACGGTGGAGGGACAACTGAAGCTGGACGCGATGTTCGAGGGAAGACCAGGGGATGCCCGAGCCTTGCAGGAGTTGCTCGCAGGCGAGGAGAGTCAACAGCGACCGCGGAGGCGCCGCAGGGCCGGGGGCCACGCATGAGCGCCGGTCCCGTCGTGCAAACTAGAATGTTAGTGTGTGAGTAATCCGTTATGTGCGTGTTCTGGGGTGGCGGGCTGTGTTTCAAATTTATTAACATCCCAGAAAAACTTGTAAAACTCTCTTCTTCTTAATACAATGATGCGCAAATCTTTTGCGTATTCAAGAAAAAAACATTCTACTTTGTCCTAATGTTTTTTTATACTCTGAATGTACAAATATGACAGGTACTTCATTGTGATCGATGACATCTGGGATGCTAAAGTATGGGAAACTGTTAGATATGCTTTCCCAGATAGCAATGGTAGCAGAATAATAACAACGACACGAATTGAGGAGGTGGGAAAAGCATGCTGCAGTAATCCATCTTATGTTTACAAGATGATGCCACTCAGTGACCATGACTCAAACAAATTATTCTTCCAAAGAATATTTGGTTCAGAGGATCCTTGTTCTCAAAATTTGGTAGAAGCTTCAGCTATGATTTTGAAAAAATGTGGTGGTTTGCCTCTTGCAATTATCACAATATCTAGCTTCCTTGCCAGCGAGCCAGACAACGAATGGAAATGGGAATATGTACTGAAGTATCTGAACTCTTTGGGGTCTAATTTGGAATTGAACCCAAGATTGAGTAAGATGAGAGAAATACTGAATCTCAGCTACACACATCTTCCTGATTATTTGAAGACCTGCATGTTGTATCTGGGAATTTATCCAGAGGACTACACAATCGACAGGAATGATTTGGTTAGGCAATCGGTAGCTCAAGATTTTGTATGTAAAGCTCATGTGACAGATCTAGAGAATGGTGCAAATATCTATTTCGATGAGCTCATCAACCGGAGTATGATTCAACCCGTAGAAATAGACTGTAATGGCAAGGTGATGTCTTGCAAGATACATGATATGATGCTTGATCTCATCCTCAGTAAGTGCAGAGATCCGGGTTTAGAACAGAATTTTATCACTGTAATAGATAAGATACAAGATGTGACAGGACGGACTGACAAGATTCGTCGGCTTTCCCTCCACATGGATGGTGCCGTAGACTACCAAGTAATTGGATCAGACCAGCTATCCAGAATACGAACACTAGCAAGATTTGCTGTCACTTCATATTCTGCATTGTGGTCAATACCTCGAGTAATTTCAGAATTTGAGATTCCAAATGATTCCTCTTCATCATATTTGCCTACTTTAAAACAGTTCAGGCATCTTCGAGTTTTAACGATTGAGATTCTTAGAGGCTCCCGAAAATCAGTGTTACTTGACTTCACTGGAATAGATGTTTTGTTTCAGTTGAGATACTTAAAAATTGTAGCAGAAAGTGACCCTGTAGTGTTACCTCGTAAGATTGGGGCACTGCAGCAACTGGAAACAATTCACTTACAAACTCAGGTGATATTTGCTAGAGGGCAAACTTTTGAGAAACTTCCGTTGGATATTGTTCATATGAGTGGGCTGTTGCATCTGATTTTTCCATTGTGGAGAAGATTGCCTAATGGGATTGGGAACATGAAATCATTGCGCACTCTACGCTATTTTAACTTGTGTAGTAACACAGCAGCAGACAATATCAGAGGCCTCAGAGAACTCACGAATTTGACAGAACTTGAAGTTGGAAGTCGAAGCGAGGACCACTTAATTGAGGTGGACCACTTAAAAACTTGTGCTGAGGTGGCTGAGAGAGGTAAGGAAGTTCTGCGAGCTTGCCTTGAAAAACTTTGCAACCTCAAATATCTTGAAATTAGTACTGATTACTACGGAGCCTGCTTGGATGTATTGTGTTCCGTACCTGCTTCTTTCTGCCATCTTGAGAGATTCGATGTAAGCTGGAGCTGGTTCTCAAGGGCACCAGAGTGGATGGGTCAATTGCATAGGCTCTATGATCTGAAGCTTCAAGTTACAGAGGTGTTGGAGGAAGATGTTGCAATGCTTGCACAGCTACGCTCCCTCATTCGCCTTGTCTTGCACATCAGAGCAACTCCTAAAGATAAGATCATTGTCCGTGGAACTGGATTCTCTTCTCTGAAGCATTTTACTGTCGGCTGTAGCAGGATATCGTGCCTAACCTTTGAGGCAGGGGCGATGGCCAAGCTCCAAAGGCTTGAGCTACAATTCAATGCACAGGGATGGGACATGTACGGCGCTGCGCCTACTGGAATTGAGTACATATCAAGCCTCAATGAAATCACCGTAGATATTGGGGGCGGTCGTGCCAATGAGTCCAACAGAAGAGCTGCAGAGTCCGCGTTGAGGGATGCCTGTGCCAAGCACCCTGGTCATCCTACTGTCAACATCAAGTGCAGTGATGATTCCACCTGGGTTTTTGAGGAGTCCAAGGAGGAGAAGGATGTGGAGGAAGAATGCGAGGAGCAGGAGGACGATGTGAGCTGTAGCACTTAAAGGCCAAATGTCAGCTGGTATGTATACTACTACATTTACTTTTGTTACGTACCCTAGGCAATGAGGCAAAAACAATAGCAGCACACACAGCCACTAAGCTTTGTTCGAGTCCTGCCGCATTGCTTTGCTCGTGTCCTCAATTGTGCGATATCTTCCCTTTATTCCCAGCTGTAGTATGCAAATCAGTATCTCCAGTAAAACTAATGGACTTCTGTATATGTGTGTTTCGTCTCCATTACAGGGTCTTGAGCCAACCCTCATCGGGCACTGGGCTGCGTCGACTGGACCCTTTGTATCTCAACCTCCTTCGTTTTGAGTATCAGCTGTTTGTTAGAGACCTTTGAAGATGCTGTTCTGAATCACCGGCGTCACCTGTAGGTGTTGGTGAGTTGCAGAGTTAGCACGAGCTTCTCGTCTCGTTGGTATTCTATGATGTAATAATGGATGGTAAACGTACGATCTTTTCCTTTCTCAAGTTGTATGCTCGTTTTGTTGTATGTAACGGATGCAGAACTGATTGTTTGTATTTTGCGTCTCCAATGGGAATGCTTCATTACTGTGTTGTGTTGCCTCTCTTGGCCAGAATAACTAATTGATTGTTCATATACTGATATACACTTCATGACATGGTGGATTTCCCCCTCCTACTGATGAAGCTGAAGACACTGAGCTAGTCGTAGGCCAAAAAAAAAAAAAAAAATCAGCAGTGAGGTAGGACGGTGCAGAAGTTCACAATGGCCATAACTGGCAGGAAGTTGATATAAGAAGTGATGTGATTAGCTAGCCGTACACCATGACAGAAGAAGCAAATAGCAGCAGTACATTGTTGATAAAGAGTTTTTGCCCCCCCTCTCTCAACGTGCTTAGCACGTGTTTCATCGAGGTGATTGATAAAGAAAGTGACCAGCCCTCCCTCCCATGGGGCTGGCGGCTGGCGCTGCTCTGAACCGCTGAAAACTGATGCACTGGACACGAAGGGGGTAAAGGAAAGAGGTCCAACTCCAACTCCAACTAGAAATTTTGATATATGACCCGTTATTCGCATGCCCCGGAGATTTTGACCCAAAATTCGTCGATTTTTTGAAATATGACCCAGGTCGTGCAAATTACTTCGAAATTTGACCGTTTCGGATTTTTCTCAATTTTAGTAATTCCAGCCTTCTTGTTCACTGTTTGGGACAACAAAAAAGACAATACTACCCCTCCTCTCCTTCTAATCTATTCAGTACACGCTCTGTTTTTGGCAAAACGGCAACGAGGAATTCAATTTCGACTTCAACTAGATTGGCCACGGTGATCTAGGTGCCTTCCATATGGAACGGTGGGTGCAAGGAATCGAACGGAGATGGACGAATTTGGTTCGTGCTGGAGACCAATTGAGCGGCCTTGACGTTGCTTCGTGCCGAAGACATTCATGCTGCTCGCGCAATTCAACCTCCAGACCTCTGCCCTGGCCGCCGCGGGTGCGCGTGGAGGGCAGCTCCGCCCCGGCCGCCGCGGGCGTGGGGAGCTCCGCCCAGGCACCGCGAGTGCGGAACAGCTCTGCCCAGCCGCCGCCGCGACCGCGAGGACGACGGAGCTGCCCGGCCGCCTGCTGCCCGCACCTGGCGGCGCCGCCCTTCGCCGGCCGAATCTCGCCGCCCCGACCTCCGCCCCCGTCGCCGGCCACCCGTGCCCTCCTCCCGCTGCTCCTCCTCGCCCCGAGCCGACCGCCGGCGCCCTTCTCCCGCTGCTGCTCCTCGCCCCGAGCCGACCGCCGCTCCCCTCGTCCGGCACCGCCGCGCAGCCCATCCTCCACCCTCTACGCGCGCCCCAGCCACCTCGACATGGAGCGCGAGCGCGCTGCGTGCCGCGCGGACGTGGACGTCTCCCTCGACGTCATGCGGGGGTGCTGGCCACGGAGGACCTGGCCGGCGACAAGCTGCGGGCGGCGGAGGTCGGGCGGCGGAGTTGGGGCACGACAAGGTCAATAACGTCTTTTCCCCTGCCCCTGAATAGTGAAAAAAGCCTCTTAGAATTACTAAAATGAAAATTTTTTGAAATGGTCAAATTTCAAAGCAATTCGCATGACATGGGTCATATTTCAAAAGGCCGACGAATTGTGGATCAAAATCTCCAGGGCGTGCGAATAACGGGTCATATATCAAAATTTCTCAACTCGATGAGATGGATGCTGGCTGCCGCTACACCACCTGTAGCTATAGGCCTCGAGCTGCACGGATCAAAAGAAGCAAATAGCAGTTGCAGCACCTGAATGAACAAGTGCACTGAACCATCAAAATTTGTAGAGCTATGTTCCTTCGGCCTATTTGGCTTGCACTAGTATAAACTATAATACAACTAGAATGCACACCTATCATGCAAGGAAATACAATTTTTGTTGTTTCCTCTTGGTACTTTTGTTTCCTATTAAAGGAGCTTGTTTTGCCTCAAGGGCATCTCTTGGCATAAACCTTTTGGGCATGCAAGTCTAGAATCAACAATTCAACATGGGTCCTGCTAGCGATCGAACGTTCTATGATAGAACGCCAGCGCTAGCAGGGCCCGGCCCATCTTCCCGCATCGGCCGCCCGACGCCCCAGGCGCTCCGCCCCCGCCACCAATCGCGCACACACGCACACGCATGCCTCCTCTCCCCGCTCCCCCTCTGCGCGGCCTCCGCCACCAGCTCGCCCACCAGGCACATCGCCGGAAATCATACGAGACATCGCTGGAATCATACGAAACAAAAAAAAAGTGAATTGCAACACCCGAAGAACAATATCTGAAACAAATCAAGAAAATTATAGAAATACCTCGGACCGCCCCCCTCCACCTCGCCGGAAACATCATCGGACCCACCTTATGCGAGGAAAAAAGAAACAATAGCATAAATTTGAAACACCCGACATCATCATGTTGAAACCCTAGTACAACAACATATGAAACACTGAGACATATGTTAATGAAACACATGAAATTTGTTCCCCCAGCAACATCACAGGAGGAGGGAGAAAGTAGAGGAGAGAGGAGGAGGAGGATAGAGGTGGGAGAAGGATTGCAATTAGAGGGTAAACACTCATCATCTGTTCTGAAACATTCAAAACAAAGCGATGAACCAACGGCGAACCAGTCAGCAAAACATTAGAAAGGGGGAGGCAACATCAGAGAGACAACTCATCATCTAAAACCCCCGAAACATTGAAAAGTTGCGCGCTGAAACACCGGCGGGACATCAAAAGAAACACTAGAGATCCAGAGATTGGAGCGAGGGGAAGGGGACGAGGAGGAGGGGGGACCGTCGACCGAGAGTAAGGAAGGAGGGGAGGGAGGACTCAGATCCAGATCCTCCCCACCTACCTCGCTGGAGCCGCAGCCCACCGTCGTGGAAGGGGAGAGAGGGGTCAGGGACGGGGAGCTAGGGCGCGATGTCCGCCATGGCCGCATCATCGAAACCCTGCTGGTTCGCCGCCCCACCGGGAGGAGGACCGCCCCGACCCAAATCCACGGCGGCGGCCACCGAAAAACCACAGATCCGCCGTCGCCGCCGCCAGATCTGGCGGATCCGGCCACCGCCCCGCTCGCCGAAACCCTAGCTGCTGGTGTCCGTGGCTGCCACCGCCGGATCCCGCGGTCCACGGCCGCGGCCGTCGGATCCGCGCGGATCCGTGGCCGCCGCCGCAGGACCCCGCGGTCCACGGCCGCCACCGCCATGGAGAGGGCGGAGGAGCCGGCGAGAGGAGATCGCCGCTGCTATGGGGAGGAGGGAGAGATGGAGGAGCAGCGCGGGGAGCGGGAGGAGCTCACCGCCGTCGTGGGGAGCAAGGAGGAGGGAGGTGTAGGGGACGACGTGGTGCCACCGCCGACGTCGCCCCTGACGGCGAGAGCGAGAGCGAGAGAGAGAGCGAGAGAGTGGAGGAGACGGAAATGACGAGGGAGTGAGGAGGAGTCGGGGTCCACACGTGGGGTGAGCCGCGCGGCGCATGCCCCACTCGCGGCCCATGGGCTCTCGACGTGTGCGTTCGACACGTCGAACACTCTAGATAGAGCATTACCGATTCAACATTCATTCAAGTCCCCACAAGGCTGAAACTGATGGGAAGAGGCTCCTTAGATGGGCCAATTGAGCTAGCCTATCAGCTATCTTTTAAGTTTCAAAAATGGGCTTCGCCAAAAAGGGCCCTGAATATGGTAGATATATATGTCCAGTTGGGCCTTATATAGTCTGGAGGCCCCATTTCGTTGGCCTAGCGTTCAATTTGTCATAAAATCATTTGCCATTATCAAAAACTAAAAAATGCCACACTGCTTTTTTTTACTTGAATATTTTTTGGCACGATTTTAAATGCCGAATGTCTTTTGGCTTACAGAG
Organism: Themeda triandra; assembly: GCA_018135685.1. NCBI lineage: Eukaryota > Viridiplantae > Streptophyta > Magnoliopsida > Poales > Poaceae > Themeda > Themeda triandra. The sequence continues at coordinate 966,522 of JAENPR010000043.1, read as the reverse complement.
AAATTCTTATTACGATCATGCATGTGTCATTAATTGTGCATTAAATTATTTTTTCACACAATGAAACTAAATGAAAGGACACGAATGCAAGCAAGAAAACTAAATTAGATTGTAAAAATTTGAGTAAGACACGAAGGCCAAGGTTTTTACTAGGGATCTCTCTTCGCGACAGCAGTGCGAGCGCGGTGAGGGTGTCCTCCAGGTCCCGCAGATGGAAAAGCTGGAAAAGACGAACGGGTCGGGTTGGTGTCGGAGGTGACTGGAGCGGTGCCGGTGAGGAGCGGGCGCCGATGGAGGGGACCGGGGGCCTGGGGCACGGCCGACGAGATGCGCCGCCCAGAAACCCTAGCTCCGCCTCGATGTCGCCGTTGACGGACGGACTGGTCGGGTTTGAGCGGAACGGAAGAGAAGGGAAATAGAATGAAGCGTTTTCTTCATAACCAGTGGCAATGCGGGTAATTTCGTTGAAAGTAACCCCCACAGCTGGTGAAAGCAGCCCCTCCCCTGCTGTGAAAAATGGACTACGCAAAAGCTGGCTTTTGGAGAATCTGGTGGTCTAAATAAAGGCCTTTGATTAGCTTTTGAACTTTTGGGGCCAAAAGCTAAAACTGGAAGCTAAGCTAAACCAAACAAGGCCTAAGACTAGTGCCGGGGCCGGGGCCGTACACGTGTCGGGCTGGAGGAGCACCATGAAGTGCTGCAGGTCCCATATGCCATGCCCAGCGAGTAAAAGAAATCAGTTTTAACATTCTCCCCCACCAGTTTCAACATTTATACTTAAAAAATCAGTTTTAACATTTTCCTCTAAAAGAAATCAGTTTCAATATTTTGGACATGAATGTTGAATTGTTGATTGTAGACTCTGCATGCCCGGAAGTTTTATTAAGGCACCTTTTAAGGGGACGTATGTAGCCGGGAGGGAGGCTAAGTATACGTTTTTGTTTTCATGTTGGGCGTTGGAAAACAAATATCTTTTTTTTTAAAAAAAAATCGAAGCAATTGTACACTGACACAGGCATATATTGCTTTATTATCCATTCATTCAACAGAGACAAGGACGATCAAAACGCACAGGTACACACCAACTCACTGCATCAACAGACAAGGACGACAAACGCGCACGTACAGTAGAAATCAAAACACATACGTAGCCTCCCTTCGATCCGTCAGTTACACATGCAGTTGAAACAAGTAGGGTTACCAGAGCAACAGTTGTCACTAGCTACACAATATCGAAAAGGGCAGTACTCCTCGAGTAGCCTTCTTCCTGCCCCCAATCCCAGCAGCGGCCCCAGCTGCTGGCTGGAGTTGCAGGGCGAGGCAGTGTGTGTTGGTGCTGCGGCAGCCGCTGCCGCCAACGACGACTCCACAGTTGCCATCAGCAGCACGACAGCCATGAACACCATCACCACAACCATCTTCTTGCTGCTTGCCATTCTTCCGAATCTGAGTCCTAGCTTTCCTACAGGCACGACTACTTCCTTGCTCTGCTAGCTAGCTCTGGCGCCAAGCCTTGCTCTGAGGCTCCACCCCCTACAATGCTTCTTATATACTATATAAGTGCGGTTGCGATGCAATTCGTCCATATCTTAGTTATCATATTCATGCATGTCTGGCTCCATGCGATGGAGTAAGTCGACGCTGCTGTCGTCACCATCTTGTCTTTGTGCAAGCGATGACTTAATTTGTGAAACCGACAAGCAGCAATCAACCTGCTGACGCCATTTATTCCAGCATATCGCGAGTAGCTGCTGCATCAACTTGACCGCCTGTTTATTTGTTTGTTGCATTGATAAAACTTGTTTACATCGTCTGTCTATATTATATAGGTAAGTATATTTCAGGATGTTGCGAGAGTAGCTGACGAGTGCATCAACAGAAGAGATCATGCATGATCTATAGCCTATAGGAATACGGAGTATATACTGGATGATACGGGCGCGGGCGATTGATCTATGTGTTGTGTGCTGATCTCAGATTTTCATTTTTCCATCAGCAAAAGTTTTCTTTTCCTGGCTGTTTCCGACTTTTGTTTGTGTGTGTGTGTGTTTCGTTTTGTTTTTCATGATTTCTGATTTATTTTTTGGAGGAAGCAAATAGGAGTTACAACAACTGATCTATGTCCCGAAGACCCGAACCAGTAACAGTTGCTTCTATACTGTTTATTCTGAACAAAAGGGGACACACGGTCACTCTTAGACAAGAAGCAGAGCACCGCCATCCTCTCTTAGTGGGTGGAGTTGCAATAGATGGAGACCGGGTGACACAACACAGCTATAGTATTATGCTATGATCAATACCATGGATGTGGAGTATCCATGTAAATTTCCATTTCTGGGCTAATGAGGCGGACTTGTAAAAACAAGAAAGAAATCTGTTTGGGTATACAGATCCAATCGCTGATTTCCGGGTTTTTTTTACCACTTGTATATTCGAGAGTACGGCAACTGCATTTGCACTATACTATTATAATCGTTTAGCTCATGAGTGTGCGACTAGCATCCCATTCTAGCAAGGTGATGGAGTGGCATATACCACACCGGTGTTATGGATATTTTAGAATCTGAGTGTTATCATACTCATGATGAATGAATGAAGCTCCGACTGTATGTTCCCCCCCAAAAAAAGAAGATAGAAACCTTACTTGTTCACTTAACCTGGAACAATTTTGACGAACTCGTGTAGCTGGGACAAGCATAAGCATGTCTGCATCGACTACCAATCTCCAAGAGCAATAGTCATGTTTGCAATTGTAAAAGGATTCGAGAAGGAAATGGATTGGACGATGAAAGAGGCTCATTATATACTTATCAGGGGATATCAATTCATGTAGAGACATATATGTAATCTGATCAGGCTCATAGCCACACAACCACTGTCCAGCATTTCCCAAATACTTTAACAGCCTCCCTATAAGGCCCCGTTTGGATCCTTGGAAATGATGGAGAAGAGGAGCAGGAAAGTACACGACCGAACTGCATTTGTCTCATCCACGGTCGCTCAAATTATTACTGACGAAATTGAAGGCAATTGTGGTTCTGAGTTTTAACACCCCGACACATAACTTTTTTAAAAAATCATCACAAATGATTGGTGTTGCGAACAAGTAATTGATTGGTGTTCCGATGATCGAGGGCAACTGCTTTTGGTAAAACAAAACCGCACACGCAACCAGGATCGCTTGATCACGTGGAATCGAAACTACGGGAAAAGAACGAACAGAAGGGATGATGGAAGGCGGTGCGACGAGCGCGTGTGCGTACGTGGGTACCTGGTCGCGGGAGCCGGCGCAGGGTGCTCGTCCTCGTTCGACGACCACGGAGATCTTTGTGTGCCGCGGCTGGTGACGTCCCGTGAGAGGAAAAGGACCGTGAGTTGAAAAGGAAAGGGCCACGCGGGACGCGGCTGATTTGGCGTCGCGATTTGGCGTCACGCACGTGTGATCCTTCGTGGGAAGCAGATGGGAGGGGATGAGGATACCATACACGCAATTCTGATCGTCGGATTTGAGTGAGTAAAGAGAGAAGACTGAAGAAAAAAAATCTGGATGGTTGATTTCATATGGAGTTGTTTTCGTGGGTACAATTTTTGGGTGTACCAAGAAGGGCCATCTCAGTGGGGGAGGTTTTTGTTTAAGTTAGTGCATTAGTAGATGAGATGAGATGTATCCATCGGCACAAACCGAGAAACTGAAAAGCAATGAGCAACCTGCTGACGCCATTTGTTTCAGCATATTTTGTGAGTAGCTGCATCAACTTGTCCGCCATTTTTTTGTTGCATCAACTTGTTTCCATCGTCTCCTCTATACAGATCGGAGTATATTTCAGCGTGATGGCACTGGCAGTAGCTGACGAGTGCATCAACTAATGAGATCATGCATGATCTATAGCTATAGGAATATACACTTGACACAAGTCTTAAAAATAAGGAATTAACTTGTCATCACTTCCTATTTTGATATTTAGCTATTCCTGGTCGTCGACCGATGCTGATTAATCATTTGTTCACGTCCCAATTGCCTAACCAAATTGCGAAATAGGATAGGCCCAAACCTTCCACGACAAACCTATATTGCGAGTTAATTCTTATTATCAGTAGTATATACTTTAACCGTCGCATTAAAAAATAAAATTGCAAGACCCTTACTACTTGACCAAGTTATTGAGACGAGCCTGAAAGCCGCGCGTGGGGTAATGGCCGGTCTATGGCCAGGCCTAGTCGGAGACGGCGCGGTGCTGGCCGAGGGCCGACCGGCGTGGGCGCGGGGCAGCTCCAGGCCCTCACAGCCCCAGGGCGAGCATGGGCGCGGGGATTTCTGCCGTGGTCTACACGACTTGGCCGGCGAATTTTGCCGACGGCGAGCACGTTCAGGCGGCGCGTTCCCGGTGAGACACCGGCGTCGAAGCTGGGCTTCGAACGCGGGCGGGCAAGCAGCCACCCAACGGCTCTTGCCACTCGCACTAGGTGCGGTTCTCGCCGCCCTACGCCAGTTACCAAGGTCTTCGTCGGTCCCTTCGCCGGCGACAAGCACCCTCCAGAGGTATTTTCTTCCTTTCTCTCCCCTTCTCTTCCTGCTATGCGAAACCGAGCACCCAAATCTGCCCCTCGGCAGGGGCTTCCAGCAAGACACGTAGGCGAGGTGTTTGTCGAAAATTCCAGACAGAAATCTGCTTGTAGTTTCTACAGTGCTCCTTTGTTGCATTCCATGCTTCGTTTTTCTTCTATGAATGACATCAGACCTGGATCGAGCGATGTGTTGCATGTTGTGGCACTCTAGTGAGTCCCTCCCTGAATATATATATATATATGGTGATTGGACTATCGTGGGGCAGCCGTGATTTCTCAGGCCTATGGCTTGCTGGATAGCACAACTTGCAATTGATGTGGGATGGCACGTTGATTATTCGATTGTTTCATATAAATATGTATTATTGACTTATTGTTTATAGGATATAAGACAAAGAACGATTTTCGGAATGTCATATGCTTACAGGTTCTGCAGGTTCGTTTACTTTCTGATAGAGCCGCACCGCAGATGGACATGGATGTGGGCATGGACGACGCAGCGTGCTCCACCAGACGGCGCGGCGGACAGGCCTAGGCACGCCGCACCACCGGCTTCTGCAACGCAAGGAGCGCGGTCATGCGCGGCGACGAGCAATGCGGCGGCGAGCGCGGCCACGACGGATCCCGCAAAGACATCCGCCAGTCTCCACGGTGGGCTTAGGAGTAAGACAAAGAAATATGAAGGACCGGAAACGGCGACCGGGGGGGGGTGAATGGGAGCCTCAAATTTCTTTTGAAATATTTGGCCTATGTCCCAAAATCACCACCAAACAAATAAAATCTCCAAATCTAAGATACTCGCACCAACCGGTGATGTGAGTATCTAGATAAATTCTTTAGAGCGATAGAAACCCAACGCAACAGACGGAATTGAAATCGGAGTCCAGAAAACCAAGTTACACGCAAAACAGGAAATCAGAGCTAGTGAAAATTCACTGAAAAACAGCAGAAAATTCGTTCATCCATCAGCACAGTACAGTGCTTGGCTATCTGTCCAGCAAGCAAACACAGGAAATAGATGACCACAAAAATCAAGGAAAAAATCCAAGAAAAATAGTGAAGAAGAACAGGAACTCAAGATTCAAAATCAAGACACCATGATTGAACACAAGAGGCAAAAAAGAGCTCGAACAGTCTGCTGTATACACCTGCTGAGTGTACGAGATCTCGAAAACCACAAAAACAACTCAACAAAAATCAAGGAAAAATTCCAAGAAAAATAGTGAAGAAGAACAGGAACTCAAGATCCAAAATCAAGACACCAGGATTGAACACAAGAGGCAAAAGAGAGCTCGAACAGTCTGCTGTATACACCTGCTGACTGTACGAGATCTCGAAAACCACAAAAACAACTCAAGAATCACAGACACATGTTTAAACCCGGAGGAAACAGCTGAGACTAGGCGCTCAGCTTGCCACGCACACTGGTTCGAGTACAAGTCAAAGACTTGCAGACCTCTCTCTCACACAGCAACTAGAGGAAGAGAAATTCTAAAAGGAAAAATGGAAAATGGAAGAGGTGAGGGGGAAGGGAGACCCTCATCCTTTATTTATAGGGGCAAGCCTATTTTACATTCCTTCTTTGCCCTTAGATACATAAAGAGCCAAATCACTTAGCCAGGGGCATAAGGGTCCAACTTAGGCTTCTCTTGATCCGACGGCCACCGCGCCTCCTCACCGGTAGCCTTGCTCCCAAGCAATCTCCCCGATGCCGCCATGTGCCGTCCGTCCGCGCGGGACCTTCACCCTGGTTTTGAGGCGCAAACCAGGGAAACCCGCCATTGATGGTTTTGAGGCGAAACCACCAAACCGTCGCCGATGGTTTTGAGGACAAACCACCAAACCCTCCGCGAGTAGCGTAGCCCGTACGCGTCCCCCGCCGTGTACACTTGCACTCGTCGATGTCCCAGCTGTCAGCCACCACGGCTAGCCGCCCGGTCCTCAGGTCCCTCGATCCAAGCCTCACGTCCGTCCTTCACTGCACCCGGTCCATCAGCACGGCACGCCCTACTTGATCTTCACCGACCGTCGACCACCGTCTCCGAGCTCGACACCTGCAAACAACACAAGCCAAGAGACACCATTGTTTGACACGAAACCGCGTGCCATCGGTTAGTAGGAACACACACATGCCGTTATGTTGGCATGTTGACAATCACTCATCACACAAAGGCCACACTATGGTTATGGTAAAAACCATGTGTCCTCAATCTCCCCCTTGATGAGTGCATTGTCAACATCAACACAAACCAGAGACAACTCATCCAAATGACCAAGAGTCAAAGAAAAGCAGAAAACGGGTCATTTGAAGTGAGCAAAGCAAGATCACAACTTGGTCCCCAAAGACATGGGCAACGGCTCGACGCGACCAAGAAAACCAAAGCTAGCCCTCAAGAAGAGGCAAAAGGCTCAACACCACTAGCAAAACACAGAACACCTGAAAAGCGGCTAGACCCTCAAGAAGAGGCAACGGCTCAACACATCTAGCAAAGAAAGGCAATTCAAAACCGCCCGGAGTGCAACTCCCCCTTGACAAATGCATTCTCACAAACGAACTCTCTGGATTTGTGGATATTTCTCCCCCTTGTTGGCAAATGCACTTATCAAGATCAAAGCAAAAGAGACTGCAACTCCCCCTCAAAACATGCCATGAAAGAAATGCAACAATACAGAGCTTCAAAAGTATAGCAATCTGAGTACATAGATGCTCTAGCAAGTATGGCAAGTGTATAGCAACAAGCACAAGGCAAATCCAATGCTCGAACTGATCAAGTGAAACGAAATATGATACATATGCATTTTTGGATCAGTTTTAAGCATTTCCATAAAAACAGGGGTTCACAATCAAGTTTAGCACATAGCAAACATAAGCCGAAAGTCAACCCGATTCTAACCTGTGCACCCCAAAGGACTATCTCATGCATTTGCCTTGTCAAAGGCCCACCAGTCCCTTATGCTCGGTCTTTTGCCACAAGGTCACGTAGGCACTTGCCAGTCCCTTATGCACTCAGTTGTTTCTTTCCCCTTGTTTTGTTTTTTTTGTTTTGTTTTAATGACCATAAAAAGAGTCTTTCTATTATTGCCACAAGGTCACATAGGTGCTTAACCAGTCAAGTAAACAAAGCATGAGCCATAGTCGCTTAGCGTACACAGAGTAGAACAAGAGACTTCACAAACTTATGCATGCTAAGGACCAAACTAGATGGTGAACATTTTTAAGTTTCATCATGTATTAATCAAGTTCACATACTGAAAAACAGGCTTAGCTCATAACATGTAACAAGTGATCAAAAAGAGCCTAAGCTGCAAGCACCATTATGTATAAACAAGGCATACTAGCAGGAGCATAGATATAATCAAAACTGCTATAATCATGAAGCTCAACAAAAGTACTATGATACATGATAAAATGCAATATGATACAAAAGAACAAAAAGAAAGCAAAGAACCAAAAGCAAAACAGAAAGCCAAAGAACACTATACATCAAGATACAGCTACCCTACTCTAAAAAGGGTAGCAAACGCCTAACTCCGCTCTCAAATGGGCAAACTGGGTTTGGTCGAGGGGCTTTGTGAAAATATCTGCGAGCTGGTCGTGGGTTCGAATGGGTTGAAGGTCTATGTCTCCTTTCTCTTGGTGGTCTCTCAGGAAATGATAGCGGATCTCAATGTGCTTGGTTTTTGAGTGGAGTACTGGGTTTTTGGCAACGCTTATGGCACTGGTGCTGTCACAGAAAAGAGGCACTCTGCCGAAGTTCAACCCATAGTCCCTCAAAGTAGCAACTATCCAAAGCAGCTGAGAGCAACAAGCGGCGGCAGCGACATACTCAGCCTCACAAGTGGATTGTGAAATAGAAGACTGCTTGCGAGAAGACCAAGAGATCAAAGACGAACCCAAAAACTCACAAGTACCCGAGGTAGACTTCCTCTTGACTCGATCACCCGCATAATCAGCATCAGAATAACTCGAAAGAGAGAGAGTCGAAGAGGTCGAGTACCAAAGACCAAGCTCAGGTGTGAAGCGTAGGTACCGTAAGATGCGTTTGACGGCCTGCCGATGCGAAGTGCGCGGTGAAGACTGGAAGCGTGCGCAGAGGCAGACCGCAAACTGGATGTCGGGCCTCGTCGCCGTCAGGTACAGCAATGACCCGATCATGCTGCGGTACTCTTTCTGGTCCACTACTTCACCTTCTGAGTCGGCGTCCAACGCCGTCGTGGTCGACATGGGGGTTTGAAGTGGCTTGGCATCACCCATGTTGAAGCGCTTCAGCAGATCCTTCGTATACTTGCCTTGGTGTACAAATGTCCCATCCCAGGTTTGCTTGATTTGCAACCCGAGAAAGAACGTCAGCTCGCCCATCATGCTCATCTCGAACTCCCTGCTCATCATATCTGAAAACTTTGCAACAAGAGCATGTGAAGAGCCACCAAAAATGATGTCATCGACATAAATCTGCACCAAGAGAGTGTCATTTCCAGGCTTGAGGAGAAACAAGGTTTTGTCGACCGACCCCATGGTAAAACCCTTGCCCAACAAAAAGGATTTCAGTCGCTCATACCACGCTCTCGGGGCTTGTTTGAGACCATACAGGGCTTTATGGAGTTTATAGACATAGTCGGGATGCTTGGGATTTTCAAAACCGGGGGTTGCCTCACATACACCTCCTCATCTATGAACCCATTCAGAAATGCACTCTTTACATCCATCTGATACAGCTTGAACCCTTTCGAAGCTGCAAAAGCTAGAAAGATCCTAATGGCTTCTAAACGGGCAACAGGAGCAAAAGTTTTCTCATAATCTATCCTGTCTTTTTGGCAATACCCCTGAGCAACCAACCTAGCCTTGTTTCTCACCACAACCCCATCCTCACTCTGCTTGTTTTTGAACACCCACTTGGTTCCTATGGGATGACACTGAGGTGGAGGTGGCACTAAAACCCACACTTGGTTTCTCTCAAAGTTCTCAAGCTCCTCATGCATAGCATTGATCCAATCTGGATTAGTTAATGCCTCAACCACTTCTTTGGGCTCAAAATCGGCAACAAAAGCAGAATATGCAAAGTGTGAAATCTCATAAGACTTGTTGCGAGTGACACGCTCATTTATGTTACCAATCATGGTTGAAAGAGGATGGCGATGCTGAATGTGCCGAGGTGCTTCCCTTGTTGAAGTCGCCTCCCCTCAAGCAGTGGAGCTCCCTCGGAGCTGCCTCAAACGGGTGCAAGCCGAGGAGCCTGGTCGTACGGCCCCCAAGTGGTAGAAGGAGTAGGAGTGGGGCCGTCAACCGAAGTAGTCGCCGCAGGGTCAACTGGGGCAGCCGGTGGAGTCGGCTCGGGATCACCCCAATCGGCATCGTCCTGCTCCTCCTCCACAAAAATGCTCTCATTCATCTCCTCATCACCTGCATGCTCAAAAACAGGAGAGGAACAAGGTGCGGTCTCGTCGAAGGTGACTTCACAAGTCTCCATGACGCGGTTAGTTTCAAGGTTAAGTACTCGATAAGCATGCGAATGAGATGCATAACCAAGAAAAATCCCGTCTGAAGATCTCGATTCAAATTTGTCCAAGTTTCCCTTCTTCAAGATAAAGCACTTGCTACCAAACACTCGAAAATGGCTCACTTTAGGCAAGCGACGAAACCGCAACTCATAAGAAGTCTTCTTCGTGAAAGCTCGAAGGAAAATGCGATTTGAAACGTGACAAGCCGTGTTGATTGCTTCGGCCCAATAGCGCCTAGGAGTCCTATGCTCATCAAGCATCGTCCTGGCCATCTCAACAAGGGTCCGATTCTTGCGTTCAACAATCCCGTTTTGTTGTGGGACATACGGCGAAGAAAACTGATGCTCAAGACCTATGGATGAGCAGAAGGTCTCAAAATGAGTATTTTTGAATTCAGTGCCATTGTCACTGCGGATAGCTCGCATGGCATGCTTTGGTAACTCATTTTGCAACCTTAAGATCAGGTCATGAACATGAGTGAGAGCCTCATCTTTACTCTCCATGAAAAAGACCCACGAATAGCGAGAAAAGTCATCAACCACGACCAACACATACCACTTGCCACCATCTGACCGGACCCGAGCTGGACCTACAGTGTCCATATGTAAAAGCTCACCGTGCCCCTTGGTCATCACCTGGTTCATGGGAGGATGAGAGGCTACAATCATCTTCCCATGACGGCACGGATGACAAACAAGATCCTTCTCAAACTTGAGCTTGGGCAATCCTCGGATTAGATCAAGTGAGCTCAATCTTGCAAGCAAGTCGAAACTCAAGTGACCAAGTCTACGATGCCACTTCCGAGCTCGAGGAGGAACTTGCCACCAAACAACAGAAAGTCCAAATGAGCGAGAGAAATCAGCACGAAAAACTTTCCCAAACGGCACAATCTTGCAAACGAGGTTTTCCTGAGCATCAAGAACACGACAAAGTCTTGGCTTAAAATGAACCTCAAAACCATCATCAAGAAGCTGCGAGACGGAAAGCAAATTGAAATGCAAATTTGATACCAAAGCCACATCTTTAAGCACAAAGTTCTCATTCAGATGAATGGACCCACGTGAAAGTACTTTACCCTTGCTGTTATCCCCAAATGTAATGTACTCACTACACTTCATTTGGGTAAGGCTGGAGAACCATTTTGAGTTTCCGGTCATGTGGCGAGAGCAACCGGAATCAACGAGCCACGTGTTCTCCAGCCCTTCATCTTGCATCAATAGTAAGACATGGGATGAGCAAATGATCCAACACTGGGGTTAGTAAACTGAGAAGAAAACCAGTGTTGGCTCATTCGCCCACGAAAAGTGTTAGCAAAAGCACCATGCATGCCATGTCCCATTTGAGTGGAGCGATCACCACGACGAGGAAAATGTGGTCCGCTCAACCTGTAAGACTGAAAGCCACGGTCACGAGATCCAAGGTCATGAGGAGGACCTGAACCCCGCCGGGCACAACCACCTCATGGTCTCACACCTTGAGGCCTAGGTCCTTGAGGTGTTGCACCTCTTGGCCTAGCACTGTGCCTCTGAAAACGTGGAGCAAACACACCATGAGTAGAGTTATGAAAAAGCTCATACTCATGCCGCTCATCTCTCTTCCTCCGAAAGCAAAACTCAAACAAGTGACCATCATGGTGACAATAATCACAGTGATACACCTCTCTCTTGGGTGGTGGTTGACTCACTCTCTCATGGGTATGGCTCACTCTTTGGGTTTGCTTTTTCTTTGGAGGGGGTTTAATAGAGATGTCGGGAAGTGTGTCAAGTGGGTTCCTTAGGTGGTTTGGTTTTGGAGTCCACACTTGCTTTGGGGGTGGAGCTTTGGGAGGTTCCTCAAATACACCATTTCTCACATCGGGCTTGTTAGGCTATGGTGGAGTGATTTTGATCAACTTGGGGGTAGTGGAAGGCTTGATGGATTTCTCAGATGCACTCATACCACTGTGATCACCAACCTTACCAAAAACATTTTCACCCTTCCCACCTGTAGCAAAGCCTAATCCCGTTGTGTTAGTTCCCCTCTTGAACTGACTCATCATCATGCCAAGCTGCGGCTCACTGCAAGACAACCAACTAAGCATTGACCGAAGATTTGTGATTTCTTCTTCGCCCCTTTTCTTGTCATGCCTACAAGAGTTCAATTCTAGCTCCAAAGCCTCGCAACAAGCACATCTAGTAACATGGCTAGATTTCTCAAGTAAAGCAACCCTAGCAGTTTTCTCATCTAGAGCAGACTGTAACTCAGCACAAGACTTGCAAGGACTCAGAGAAGCAAACTTAGCCTTAGCTTCATCAAATTCATCTACTAGAGCCACATACTTAGATTGCCACATCAGCAAAGTTTGCCATATGGACAGCACAAGCATCACACTCAGACTCATCAGAGATAGCTATAGACCCCTTAACAAACTCAAGCTCTTTGACTGCAAGCTCCCACTTAGCCTTAAACTCTTTTCTCTCACGAGCAGCAAGTCTAAGCAGTCTATCTTGACTAAGCAAAGCATCACCCATGGACTCTAGCTTAGAAGTAAGAGACTCGAGATTTTGTTCTACCTCAGGCTCGGGGTCGACGTTCTTCTCAGTGCTTGTGATAGACTCGTCGAGTGCCATGGTGCAGTAGCCTCCAAGCTTGGAGTCGGCGAAGAAGCACAGCCCGTTGAACCTATTCTCGACCTTCCGCTCAGCCTCATCATCGCTTGGGGGTGAGCCACTGTCGGAGTCGTCGTCGAGGTCGCTGAGCGATGCGAGGAAGGCTCGCTGCTTCGCCTCATGCTTCTCCAGGTACTTCTTCTTGATGGCCTCCTTGTCGAATCCTCCCTTGTACTTGTACTTGTACTTGTGGGAAGAGGACTCGTGCTTGTCCTTGCGCTTGCTGTAGTCGTACTTGTTGTTGGAGTTCTTGTCAGCCTTGGGACAATTGGCGATGTAGTGGTTGGGATCTCCACACCCGAAGCAGCCTGGCTTGGTGATACCACGCCGGTGATTCAAACGGTTGTTGTGAAACCGTGAGAACCGGCTAATCACCAAGGCGAGCTCATCGTCCCCAAGCGCTTCCATCTGCTCCTCTGTAGCTGAGACCAAAGACGACAAGGCAAGAGACAACTGTGAAGGGTTAGCCGAAGAACTTGAACCTCCCGTACACGAGACCAAAGCCATGGTAGGGGCGGACGGATTTCGATCCTCGCCCGCGTCTGGTGGTCAATCTCGGTGGACTTGAGCTTGCTGAACAGCTCATCCACAGTGAGAGTCTCATAGCTGGGCGATTCGATGATCGCCGAGACCTTCACTTAACAAACCCTCCGATCAAGAGCATATAGAAGCTTCAGGGCCCTCTGATGATCGTCATAGGGCATCTGAGGGTTGTTTGCCCTCATCTTGTTCACGATGGTTTGAAAGCGAGTGAACAAAGAATCAACAGATTCACCATCGGTTTGAACAAAGTTCTCATACTCCCGCTTGTGTGTCTCATAGAGTCTGGTCTTGACATGGGCAGTACCCTCATGATAGCTCTGCAGTCTAGACCAGATCTCTCGAGCAGTTGCACAATCAGAAACACGCTCAAATTCTTGCAAAGAGAGAGCAGAGAACAAGACAGTTCTGGCAGTATTGTTCGCCTTGTGTTGGTCGATCTGTGCTTGGTCAACACGGGCAGCAAGTACCACGTAATCCGCATTCTCACAGATCTCCCAAACACGCGAATTAATCCCTTGGAGATGCGCCGACATGCGTATCTTCCAATAGGGATAGTTTGTGCCATCGAAGTGCGGTGGCTTGCCAAGCCCACGGTTCTCCATAATGTCGCCTTCGGGGATCACGGACCGATTAAGGTGAAGTGATCCTTAACCGGCTCTGATACCAATTGAAGGACCGGAAACGGCGACCAGAGGGGGGGTGAATGGGAGCCTCAAATTTCTTTTGAAATATTTGGCCTATGTCCCAAAATCACCACCAAACAAATAAAATCTCCAAATCTAAGATACTCACACCAACCGGTGATGTGAGTATCTAGATAAATTCTTTAGAGCGATAGAAACCCAACGCAATGAGACGGAATTGAAATCGAGTCCGAGAAAACCAAGTTACACGCAAAACATGAAATCGAGCTAGTGAAAATTCACGAAAAACAGCAGAAAATTCGTTCATCCATCAGCACAAGTACGGTGCTTGGCTATCTGTCCAGCAAGCAAACACAGGAAATAGGTGACCATAAAAATCAAGGAAAAAATCCAAGAAAAATAGTGAAGAAGAACAGGAACTCAAGATCCAAAATCAAGACACCATGATTGAACACAAGAGGCAAAAGAGAGCTCGAACGGTCTGCTGTATACACCCGTCGACATGCGAGATCTCAAAAACCACAAAAACAACTCAACAAAAATCAAGGAAAAATTCCAAGAAAAATAGTGAAGAAGAACAGGAACTCAAGATTCAAAATCAAGACACTAGAATTGAACACAAGAGGCAAAAGAGAGCTCGAACAGTCTGTTGTATACACCTGCTGACTGTACGAGATCTCGAAAACCACAAAAACAACTCAAGAATCATAGACACATGTTTAAACCCGGAGGAAACAGCTGAGACTAGGCGCTCAGCTTGCCACGCACACTGGTTCGAATACAAGTCAAAGACTTGCAGACCTCTCTCTCTCACACAGCAACTAGAGGAAGAGAAATCCTAAAAGGAAAAATGGAAAATGAAAGAGGTGAGGGGGAAGGGAGACCCTCATCCTTTATTTATAGGGGCAAGCCTATTTTACATTCCTTCTTTGCCCTTAGATACATAAAGAGCCAAACCACTTAGCCAGGGGCATAAGGGTCCAACTCAGGCTTCTCTTGATCCGACGGCCACCGCGCCTCCTCACCGGTAGCCTTGCTCCCAAGCAATCTCCCCCATGCCGTCACGTGCCGTCCGTCCGCGCGGGACCTCCACCCTGGTTTTGAGGCGCAAACCAGGGAAACCCGCCATCGATGGTTTTGAGGCGAAACCACCAAACCATCGCCGATGGTTTTGAGGACAAACCACTAAACCCTCCGCGAGTAGCGTAGCCCGTACGCGTCCCCCGCCGTGTACATTTGCACTCGTCGATGTCCCAGCTGTCAGCCACCACGGCTAGCCGCCCGGTCCTCAGGTCCCTCGATCCAAGCCTCACGTCCGTCCTTCACCGCACCCGGTCCATCAGCACGGCACGCCCTACTTGATCTTCACCGACCGTCGACCACCGTCTCCGAGCTCGACACCTGCAAACAACACAAGCCAAGAGACACCATTGTTTGACACGAAACTGCGTGCCATCGGTTAGTAGGAACACACACACGCCGTTGTGTTGGCATGTTGACAATCACTCATCACACAAAGGCCACACTATGGTTATGGTAAAAACCATATGTCCTCAAAATAGAACAGTTTTTTTTTTCAAAATTAGTACCTCATGAGTTCACCACATTTTTTTGATAAAGGATAATCAATATCCGGCTTCTACATCTAGGGATGTATACAGCCAATTATTACAAAAAGAGAGAGAAACACAAAAGAGAGAAAAACCATAGTCTTATACATAGACCAGGACATTACAACAAACGATATAAATGATTCGACCCTCTATTTGATCAACGAGAGGGCGTCCGTGGCTTGCTCTTGACGCCGCAGCTGAGTCCCGAATGCCGCAGTGCAGGGCATGGCTAGGAGCAGGTGTGCTTGTGTTGATGCCTTCAAGAAGGTAAATGACGCCCGCAGACGCCATCATCAACGATTGAAAACACCAGGCTCGTAAGGGCATACGCCCCGAGTCAGGAAGGCTTTCGCTAGGAAGAGGAAATTACAGCGACGCCTCCAAGGGGGAATATGACGTCGATTGCGTCATCGCCGCCGGCCCAGCGCCGCCAGGCAGGGTTTTCACCCGTATTCCAAGATCCTGCACAGGCACATCCAAGCCAAACCTGCAGACGACGAGATGCCGGAGATTGATCGGCAGATTCTTCACCAGATGCAGCGAGGCAGCAGAAAAGCAGGGGGTGGCCAGCAGGCGCTGTGCCTAACCGCGGCCGCCGCAGGCAGTGCGGGGCATCTTGCCGCTGGCAACCGCGCCCCTTCACCCGTGTATGTCGGGGATAGGGTCGCCAGATCCGAGCACGGTGTCCTTTGATGTGGACGTCGGAGCCGATTTGCAGGCCGCCTAGGAGCGAAGTGGTCTCGAGCCGAGTGCCTGGTGCAGGATTGATCCAGGGCACGACCTCGTGGGAGGGCGGGTTGGACGGCTTGTCGAGATGGCTGGTGTCAACACCGCCATCCCCATCCGGTGCCCAGAGGTCCAAATCGACCCCCAGGCCACTGCCGGGGAAAGTGTCCCCAACCCGAGGCAGCGCCCGCCCGAGTCCGCATCGCCGGAGCACCACCCGCACCGAGAAGGGGGCAGCACGGGGCCGCAGCCGACGGATCCGGGCCTGAGATGCCCAGATCCGGCCCGCCGCCGCCAGACCCCGCCACCGGCGCGGGCACACCGGCCGCCGCCGGGGGAGATGCCCAGGCACCTCCAGGCGACGGATCCGGCCAGAGAAGACCGGATCCGGCCATAATCCACCGCTAGCCTGCCGGACGAGATGGATTAAGGGAGTGGGTGGGGGTGGTGGGGGGTAGGGCGCGGAGGACTGCACGAGGGGAGGGAGGGACGCGGACGGAACAGCCTTGCGGGACCGCCGCTGGCCGCCGCCGCCGCGCCGGGGACGGCGGCGGCGGCCGGAGAGGAGGCGGGAGGGGAGCGGCGGCGCTAGGTTGGGCGCCGCCCGAGCTGCCCCGGGAGAGCGGCGCGGGGGAGGGCTGGTTGGATTGCTGAAGCCTATAGAATGTGTCTCTCTTTATCCATGCAACAAAATTAAGTAATATTTGAGTCAATACGTACAGAGAGAGCAGCAATTCAGCAAGAGGCATCTGATTTGTTCATGACGGCTACACATATTTTTCAGTTTGTGTGTCGATCCTGGAACCGAACAAGCCACGCTCACAGTTTGCTTAGATAAACAAGAACTGAACTCGACGAACATATGGGGCACCAAGAACGCATGGTGCCATGCATTTCCTGTTGGGCGCGGCTTTGGAAAACAAATGAAGCAAATGTACACAGACACAGGACTGCATTGCTTTATTATTCATTCATTCAACAGAGACAAGGACGATCAAAACGCACAGGTACACACCGACTCACTGCATCAACAGAGACAAGGACGACAAACGCGCACGTACAGTAGAAATCAAAACACACTACCTGCATGCATGCCGGTAGCAATACTGGAATGGAACGAAACGTACGTAGCCACCCTTCGATCCGTCAGTTGCACAGGCTATTGAAACAAACAGGGCTACCAGGGCAACATTGGTCATCGGATGAACAGAATCGAAAATAGCAATGCTGCACGAGTAACCTTCTTCTTGCCCCCAATCCCAGCAGCAGCCCCGTCTGCTGGTTGGAGTTGCGGGACGAGGCAGTGTGTGTTGGTGCTGCGGCAGCCGCCGCCAACGACGACTCCACAGTTGCCATCAGCAGCACGGCAGCCATGAACACCATCACCATAGCCATCTTCTTGCTGCTTGCCATTCTTCCGAAGCTGAGTCCTATAGCTTTCCTACAGGCACGACTACTTCCTTGCTTTGCTAGCTAGCTTTGGCAAGGCTTGCTCTGAGGCTCCACCCCCTACAATGCTTCTTATATATAAGTGAGATTACGATGCAACTCGTCCATATCTTAATTATCATATTCATGCATGTCTGGCTCCATGCGATGGAGTAAGTCGACGCTGCTGGCGTCACCATCTTGTCTTTGTGCAAGCGATGACTTAATTTGTGAAACCGACAAGCAACAATCAACCTGCTAACGCCATTTATTCCAGCATTTCGCGAGTAGCTGCTGCATCAACTTGACCGCCTGTTTATTTGTTTGTTGCATCTATCAACTTGTTTACATTTTTTTTTGAAAGATCCGTTACCGGCTTTCATTGATAAGGAGGAATAGCAATTACAGTGTATTTACAATTGAGCACAAGCTGCACCCATCACCATTTTGCTTAGGAGTCACCGAAGTGAACTCTTAGCCACCCCTGACTAAACTTAGCACTAACTTACATCAAATGGATAAACAACAGGTACAATAGAAGCGCTGGGCTCCGGCTGAATATGCTGATGTAGATGCAGCAAGCTAGCAATGGCCCTGTTCCCTGCTTGACTCCACATCCCGGCTTGCTCTATAATTGAGTTGAAAATATCCTGGACATTGTTGCACTTTCCGTTGAACACTCTGTTGTTGCGCTCTCTCCAGATTTCCCAGTTGGTGAGGATGATCAACGATTGCAATCCCTTTCTGTGCTGCACCGGCAAGTCATGCATCAGTTGCACAAACCATTCGCTGACAGTATCTGATGGCGCCCATTGGCCCGGCTGCAGGCATGGCGCTTCCGCCCAGTTTGCAACCCTCTGCCAAACCGATCTGGTGACCGGGCATTCAACAAATAGATGTGATGAGGTCTCTAGATTCCTCATACAGAGTTGACAGAAGTACTCGTTCGGCCATTGTCTAACCTGGAGCCTCGCTGCCGTCCACAGCCTGTCTCTGAGTAGTAACCACATGAAAAACTTGCATTTCGGTGGTGCCTTAGCCTTCCAAGTGTGCTTTGCCACGCTACAGTCTCCAATATGTTTGAACTGCAGTGCATAAGCTGATTTAGCGGAGTATTGCCCATTCGAAGTTTCAGTCCAAGTGATCTTGTCTGGCTCAGAGGCATGAAGTTGTACATTCTGTATCTTCTCTGAAAGCTGCAAGTACTGAAGAAGAAGCTGCTGTGTCATGTTGTAGTCGACATCTCTAACCCAAGCATTGTCTAGCAAAGCTTCTGCCACCGTTCGATTTTTCCTCCTGCTGTGCTTATAAAGCTCTGGGAAAAGATATGCTTTGGCACTTCCCCATGCAACCATTTTGATAACCAGAAGGACGCCTTGCTCCCATCCCCGATTGACACAATAGTAGCAGAGTTAAAAATTCTCAAGTCTTCATCATCAGCTTCAGGTTGCATACCTTTCCAAGGCCGATCCCTGTCGTCCCAAGCGAACCATAGCCATCTTAGCCGCAATGCTCTGCTGAAAGCCTCCAGGTCCTTGATGCCTAGCCCTCCTTTTGTTGTCGGCACACACACTCTTGTCCAAGCAACCTTGCACTTTCCTCCAGTTAACTGACCGTCCCCAGCCCACAGGAATTTTCTCCGCAGTTTGTCGTATTCCTTGATGAATTTTTTCGGAGGCCTTAATGCAGTCATCAAGTATACTGGCAAAGAAGAGAGCACTGACTTGATAAGCTCCCTTCTCCCTGCAACAGTCACTAGCCTACTTTGCCAGCCAGCCAATCTACCTTTTGCTCTGTCTTGTAGATGCTGCAAGTGAACAAGCCTTGTTCTTCCCAAGGTGATCGGCAAACCTAGGTACTGAATTGGGAAGCTAACCCTTTGCCCAGTGAAGTCAGCAAGGATCTCCTCCAGGTCCAATCCTGCACATCTGATCGTGGCCACTGTACTCTTGTTCATGTTGATACACAGCCCTGTGGCATCACCGAAAGCCCTCATGATGTCCATAATGCATTGGAGATCAGCTCTGTTTGGGTTGGAGAAAACCACTGCATCATCAGCATAGAGCGATAGTCTTAGTTTTGCTTGGCGCCCACGAAGTGGTGTCAGATGCCCCTCTTCCGTTGCGATGTCAAAGACACGGTTCAGCACATCCATGGCCAGGATGAAGAGGTATGGTGAAAGTGGATCCCCCTGCCTAAGCCCCCGGTGGTGTAGGATCCTAGACCCCGATACACCATTGAGCTGCACCATTGATGAAGATGATCTGAATAGAGCCACTAGCCATTCTGTCCATCTGTGACTGAAGCCTCTTTTATTCAGCAGCTGTAGTAAGTATTCCCATGATACGGTGTCAAAAGCCTTACTGATGTCTAGTTTGATTAGGCAAGCAGGTATCTTGGATCGATGGTAGTGCTCAACTTGTTTACATCGTCTGTCTATATTATATAGGTAAGTATATTTTAGGATGTTGCGAGAGTAGCTGACGAGTGCATCAACAGATGAGATCATGTATGATCTATAGCCTATAGGAATACGGAGTATATACCAGGATGATACGGGCGTGGGCGATTGATCTATGTGTTGTGTGTGATTCATTTTGTTTTCATGATTTCTGATTTATTTTTTTGGAGGATTAAAGAAGCAAATAGGAGTTCCAGCAGCACCTGATCTTTGTCCCGAAGACCACCCGAACCAGTAACAGTTGCTTCTATACTGTTTATTCTGAACAAAAAAGGACACACGATTACTGTTAGACAAGAAGCAGAGCACTGTCATCCTCTCTTGGTGGGTGGAGTTGCAATAGATGGAGACCGGGTGACACAATACAGCTAGAGTATTATGCTATGATCAATGGCAACGTATGCTATGGAAACCAGGTTCCCGTGGAAACTATAGAAACTCGCATGTGGATCGTTGGATCTAAATCCGATGAATATGGCTAATCTCTCTTTTTTGCAAAATAAACCCGGTGACGGATGAGTGGATCGTTGGATCTAAATCTGGGGTTTATTTTGCAAAAAAGAGAGATTAGCCATATCCATCGGATTTAGATCCAACGATCCACGTGCGAGTTTCCATAGTTTCCACGGGAACCTGGTTTCCATAGCATACGTGGAGTATCAATGTAAATTTCCATTTGTGGGCTAATGAGGTGGACTTTTAAAAACAATAAAGAAATCTGTTAGGGTATATAGATCCAATCGCCGATTTCCAGATTTAGCTCATGAGTGTGCGACTAGCATCCCGTTCTAGCCAGGTGATATATTGAGTGGCATATACCACACCGGTGTTATGGATATTTTAGAATCCGACTGTTATCGTAATCATGATGAATGAATGAAGCTCCGACTCTCGCCCAAAGAAAAGAAGATAGAAACCTTGTTCGCTTAACCTGGAATAATTTTGATGAACTCATGTAGTTGGGACAAGCATAAGCATGTCTGCATCGGTTAGCAATCTCCAAGAGCAATACTCATGTTTGCAACTGTAAAAGGATTCGAGAAGGAAATGGATTGGGCGATGAAAGAGGCTCATTATATACTATATCATCAGGGGATATCAATTCATGTAGAGAAAATATGTAATCTGATCAGGTTCATAACCACACAACTATTGTCCAGCATTTCCCAAATACTTTAACAGCCTCCCTAAGATCCCGTTTGGATCCTTGGAATTGAATTTATTGTAATAAAGGTATAGTTTATGCACATATTTGAGATAAGCTATGTAATTTTCTATTTAAGTTGGGGAGTACAAACATATTATGGTGATCTACAGAATCTATTTCCATCTCCCACCCTATGAATTTGAGATAGGCCTATATGTGAACTTTGGAAAGTTGTGGAATATCAAATTCTAAGCCCAATAGCATAATTCATTAAGTAGATTCCAATTCCTTAAAAATGAAACATCCAAATGGTGGCCATGTCAATTTCACGCAGTCTCCCTACACAACCATGATAAGAATCCATGGACCGGCAGTTTGGCATTTTGCGGAAACCTCTGGATGAGATGACCCAAGCTCACATCAAACTGGCTGGTGACATATGGTATTAATTTAGTAACATTGTAAACTGACAGCAATAACTTGTGCAAACTTAAAGTGACAATTATGGACACAAGAGGCAATGGCACAACATGTCTATCATAGCTAGTGACATCAACTGTTGCTCCAACCAAATGAAAATTATATGCCTCGCAAAAAAATGAAAATTATATGGATGGTTACCAAAGTACCTCATGAATTCACCAGGTGGATGTGTCTCTTTATCCATGCAACAAAATTAAGTAATATTAGAGTCAATACGTACAGAGAGAGCAGCAATTCAGCAAGGGGCATCTGATTTGTTCATGACGGCTACACGTATTTTTCAGTTTGTGTGTCGATCCTGGAACCGAACAAGCCGCGCTCACAGTTTTCTTAGATAGACAAGAACTGAACTGGACGAACATATGGGGCACCAAGAACGCATGGTGCCATGCATTTCCTGTTGGGCGCGGCGTTGGAAAACAAATGAAGCAAATGTACACAGACACAGGACTGCATTGCTTTATTATTCATTCATTCAACAGAGACAAGGACGATCAAAACGCACAGGCACACACTGACACACTGCATCAACGGACAAGGACGACAAACGCGCACCGTAGAAATTAAAATACGCTACCTACATGCATGCCGGTAGCAATGCAGGAACAGAACGTACGTAGCCTCCCTCTGATCCGTCAGCCACAATTGCATTTGTAACAAGTAGGGTTACTAGGGCAACAGTTTCTATCGTCCCAACAAAATTGTTCAAAGTAGTCCCCGAGTAGCTTTCTTCTTGCCCCCCAGCCCAGCCCCAGCTGCTGGTTGGGGTCGCAGGGCGAGGCAGTGTGTGTTGGTGCTGCCGCCGCTGCCATCACCGCCAACGACGACTCCACAGTTGCCATCAGCAGCACGGCAGCCATGAACACCATCACCAAAACCATCTTCTTGCTGCTCGCCATTCTTCCGAATCTGAGCCCCATTTGGCAACGGGCGTAGCCTCCCTCCGATTCGTCAGTAACACCGGTTACGGTAACAAACAGGGTTATTAGGGCAACAGCTGTCATTTGTTACACAATATATCCGCATGGCTGATTCTGGAGTAGCTTTCTTCTTGCCCACAGCCCCAGCCCGAGCTGCTGGCTGGAGTCGGAGTGTGTGGGAGTGGCTGTTGGTGCCGTCGCCGACTCCACAGTAGTTGCCATCAGTAGCACGGTAGCCATGATGAACACCATCACCACAGCCATCTTCTTGCTGCTCGCCATTCTTTCGGATCCAGCCCTAGCTTTCCTGCAGGAACGACTACTTGCTTGCTCTGCTAGCTAGCTCTGGCAAGCCTTCCACAGATAGATAGCTAGACAGGGAGGCTCCACTACCCCTCCAATGGTTCTTATATAAGCGCGGCTGCGATGCAACAGAGCTTTGTGAACCATGCATATCTTAATTATCATATCCATGCATGTCTGGCTGCGATTGAACAAGTCGACGCTGCTATGCTGGCGCCACCATATCTTGTAGCTGCTGCATCAACTTGACCGCCTGTTTATTTGTTGCATCTATCAATGCAACTTGTTTCCATCGTCTATATCAAGAAGCAGAGCATTGTCATCCTCTCAAATCCCCTTCTAATACTATCTCATTTTTCCCCACTGTTAGACAAGATGAGATCACGCATGATCGCCTATAGGAATACAGAATACTAGCAGCTAGCACCCGGTCATCCATTGCAACTCCACCCACACCAAGAGGCAAGATGACATCATGCATGATCTATAGCCTATAGGAATACTAGCAGGAGATGATACAGGCTCGCGCGATTGATCTATGTGTTGTGTGCGCTGATTTCAGATTTTCTTTGTTTCCGTCACCAAAAGATTTCTTTTCCTTTTTTTTCTCTCCTATTGATGAAGCTGTCGGCCTCGTGCTCCACGGATTATAAAGAAGCAAAAATAGCAGTTACAGCACCTGACCTGCCTGTGTGTCCTGAACGAGTAATGGTTGCTTCTAATTTCTATACTATTTATTCTGCACAAAAGAGGACACACGGTAACTGTTAGACAAGAAGCAGAGCACCGTTATCCTATCTTAGCTTGGTGGAATTCGTTGCAATGGATGGAGACCGGGTGACACAACTGGAGTATTATGATATGATGAATACCATGGACGTGGAGTATCCATGTAAATGTAAATTCCATTTCTGGCATGCAAGTCTAGAATCAACAATTCAACATTCAAGTCCAAAAAAAAAAAAAGGCTGAAACTAATGGGAGAAGGCTCCTTATTAGACGGGCCAAGTAAACTGGCTTATCAGCCATGTTTTTAGTTTATGGGGTCTTCACCAAATTAAAGAGGTTCCCCCCTATATATATGGCAAATACATGTGTTGTTGGGACTTAGGCCAGTCTCAATGGAGGTTTCACGGGAGTGTCATGCACATTAAATAGACTGCCATGTCAACATTTGCATGAAATTGTATGAAATTGGGAGGAGAGAGAAGGAATTCGTTTCACCATGGTGAAACTATATAGCGGTGTTTCCAAAACATTGGAAAGTGTGTGAAACCCCTATTGAGAGTCTTATTTCATTTCATTCGCATGCATGGAGAAAGATCATTGGTGGAAGAGTGGAGAGAGAGATAACGGTGGACCCATAGAAGCTTTAAATAGTATGTGAAACTGTGCAATGAAACTATGCATTGAGGGAGTGAGTTGTTTCGTATCAAAATTTTAAAGCTTTAAATAGTATGTGAAACTGTGCAATGAAACTAGCCATTGAGACTGGCCTTATAAAATATGGAGCCCCATTTTCCTTGACCTAATGTTTAATAATTTGTCATCAAATTATTTCCCACGCGGCATATTTGAGTTTGTTTTTGCACGATTTTGAGTGCTATTTTGCCGAATGCCTTCCGCTTATAGAGACAACCATTATTACTAATTGTTCATGTGTCCCTAATTGTGTATTTCAAATCACCCTTTTTCACACAATAAAACTAAATGCAACGCATGAATGCAAGGAAGCCCACGTGTGGGTGCGCGCTCACCTTTCACCCCGTGCTCTCTCGCTCCTGGCGTCGACTGGGCTACACCGCTACAGCCGCCGCCCTACGCCACTGACGGTCTTCGTCAACCCCTTCGCCGGCGGTGAGCACACCTCCAGTTCTGCTCAAAAAAAAAAAAGTATTCCCTTCCCCTCCCTTCCCTTGCACCCAGACCTGTCCTCTGCCCCTGATCGCATGGGCTTCCAGTAGAAACGTAGGGGAGGTGTTTGTCGAAATTCCCAACACAAATGTTGTTGCAATATTTCCCGTGCTCCTTATTCGATTACATGCTTCTTTTTTTCTTCCATGAATGATATCTGGCCTGCATCGATCGATGTGTTGAATTAATGTGGCACTGTAGTGAGTCCCTACCTGAAAATATATGATGATTGCTGATTGGGGGTCTGAGCAGTGATTTCTCAGGCCTATGGCTAGGACAGCATAGTTTGCATTCGATGTGGGATGCATTGTTTGGTACGCACAAAAATATGTATTTGTTGTTTATAGGATATTAGAGAATGAACGATTTTTGGAATGTCGTGTGTTTACAGGGTTCATTTAGTTCTGACAGAGCTTCTCTGGGAGCTCATCACAAGTTCAATCTGTGCATGCCGCAGTAGGTGTTGTAGCAAAATGCTTACCAGTTGAGAGCTAACATGTAGGAATATGGTACTCAGTGATGTCTTTGCGACTTGTGCATCCTGTAAGTATCTAGTCTATGCAAAGAAAAACAATTGTAAACATTCTCTTGGTTAGGTGATCCTCTGCTTTTCGTTGCATGCATGTCTATTTAGTATAATTGTGACCTTTACAAGAAACTATGATAGCTCAAATTGCTGCTTTTAATTGATGTTCCTTCAATCTTTTACCCCCCAATAGAAGCATTCAGCTGTAGTGGGGTGGATATCCTTTATCAATGTAAAGAGGTCTTAAAGATCCAGAAGTTTCGTCGTATGACATCCTATGCTAGATTTTGCTTCACCACCCTTGTTACCTATGCTTACACAAGCAACACGTATGCCGCTGCTTCTCCGCCCTCCAATTCCATATCCTCATTACTTGTTCAGTTATTCTCACTCGACTGTGCTCTTCGCTTGAGCTTTCCGCAGGACAAGGGCTGGGATCTCGAGGGCCGACCAGTATTATGCCTCCTACCCTGCTGGTACTGAACTACTAACCGACACTGCGAAGGTGTGGAAACTCAGTATACGCCTTGTTATGAATACATGTCCAGGGAGCTTTTATAAACATTAATTATAGATGTTTAAAAGTGCTATTTTGTTGATTTCCTGTGCCAATCAGCATAAGGAGATATTCTCACTTCATTTGGTGGTTTGGTTTGCAGCTGTACAAGACGGCATTAGGCAATTGTTTTGAAATAGACGATTGGGGGACAATAGAATTCTCTATCCTGGCGAAGCATTTTGACTGGCGGGAAACCACCATATGCCTACCATGCTGTAAGGACTTGCACTCTTGCTTACTGCCCATGCTGCAAGGAAACCACCGTATGCCTACCATTCACTGATTCGACCCATGCTTACTGCCCATCAATTCAGACTGTCAGAAGAAAACACCCACTTTTGTACATTTGTTTTGGATATGTCCTTGCTAGCTGCCCAGCCGATATGCAAGTTTGATGTATACTTCCTCTGTGTTTTCCAGCAATATCTGGCACACCTCCTCTCCCATTGGCAGCTCGACGGAAGCAGGTAGATCCTGTACAAAAATATTGTCTTGCCAGAACACTGAGTTCAGATTGGGTATGCCAACCGCCAAGA
Organism: Themeda triandra; assembly: GCA_018135685.1. NCBI lineage: Eukaryota > Viridiplantae > Streptophyta > Magnoliopsida > Poales > Poaceae > Themeda > Themeda triandra. The sequence goes on along the minus strand of JAENPR010000043.1, from coordinate 940,006 downwards.
AATTGCAGAGCTGAAATCAAAACAGGTGTTTTATTTTTGGCCACCAACCTGAACCGGTACCGTATCAGTGCCGAATTTTTACATGTTGCTCAACAGTTTCTTAACAAAACATGCATTGTCCCGTTGGAGCATTTACGGCCTCCTTTTGTTGTTGAATAAAGCTCTGAATGTTAAGGCATGCATATTAATTTTAGGGTGTCCATACCTAGTCCCTGAACTTGTGTGCCTGTGTCACGCTGGTCCATAAACTTTTAAAGTTCACTATTTGGATCTCAATTAGGTCGATAACGAACCTGGATAGGCTATTAACGATGACGGATGCTAAATCATGTAACTTCCAAGCAATGATCGCAATGATAATCTTCAAATATAAGATTTTTTTAAACGCCAAATTTAAGATATTATTGTATTCCCTCCGTATAGGATTTATAAGTCGTTTTGAATAGGATTTGGGTCAAACATTGAGAATGTAAGCATCAAAGTTGTTGAGTTTAAAAATATGAAAATTATATTAATAGATATTTCTTGAAAAATATTTTTGTAAAAAACTAGAGGTCAAAGTTGTGCTTTGGAGGCCGTATCGCTGTCATACGGAGAGTACATTCAACATGTCGCACTACAGCATGTGTGTTAATAGAAGGCATTTTGTTAAAGGCATTTTTGTCAAAATGCCTCAGTTTCTAAATATTTGAAGGCATTTTTGTAGAAACGCCTCTATAAGTACTGTTTTTAAAGGCAAAAATAAAAACCTCACTTGTTTTTAATTTATTATTGAGGAATTTGTTCGTATCTTTTTGCTCGTCATCAAATTTTTTTGGTAGAGTTGGATTTCTTATTGTGTTGGAAATTGCACGAACAAAACCTCACTGCTTTTTAATTTATTATTGAGGAATTTGTTATTTATCTGTTGACTGTTTTTTTTGTCTTTTATCTGTCTAATTATTGTGCGTTGATCTTGCTTTACGATTCGTGCTGTTTTCTTTCTTTTCTCGGGTCCGCAATGGCATCCTTGATGGGGTTTTCGTTATAACGGGTCCGCAAACCTGGATACGGTAAATCCATCAACCCGTTATTTTTAAATCCGTGTCCACCTTGTCTTTATCGTCTTCGGTTTTTTTTTAATCCCATTCATTCCCCACGCGCCGTGTCCGTAGGCGGACGGTGCCCAGCCGTTGCGCTCCTTGCCGGCCCTCCCGGCGAGCCTCGCCGCCGCGCCCCTGCGCAAGCATCGCTGTGTGCCCTCCCCGCGCCAGCCTCGCCGCGCGTGCCGCCGCTGATGTTGTGGCGACCCTCGCCGACCCTCCCGCCGAGCCCCCCGCGCTACGACGCCGTCGAGGTGAGCCATGCCTTCCGTGCATACCGTTATTTTGTCGATTTGGGTGTGTTGCTCGACTGCGTGGGGGATGGGCGAGGGGAGGGGCGCCGGTGTCAGAGAGGGTGGGGCGACGCGGTGGTAAGTGATCCGGCGAGGGACAGCAGTGCCGATGTGTGTGTTGCCGAGCGTTTGTGTGTGTCGCAGTAGTTTGGTTGACAAAGGATATGCATCTGAAGGGGTGTGCGCATGACGCACTCCTCTCCATTTTTTCCGGAGCTATTGTGTTTCTGTGATTGGGCCAATTTTAGCGGTACTGGCAGTGTAGGTTTCAACTCAACTCCAAATTTAGGGTGTTCAATTGATCCCAGTGAGCGGCTATGCCGTCCCTTTGCTTGCTTCTAAAAATAGACTATTCTCTGAGCAATCGAAAATATTGCATGGCAGTTGACTGTTGTAATTCTTTTGTTCTGAATAATTTTATATTTTGTTTCTAAAAATAGATTGGTTGCTCCAAATAAGTGAACATTCCTCTGAATAAGTGAGTATTGCTCTGAAATCTGAATAAGCGCATATGCGTCTGTTCATCTAAAAATTCACAACATATGTTCTTCAGAAGTTCAGAACATGTGTTTGTCATAAGTCCTGAACATGTGTGTTCAAAGGGGACACGTATGTTCATGTGTAGTATTTTGTCATTTTAGAAATGTTGATGTGTCTCTCTATCTCTGCAATTTCATTGGGGTCAGTTGTGTCATCAGTACATTGTATGTGTGTGTCAAACACCGACTTTTGTCATGCTTTGTTTATGCATCTGTTCACCAAAAGTTCAGTTGTGTTTACATATAGGTATCTTTAGCTGTCTTATATGAGATTGTGGGTTGCATTGGCTGATGTTTCAGTTGCATTTGTTGCAGCTGTTTTTGTTTTGGGTTTGGGAGAGGTTGCAGCTGCATTTAGTTGTTTCTATTTTGGATCATTGGTTGTTTTTCATCGTTGTCTACTTTAGGTTTTAGATGCTTTTAGTTGTGCTTTTTTCAGTTATCTGTTGTCTCTCTCTTATTTGGGGGCTGACTGTATAGTTGCCCTTCGTGGTAGTGTTTTAGTAGTCCATGTAGTTGCTTTGAGTTTTAGCTTTAATCTTCTTTGAGTTGTTGTTTGTCAATATCATATGAGTTGAGTTTTGTTGAGTTGAGTTGTATAGTTGTAGTTGTAAGCAAGTTTTGGTTGTAGTTGTAAGCAAATTTTGGTTGTAGTTGTCAATATCATATGAGTTGAGTTTTGTTGAGCTGAGTTGTCTAGGAAACTTTTTTATTTTTCCTGACCTTATTTATTTGAGTTTACTTATTAGTGATTTTAGTAATGTAGTCCCTGTAATTGCTTTGAGTTTTAGCTTTAATGTTGTTGTATGTTGTGGTTTTAGCTCCTTTTGGAGATGTATTTAGTCAATGAAGTGAGTTTATTTGAATTGAGCTATTGTGTTTATTTTGCTTGGGTCCCTTTGATTTTTTTCATCCAAATTTGATTTGCGTCAATTTGAGTTGTAGCTGCTAGTTAATTGTGGTTGTGGCTGATCAGTGTAAGAGTTATTTGTTTGTAGCTTTAGGTCTGACTGATCATTTGTGGTTGTAGTTGTAGGCATTTTATTTTTTGAGTTTTCCTTATCTTATTTATTTGAGTTCACTTGTTAGTGATTTTACCTTCTTTCGACTACCATATATTCATATCTGCTATGTTTGTTTAGGTGGCAAGCTTCCTTCCATTTTGCACCTGTCATATATAGCAGTTAACTAGTTGAGGTGGATTTGTAGAGGTTTGAGGCTGAGATGCAAGGCATATTTCTGTTGCACCTTTACATGGCACATGTAACAAATTCTCAGAGATACCATGATAGTATTTACTTCTGGCGAGATGTATATGGCATAAAAAGTGAGTTGAATTCTTTTCTCTCTCTGAAAGTATATAAGCTGGCTTAGTTATTTGTTTGTCATGCGCATAACTCTGGCTATAGTATTTCTCCCAGGGTAACCCATTTTTTCTCTCCCTTTTACTTAGTGTCTTCTATGATGCCTCTTGCAAAACAATGTTTTTTTTTTTTTGAAAGAACTTGCAAAACAATGTGCGTTTATGGAGCCGTCGGTTGAGACAATTAGTGGAGAGAATGTATGGCCAACAGTGGGGAGTCCCAAACTCTCAATTATTTGTTCTGCCAAAACCACATTTTCCTATCAGCTTGTCATGCATTTTACACACACATCGGCTTCATTATATAATTCTTGTCTTAGTCATATTCTGCATGTGTAAGATGACCTTTTTAGTTTGTAATAACTACTTGATGTCCTACAGGATGTTGGCAAAGCAACTACTTCAGGTTGATTTGTTCTTTGACTTGTGGTTTATTCATGAACAGCAAGTAAACTCTGTTTGTGTGGGGGGCTGGTTATTTTGTTGTTGCGGTGATGGTCCTAAAGGTGAATTTTTTCCTAGTACCTGTTCAAGCACCTGTCCCCTTGCATGTATATTGTTGTTCTTGTGTACTGCTTCTGTTATCCCACCTCCACTTGCTGTCGATGATTCCATTAGCATCATGTTGTCTTTTGCATTTGAGTTTACATGAAATTTGTCTAAAACTAGGTAAACGCCCGTGCGTTGCAACGGGTGTAATATAAAATTTCGTGAGGTATTTGGTGTTATCCAAAAATTCTCAGATCAAAATCAAGATATAAATGATTTAAATCCGTGTGTTGCTAGTGGCCCATGCCATCCAGAAAACAATTAACTTGCATCTCACATGCTAACAATGTCTTTCTGTGCACGCATGAATCAGACGTTGGCCTCCTTGTTTTTTCAGAATGACATGTTGATCAAAGAAAGGTTCAACAACAAATTTACGGGGTCAAAGCACATGATTCAACAACAAAACTACAGGGATCAAAGTACTTGATTTAGCAACAAAATTAAAGGGATCAAAGCATATGATTTGCTATCTGATCAGGAAGGTCGTCATCTACTTGAGAAATGTACATGCCACCTTGACCTTGCCATACGCTTTAACCCATATTGCAAAATGGAGCTGATGTTTTTTCTGCAAGTTCGATGCACACAAAACATAAGTTTTGGAAAGAAGACCACATTGACAAGATCTGCAAAGTATCACATAGGTACAAAGCTAAGCCCGTTTTAACATGGTACAAACACGGGGATCTTTAATTGTACAGATAAGGCATGGAGAGAATCCATTACTTGTACATACAAATAATGAAATGCAAAGATCAATCTTACTAAACATTTGGTTCCATGTATGATTTGTGACATCCAAACATGCCAAGTGGAAGCTAAAGACCACGATGATCAAGAAAAAAAAATCTAAACTTTCTGAAAACTCACAACAGCCAAATACAATTATTTTCTTGGCAAGAGTCATCGAACTATCTCAGCCAATTACATGAAGTTTTGTGATAGCAACAATTCTTTTTCTACATGAAGAATCTTCATTGTTCTGCTATGGCAGCAAGCAAACAAGAAAAGGGCTTCGAGAAGGCTGTTAGCAAGGGTGATTAGCAACCTTCAAGGCTGCCCAAAATTTAAGCCTAAAGCCAATGCAGTTATGTGAGCAAAACTGGCACCATCAGATGTGGTAGCAAGAATTCAGAATAGAACTCTGAATATCCAAGTTCTATACCATCCATAAGTCATGTTGGTTAGATGGTAGACCAATTTGTAGTTCTGAAAGAGGCACTGCAGTGATAACATTTTTGTTTTTCAAAAAAGAAACAAGTTTCATTAGTGAAGTAAAAACTCTAGTAATGAAATTAGTTCAGTTGCTAGAGAGCAGTGAAAGTTCCAAGCTAGAAAGTCAAAATTGGTTAAGTGAGATAGCAGTGAAATTTCTACAGATTCCAGTAAAAACATTTCCTCATTACATAACTTGCTAAACACCATATCTAGGAAGTGTGTACATAATTACCTGAGAACCAGTGTCAAAATCTTCCAGGGACCTTCAAGCTGTGATGGGAATTCTCAACAATCTAAGAAAATATAAACAAGATTAGAGTTAAGAGCCAAACAGCAAAAAAACTAATACCATAATCTGAAGTGTGTACATAGTTACTGCAGGCTAATTCTATGTGATAATGACAAGTATCAAGTCAGCTGCCATGAGAGGATCAGAACTACGATATCTCACAAGCTGAGACAGTAAGCAAACCATTTGTATAGCAGAAACAAAGGCTTGGAATGCAAGCACACACTAAAACAATTCATCAATAATCAGACTGGCAGCAGCAACCAGTGACATAAAACAAACAGGTGGTGGGCATGTAACCAGACCCTTACCTGTCTGGGCGTATCGCTTTGATGAAGAGATGTCCTTCTGGATGGACACAATACGTACGATCAGGGATATCTCTGTCCGCCTTCGCATCATGCCGACCTTTGATCAAGCAAAATCAGGAACACATAATGAATACTGTAGATCACATAGCAGTGTTTGGGACAAGTAGAAAATAGTTCACTATGGACAAATATGTGATGATGTGTTTCCCTAATAGGATTTTGTTTCCCTACAGTTGTGTAATCTTATAGCTAGTTTGGTTGTGGTTGAAGGGATCTGATGCTGCTACCAAGATTAAAATAAATATAGTTCAGTGTCCACGCTTGTGTACTGCTGACAGCAAGATCCAATTGAATGAAGGTGAAAAGATAGAATTGAATAAATCTATGGGAATATGATGGTTCAAACTTGTTTCGAATACAAAAATGCACCTTACATGACATGACTGAACACTATATTATTTATTAATGAAAATTAAAAAATTGCATAGAAGGTTTTGTGAATTCAGAAAATAGATGAAAAAAAAGGCATTGGGTAGTCTGTACTAATTTGTTTGTCTGTTGATTTCGACTCATTCTTTTTATCTTATTTTAAGTGAGTTGAAAATTTTGAGGCTCGTTGCTATTATTACTATGTTCAAAACAGATACCACACTCCCCCAATTCTATCTTATAGATCTAGCAGGCAACTGAAAAAAAAAATACCAGGCAATCAGATGAGCAGAACTGAACTTCATTCTGCGTAGGTAACATTCAGTTATAACTATGACCAAGATGGGGTACAATTGTTTGTTTGGATAAAAGAGAGTAAATTGATTAGGAGCTATGGTCCCTAAATTTTGCAAGATCAATTAGTCAAACCAAATGAATTGATATTTTAACAAAAAAACAAGATAGTAAATTGATAGGAGCTATAGTCCTCGCCTCTGTGTGCTTTGGTGACTGAATTATCAGTTAAAATGGTAAAATGTTTGCAATATCATGACAAAGCGGGCTTTTTTTGGATTCTTCAAGTATTACCAACAGGCACTGACACCACCAGTTCTATCTTCAGTTGCAGAAGAGCCAGAACATACATAATTGAGCTCTAATTTATGCAGGCTGACAATGAGATAGAAGGCAACTGTACATAGTACAATAGATGAGAGGGATTGTAGTAGTCTTATCAAGATATGTAGAAAATGAGAACTATAAGTTATTTTATAACACACAGGTACGTATGAACCCAATTAGATTTCAACATCAATAATTGCACATTAGCCAGATTAGCCAGAAAACCACATATCCTGATCTCATTTGCACTGCCTGCTAACATTGAGTGCAAAGCACACAGAAGACAGAACTGGTTGGCAGAAGTTAGCAGGCATAATACCTAAGCGACAAATCTAACAAGGCAAATGCTGGGAACAAGAAAGCAAACAACAGACAATCCTAGCGAGTAGTTCCAATTATCATTTTTTAAGGAACTCAATTTACCAAACACACCAAATTCCGATATCTAGGATTTTAATGCTTCATTTGACACAAACGGGGAAAAAACCAGATGTCTTGCTACCTCTATGGCATTTTGCCAAACACATTCTGCACAACAGCCAGGTCATCTCTTTCGTCATGGAAAGGTTACGAGAGGCATCCCTGGCTTAAGATGCATTATCCCTCACTACATTAAGACAGAATCTTAAGGTCCTAACTCATCAATTCAATAATCGTCGGCCATCAGGATCCACATAATACCTTAGTGACGCGCCTTCATGTCCAGCTTCAGGTCCACGACAACCACTGCCATAGTTAGCTGCAGCTACTGCATCTGCTCTTGTACTCATCAGACCAAGAGAGGCATGAAAGCAAGGGACCAGGATCGACTCGGAACGTGGACCTGTGGCTGCCTTGAGCATGGCGCGGGTGGCCGACGCGTCACCCATGGTGAGGTAGCCCAAGGCCTTTTCCCCTGCCTGCACCACCGCGCGCGCGTCGTAGCAGGTCCAGGCGCGTCGACATTACCGAGCTCAGGGTCTCGCCGTCGCTGCCACAATTCACGGACTCGTGGCCTTAGTAGTCAAGAGGGTGAGGGAGCCAGGAGATGAACATGTACATGAATGTGGCTGCACGTTGATGGGACGGCGCGCGGCCACTGCGTCGATCCGGCTGGCGACGGCATCGATCTGATCGCCCCAACGATGATCCAGCTGGGGCAGATCCGACCGGCACGCCTAGGGTGGTCCTGGCCACAGTTGCTTGTGGGTGTATTGGGGTCAACGTTGCGAAGGGTGGCGGCGGCGGCCTTCGTGTCTACGTACCAGATGGATTCCGCGAGCACAGCTTGGAAATGAAGGCGCCCACAGCTTGCACGCCCGCCGTCACGGCCCTGAAGCCGGAGCCGGAGGATGCCAGCCATGGGATCTTGGAGTGGGGGTTTCGAGCCGGCGGCCAAGTGCGCCGGATGAAGGACCGGAACGCCGGGGTCCAGCCGGAGCCGAAGGATGTCCTTCGGGCGAGGCCGGGAGCGGGGATGTTGAGGGGCTATCAGCGGCAGCGGCGAGCCGGCGGTCAGGTGCACTGCAACCCGTCAAGGGAGTTCGAGGCCGCGGCCAGGGGGAGCGGCGACAGGATTGCGATGCAGTGGGGCATGCACTGTGCCCGCCTGTGGAGGTTGGGAGCGGGGGTGGAGGCGGCGGTCTCTACGCCATAGCCGGAGGACGGCCGCTGGGGGAGACCGGGAACGGCGCCGTAGCCGGAGGACGCCCGCCAGGGGAGGCCGGTAGTGGGAGTGGAGGCTGCGTCGCGGCGGGCCGGCGGCGTAGGGGGATTGGAGGGAGCTCGGGGTTGAAGGCCGGCGGGCCCACCTATCGTGCGGAGGCGAGGTGAAACCTGGCGGTGTTTCACGAGAGGCGAGGTTAAAAGAGCCGGGGGAACGATTCCCTTCGGTAATTTTTAGATTAGGCCTTGTTTAGATTCCAGATTTTACTCCCATATTCCACTATGCAGAATTCATATTCCCCATCACATCAAAATGTTTACATATGCATGGAGTACTAAATGTAGATGAAATTAAAAACTAATTGCACAGTTTTATTGTACATTGCGAGACGAACATTTTGAGACTAATTAATCAAGATTTGGACAAATATTACCACAAAACAACGAAATTGCTACAGTGCTCGCGGGAGCACTGTGCAAACTTCGTTCACCCCGAATCGGGGATCTAAACGAGGCCTTAGCACATGATAGGTGGGGTGGGTATGTAGCACAGGACTTTCTAAAAGCGAGCTCCAGTTTTGTAGTTTTTGTGTGTGTTTATTTCTGCCCTTGTGAACTCTATTTATATAATCCCTAAACTATAATACTTTTGCAGTGCTTGATTCATTTATAACTCGAAGATCTTTGACTTTTGGCCCGAGTGAGCTATCTCAGCAATGAAGGTAACTATCACACACACACAACCTGATCATGCTCCCAGAACTAACTTGTCTGCTATCGCAAGTCTACCATAGCTGCAGGCAAGCTCTTGCATTCATAATTTTCAGACCGAAATTGAGCTACTTGCGGGCTAGCACTTGCATTCAGATCGAAAACTAGGCAAACACAGACCAAAATCAACTACTTGCACAATCATATTCTCTAGGCTTAGATTTTTCAGCTATCTTACCTGACCTTAATAGGTGCATTCCAATGTCAGTAACATGCTTTTACAGTCTGTTCTATCTCTTTGAAATCGGGGTGAGAAGGCCTAGTTTATCAACCTGAGAATTACAATATTTGCTAATCTTTTGTTTTCTTTGATTAGAACACATCTACGGTTCTTCAAATTCAGCATGAGAAGACAGAAGTTTGAACAAGATAGCATGAGAAGACATATTTGTTCTTTGAATTTCACAAACATAGATACGGTGGATGGCATCTCTTTCTCTCTTCTTCCCTTTCCAGGCTATTGTGGCTGCAAATCTTTTTCTCCCGCCGCCATCTCTCTCTCTTTCTTCTTGTACAAGAATACCGTACATGGCTTTTAGTTCTGTTCTATATAGGCTGCTTACGATGGGCTTTTTACTCTTTGCGATCTGCTTTCTCGTAATGGATGATGACTTTGCTAATGGTTTTGGGTTTTATCTATCATGTTGCCCGTTATCAGAATATGACAGATAGAAGCTCAAGAAATCTGTAGGTTTTTTTCTTTTGCTTTTGTACTGTCTGTTTGAAAAATAGCCGACAGATATATGTGTATAAAATCTGTCGACAGACAAACACAATAACAAACGCTTATAATAGCTGAACACGGACACCGAGGAACGCCTCCCTCTCGCGTGCACAACTGGGACGCATGATGCACGGTGAAAGCTAGCTAGCATGCACAGGCTATCACGTCATCGGCAAAACCCGCGTAAACAACTGCCGGTGCAACACTTCGTAAGAACAGGAACACAAGGGAATCCAGTCGGGAGGCATGCCAGCAGCTTTCTTGCCCCCAGGCTGCCCCCGTGGGTGCTGGAGCTGGACAGTCCCGTGGTTGAAGCCGACTCCACAGTTGCCATCACCATCAGCAGCAGCAGGGCGGCCACGATCACCATAGCCATCTTCTTGCTAGTTGCCGCCATTCTGATCCGACGACGACCGACTACTTGCTTCCTCTGCTTCGCTCTCCGAGTCCAACCTTCCACAGGTAGAAGCCTCGACACTCCTCCAATGCTTCTTCTCTCTTATATATGTGTGCCGGCACCGGAGCCGATCGACCTTTGCTCGCTCGGCCCATCAAATTAAATGTGAGAACCATCATCTTAAGAATTATCTATGTATATATCTCTATCTCTATCTATGTCCTTTTGATCTATATCCTCTAGACTCTATTAGAGCTTCTTTCGTTGGCTGGTCTATATTTTTTCTTCTATAGTTCTATTTTTTTTCTTTTTTATTTTAATCATAGATCTAACCCAACTTTATTAGAAAGCTTAACATTTGAACCTCCGATCCTGAATTGGGATTACCAATGTACAAAAATAAGATAAACAACTAAAAACAGCCACACCGACGACCGGGTGTGCCTAACATCTAACCTTAACAAGTCAAAAGAAACATCACCACCCAACACAAAAACCGAAACATCACCACCCATCTACAACCAAACAATCCCGAACCAAACTTCACACCTCAAGACAACCTAGATTCACTTTATCAATGTTTGTCTCCGTCGGTGCCTTGAACTTTGGCTTGAGTAGGGGGGTTCACATAATTCTCTAGTGGATTACTATTGATGGTGAGGCTATGATCTTGTGTTGATGACCACATCATCCCTAGTGTTCCATAAGATCCAGAGAACACCTTTACCCTAGAGCTTCTCTTCTTTTCTCATCATTGCCTTCTTCATCATGTCGTCAACCTCTCTAATTCCCCTTAAGCTCAGTCATGTAGGACCCTTGCTGGCCCCAAATTTCATCTTGGTCTCATTGAGCTGAGCAACTTCCTTGAAGGTGAGATCACCTCTCCTTGAGCCACCTCCTGCCCCAATTTGCTCTCCCTCCTCTAGCTATATGAGCTTTTTTTTTTTTGCGTGTAGAGATGACACAATTTTTAACCATCTTTAAAGTGATATCCATAAATTGAGCCGCCGTTAGAAATATATTTGCAGAGATGACTCTATTTCCATCTGCCTTTCAAATGCCCCTATTATTTTAGAGGTGATTGTACTTCTAGCCACGTCTAGAAATTGATTTTGAGAGGGGACTGAAAATAGGAGGTGCACGGTAAAGTTTAAATTTTCAAGAAACGGGCCTCAGGTTGAGAAACAACCAAAACGAAAGTGTTAGATCTCAAAAAGTTCTGCAGCAATAATATTCTCATTTGAAACCATCTACGCAAGTAGATTTACATCTGGATTTCTCATAGTTGAAATTCAAATGAAGAAACAACCAAACAAAAAATGTAGATTTTTAAAAAATTAAATAACTTTGTGGCTGACAACTTTTTGATTTAACTTTGTTTTGGGTGCCAAATACTTTTAAATCAGATAAAGATACATTGTGAGACTTGAGGTCGCCGGTTCGAGCCTCTGTGGCCACAAAGTACGTGAAAAATGACATGACTTCTGAGCAATCATCGTAGTGATAACTGATAATCTCCAAACTTAAGATATGAATGTTGCTGGATGTTCAACTCGTCTCATCTTTTTGCTCGTCATCAACAATCCCTTTTTGGCAGAGTTAGATTTCCTATTGGGTTGGAAATTAAACGAACAGAAGTAAACACTGCGTGCACTGCTATTTAATTTATTGAACCATATAAAGAAAACAGCAACAAACGCTTACAATAGCTGAACACGGACACCTGATCGAGATCAAATCAAATTAAGCACGCGCTGTGCCTCTGGCACGCGGCAGGAGGTCGGAGGAACACCCCTCCCTCTCACGTGCAGAGGGACATGCATGAGCACCGTGAAAGCTAGCTAGCATGCACGCAGGCTCACATCTATCGATCATAGGCACGAGTCGTCGTCTGAACAACGGCGGGAGCAACACTTTGTATCATCTTCTAAACAGGGGAATCCACGTGGGATGCACACCCGTAGCTTTCTTGTCCCCAGGCTGCTGGGTGGCGAGTAGGGGTTGCCCCCGTGGGCGCTGGAGCTCGACAAACCCGTGGCTGATGCCGACTCCAAGGTTGCCATCAGCGGCAGTAGCAGCAGCACGGCGGATATGGTCACCACAGCCATGTTCTTGCCGGTCGCCGCCATGCGACAAGGCCGACTATACTGCTTCTTCGCTCTGCAGGCTTCCACAGTTCCACAGGCAGGATACCCGCACAGAAGCTCATATATGTGTGGTGGCAACGAAGCCCATCGACCTTTGTTCTCCATCGGCCTGGAGTCACCATGAAATTAAATGTGATCATTAATGTCTTAGAAATTATCTGTCCATATCTATATCTATCTAGTATATATTTTTTATTTAATCAATATCTATATCTATATTTATATATATATTTAAACCTATATCAATATTATCTATATCTATATCGAGTCGCCATGAAATTAAATGTGATCATTAATGTCTTAAAAATTATTTGTTCATATCTATATCTATCTATCTATCTATCTATCTATCTATCATATATCTTTTTATTTAATCAATATCGATATCTATATCCATATTTAAACCGACATCAACATTATCTATATCTATATCAGTATCAATATCTATTTGTGGGTCACAGATCAACAACCCTCGCGTCACTCTCCTTTGTGACGACTCAGGTGGCCTCTTCCCCAGCGCCGCCATAGGCCCCGCTCCCGTGATTTGCCAGCCCGGCCGCCGCTAGAGCTCGACGTTGGAGGCCGATGGACATCAAGGGCGGCGGCGGCTGGGCTCTCTCCCTCCGCCTCCCGTCCCTCCACCACTATACCTCTACCTTCAGCTTCCCCGGCGAGTCGACAGTCGGCGTGCCAAATCCGAGGTCCAAGGGGACGGATCTGCCTTCCCCACCACCGGATTTGCATTCTCTCTAGGCTGTAGCCAGGGCCAGGGTGGCGCCCAATGGTCCAATAGGCGGACGCCTTTTTCCTACCCATCGTACGGGGCAGCTCCCCTGTTGTTGGGGTTGTTGCTACTATGGGTGTTGTTGCTAGCGTACTTCGGTAAACATACGCTGGGTGAAGACCCTGCTCAATTCCTCTGGGCCGGTGGTGGTGGCACATTGTGTCATCTGCCTTCTTGAAGGGTCGTTGATGTTTGTGTTCCTTGGGGCAGGTTGGGTCGAAAGGCCTACTCTTGTGCTTCTATCAGCGATGTTGGCATCTACGAATGTCAATGCCCTTCATGAAGGCATCATTGCAGCACTTAGCCCATCTGGTATGGCAGCTCGTTGGCGACACCGTGGTGGTGTGGCTAGCCGTGGCATGGCTGGTCTGGATTAGCGACGTCTGGAGGCTTAGTTGAGGATTCAAATGTTCGGTGTCGACAACGGAGGAAGGTGATTACGAGGATGGTGCTAATGCAGCGATTGGAAGGCTTTGCACCTGCTTGGCATTGTGACCACGAAGTTGGCGAGAAGACCGGCGTGGGAGGAGTCCTTAGAGTTGGCGAGGAGGCCAACCTGGAGGTGTAGCAAGTAGAGCTGTATTGCCGAGGTGACCTGCGTGGTGTGGCGACGGTTGTTTCCGCCACACATACACGTTCTGACGACAGCTGAAGCTCGTTTGTGGCACTTCTACCTTCAATGAGGCAGCTAGGTCTTGGAAGCTATGCCGTGCACAATTGGATCTCGGCTGGGGCTGGTGGATTGTCGTGGTTTGGAGTTGGTGGTGGTTTCTTTTTTTATTGATGTAATAAAAAATATTGTATGTATTTATTGATGCAGAGGCTGGGATACTAATATATTCATCCTCAAATTAAGTATCCTGATGCCTCCCCACTCCTACGTGTATGTGTATAGTATAGTATCTATACAGATGAAGAGGAGGCAATCAGATCAAGCCGCGAGGGGCGGCTGCGTACGATCGCGAGGAGGCGGCGGCGTACGATCGTGACGGGAAGAGTAATCGCGTACCACCGCCAGGAATCTTGGAGTCCGAGCGCTCGGACCCCAAGCTCCGTCCGAGCGGGCAGCGTGGGATGCGGGAAATCGCACGGGAAAGTGGTTGTGGTGGCGTTCGTGGCCCACTTGACTGCTGCAGTCTTTTTTTTAGTGCCTATCACATGCATGCAAGATTCTCAAGTGTGTTGACTTTCGCGCCCAGCCTTCCCTACCTCCCGTGTACGACTCTTGCGGTTTTTTTTTTTTTTTTCCTATTATGTTTTTTCTTTTTCTTTTCCTTTTTATGTTTTTCTTTTTTCCCCTTGTCGTGCTTCATTTATTATTTTAGTTTTTCTTATTCTAGTTTTTTCTTTTAGCAATGTTCTAACAACTATTTTTAGCGATGTTCTCGTTATATTAATAACAATGTTCTTCACGTTACTAGTTCTCTTAGGTACTAGCGATGTTCTCTCATATTCTAGTGATGTTCAATCATGTTTCCAGCAATGTTCTATTATATTTTCTGGCAATGTTCTATCATGTTTATAGCAATGTTCTATCATATTTCTAGCGATGTCTGTTAGTATACTACCGATGGTCAATACCTGAGATGGGCCCCAGCTTCTGCCTCTGTCAGATCCGGTTTCGTCAGATCCCGCGCGCGCTTCACGCGGACGGGAATTCCTACACGCGCTAATTAGTGCTCGGCGCGTGGCCTGGGTCCGAGCGGCCGAACCCCAAGGGCCCCCTACCACCGCAACCACAAGGAGGCTGTTGGGGTGATTTGCAAAAAATTGAATTAGATTGGACGAGTGGAAAGTGCTAAATTAACCCACTTTTACCTCTAGCCATCATATTAGAAAGTTGTGGTCTTAATTAGAGTTTCTATAGTTTGTACTAAAATCTAATTTTTCATAGCATATGCTCCTAACTTATTATACCTTTAATTATGTTATCAATCAATTTATCAAAACCAACGGCTAAATTCACCTTCAATCTCCCCATACGATCAGGCCTTTGTGTCGCGATCATACCTGAGATTCAATAGTTTTTTTTTGGATGGGCCTACTTGCAATCAGGCCCATGTATTAGCCTAAGGCCGTGATCGTAACCAGGCCCACCTGCCTGTCAGGCCCTCAAATCTTTCTTTTTGCTCCAGAAAAAAAAAATCACTCTGCAGCTCCCTTACGGTTACAGCTCTCTCGCGCAATTCGTCGAACTGGATGGCAGCCGCCGCTGCCGCTGCCGACGACGACGCCAAGCTCGAATCCTTCCTCCAATGGCTCCAGGTCGCTCCCTCTCCCTTCCCCATGTCCCGTCCAACCCTTGCTCCCCCTAAAACCCTAAATCCTGTCCCCCTCGCTTTCCGCCGCAGGCCAACGGCGCCGACCTCCGCACCTGCACGATCCGCGCATGCGGCGGCAAGGGCTTGGGCGTCTTCTCCACCGCCGCCCCTGAGCCGGGCGCCAACGACGGTAACACTCCCCTCGCATCCCCTTCCCTGAACCCGACCAGGCGAGCTCATCCGGGCGTGGCGCCGGTGCGGTGCAGGGGTGGCGATGGTGGTGCCGCTCGACCTCGCCGTCACGCCGATGCGGGTGCTGCAGGACCCGCTCGTCGGCCCGCGGTGCCGCGCGCTCTTCGAGGAGGGAGCCGTCGACGACCGCCTCCTCGTCATGCTCTTCCTCATGGCCGAGCGCCGACGCCCTGGCTCGCTCTGGAAGCCGTAAGACCGCGATCCGCTACTGAATTCCCCCTCACATGGAAATAACTTGAACCGTAGCTGAAGTGGTGGGTCGCTGCATTCGCAGATATTTGGATATGCTTCCGAGCACCTTCGGGAGCTCCCTTTGGTTTACAGAGGAAGAGCTTGCCGAGCTGGAAGGGACGACTCTGCACCGGGCTACAGTGATCCAGGTTCATTTGTGCACACTGTTGTTGTTAGACTTCTGCTAGGGGATGTTGGGTGGTAAAGACAATCATCAGTCGTTTTGGGATGATTTTGTTTCAGAGGAAATCATTGCAATCCTCATTTGATGAGAAGGTTAAAGGACTTGTTGAGGAGCTTTTACATGTCGATGAATCAACAAGGTTTGGATTCTGTTTCCACCATTTTGTTCTTATATTTATTTATCAAGCATGCTGCATGCTCAGTGTCGTTTGTAAGTGGAGCCTCAATACAGGGGCAAAGCTATGGCTTGCCACCCCCTGTGATCTTGAGAATTTCAATGGAAAAATACTGTATATAGTTCTAATAGTTTACAGTGATTACATCCATTCTCAGACTAAGACCCTAGTGATTATTTGGCTTGGATTCACCCTACTTCACTGCACGACTTTACTGCCCGGTCATTGTCTTCGACTCTCTGTCTCATTGGTTGAGTTGTTAGGAGCCTGAAAACTGACAGAATGTTGCATCATGCTTAAGCACAAAAATATTAACTTATTCCATTTCACTTCTCTTCTGCCATGTCCTCAAGTAAGCCAGTGCCATCTGGCTCTGTTTTCTTGAAAGGTTCATTATTATTGCTTGATACATAAGGTATTATGTTAAGGAAAAAAAGATTATTCTATCTCTATTGTACTCCCTCTCAAGTAAATTGGTGCCTCCTAGCCTTTCTCTCCGAAACTAAGATTCATTACATTGCTTGTAGCATGTTTGCTGAGAAATGTACTCCTTTTGACCCGCTTGAAACTTTCGATTCATTAAATGCTAATACTATCAAAACTGTTTTGCAGATCAATTGAAGTGTTGTTTGAGGACTTCCTTTGGTATGTAATAACTCTTGTTTTTACTAAAGTTAGAAACGACACACTGTAGACTTCACTTGATATCCCTTTACCATCTTGATTGACCATGCCATTATGTGGACTGTGGACAACGCTGTATTAGTGTAATGTTGTAAACAGTACATGGGATTGGAGAATCAAGATAAGAGGACAATCCTGAAATGTTGTAATCAAGAAGAAACAGAAGAATCTTTTGTGGTTATTTTTTGTTTATGACAGTGTAAATTAGTTAGGTATCATCTATTACAATAGTGCAACAATTAGGAGTTATTTTTCACCATGATTAGTAGTGTTGCGTAAATATATATTTTAACTGCTAATCTACCATGTAATTGGATGTTCAGTATAGCCACGTACATAAATGAGTTAGCCACACGAAAAAGCAACAGATGAACCGAATGAGCCATAACAAGGTATGACTGTATTAATCATTCAAAAGAAGTTAACCTGTTTCAATATCTAGCATCGAGTACCTGCTTCCTTTTCCTGTGGTCAGGGTGAAAATTTGATCGGTGTTAAGGAATCTGCATTTCTTACTTGATTAAAGTGATGGTGTCAAGGACTAGTTCTTTCCACAAGTGTACACAATGAAAAGCTTAATGAAACTCCCATATAGACATCTTAATTTTATTATCTCCAGCTATTTTTCTTTCTAATCAGCAGTATGAGTCTTTGACAGGGCAAACTCAGTCTTCTGGACTCGAGCACTGAACATACCACTGCCTCATTCTTATGTTTTTCCGGGGTCATGTGGCGATGAACAAATCAGAACTGGCAATGATGCTTGCTCTTCTAGCCCCCCTGCCCAACAGGTCAATTTCAAACCTTCCAGTCTAGCACTGGTATCATAATTGAAACTGAATTCAACATTGTATCATGGTCACAAATCTTACAATTTGGAATGTAGGGAGTAGGTAAATGTACTATCCCCAAATGAGCCTCAGGATTGTTGCAGAGTTTTAAAAGTTGAAACTGAATTCAACATTGTGTCATGGTCACAAATCTTGAGTGTCGAGTCATTTTGGACTTTGGAGGATTGGTATCATATACCTGTATGCTCAAGTGCTCAACTGGGAGTCCTTTTCCTAACATAGAAATAGTTAAAGAAACTTCATGAGGCTCTGGTATACCATGGGCATCGTTTCTACTCGTGCTTTCTGGCATCTTTGCTATTATTTTTAAATGGTTTTCTTTATCCATATGCTCTTGTGACAAAATACTTGCTCTTTTTTGGCAGGAAATTGGCGTTACAGCTAAGGATCACAGTGCTGATGACAATTCTAAATCAAGTAACACGGAGTCAATTTGGGTTGAGGGCCTTGTCCCAGGAATTGATTTCTGCAATCATAGTAAGGGTTTCATATTTAATTCATCAACAGTCTGACAAAGTATTGCCTGTTTTTTGACAAGAAAGTAGACATGTATGATGTATCTGTTATAAGCTAGTTTGATTGTATTCACTAGATGTAAAGGCACTGGCAACATGGGAAGTTGATTCTGTGGGAAATGCTACTGGAATTCCTGCTTCAATGTACCTCTTGCTTGGTAACTTCTATAGTCCAAACCTTCCTTTTGTATAGTTCACCACATGATAAATGAAACTTTGTGGTTTTACTCTAAGCTATTTTCAGTAAGATAATTATTCCCATTATGATTAACTGTATGTATTTGTTTCTTTCTGAAGCTGATAAATGTTCTGCTGAGGCTGGAACAGAGATCTGCATAAACTATGGCAACAAAGGAAATGAGGTATTACTCACAAAAATATGTGTAGATCTAGTGTTATTAGTTTACCTTTAATGTTTTGTTCTTTTTTATTTTAGTTTTCTGTTTTTTATTATAGTTGCCATTGTATGACTTGGATCACTCTGTTTGTCTCACGTATTCTTGTTTAGGCTTCTATCACAGTTTTAGTAATATACTAATATACAGCACCGTGATACTTGTCTGATTGCCTCGTGGAACAATAGAAACCCTTACAGGAAATTTCTTTAGATATGTATTCTTAGACCTTGGTTACAATTTTGGCAAAGAAATCCAGAAAACAATATATTGTTTCCTGGTCTTGACGACGCATAATCTAAAAGAACAAAATCAAATGAGGGGGATGCGCTGCTTTAAGATTTTGTGGCTTTTTTTATCCCTGGGATCTGGTTATTTGATTTGAGTAGCACATGGATTCAAATATCCTTAGTTCATTATGGATTTACTTCTAGTGCAAATGCTGAATTATTGCTCTATATTTCACACTAATCATACTTAGAGGTGAAAAGGCGGTTTTGTTCCGTGTTTAATAGTTTAACAACTAGAGAATAGCCTTACTGATCAAGTATTGTACTTTGTGTACTTACAGGAACTACTGTACCTCTATGGATTTGTGGTTGACAACAATCCTGATGATTATCTCATGGTAACCCTCATATTGATGTATGTGCTAAAAGATAATAATTTAGAATTTTGCCATTTATCTTTTGTAGCCAATAAAGAAAGAAAGGTCAGAATTTAGACTATTCAACTGACCAAGTAAATGTTTGGCTAAAAATCTGTGGTACTAATCAGTTTACCATCCTGTGATATTTGGAAACCTAACTCTTGCTCTCTGGAGCAACCAACACTTGCAGTGGAAAGTTGAAAGAAAAGGATGAAGTCACTATTCACTACTAATTCCTTTCTCATTTATTGCTGAGTCAATAGAGCTAGGATTTGAAATTTCATAGAATAGCATATCCGTGTCTCGTCCTTGGTATAAGTTACTCAGAAACTGTACAATTATTCAATTGGCTGTTTGAAAGGCTTTACGTGTTTACAGGATTAAATTGTTAAGATTCAGTATTTTCCCTCTTTTGGCATACTTACATAAGATGTATCTAATAACGTAAGCTCTGGTTACTTGCTAAGTGCAGGTTCATTATCCTTTGGAAGCTCTTAGACAGATCCAGTCTGCTGATACAAAAATGCAGCTACTAGAGATGCAGGTACTGCCAACAGATTAGCCATTTTCCATCCTATTCATGCATTGCTTCTATCATTATATTAAGGTGCTATCTGTACATGCCAGGGTAGTAATAAGTACCGCTTATTAATCACCTTACATATCGCTTTTGATTGTTAATTTGTACAAAGATTTCAAAATTCGTCCCTGATCAGGACAGCTCAAGATTATGATGACTCCACTAACCAGATCAAGCCCTCAAGCCTTCATTACCTCCATGAATCTCACTTTGTGTGTCTTCTGTGTTTTGCAGAAGAGCGAATTGAGATGCCTCCTACCCAGAAAATTGCTTGATAATGGATTTTTTGGTATCCGTTCCAGTGAAGATAAGGATAGCAAGAAAAATACTAGTCCATTTTCAAGTTTTAGTTGGAGTGGTCAACGCAAAGTTCCATCATATCTTCACAAAATTGTTTTCCCTCAGGAATTTATGAGTACTCTACGGACGATTGCCATGCAAGAACATGAGCTTGAACAAGTTGCTTCTTTACTTGGAGAGGTTAGCACTTTTTACGGTGTGTTTTAAGCCAAGAGTTTCCTAAGTCTATAATCTCATGATTTAGATTAGGACTTTATTCTTAAACTCCTAAGTCTATAATTCATGATTTAGATTAGGACTTTATTCTTAAGACATCATACTACAATTTCTGGAGATGCAGTGATCAGCTTTACTTCTGAATTGATCTGTTGATAGTTGTATACTGAAAGGGAGTAGTAGATTAGTGACTCTGCACATAAGAATCTTTTCTTAGCCATTTATTGTGCCAAAATGAAAGAATTCCATGTAGTCTGATATGCGCATGCTTTGTTAGCTGACATCCTCCTCCTATGACTCAACTTGGAGTTCTTAGGTTTCAAAATATTAAAACTAACTAGCACGGGTGCTTTCACACTCTTGTAATGTGTGCAGCTACATAATTTGCTGCATATGCCCCTTTTTCGCAGCGCCATATGATAGTTATTTCATGTCGTTTGCATGGAGGCACTAGTTTTTGGCATAACATCCATGATCCATGTCGTGAAGGCTGCATTCATGAATAGGAGCTTTACTGGCTATGCATGCTGGAAAAAAGTATTCATGAAGCAATTGTGATCTCAAGTTTCGCAACAAGTTCATTTCCTGATCTAACGTCAGCATTCAGATGAAGATTATCTTTTGTTTTCAGCATCATTCTATATGGGCTGTTTAACAACTGATGACTACATTTATTTGAAGTGCTCAAAGAATTTATTTGGATGCAATGCATCTAAACTTTAAATACGACAAAATTATGTATTATGCTGCAAATTGATTCTAGGGCCTTTGCTGAATTTGTTCTTTTTTTTTTTTTTAATTTGCTGAATTTGTTCTTGCTAGGTTGGATCTAGTGAAGATAGAGAAATATCTGATGCAGAGATCCAAAGTGCTATTTGGGAGGTCTGTGGTGATCAGGGTGCACTGGGTTTGCTTGTGGATCTTCTTGGGGTCAAGTAATCACTTTTATCTTCTTATATTGATGTATTTTGGATGATATAGCCGTCTTTGGTATAGCATCAAGAATAACTCCATTCATTTTGCAAGAATGGCTGAACTTGAAGAGGGCTCTGGAACAGAAGCATCTGACACTGAACTGCTTGAGCAGTTTGATTCCATTCAGTCAGAAGACTGCGCGAGGTGGGCAGATCAATTTTTGGCTTTTCTCAAATCTCAAGTGGTTTTTAGTTTTATTTTCCTTATCACATCCATGCATGGTACTATACTTATTTCCTGCGTTGTGCTATGGGGCACTATTGAAAATGGTTATTTTAGGATACAACATGAATAATCCCAATACCGAAGCTGTGCAGGAGCTTAGATATTTTAGAGCATGTCTTTGTTTATCAACCTCATGTTTATCGTAATGATATGAAAATCCTTTTCTTTATTCTGTCAGTGAAAGTGATGAGAAACACAAAAGGAAGTCAAAAATAAATTACCGTTCATGTATAGTGTACCGAAGAGGGCAAAAACAGCTGACAAGGTTGTTCCTGAGGGAGGCAGAGTATCTTCTGGAGCTTTCTGCAAAAGAACAGACATAAGAAATTTATCTGGTATAAACTTTCTTCTTCTTCTTTCCAGTAATATTTCTAAGGTTGTATATGCAGTTGTAGTTGTGGAAGTAATGTCCACGTATTTCATTACAGAGACATGGTAGTTTGAGTCAATTTACCGCTGCATTGTTTTCAAAATCATATTCCACCGCATAGTTTTCAGTGTAAGTCAGTTGTACCTACGATAGCAAAGCATAATTTCTATGCTCCCCCAGTTTGCTTGGGATTATTCATGTGTTTCCTCTACAAAGTTTTGCCATGCCTGATTTTGATTAGAAGTTACTGCTGAATCAACACGAAAGAGAGTGTGCAAAAGGCATCAAAATGGCTTAAAAACACTTGCAGTGTGTCATGTGGGGCGCTGTCTACACCAGACGACGACGTGCCAGGGACGTGCGAAGGGCTGCCGAGCGTGCAGCAGCAGGGGCGGCGCCGAGCGTCCAGGTTGGCACGACCGAGCACCACGAGACCAAGTCTGGTTCGGCCGGATCCAGTGGCTAGCAAGGAGATAATTTTAGATATTATTTGATATTATTAGTTTCCTTATTTCAGGAAGTTTGTTTCTTAGTTTGTTACGGCTAAAGCCTATATATTTGTATTGAGGACGATTTGATGAATTAAGCAAGATTAAACCCATCTATCTCCTACCTCTCTCAAGCCGCGCGCGGGGGTATAACCCGGCAAGCGAAGACACGGCGAGGGGGCATAACCCCGCCGGCTACCACGGACCGAAGATACGAGTTGCGTAGTCAAGGTCCGGCGATCTTGGGCACCGACGCCCTTGACAACCTCGGTATCGCGATCCACTCGATCCTCGGCCCTAGCGGCCGCCGCCGCCATCGTCTGCCTCCACCGCCGCGCCGCCGGCAGCCCACCTCCGAGCCGCCCCACCCAGATCCATCCGCCGCCATGGCTGAACCATCCATGGGCGACCTCCCGAATGAGATCGAACCTGTCCGCCGAGATCACCACCCCGAAGACCGACGTGGCGACCTTGAAGGACAAGTCTTCGGCGCCCGAAGGCAGCGACACGCGCCGACCGGGAGTCGCGCGACCTCGACCTCCCTCCCGGCCCAAGAAGTGGGACTTTCCCCGCTACGACGGCACTACGGATCCGCTGCTCTTCCTCAACAAGTTTGAGGCGTATTTCCGTCACCACCGTACCATGCCCGAGGAGCGCGTCGGCATGGCGGCGTACCACCTCGACGACATCGCGCGGAGACATGGTACACCCGGCTGCTCGAGGACGACGGTGCTCCCACATGGGGGCGTTTCAAGGAGCTCGTGAATGCCGCGCTTCGGCCCACCTCTGCGTTCGGCCCCGCTCTTCGAGCTCTCCGAGTGCGGCGCACAGCACCGTGGAGGAATACTCCAACCGCTTCCAGCGCTTCTTCCACGCGCGGGCAAGCTCGGCGAGTCGCCGCCCGTCCGGCTCTACACCGGCGGTCTCCGCCCTTTCGCCCACGCCGTCCGCATCCACCATCCGAGACGCTTCTTGCCGCTATGAGCTGGCTCGCCGGGTGGAGTTGATGGAGCGCGATCGTCCGGCGCCGCCACCACCACGCGCCCCGCCGGGGATCGGCTTCTGCGCGCCGCCCAGTCTGTGCCGCTGCTGCGCCCATAGCGCCGTTGGCGCTGCCCTCTCCGCCGATGGCCTGCGCGGGGGCCGCGGCGCGCGAACGCCGCCGACGCCCCGACCGGAGGAGATGGCGGAACGCCGCCGCCAAGGTTTGTGCTTCAATTGCAACGAACAATTCACCCGTGGCCACAACGGGTTACCGCCGCCCTGTTCTTCGTCGACGGCGTGGAGATCGACGACGTCGCCTGGCTGCGGGCGACGCCCGCGCGGACGGGGAGACGGAGCGCCCGTCTTCCCATGCCGTCGGCGGCATACCCGATCCGCGGACACGATCCAGCTCCGGGTGACCATCGGCGCCGCCTCCCTCCTCGCCCCGCTAGACGGGGCTCGACGCACGCCATCGGCGAGGCGGCCCGGCGCGCCAACCTGCCAATACGATCCCAGCCTCCGCGCATGACGGCCGTCGTCGCCAACGGCGAACGTGTGGCCTGTCCCGGGTCATCCGCGACGCGGCTTTCACCATCAACGGCTCCACGTTCCACACAGATCTATTTGTGATGCCCTCGCAGGTTTCGACGTGGTGCTCGCACGCGGTGGCTCGGCACGCTGGGTCCCATCGTGTGGGACTTCGCCTCCCGGGAGATGGCGTTCCAGCGCGACGGCCGCCGGGTAGCCTGGACGGGCGTCGCTTCTCCTTCGACAGCATCGCTGCGCACCCTCGCCGCGGCCGCTGGGACGCTCCCCGGACGAGCTCGGTCGCCTATGAGGACGTCTTCGGGGAGCCGCGTGGCCTTCCTCCACCACGCAGCCGCGACCACGCCATCGTCCTCCGGCCCCGCTCGGCCCCGTGGCGGTCGCCGTACCGCTACCTGGGCCGCGCACAAGGATGAACTGGAGCGCCAGTGTGCCGCGATGATCGAGCAGGGCGTCGTCCGCCGCAGCGACTCGCCTTTCTCATCGCCGGTGCTGCTCGTGAAGAAGGCCGACGGCTCGTGGCGATTCTGCGTCGACTACCGCGCCCTGAACGCCCTCACCATCAAGGACGCGTTTCCGATCCCCGTCGTAGACGAGCTCCTCGACGAGCTCCACGGCGCCCGCTTCTTCACCAAACTCGATCTGCGGTCGGGTTACCACCAGGTGCGGATGCGGCCGGAGGACGTCCACAAGACCGCCTTCCGTACACACGACGGCCTCTACGAGTTCCTTGTCATGCCATTCGGGCTGTGCAACGCCCCGGCGACGTTCCAGGCGTTGATGAACGACGTGCTTCGACCGTTCCTGCGCCGCTTCGTCCTTGTCTTTTTTGATGACATTTTGATTTACAGTAAGACTTGGACTGACCACTTACGCCACCTGCGTACGGTCCTCGCCGTACTCCGTCGCCACACCAGCTCTTCGTCAAGCGCAGCAAGTGCACCTTCGGCTCCCCGGTCGTACCTCGCCACGTCATCTCCGAGGCGGGCGTCGCCATGGACCCGGCCAAGGTTCAGGCCATCCACGACCGGCGGTTCCCCGGTCGGCGCGGGCGGTGCGCAGCTTCCTCGGCCTCGCAGGCTACTACCGGAAATTCGTCCACAACTACGGCACCATCGCGGCCCCACCGACGACGCTCACCAAGAAGGACGGGTTCTCCTGGGACAGCGGACACCGCCGCTGCCTTCGACGCACTCAAGGCGCGGTGACTTCGGGCTCCCGTCCTCGCCATGCCGGACTTCGCGCAGCCCTTCACCGTCGAGTGCGACGCGTCTACCTACGGGTTTGGCGCGGTGCTGGTCCAGGACGGCCACCCCGTGGCGTTCTTCGGCCGTCCCTGTGGCGCCTCGTCATCGTGCTCTCGCCGCCTACGAACGGGAGCTGATCGGCTTGGTGCACGCCGTCCCGTCACGGCGGCCGTACCTCCGGGGGCGGCGCTTCACCGTCAAGACCGACCACTACTCCCTCAAGTACCTGCTGGATCAGCGCCTCGCCACCATCCTCGGCGCACCATTGGGTGGGCAAGCTGCTGGGGTTCGACTTCGGCGTGGAGTACAAGCCGGGCAACGCGAACGCCGTGGCCGATGCCTTGTCTAGGCGTGACACGAGAGGAGGGCGCCATCCTGGCCTCTCGGCGCCCGGCTCGACTTCATCGGCAAGCTGCATGACGTGCGCGCCAGGACCCGGCGCTCGCTGCCCTCCGCGACGAGGTCACCGCCGGCACGCGCACGGGCCCCCGGGCGCTCGTCGACGACCTGCTGCAGTACAACAGCAGGCTGTACATTTCCCCGACCTCGCCCCCGGCTCGGGAGATCATTCGAGCCATCCACGACGACGGGCACGAGGGCGTCCGGCGTACCCCGCATCGTCTCCGGCGCGACTTCCACATCCCCAACATGAAGCAGCTCGTCCGGGACTGGGTGCGCGCCGCGTGGTGTGCCCGCGCTACAAGACAGAGCACTTGAGCCCGGCCGGTCTCCTGCTGCCTCTGCCGGTGCCACGGGCGTGTGGACTGACATAGCGCTGGACTTCGTCGAGGCGCTGCCCCGAGTGCGCGGCAAGTCCGTCATTCGACGGTGGTGGACAGATTCAGCAAATACTCCCACTTCATCCCGCCGGCACACCCGTACTCCGCCGAGTCCGTCGCTCGAAGCCTTTTTTCGCCGAGATTGTTCGCCTCCATGGCGTTCCACAGTCCATGGTGTCGGACCCCGCGACCCCGTCTTCACCTCGACATTCGGCGTGAGCTCATGCGGCGATGGGCACCAAGCCGCATATGACGACGGCCTTCCACCCCCGATCGGATGGGCAGTCCGAAGCAGCTAACAGGGTGATTATTATGTATTTGCGTTGCTTGACAGGGATCGCCCACGGCAGTGGCTGCGTTGGCTTCCATGGGCGGAGTTCATCTTCAACACGGCGTATCGGTCTTCGCTCCCGGGACACTCCGTTCCGGGTCGTCTATGGCCGAGACCCACCCTCCATCCGCTCCTACGAACCGGGGACACGGGGTGGCTGCCGTCGCCAAGACCATGGCGGAACGTGCGGAGTTCATCGCCGACATCCGCTACGAGGCTCGAACAGGCCCGGGCTGTCCCGAAGCGGCACTACGACAAGCATCACCGCCACGTGGCCTACCGGGTCGGCGGCGGGCGTGCTCCGTCTGCGGCGGCGTCCTATGGCGTCACTTCCGGGGCAGGCACGGGCAAGCTGAAGCCTCGCTTTTATGGGCCATACCGCGTCAGTGAGATCATCAACGCAGTTGCTGTGCGCCTGGAGCTGCCGGCTGGTGCTCGTCTTCACGACGTATTTCACATTGGCCTGCTCAAGAAGTTCCATGGGCCACCGCCGGACGCTCCACCGGTACTGCCTCCTCTACATCATGGCGCCATCACTCCAACGCCGGAGCACGTGGTTCGTTTTCGTCTGGCTCGCGGTGTGCGCCAGGCACTGGTGCAGTGGAAGGGCGAGACTCCGGCATCGGCTACCTGGGAGGACGTCGACGTTCTTCGCGCCAAGTTCCCTGACCTCCAGCTCGAGGACGAGCTGAATCTCGAGGGGG
The DNA here is from genome assembly GCA_018135685.1 of Themeda triandra. NCBI lineage: Eukaryota > Viridiplantae > Streptophyta > Magnoliopsida > Poales > Poaceae > Themeda > Themeda triandra. The sequence goes on along the minus strand of JAENPR010000043.1, from coordinate 912,900 downwards.
GGGGGAGATGTCATGTGGGGCGCTGTCTACACCAGACGACGACGTGCCAGGGACGTGCGAAGGGCTGCCGAGCGTGCAGCAGCAGGGGCGGCGCCGAGCGTCCAGGTTGGCACGACCGAGCACCACGAGACCAAGTCTGGTTCGGCCGGATCCAGTGGCTAGCAAGGAGATAATTTTAGATATTATTTGATATTATTAGTTTCCTTATTTCAGGAAGTTTGTTTCTTAGTTTGTTACGGCTAAAGCCTATATATTTGTATTGAGGACGATTTGATGAATTAAGCAAGATTAAACCCATCTATCTCCTACCTCTCTCTCAAGCCGCGCGCCTGGGGGTATAACCCGGCAAGCGAAGACACGGCGAGGGGGCATAACCCCGCCGGCTACCACGGACCGAAGATACGAGTTGCGTAGTCAAGGTCCGGCGATCTTGGGCACTGACGCCCTTGACACAGTGATAAAGATAAAGGTTGCAATATATATTTTCTGACTTGTTTACGGTCATGAAATTGACAGGCCTGCATCAGATTTGGAATCGCAGACTTGTCAACTAGTGCTGGTATCCGCATCCGATGGAGGATGGGCCGAAAGTGGCACTGGGCTGTGTTAAACTAGAGAGTTTGTGATGTACTGTACCCTCTCCTCTGATCCTTCGATCTTCGTTTGGTTCCCTTGCGAAAGCACTTCATTCCAGAGGAGTGCGTATGCACGTTTGATGTCCTCTGCAGACGACTCTGGATGCAAAAGACCGAAGCATGTACACGGGGTCGTCGTCTCTTCCTTGGATAGATTAGATGGTTTTGGTCTGACACCTGACTGGTCCTTGGCTTCTTTATTTGGCTTGTACTACTACTACTGGAGTAGTACGTACAGTACATTATTGCCTTATTGGCCTCTGACAGCATATCTTGGAGAACTCGTCTTCCTGAGCTTAGGCCTTGTTTAGATCACAAAGTTGGTGGCCAAAGTTTGCATAGTAAAGGTCCCGTTACACTGTAGCAATTTTGTTTTTATTTGGCAATAATTATCCAAACATTGATTAATTAAGTTTAAAATATTCGTCTCTCAAAGTACAACAAAACTGTGTAATTAGTTTTTTATTTCATCTATATTTAAGTCTTTCATATATATCGATATTTTGATGTGATGGGGAATAGGAATTCTGCATAGTGAAACTTGGGAGTGAAATCTGGAATCTAAACGAGGCCTTAGTAGGACCTCGCGTCACTGTGCTGGCGCCGTGGACTCCTATCCCATTTCTTGTCCTTTTCGAGTTTTTTCTTCGAGTAAGTACGTATATAAACAGGCGTCCTGTTGTTTCTGGCTCTTTGTAACGTGGTTGCATCAACAATGTACAGTATTCAGCTTCCTTCTCTCACACTACACCGACACGCATGCGTTTAGACTTGGGCCTTGTTTAGTTCCGGCCCAAGTTGGGAGTTTGCATAGTGTCGTGTCAAATCAGCGCACTGTAGCATTTCGTTGGTATTTGGTAAAAATTGTCCAAATTTTGACTAATTAGGCACAAAATGTTCGTCTCGCAAAGTACAATCAAACTGTGCAATTAGTTTTTGATTTCATCTACATTTAGTACTCCATGCATGTGTCGACATTTTGATGTAATGGGGAATAGGAATTCTGCATAGTGAATTTGGTGGCAAATTTAGGGATCTAAACAAGGCCTTGGAGATGTGTCAAGGTTTCCTACGTACGGAGTATGTCAAGGTGGGCCGCACCCACTAGTACTAATCTGTCTTGTAAAAACGTCCTTGGCCTTGTTTAGTTCCCCCAAATTGGGGGTTGCCAATTTGGCATCGCTACCATAGCGCATTATAGTATTTCGTTTGTATTTGTGAAATATTGTCCAAATATTGACTAATTAGGCTCAAAAGATTCGTCTCGCAAAGTACAACTAAACTGTGCAATTAGTTTTTAATTTCATCTCAATTTAGTACTCCATGTATTTGATGACATTTTGATGTGACGGGGAATCTTTCACTGTACCAAATTGGCAACCCCCAATTTAGGGGAACTGAGACGGTCAATGTCTCAGTTTCAGCAGCCAGCTTGGCGAACGAACAATTTTTTTTTTAACATTACTAGCACAACCGCCGCGTTCCCGATCCTACCAGTACCAGAACAGCAAGTGGCACTGGCCGGCGGCTGCCAAGTGGGTGCGGCCCACCTGGATGTGATGGTGAACCAACGGTGACGTGGCGTGTATACGTGTACTGTATCCACTGGAGCTGGAGCTGTCCCCGACTCTCCGTAGCCCTGAATGAAAAGTCTGAAGATTCAGCCATCATTCAGTGGATCTTCCTGCTGGCTGTTGCTTCTTCTGACCGTGACCGTAGTAGCAGCCGGAGGTGATGATGGGCTTGTCGTGAGTTGTGTGGCCTGTGGCCATGCGCCGCGCCGCCCGCGCAGACGCGTCTACGCGACTCCGAGGGGCGAAGGCCGGTGCCCATATTATTCAATTCGAGATTAGCAGACACCTTTATCTGCTAATCACCTGCATGATTCCCCGTCAGGTAGCATAGTAGTAGTGTTATCTTATCAAGCTCACCGGCTTCTCACCTACAGTATCAAGGGAAGGCACATGTCGTGAGCTGTCAACAAGTCGCACGTGCGGCACCGTCTGCTGGAACTTGCGCCGCCGGCCGGCCGGCCACCGCCAGGATCTTGTCACACCCGTTGCCGGATTGGTAAGCCACGGGCACGTGCACATGGTACTTGGGGTAAGGTTTGTCTTAACAACTCTTAATCCGTATCTAGGAGTATACAAAAGTCTTCTTCCTTACACCTCAGTTTTTTCCCCTTTCCCTTTCTTCAATTCTTCTTGCTTCTTCTTGTATAAAAATATAAATAGCGAGCATGACGCAGGGTAAGAGTGAAAATACATTAGTGTCTGTAACTGCGGTGGTTATTTTAAGCAGTCTGCGTTCGTTGTGCGGGCCCGAAGACTGAGAGAATACGATACGATACCACGGGCAGGCAGCTTTGTCCTGAGCAGCTGACTAGCTGAGCTGAGCTGCTTGTGCGCCGCCCGCGCAAACGCGTCTCTGCCTGCCTGCAAATCTGCAACCGAGGCCGGTGCGGCGCTCACCAAAATGATTGTCATCACGTGTAGGAGTATGTAGTCTAAGCACGTGCGCCATGTCCGACTGCATGCCAGTAGTGCCTGGACTGGATGGTTGAACGGATCACCGGCCGTCACCGCCGCCGCGCCTCCACAGCGGCACGTGCATCTGCTTATCAGTCCATCCATTCATTGCCATTTCCCCCCCTTTTTCTGGACGACGACCTTGCCACTTCCCACTGAAAAGTCGTTGCTCTTCACAAGCGGTGGAAAACAGAGTTCACTACAGAGCACTTCTCTGCGCCTTGCTGCTCACCTCTCTTCCATCCCAAAAAAAACATACGTATAATTTTGGATTACATTGACAGCCAAACTATCAACAATTTAACTAAATTCATAGAAATTGCATTCAGTAAATACTTATCTGGTGGCATAAATGTTATTAGTATTTTGTATAAACTTGACTAAGCTTAAATTTTTTGACCTTTTCAAAATCGACAGTTACTTATTCTTTTTGTAAAAACAGAGTTGATACTTAGGTACTCCCTCCATTCCAAATTATAAGCTTTTTGTAAAACAGAGGTTGACCGAATTTATATAAAAATAATAATAATATTTATAATGGCAACTAAGTACCATTAGATTCTTCATTACTTATATTTTCATTGCATACCTAATTGATGTCACAAGTTATTATAGTTTTTTCTATAAATTTGGTCAAACTTGAAAAACTTTGACTCTCCAAGATTCTTAGAATGCCTTATAATTTGGAATGGAGGGAGTAACACCGTAGTAGGTAGAGATCGAGGTGTAGCTGAAAAAAAAAAAAAACTTGCTCTGCAATGCAATGCGGGTGCCAACAGGATGAACCTGTTTTAGATCAAATGATCTAAACTTTAGCCCTTAATTTTAGATGACTAAAGATTAGACCATGGGATGCAAACATGCCAATTCACTCCACCCATACATGCTGCAAAAGGGGATCCTACAAAACTGCCACCGTAGTAGTTAATCTTGTTTTTTTCGCCCCATGAGGATTACCAGTTAGCAAATCTCATTTGGGGAAAATTTGAAAAACCTTTTTTTTTGGCGAAACAAAAAAGAAGTCCTCTCCTCTTTTTTGTTTAAAAAAATAGTATAAACTCTAGGCAGAGTTGCAGGTCTTTTATTATTCTCTCCCACCGAAAAAAGGCAGAGGAACGGGAAATGCATTCTTGCATGCCCTTTCGCCGTTCCCTCGTGTACTACGAACATATGAATTCAAATTCAAAAAACTTCCGTGTCCCTATCAGTCCTGCGTACGTGTCTCCTCTCCCAATCTCCTACTGTCGAGTGTCGAGACTCTAGAGGAGCGAGCATCTGAATCCGCGCGCGTGTGTGTCGGCGAGCAGCTAGCTCATCAGTAGTAGCTCCAGAGCGTCATGTCGCTGGCGCCGTCGTCGTCGCCACCGTCCACGTTACCGCTATGCCACGCGCCGCTGCCGGAGCTCTGCCAGTCGTTCCCGCCCACCATCCCGTCGCCGTAGTAATACGAGTGGTCGAACTCCAAGCCACCGCCGTACGCGTACTCGCTCCCGTACATTGCCGCGGCGGCGGCGGCGTCCGCCTGCTGGTAGGCCGCGGCCAACGACGAGGGCGCGGGCGTGGTCTGACCAATGGCCGTGGACGCGGATGGCACGGTGGCGTCCTGGTGCGCGGAAGACGACGCCGAGGACTCCGAGGCTGCCGAGGAGTCCTCGGCGAGCTGGATGGCGGCGCGGCGGATATCATCTGGCGTGGCGAGCGTGGCGGGGTCGACGCGGAGCAGGCGCGCGGAGTCGGCGAAGTTGAGGCACGCGGCGCGGCCCCGGAGCGCCAGCGCGGCGACGTCGTGCGCGCGCGCCGCGGCCTCGGCGGTGGCGAAGGTGCCGAGCCAGATGCGGGACTTCTTGTTGGGCTCGCGGACCTCGCACACCCACCGCCCCGCGGGCCCGCGCCGCCGCACGCCGCGGTACACCGGGTGCCGCGTCTCCCGGAACTTGGTCCGCCCCGCGGGGCGCTTCGGCGGCGCCGACAGCACCGTCGCGTACTCGTCCACGGAGCAGGAGGAGGAGGGTGGGTCTTGGTGGTCGTCGTAGCCGTAGCCGTACCCGTAGTCATCGGCCACGGCGTACTCCATGGATTGATCGAGTGGTGTCTAGAATGTTCTTTGGTCGAGATGGAATGGATGGCGTGGGTGGCGATGGATGGAGTTGGAGTGGGAACGTGTGTGTGCTCTGGTTTATATAGGATTTGGTGGTGGAAGGGAGCTCAGGGGAGACATGGATATGGAGGAGCGGGAGAAAATTTGAAGCCGGCGGGATGGGCGCGTGGCGGGAGACGGAGGTGAGCTGGAGACTGCGTGCGGGACGGTGGGGAGGCGGCGGGGGAAGCCGTGTTGGCGTCAGCATGGCGTTGGTCGGTCCATGGCCATTCCCCGTTGCTTAGCGGGGCGGCGTTAAGGAACGTTGCCTTGCGAGGGTATCGGGGGATGGGGCCCGCCATGGCAGCGACAGAGGAAGGCGCTAGGCAGGTGGGGGGATCATGGGGTGGCCACGTGGAGATGGCGACAGAGCCTGGCTTTTGGGCGGCGGCACTACCTGTCAGGCTGTCACCTGCCGCCAGACCCTCACCCACACTGTGCTGCCGGCTTCATTCTTCACTCACTGATTGCTCACTGACAGTCAAAGGCAAGGGTGCCCATTCATAGTCTTCGATCATAATATAATAATAATAGTACTCCCTCCGTCTTATAATTCTCGCTTCCCAAAAAATTAATGTTTTTAAATTATCGATAATTATATACTAAAATATATAAATATTTATGCTAAATAATTAGTATTATTGAAAAGATATTTAAGTCTAGTTTTTTAATAAGTTTATTTTGAGACATAAATGTTAATATTTTTTGCTATAAATTTGGTCAAAGTTGACGTAGCTTAATCGACACGTTTCTCATAGTTACATTATCAATGGAACGGAGGGAGTATAATCTAGCACTAGCTCTAAGAGCATCTCCAACAAGTTGGCAAATGCACTTGGCAAATCTAGAATTTTGGCAAAACTAGAAAAAACCTCCTCCAACAAGTTGGCAAAAGGAGTTGGCAAATTGCAAAGCTTGGCAAAATCAGCCCCTCATGGCGCATATTTGCGCGCAGCGAGACGCTTGGCATCGGTGATGTTTCGGGCCGAGTCCTCTTCTCCCGCGCGCGCGAAAGCCGCCCCGCCCTGCTTCCTTTTCCCGCGGGCACGAAAGGAAAATACCGGCGTCTATATTTATCTTGTGGCCGTCGCGTGGCTGTTCCTTTCCTTTGTGTGCGTGGATGTTGTGGCCATGGTTATTTGATGTTGTGTGGTCACGGTAATTTTATGCATGGCAAGAAGATGCTTGGTGGCCGGCAAATGCATGGTCGTGTTCACATGCAGGTGTGTGTTGTTGGTGGTACAAATGCATGGACGGAGCCACTGGGCCTTCTTTCGCTGTCGTTGGAAAGATTGCTCACGATTTGAGCAACCGAGGACACGATTTGAGCAACCGAGGACAGGAGGAGGTGGTCGTCGTCATCGGATGAAGATTCATCTAACTGTCTCCGAGCACGAGATCTCTTCCGCCTTGGCATAGTGGCTGGTTGGAGAAGATGGAGTTCAAGGGAGGGAGAGATGGCCTCGATCTATGGAGGAAGAAAGGGGCGGCAGCAGAAGGAAGAAGAGGGGCGGCGCGGGGCATGCGAAGCGCTGCTGGAAGACCGACGCGGCGTTGGAAGACCGATGCGCGGGGCATGCGAAGCGGCACGTAGAAGGGGTTGCGCGGCGCGTAGAAGGGGGAGGTCCAGCCGGCCCCATCAAAAAATTTCAGACATGTGGGCCACAATTCTCAATTTGCCAAGCCCAAATGCCAACTTGTTGGAGAAGGCCTATTTTTCCACTTGGCATTTGGGTTTTAGACTTGGCAAATCTCTAGATTTGCCAAGTGTTATTTACCAACTTGTTGAAGATGCTCTAGTACTAATAAGCTTCACAAATACAACAGACTATTCAGTAGATAATTACTACGGTTGATACTCCTTTCGTCCCATACTCGTTTTGTCACATAAAACAAGTAAATAATATCATTTTTTAAGATAAATTTAATGGAGGTGAGAAATTACCCATATGTCTCTTTTTTTCGAGATCATACCACATCCATTTTTTGTTGTAAGGAAAAATGCAGTTGTCATTGCAACCGTACGTGATGACGCAAGTGAGAAGTATTCGTGATACAACACACACCACACCACCTAGCTACCGTATTCGTTCCCTTTCTTAAAAAAAGTACTGTATTCATTAGAGACAATTACATAAGAAAGTTTGCAACCAAATCGGCAAGACCAATGCGACAGTCTAGGCTCGTCACTCTGTGCCCAAGAAGAAGAGGGTTTGCATGGCTACTCGCCTCTCCGTCATGCGAAGGTGGTCTGGAATTTGCCAAAGGGGGCTTCATCAGGTAGCACAGTCTCCGCCTCGATTCCCAGACATTTCATCATCACCTTATGTGCCTGAACCTCTGGCTTCGATTCATGTTCCTATTGTTAGTGGTAAGCCTAACACTCTTTTGGGGACAAGCTCTGAGTCGTCCAACTCCCCCCACTCATGCGGCGGCCGCCCGGGTTCGCCTTAGCCGTGGAGGCGACAACAAGATAGGCAGCGTGAGCGGCTTTCTTGAATGCAACAATGAAGTCATCAATTATATGCCTCTCCTACATACTTCTACTCGTATGATAGAATCCAAGATTCCAAGAGCAATCTACAAAAGCCCTTCAAAATACAACGCCCGATAGGTTTGTGTTTCCTAAAGTGTATTTTTTTTTTTTTTATGGATGGGATCCATCTAAAAGATAACCTAAACTTTAGGATTATATGAGTTTTAGGACACGATTTGAACTGCATGATTGCATGTTTTGTGAAACAGAGGGACTAAGATAGAAAAACGATGTACAAGCTGGTAATTCTAGCAAACAAAGCAAATAAAATCACCGTCAATAAAAGGTTGTTCAATCTAGCTTATAGTTTTTATAAAATTAATTAACATAGGTAGGCAGCAGCGACAGCTTTGGCTTTGGTTGTATATACTCCTCGAACACGCGCTCAAATTTGTGCTTGAGATCGTGACCATACCGGATTGCCTGGCCAAGAGACTTCGTGAAAGTTCCAGAACGGCCTGGGAATCGATTGAGTACTTCTCACTCCGCTTGCCACTGCGCGAGTCACTCGGCCGGCTTCTTTTGCCGTCCGATTCGATCCCCTCTAGAATCCACGGGCGGATCGGATTCGGAGTGGCGAGCACGTCACTCACGTGACGGCGGGCGGTGGGCTTGGCTTGGACACATGCAGCAGCGCGGCGGCACGGCAGTCCACCGGTTTGCTTTGGTTTGGCTCGGCTGCGTGCGCGCTACCCTCCGGCCGTTCCGTGCCAGCTCGGAGACAGACAGACAGCCGGTGGGCGGGCGGGCCGTGGCGCCGCCCGCGGAAACGCGTCGCCCCCGACACCGACCGACCCGAGCCTGCTGCCGCGGCTTCCTCGTCCGCACTCCGATTCGATGCGGATGCGGCCGCCGCGCGTCCGTCCTACTCCTACTACGGATGTCGCCGGGCTGCCACCACCCAGCCGTCGGCCTCTCCTTGCCCGGCTGCCCGCTGCTCCCTCCCGCCCGCGCCCGCGCCCGCGCGGTTAGCCGGCCGGCTCCACCGAATCCAATCCGCGAGGAAAGCGAAGAAACGGAATGAAAGCTGCTGCGGCCGTGGCGTGACGTGACGTGAGTCCCCGCCCGACACGCGTTGGCGCTCCAGGTTGATGGAGATGGGTCGACGTGACGTGGCCGTGGCGGTCGTGGCATGCGCCGGGTCCAGCCGACCGGGTCGTTGGGACTCCGGAGGGCCCGACGAGGAGGCACGCGTGAAACCACCATTGGCCGGGCTGCCCGTCCATCCGTCGCGCTCGTGCTCGGTCTCGCTTCCATTCCAAAAAAGCACGAGGCACTCCCGGATGGGATCGATGCATACAGCCACACAGCACTGTACACTTTCCGCCTGGACCAGGTCACCGACCGTCGTTGCGATCCGTATGCACGTCCACATCATCCAGGATTCAACATTTTCCCACCTTATACCATGAAGAAAAGAGAGAATGAGAGCCAACAACTTCTCTATTGAGCTCTGGTGAGTATATGTAGTGTTACAACAGCGTTGCCTTTGGCAACCGTCTCGTGTACAATACGGTGAGCGCGGTCACCGTCTCGCGCTCGCGCGGTCAAGGCCACAACAGCATAGCTTCACTGCCCACTGGCCTCCTCGATCATTACGGCTATATATACCAGTACAAAGTACCTGATTTGATTATAATCCCTTTCCAAAAGAGATGGTCTTATAGCATCCAAAATTTTCCTAAATGCATGTGGGGGTTCCGTTTATCCCCCAAAGTTGCCCTAAAAAAACTCCTAAAATTACTTCATCTTCTCAGTTTTTCAGTGTACCTCTTTGTTCTCTCAATATATCTTTCTCTTTTCGACTACTCTGTTCCTATTTTTTGTGAACATTTTGATCTTTTGGCTTCAGCATCTGTATTTTGTATGAGATTCTAATAACATCAACTAATATGGGACCAAGAAATATCGAATAATAAAACTTGCTTGCAAGTATATAGGAATAGTATGAAGTGCGCCAGCGCCACCAAAATTATCTTCCTTACCGGCGACCGCGCGTCGGCCCAGACGGCCCTGCCACCTCCAGTCCAAATCCAATCCAAAGCACCACCGCGGCCCAAATCCAATCCAAAGCACCACCGCGGCCCGCCCGCAGACTCCACTGACCCACCCACATCAAAGCCTCCCTATATCTGTGGGCTGGGCTGAAGCCGGCCGGTGCGGACCCCCACTTTCCGGGTATCCATCGTTTGTCCTTGTTCGATTGCTTGTTCCCATCAGCAGTAGTACGCTTTACCCGCATCACGTGAATGCCGATCGACTCAGCAAAAACAAACAAACAATCTCTTATTCTGCCAAACAATCTCTTATTCTGCCACATGGGAATAACGGATCAAAATGAAAGCTACATGGGAATTCTACAACACGAATCGTTTTCACGGGTGACCAACTCTTATTCTGCCACCGGTCACTGTGCACGTAAAGCTACATAAACATAACCATTGACCAACCAACCATCCACAATCGGATTATTTATGATTAGTCTACCAGAACTGACACCACCATTGCGTGGCAACCAACAGAACCAACCTACTAGTACAAGATACACGCAGCAGAGCTGAGAGTTCCATCTGGGATTTATTTCCTAGTGATAACGATGCCATCCATCAATCGGCGACGCACCAAACCAATCTCTGCATATGCAGCCGCCGTCGTCGTGTACACCGTGCCACCTCCTCACTTGCTCTTCGCTGGTGGGCTTGGAAGCAGCTGCGAAGGCCACAACAAGAGATTAAACTCCAGCTCAGTCTTTTCCACAGTCAAACAGAGGAAAAGAATAATCAACTGTGGTACAGGTACTTAATTTACCTGGTAGCAAGCGATCAGCGAACTGGCAAAACCAAACGCGCCCGTGACGCGAGGGGTCACCTTCTTGGGCGCCAGCTGCAGCAGCCCCACGGCGACCACAATGTCGAGGCTCGACTTGATGAGCGCCAGCAGCCGCTCGTTGGACTTCTGCAGCTTCATCCGGTACTGCTCATTCTGTGCATACAGATAACAGACAAATGCATCAGAGAGGCGAGACATGGAGAGCAGTTTCATTTTCGTTAAGGTGATGTATGTCTTTGGTATCGAAAAGAAAGCATACCTTGTACAACTCTTGGTGTTTCAGCTCCTTCTCTAGCTTCTTCATTGAAGCAGATAACCGTTGGAGCTCAGCTAGCTACACGATTGAGCATGAATCAGGTGTGGTAACAAGATCATGCCAAAAACTGTATAGATTCACATAATAGAATTGTTTCTAGATGGAGATGGTTACATGCTTATAGATGATATAATACTAGAAACAGCGACATACCTCGATGATGGTTGTGCAGGTGTTTGAACCGAGGAAGCAATAAAATGCTATCCTTCCAAGAAACTCTGCTCGCTCCTTGTTCTGTAATAATGTATAAGTAATCAGATTAGTTTCCCGTCTCTCAATTCTCATCACGAAGTCGTAACAGATACTATAGGGAAGAACAGTTCTGCATAAACTTTTTTTTTCCTTTTCTTTATCTGAACACAAAGGATAGCAACACCCAGTCCTTTTTCCTATGCCATAATCAAAGACACAGGGCAAGACCGCAAGACACAAGTAAATTGAACTTTTTTCTTGAACAAAGATGTGAAAGAAATTCAAACCTTGTATATTCCTGTCCTCCCAGCCCACACAATTTGGTCCAGGAAGAGGAAAGTTGACAGCATCGCATTCTTCGACTGAAACAAGCATAAATAAAATCAGTCAGAAAACTTCAGAACAGAACCATCCTCAGCTGAACAAGTTCTCATGCAATGAAAACTTCAGCAATCAGCATACCTTCCCGAGTAAGATCAGTGGAAGTGGAGTTCCCTTGGCAGGAGGGCTAATTAAAGCATGAAGATCGTTGACAAACTGTAAATAAGAAAAGACTAGGTCATACATCACACCAAGATGCAAGAGCAAAGCCTTTCTATTTGAAAGCTGTAGTACTAAGTAAACGATTATGCAGTACCTTAAAAAGCCGGAAAACTTTCCGAGCTAAACTAGTTGACTTGTCGACATTCTGTGCAGGCCCTGGTTGTCCATTACTCAGAAACTTTGATCCATACTGTATCGCTCTGCAGATTTTATCCCTTGCTTCAGCCTTGTTTAGGTACAAAATAACCAGGGCAAGATCTCCTCTCACGGTGTCCAAAGAACCCATACTGTATCTTCAGTAATAACTGCATAAGTGACGCTGAGTCAAAACTATGGAGGTGAATCAATGGACATCACAATGACTGGATCAGGCATGCAATTGAAGCACACATGGCGAAACTGAAAACTGGAGTGCGCACTCAATTGATGAACTATCCTGCATAGCTATGCAGACATACATGATTCTAATATTACATGAGCATCGCTTAACGACCAAAGTTTTAACTTCAAAAAATCCTCACATGCAGGAACAGATTCTTCATGTGAGTCCTGACTAAAAAAACACTGCCCAGAAATATATAAATACCCTTTTGTACTCAAATTCACGGGTCCTCTAAGATTACAAGTGGAAAAAGGGTTGCAGGAACAGATCAGTTAGCTCAATTCCTTTTGTATGCAAATTCGCTCAATTCCTTTTGTACACAAATACACGAATACAGGAAAAACACAGTAAAGAGGGAAATTTCCGGCGCTGTGGCAAGCGAGCTGGACCTCGGCAGCAACAGCCACCTGTGGCACCAGCAGCAGCGCCGCCACCAGCCTGAACTATGTCTCCCAAGTCGCGTCCATGTGTTACCTTGGTACTCGCCGGCACATCACCGCGCGTGTCTGTGCCGTCAACCGAACCCAGCCGCCGCCCGCGACAGAGAGCGAAGCGGCGGCGGCGGCGGATTCTGGGGAACCGCGGAAGCCAACCAGATCGACAGCGCCGACCGGCGGCAAGGTAGAGAGATCCCCAAACAGAACGCGCCTCGCGCCGAATCGAACCATACCAGCGAGCTATAGCCAATCGAATCGGCGGCGCAATCAGGATCGAAATTTGGGGCGCCGCACGTGAGGAATCGTGGCGCGAATCCTACTCTCTCTTCTCTATCAAATCCGCCCAAATCCCCACCACGGAAATCAACCAGTGCACAGCCTTGCAATCGGCCGATGGAACCTGCGAGCCAAGGCGGGCAAGAAGAAGGCTCTCACCTGCGCCTGCGAATCCGATGAACGATCTCGCCTCGTTGCTTGCCGGCTGCTGCAGCTATGGCGGGTGGCCTTGCGGGCGATGGACCGATCGATCAATTTGATTGGGACAGGGATGGGGCAGATGGACGAGGACACCACGTCTCTTTTCTCTCTCTTTTTTATGTATGTAGGAGGAAAAATATGGTTGTTGGGCAGGCAAATTGTTAGGCACACATGGAGTGATGGAAACCTGTTTGAAACTACTACGAAACGTGTGCTTCTTCTCTTTGTAGCAAGAATACAAGTGTATACAAACTAAATTGTTTCTTGTCCTTCTATCTATGTTTGAAAACTTTGAATCGGCTACTGACTATTGTTAGTTCAGTCAATATAAAATAGGGTTATAACATCAGCCTAGTTGAGGTATGATGCACGACGATTTATCATATGTCTTACGAAATTCTTAGTTCTTGGTTTTCATGAACACAAACATAAACCTATGGACGATAATAAGATTTAAAGAGTTCATCCTGGTTAGGTACTCCATTAACCACTAATAGTGAGGTAGTTTATTAGTTGGTATTAATTAACTAGTAGACTATTAGCCGGACTCGTTTGATCCAAAAGAGCTAACTATATTATATCCATATAGATTAAAAAAAGTTTAACTTCAAGTCAGGCTTTCTAATGTCTAAATAAAAAAAAGGTTTTACTTCAAGTCAAGGTTTCTGATCTCTAAATTCGATGTATGGATGAAGATTGTAACCTTTAAAATAAAATAAAAAAGTTACTAAGATGCTAAGGTTTGCTTTTGTCCCACCTTGATACAATGAAATATACAATGTGGAACATTATTTTGGATTTGTCTTCATTTATTTGACACCAAAATATATGGTACAATTTAAGTATGGCACCACATATCGAGCAATGCGCGCCTAGCCACGATACGATGCCCGAGAGTCCAATAAAAGCATAAGATAAGTGTCGCAGCCATTGCATAAACCTCTGGAGTGTAATTCGTCTAGGTAACGGCACAATAAGTTATATCTTGTGATTTAAATTTCAGTCATGTGGCCTGTGTCAGGCGAAAAAGGTGGGACGACATATGGGCTTTACTGCTAAAGAGAAAAAAGTGGGCGAGTGAGGTAAAAGCTCAGGTTGCGACTTCAGACGTCTTCAAGTTCCCTCCAGATCGGGATCTCGGCCCCTCCCATTCACTTCAACTTTAGCGTGATGCACAAGTGAAAATTCAACGAACAGCACTTGGCAGTCGGTCTTCTCCGGTGTGAATTTGTGTGTGCCCCGTAGCATAGTTATGGCACATAACGGATAGACGTCCCAGTTGCATAAGACCACCCGCACTGGGGCACTGCAAAGCCCACGCAAAAGGCTTTGCGTTTACGCAAGCGCCGCAGCAGGGTACGCAAAAGCTCCCTCCACGGTTGCGTCTCCCCTTCGATCCGGTGTTTTCCGGTGATGTACGGACCAAACGCAAAGACGGTGCGCATAAACCTAGAAGAAAGCTCCTCTTTTGTGGGGGCGTGGGGAGGACGACGAGGCCGGCGCGGCGAAGGCCGGGCCCCTCCGCGGGCCACGGAGAGGGGGCGAGGCCAAGCTGACATGGGCGTAACTAAAAAGGGACACTAGCTCACATACACGCATTCGTGCAATTGGATGTTCCATGTTTAGGAGGCCTAAGCCTAGGTGGAGATTAGTAAAATTTACAAATGTTCCATCTTTAGGAGGCCTAAGCCTAGGTGTTCAAAGATTTGAACTTATCGGCTTTCACCAGTGATTCAACAAGGTGTTTTTCTCTCACAATAAATCAGCAGCAGCGAGAATCAGCCAGCCAAAAACGACCAAACGAACAGGGCGCTAGTTGGATATCACCGTGAGCGTGAGTTGTTTAGCGAAGATGTGGTGTGCAAAACAAATTAATGGTGAGTCAGACTTGCTACGGCAGAACTTGCATGTCTTTCAACTTATCAGCGCTTTCAGCCAGCAATTCAACAGTGTTTTTCTCTCACAATAAATTAGTAGCAGCGAGAATCAGCCAGCCAAAAACGACCAAACGAACAGGACGATAGTGGCTACATAAGTTAAGAATTGTACGTTCAGGATGACACTGGACGTCTTAGCACCGATATAAACATAAACTTATCTGGAAAGATGATACTTTGGGGAAGAACTCAAATGAGGATTCAGGTACAGAGGAATGAGGCAGACGCTGGGTTTTTTTTACCGACCGTTTTGAACCGACCGCCGCGCTCCGGTTTCGGTAAACCGGGCGGTTTGTACGGTGACCGCCCGGTTACCGCTCAAACCCAAATTTGAATTCAAACCTCGCTGTTGTTCGGTTCGGCTCCGGTTTACCGCCCGGTTTGAGCGGTTTACCGCCCGGTTTGAGCGGTTTTTTCAAAATTCAAATTTATTTTTTTAAAAAAAAAATGCTAAAAAATTCCTAAAAATACTTCATGATTTTTAGAATCCAATGATGTCAAAATTACTCAAATTTGAGTGTGTTTAGTATGTTTTCCGACCTTAATGATTTAATGGGCCTTAACGGGCCAGATGTGTATTTTTTTCTTTTTCTTTTTTTCAAATTTCTAAACGTCTAAATAAATACTAAATGAACTCAAATTTGAATAATTTTGACACCATTGGGTTCTATAAACCATGAACTATTTTTAAGAATTTTTTCAGTATTTTTTTTTAAAGTTGAAATTTGAATTTGGGACTTACCGAACGTCCAACGAACCGACCGTCCGTAAATCGATTTACGGTAAACCGCGGTTTACCGGGCGGTAAAAAAAACGCTGGGCAGATGAGGTAATTTCAGAGTTTTGTTAGTCCCTAGCCACACAATGAGGCAGAGAAGAGGTAGTTTCAGAGTTTTTTTTTTTTTTTTGAGAAAAATAGAGGAATGGGTTTATGCATCTCCGCGCGCGACTCGCACGATACACGGCCCACGGCTCAAATCGTCGCATTGAACTTGCAGGAACACGTGGAGATTACGGCCCATTGAGTGCGGTCCGGTCCGTCTACATGAGTGGGCCTTAGTAGGTACTGTACTCTTGGGCTTGGGCTTGGCTTTTGTGGTCGTCGTCAAGGCGCGCGCGCGTGACTGGCTGCTGGCAGCTGGCACACGAGCTCAGCGGCCTGGCCCGTAGTGGCTACTAGTGGGTAGGTACTAGTATGCTGCTGCGAACGTGCTGCCAAGTGTCAACTGGGTTTTTTTCCTTGCCCGGACGTGTGTCGCGTTTCGTCACCAAAAATCTTCGACATACACACACGTGCGAGTGTGGCATACTGTAGCACGTGTAGCAGAGGGCCCCGAGTTCTGGAATGTGGAAGCATGGAGGCACAGGCATGGGGAAGCGCGCACGGCCAGTGGCATGCATGTACCGTCGGTCCCGGTCCGGGTTGGCCCGGAAGCAGTGAAGCAGAGAGCCCAAACCGGCCGGCTGCGTACAACTGTGATGGAGATGGACGCACACGCGTGCGTGTTGTCGTGCCTGCAGCCTGCCGGACAGTTAAGTTAGCGCGATATGTGCTGGTGTTTCATACGTTGTCCGTCCGGCCCGGGCCGGCTGCTCTCGAGGAAGCCAGACGAACCAAGCCGGGGTCGGGGTGCATTGCATGGCCAGATGGCCTGGCCGGCCGTGGCCTGCCTTCCTTCCTTGCCCTCTCTTCTTCTTTCTTCGGCGGCGAGGCCGGCTGGCGGTCCACGGTTGCCGTCGTCGCGCCGCGGAAGGACGGCGACCACGCAACCGACAGAAAACCAAAGGGCAGGGATTCTCTGGCAGCCGGTGCTCTCTGCTCTGCGCCGCAGATTCCATCGGCCCCCCGCCCCCCGGGTTCCGTTTCCACTTCCACACCTGTGCTTGATCTCTCGCCCAGTCGCTCGCCGCCTACACTAGACGACACGGAGTGGCCGGCTGTCCCGTTCCAGTCCCAACGTCCACGTCCCTATGGCTACTACCCCCGCTCGTCGCCGCGCGCCGTCGGCGGCTCGATAGTTATCTCCTACCTACTATAGGATATCCATGCATGTAATCCCCCGCGGGGGCCGGCGTGTTGAGCAAAACGCCAAGAGGCCGGCGTGTCCATCTCTATAGTTTCAAAAAAAAAAAAAGTGTCCATCTCTATGACTTCTTTTCTCTGTTCTTGTTTCTTGGTCCTGTCGTGTGCAAGCGAAAGCACATGAACTGTGCTGCGCATGATTCGTCAAAAAAAAAAAAAGGAGCAGCGACAGGCACGACTTCCACGTTCCACGAGCCCACGAAAGAAACCTCTCTCCTAAGCCTTCCTCCTGCCTTGTGCTCCTCTCTACGCCACTCCTATCTCTCCGCTCTGCACCGACACTGTGTGTTTGTAATTCTAACGACGACCGGGGCAGGGCCGGCTTAACTGCCCAGTGGCCAAGCAGGGGAAATGTAGAGCCACCACTCTTTTTCAAGGAACAACTTTTTTTACTTATGCTTAAGCCGACCGAGCTACCAAATACCCATCTACCTTATCTCCCTACTACTAAAACGTGAAAATTTATGTCCGTCAAAGTCTGCCCATCCCGTGCCTTTCACGGTTGGTTTAAGATTAGGAGTGATCTCCCTACTACTAAAACGTGAAAAAATTTTGTCTGTCCAATTCTGCCCGTCCCGTGCCTTTCACGGTTGGTTTAACATTAGGAGTGATGAAGACAAAAGAAAGAAAAATAGGGTTCTGGATGTAAAGATGCTAGAGACAAAGAAAATATGGAATGACCTTAATAATTTTTAAAATAGATCAAGATTTCTGATAGAAAATGTCTAAATACGAGTGAGCCTCTTCACATGGGCTCCTACTTGAGTGAAATCCTCTTGGTTTGCGCTGGCTTCATTGCGGGCTGGACCAAGCCATTCAAGTTTTTTCTTTTCTTCCATGTTTCACTTTTTCAAAATTTACCAAAAACGTAGAAAATCATAATAATGCCAAACTGATTTTGTTATATTCATAAAAATATATCCATAGCTGTTATGATTATTATTAGATTGTGGTTTTTTAACTATAGTGTGTTAAATCATCCTTATATGAATCCAACTCGGTCTCGTTGCATCAAAACCTCTCGCTTGTGTTTCTCCTTATCAATAAAAATTACGCGTAGGGAGACAAGGTCAACCATGATCTGTGCGTAGTCAAGATGTGGCCCCACACCCCGCCCACGACGTTGAAGAAGCCAAAGCCACTGACGCCAACATGCGGTGTCGTCCCTAGGGATAACGATGAAGATGCTTTCCTGATCATTTGTTTTACTAAGATAAGAAACAGTTCTTTGTTGCTTCTGTGAAATGATTCTTTGAAATGAACTAGGGACTGTGAGTTGAAAAAGGAGCTTTCACAAAGAATTTGGAGAACAAGAGCCCTACCAAACCAACGCATCAGGAGCTCTACCAAGCCAAGATGCATGCATAGCCGGCCGTGGCCTTGTGCCCTAGCTCTCGCTCTCTTTCTCTGTCATGGCGGGCTACGGTTGCCAAAGCAGACATGACCGCGACCACGTAACCGACAACCACACAACTATCATAGCTGTCTCGTTCTCGTCGTAGTTGAAATCACCGTAGCCCGCGACATCCTTAACAAAACACACACCAAGGACGTACATATCAGCTCCAAGTGTCTCTATGACTTTTTTTTTGTCCTTTTTTCCTTCTATGGTAATTTGCGAAAGCACCTGTCCCGTTGTATGATTCGTCACAAAAAAGGTACGGCCATGAGTTTCACGAGTGCGCAAAAGAAAGAAACATCTCTCCTAAGCCTCTCCTCTCTTCTCTCTATGCCACTCCACTCTTGTCCTCGCTCTGCACCGACAACGCTACATGTCATTGTACACCTCACGTTACTATTAAATATAACTTCAGTTGTAAACTTTTAGCTAAATTACTCATTGAATTAGCTATGGTTTATACAAAACACTCTAAAGCAACCCATTTAGTGTGGACCTAAATTTCCCACCTTTGTGGCCATCAAATTTAGATAACTCATACTCCATCTATTCCAAATTATAAGTCGTCCATGGGTTTTCTATGCATTTGGTTGATGGTTTGGCTGCAAGCTATGCCCAATTACTTGGTCTCCCACTATCACTGTGCTTGCATGGTGGACACAAAGGAATTCATTCTCTCATCCTTGTTTTGTGGGAACTGTGAAATGAGAGGAATGCAAGGGTATTTAGGCACAAGGAAGCTTCCACCATTCCACTTCTAGACAAGATCAAGAGGCTTTTGCTGCGGTACTCCAAAATAACTGTGGACCGTCCATTTATTTCGATCCAACGGTCACGATCATCTATTACCTCTTAGGGGGTAATAGTATTTATTGAATTTTTATTTTATAAAAATAGGGTAAATAAGTAAAGTTTGAAATATCAAAAATCTTTAAGATTTAGTTGTTAAGATTTGGTTGATGCATGCAATAAATAGTATGGAAAATCATTTTTATTTAATTATTTTCGTACTTGCCGTACCTGACTTAGCGTGTCAGTGTGTACATATGTGTGCTAGTATGTTATGTTAGCGTGCATGGGTGAGAGTTCATAAATGATATGGAAAATCTTTTTATTTTACATTTGTACTAATTTTGTACGTGAGTTAATTAGCTTGCCAGTGTGTACCTACATGTGTTAGCGTGTATGTTAGCGTGTCATGTCACTTAAAAAACGTATCATGCCATATACGTAATCCTCTGCTCGTAATTAAACGGCTTAAATTTATTCTAATGATTATTAATGTACTTAACATCATAAGTATTACAACTTTGTTGCATAAATTTGATCAAATTTGAACTTATAGAACAACAAAAAAATGGAACTATGTATCGATTTAATTTGAATTCATTCTAATTTTATGTTTTTTTTGAGTGGCATACAAATTTTATGATTGCAACGGGCCTAAATTAATTGGTGAAAATCTCCGCTAAGAAATTCCGAGCGAGATTACGGGAACGGCCAGCCAGATTTCACTTCCCGTAATAGGCGGCATGAGGGTGTTTTATTTTTGTAATTAATTCATACGTGATCTGTTCAATATTGTAAATATTTTATTTTTTTGCAACTGTGGATTTGACACAGTTTATAATTAAGATAAATATAAACTATCTATATTTTTCATGTAACCGTTCCCTCACGTGCCAAACAAACTTGAAGAAAGTTTGTGAACTTGTCTAACGCACATAAATATATAGTGCACAACTTTAACATGATGACTGGATATCTTTAACCACTTTCTTTTTTTTTTTTAAAAAAAACATCTTTTTTGTATGTACCGGGGAATCGGCATGCAGAACCCTCCGTCATCAGGGGGATGCTGCTGTTGCGGGGGGTTATTTTGTTTTCCTTGATTTATTAATTATTTAGTAATTCAATAAATTATAAAAAATCAATGGTATAGATTAATTTGAAATATTACCTCCTTATAGGTAAATGGAGTACCTGAGTATTGCCCAGATCAAGATGCACAAGCTTGGTTCATGGCAGGTGCAAGGTACCTGCGCACCTCACCTTGCAGGGTGATTTTTCTATGCCAAAGACACAGCCAAACATACATCGAAGGCACAAGGCACCGATGGAGGTGCTCTAGGCAAAGCAGGAAAACTAGAATAATAATAAAACGGTCTAAATACTGGTAGCTCACGATCATATAAAAGCGTACAAAGTGCCACGAGTATTGTGCGCTACAACACAAATAAAAAAGAGAAAAATATAAAAATACTTTTGATTAGGTTTGTGCTCAGTTTTTTTTTATCCAAAGAAGACTTGTGTAACAGTTTTATATATGAAAATCACTACCCTCTCCGGAGGTTGATGGACCAGTACCCTGACTCTAATTCGAGACAAAACCCAAAACACTATCTGAAAAATATGTTTTCTTTTTTAAAAAGCCAAAACATCTTATTATAATTTGAAATAGAGCGATTATATATCTGAAAACTTGTAAATGTTTTATCTTTCCTAGGCAGGTTGATGGACCATTGTGCCTTTCTCTAATCGGTGACATTTTAGATTGGAGATGTATCTAAACAAATCGATTCAGAGGTGACAGGCATTTCGGAGGTCTGGAGGCATCTCCCTCTCCGGCCAGCATCGACGCGAGAGCGAAGCGCCGGCCATCTCGCATCTCACCATCGGGTGCATGATCCCCCACTGCTCAACCACCGGAAATAATACGCTTGCTGCACACACGGGCGCACACGCAGCTGACAGCACAGCCTCTGCAACGGCAACGGGCTCCTGCTAATCCGCCGATTAATCAACTGATCAATCAGCAGGCCAAGTTGCTTGCACACTTGCAGTGCTGTTGGTTGGTTGGGCGAGTCATCGTCGTCGTCTTCTCCTTCTCCATCCCTGCTGGGTTTCTCAAGTGAGCAACAAGGAAAACCAGCTGGGTTCGAATTGGAATTGTGGATGGATGCAAATGGGGCACCTACTAAATAAAATGTGGTGTGGTGTGGCCACAATAAAGAATTGATACAGCGCACCAACCCAGGCCACTGTTCATCATCTCTGACAGATAGGCGCCAACTAACTCAGCAACAACAACAGAAATTTTAAAACGTTTTTGTTTTTGTTGACACTCAAAATTGGCAAAAGAAAGAAATACAAGTCGACACATCGAAACGGGCGAAGACGGGGCAACTTCGGCGCTGAACGAGCGCCGGACGCACCCCAAGGTCGCGCCGGACGCGCGTCTGGTGCGCGCCGGACGCGACCCAGAGGCGGTCAGGCTGACCCCGAGGCGCCGGACGCGGGTGCACGCGAGCGCCGGACGCGTCCGTTTCCGTCGGACGCGGCGCAGAGAGCTCCGCGCGCAAGCAAGGGGCGCCGGACGCCCGTCCGGACGCGCCGGACGCAGTTCGCAAGGTCCGCGCGGCCCCGAGCGCCGGACGCACGCGCCGGACGCGCGTTGAAGCGTCGGGACGCGTCCGGCGCGTGCCGGGTGCGACCGACTCGATCCGGATCGCGTTTTTGGTAATTTTGGACGTGGGAAACTTGTCGTATATGCTTTGGAGTTGTTTCCTACGGGGATAAGACCACCCCCTCTATATATATGAGGATCACGGCCGATTGATCCCATCCAATCAATCGAACCCAAAACACAAACACGATCAACACGATCAATCTATCTTCTACCTTTGCTCTATCCTGCAGCTCCGTGCTGTCCCCATGGCTTGATCCGCGATCAAGGATGGCGCTCTAGGCTCGTCCGCCGACCTAGGGCAACCGGCGACCTCCTTGCCTTCGACGAGATCCCTCGCGAGGCTAGGGCTTCGACGGCTCCTTTGCTAGTTTGCTCGGAAACTAGTCGGTTCTTCGTTCGTAAGCACGTTGGTTACCTTTGCTGGTTTGCTCGTAAACCTCGCCGCTCTTCACCGCGTAAGGTGCTGGTTATTTTCGGCCGTCGACGAGCTCCACATCGGCCTATCGATCTCTAGATCGGTTTGCCGGTCACGCTGCGTCGTCGCTGCGTTGCTGTTAGTCGTCCGGGGCTACCTCGAGGCGTCCAAAGCCCACGTATAGTGTGTTGACCTACTTTGCGTCAACATACTTTTTGGCGACTCCGCTGGGGAACGATTGCTTCGGCTCTACTTAATTTGCTGCCGAATCTATCTGCCCTAGCCTTATTCATATTGATCTGCTATTTTCTTTCACGTAGTCATCAGAGCATCTGGCCTCCTAGCCGATTGCATCTATCACTGGCAACATGGAATCTGGCCGCAAGGCCGATTGCAATCTGTTGTCTCGTGGTCTGACGAGAAATCCGGCCTAAAGCCGATCCCGTTCGTCTACGTGTCCGACAAGGAATCAGGCCCTGATAAGGCCGATTGCGTCTGCCTTGCATCAAGTTACGTTCCATACGACGAAGTACAAAATTGCAGCTTGCTGTTTGGCTACTAGCGTGCATATATTGCTTTCCAGGGCATAGTTGTCGTGGAGCTAAGTTAATTGGCATATATTATTATATATTTTAAAGACAATATACGGAGAGCTCTTTCCAGAAGTCATCACGTGGAGAGAATCAGGTCATCTGAAGGTCGTTCTCCAGTGTACCAAGGGAATCTGCTACATCTTGCTGCTCCGCGTGGAATCGGTGTACTTCTGGACTTCAAGAAAATCCAAAGCTTCTGCAGAATATACAGATGGAGTACCAAGGTGATTCGTCGCATTATTACTCCAATAAACTCGAGGTACAACTTGCAAATACATATGATGAGTTTTATAATTACTTTGCAAGTGATCCCGAGGTCCAACTTGCAAATACATGCAATGATTTTTATAATTATTTTGCAAGTGATATAAATTGCCATGTTGATATTGCTAGCGATGATATTAGATATGTTACATCGGCTAATTCTTCTAGTTGTGAATATCATGATCAAGAGCCGATGCTTGCTGGAAATTTATTATGCTTTGATTCGTCTAGCAATATACAACATGTAAATCCTTTTTCATCGGCTATAAGTTCAGATTATGTGGTTTCACCACAAGACATGCCGATGGATGAGAGAATTGGCTATGACAATAATAATTATTTAGCCAATTACTCTCAAAGTTCAGCACCTTATGCCAATGCTCTAATTCATAATTCGGTTTCATGTGACTCTAGCCGAATTAATAAAAAATCAGCAAGGTGTGTTAAGAGTACTTCTTACAATTCGGCTTCCCATGTTATTACTAACTCAAGCCGAATTAGTGAGAAAGCATCAAAGTGTGAGAAAGTCATTACTTGTGATTCGGCTTCATATGCTACTTGTAGCTCTAGCCGAATTGAAGAAAATTAGCCCACACTAGAAATCCATGTGGCTCCTCTAAATGAACCTACTTATCACAGGCCATATATTAGCTATGGACTATGTCAAATCTCCTAGTCGATGGCGGGTACCTAAATTTGAAAAATTCAGTGGTGAAGATGATAAAACCATGCGGAACATATTTCTACATATCTCTTGCGGTGGCTTTTGCACATGCCGGTGATGAAGACTATATGAAAATTCGAAATTTTCCTTTATCTCTTACCGGTATTGCTTTTACATGGTTTACATCTTTACGAATACATTTGTTTATGGTCGCAATTAGAGGATTTATTCTATGAACAATTTGGTCTAATTAGAAAAGGCCGATCAAATTAAGCTCCCAAAAGTGGATTGTCTATGGGGGCACTCAAAAAGCAAGTCTTGAAAAAAACATGAGAAGCGTGAAACCGATAGACTTGACTTTTCAGGAGCTAAAGGAGTCGTGCGTTTATCTAGTGATTACTATGTCATACAGTGAAGATCTCTTGCGAAAGGAGGGTTGCCCGCTTTTGGATAAGCACACACTGCCGGTGATCTTCTCCCGAGTCGGCAAATTGACCATCTCTCGCGACCTCGAATCGGCTAAGCCGGCTTTCAAGTCGGCTAAACCGATTCCACTCATTGCTAAAAGCCGATTTCCAATCGGCTCAACCGACTTCTTTGGTTTATCTCTTTGGATAATTCGCATCTATTGTTGATTGTTCCTTGGAGAAGGAAAGTAACATCATTCAAATCAAGAATTCACATCTCTCATCACGATCAACGAGGTACAAGACACAAATGTTTTGCTTAAATTCCAATCCGGTCAAACTATTTCAATTTACGCATCTATTAGAGATATCCTTGTAAATAGTTGGAAAAGACCGATTAGGAATAGCATTATATTTGTTGAAAATGAGACAAATTCAGATTCTATTCTATCGGCCAACAAATCATGCCACATGGTAAGGCCGATGGTCTTTGGTTTGTCAAACTTAAAGCTTCCTAAAAATAGTTGCAAAGGTGTGGCCGAATGGATTGATGTCAAATCTGATCCCTTCGTTTGCCTAGCTTTAAAACCGACTCCACAGAAGAATCGGTTGAAGAAATCAAAGTACACCTTTGACCTTACTTTTTGTGATCATGTATTTGATATATTGCTTAAAAATAATTTTATTAGAATCGCTGATCACAATGCTTTGCCATCACGCAAAACTTAGAAGAGCACAGCCTCTGCAACGGCATAATTCTTATGATCTAATCCGCCGATTAATCAACTGATCAATCAGCAGGCCAAGTTGCTTGCACACTTGCAAATAGCTGTTGGTTGGTTGGGCGAGTCATCGTCGTCGTCTTCTCCTTCTCCATCCCTGCTGGGTTTCTCAAGTGAGCAACAAGGAAAACCAGCTGGGTTCGAATTTTAGGAATTGTGGATGGATGCAAATGGGGCACCTACTAAATAAAATGTGGTGTGGTGTCGAGCATATCTATCAAGATGGAGAAAAGAAGAAGGATGCTTACAATGCTAATGGAGGCAAAGCTCACTACAAGCGAAAGATAGAAGACCGAAGCTTAGCTTGAAAAATACAGCCAATAAGTCAAAAAAGGTCCAGCCATCAAAATCGAATTTCATGCAGCAGCAACATATCATCCTTTTGATACAGCGCACCAACCCAGGCCAAGTGGTGCAATGAAGACGAAGAGAGAAGAAGATTCAAGAAACAATTGCCAAGTTGGAGGTTTGCACCAAATCATCAAAATCTTTGGTATTCGCATCATCCATCTTCTCGCCTAGGTTTATATGGAATTCATCTCATGGTATGTATAGTCAACCCTCGGTTCCTTATTTTGATCCTTGGGGATCTTCATGTTATGGAGGGTTGCCGAATTATTATGCTTATCAATAATCGATAGCCGAAATAGAATATTTTGGCTATACGTGCTCATGTAGATGAATTCATATGGCCGATACTTTATTATCGTCCTTAGCATACAACTAGCCGATGAATGCTTGCAACCATCGTGCTATTGAAAAGACCCCTATATGATTTACTTTGATGGCTTTTAGGCCCGGGGGGCATGATGATATGATTTGCTTGTCAAAGAGAAGCTTCTTGAAAAGCTCTCCGAGCCGATTGATCATCGGGTCCATATCATCATATAGTGTGAATGAACTCAACACCACCTATTCTTCGTGCATCAATTAACCTCCAATCACATTATATATTATTGCCGAAGAGGGTGCAACGGTGTTGCTTTGATTCAAGAGGACAAAAGAAGAGGTGCATCATAAATATTGATTGATGTCTTCTTGATTCCAAGTGAGGTATGCCCAGGTTCTGAAAATATATATGCTCGTCACTTGTACTTTGTTTATCTAAGCATTCTTTACTAAGTACATGTGTCGTTGCATGCCAAGCGATGTGTGCATTTTACATCGGCTAATCCTCATTGTTAGGATAGGCAATTGGGCATACACTCTATCTGAATATGACTTGACTTTTGAGTCATTGAAAAATCATTTGAGTGTCAAGTCATTGCTGATTTTATTGTTGAGCATGTTTGTTGCCCATTGGAAGTTTTAATCTTGATTAATCGGCTTGCATATAAGGCTAAGGTGTTGGCATGATCATTGTTTCTTACGGTATGTTCATCATCTCTGACAGATTCATGAGCTAATTCACTTGAAAACAGGGGGCATGTGTTGACACTCAAAATTGCAAAAGCCAACTAACTCAGCAACAACAACAGAAATTTTAAAACGTTTTTGTTTTATTGCTTGATTGCTACATTATACATTTTTTCTGAGAAATTATACAGGAGAAAAAAAAAACTCTCTGCATCTGCATCCACCACAGCACAGCAGTGAGGACTCAGGATAGTGTGTTGGCCCTACTTTTGCGTCAACAGACAATACATTTTTTCTGACCATCTGCATCCACCACAGAGCAGTGAGGACCTCTCTGAATCCATATCTCATCACTCTCAAACAACAGTGTAATAATCCATGTATTTGTAGTAGCAGTAGTACTGTATGTATGTAATTGTAGGCAGGCATGGCATGACATGGCTACATTTCGTTCTTTGTTCCTTTCTTGAGAGTTGAGACACCAACAACTGCAGTTGAACATGGACGACGACAAATCCTTTTTTTGACTCAACAACTAGATTATTCCCAATCTGAATACACTTCACTTGCCCTAACCAAGTAACCAACTCTTCTCTCTCTTTCTCTTTCTCTATCTGAATAGTATGCACACAAAAGAATCTCAAACGTTTCATGAACAACAACAAGAAGAAGAAGAACAGAAAAAAAAAATATCAAAAAAGGAGGAAAAAAAAAACTCTCACATGATTGATTGATGAACTAGAATTGGCAGGTGCTAGGAGTACCATGCGGTGCAATGCGTGCAGTGTGCTGTGCTGTGACCTGTGACCAAGCTAGGTAGCCCTGCCTGCCCAATCATGGCCTCATCGATGAGCAAGGGGTGCAATTCTTAGCAGACAAGCATCGCATCGCATCGCACTGCATTGCATCGCATCTGCACTCGCCTTTCGCTTTCCCACACCTGCCTGCTTTTGCGCTGGTGGCCGGTCGCCGTCGTCCCTCGTCAGAGCATCCAGTCCAGGCGGTTCGACGTCGGCGGTGGCGCGCCGGAGGACGCCGTGGAGCTCACGGTTGTCGTTGACGACGCCGAGGACGTGGACGGCAGCGACGACAGCAGGTCGAACATCTCCCACCGCGTCGGACCCTGCCCCTGCTGCTGCTGCTGCTGTTGCTGTTGCTGTTGCTGTTGCTGTTGCTGTTGCTGCTGGTACCTCGGTTGCTGCGGCGGTGGCTGGTGCCTCGGTTGCGGCTGCTGCCGCTGCGCCGGCGGTGGCGCTGGCTTGGCATAGGCCTTCTCGCCGGACTTGCGGATGATGGCGGCGTTCTTGGCCGCCACGGCGTCCAGCGTTTCCACGTACTTCTGGACGCGCTTCACCTACGACGATGGCCGCAATCGATTCAAATTCAGTCAGCCACGGCATTGGAATTCAACGGGGATGGGGTGGGAACGCGAATCGAATTGATGCGCTACTTCTGCTACTAGTGAGTGCTTGCTTCTGACTGACCTGCATCCGCCTCTGCGCCTTGACGTCGCCGTCGGCGACGACGGCGTCGAGCTTCAGGAGCTCGTTCATGAGCAACTCCGTCACCTGCACCACGTCGTTCTCCGCAACCTTCTCCCCCTTGCGCACCGACGCGTCCAGCGCCGCAACCTGCCATCAGATTCCAGGCCGCCAATCAGAATCAGCGGTGAGCAGCACTCCAGCCGCTCTGCGGCAACTGTTGGTTGGTCAACTCCTCTAGTCCCCTGTTCTGCTCTCGATGGGCTCGGAAAAAGATGCAATCTTTGGGATGGATGGATATGGATTGATGGATAGATGGACGGTCAAAATGTACCTTGGGGGCGAGCTTGTCGACCTCGGCGGTGACGGCGGCGACGGCGCTGGCGGCCTTCTGGAGGTGGCCGTTGCGTCGCTCCTCGATGAGTCGGCGCGCGCGTGCCTCGGGGTCCTCCACCACCACCACCTTGGAGCGGTCCTTGACGCCGGCCATGTCGAGGAACGCCTTGGAGTCGCGCTCCTTGTCCTTGTACAGCACCTTCTGGTCGTCCGGGTGCAGCCCCGTCTTGGCCGCCACCAGCTTCTTCAGCTCCCCTGAGAACAGCAAGCAGCAGCGGCGTCAGGCCGGTTGCTCGCCCGCCGGCGGCCGGAGCGAACGGACAAGAGAAACGGGTGACTGACCGAAGGAGGCCTCGGAGCTGATGTAGATCTCGTGCGTGACGCCGGCGTGCTTGACCTTGACGCGGATGGTGGGCACCGGCTTCACGTTGGGCGACGGCTCGTCGTCGCCCGGCCCGCCGGCCCTCTTCTGCACCAGCATCCCGCCCGGCCGCACCTCCCACACCTCCTCCGCCGGCACCTTCCCTCCGTTCCCTCCTCCACCAACGGCCGGCACCGACGCCGGCGCCTCCTTCATCGAGCCCAGCTTCACCGGCGCGCCCTTCCTGCTCTTGGGGCTCGCTCCCAGCATCCTGCCTGCTCGACTGCTCAAACCTGGGCGCCGCCGCCGCCAATCGAGGCAATGGCGCGAACCAAAGAACGGTCAGGTACTAGCTCGCTAGCCCGAAGCTTCTCTCGGCCGGCCGGCGAATATGAAGGCAGGTGGGAGCGGGGATCGGAGGGAGAAGTCGAGCCAAGAAGCAAGAAGGAAGGAGACCGCCGACGGACGGACGGATGGATGGATGGACAGCGAAGAGAAGAGGGGGAGGAAAATAATGGCGAGGTGGATGCGGGAACCACCGCATGGACAAGGGGAATATATACGCGCAAATAGAATACCGGCAGCGGCGGCCACAACCACATGGCCAGCGACCGCATACAGGTCCAGTCCAGAGGAGGAAGACGTTCCATTTAAAATCCATCGCAAGCCCCCCACTTTGTTCATACATACATCATTTTCTGGTTAATTGATTGATTAATTAATTTTCAGAGCTTTGGCTCGATCATCGATCGCAACCGTTTTTAATTTGCTGATGCTGATGTGAAACCATTTCGTTTTTGTTTAATTTATTGTTATCATTGCTATTGCTCGCTACCTGCAAAATGAACTTGACAGATTCATCTGGCTGCATCATTTCGGTGCTGCTTCGTTCCTGCTTGTCTCCACGGCCCACGCTAGCCATCTACTTGCCTGGATTTGTTTATTTATTTGATTGTTGATTTATTCGCGGTTTTTGTTTGATAGTAGAGAAGAAAATAGTAGAAGAATCGTGATCGATGACGATCGATCGATCGATTCGTTTGGGTTTGGTTGGACGTTGGAATCGCGCAGTGTCGGCGCGGCTGGCAGCAGAGAGGAGAGGAGAGGAGAGGAGAGGAGATGAGAGAGCGGCGTCTCGTAATCATGCCTTTTTGCCTCTGCTTTGACGTTAATCGCGATGGGCTGTGCCTGTCAGACACCAACGTCTCAACCGTCGATCGCCGACCGTACCAGCACCACAATTTACAAGCAATTTTGCGTCTGAATTTACGTTTGGGACAAGCAGAAACAACCGTGGGCTACCAAATCTGAAACGGTTGCAGGTGCTCTGTCAGTCAGTCGGTCACTCCAAAACTACTACTGAACTGCAAGTCTACCACTGCATTAGCAATTCCAGCATTCAGCAACGAAGCAGCAGCAGTGGTTGGTTGGCTGGGTGTACCGATAGTCCGTTCAGCACATGCAGAGATGCAGATGCAGCTGGTGATCATGGAATGGATGAATGAATGGATCATCGCGGAGAACGAGTGTGATCAGGGGAGGAACAAGGGCATTATTAGCGCCGGATCAGAGGACGCATGATTTGGGGTTAGTTAGCTCCGATCCAACTACTGATCGATCTGAAGCCAGGCCTGAACCAAACTAAACCTGCGGTGTTAATAGGCGGCTTTATCTGTCGGGTCCGATGATACTGTAGTATCGTCCTTCGTTCATCAGGTTCAGGGGCAAAGAATTACACCCTCAGGGACAAAGAATTACACCCTCATAGTGTCAAAGGAGCTGCTATGTTTGATGAGGTGTCTAAATTTTCAGACAACAACCTTTCACATCCACAATTGCCTAAACCAAACAATAAAAAAAAAAGATTAGGTACACGAGAAATCGTCCTCGGTGTTTTTGCGACGAAAAGTAGAACCAGCCAGAAATATAAATGAATTGTCATGGGCGTGAGGAGGATGTCCACGGGTATTAATACAAGGGGCCAAACATTCATGCAGTGGGAGCACGGAGGAGGAGTGAACAGTGCGATCTAATCAGACGGCGCCAAAGCTAGCTACCATAGCGTGATCGCGTCCGGGTCAATCTCCACTCATGGAACGGGACGCCATTACATGTACATTGGCCACCACACTAACAGTAGCAGTGACCTCTTGTCCTCCACCAATGCAGAAAGAACCTCCATTTCAGAAACAAATTTTGTAATTGTACATTTAGCTAGTGTCAGACTAATTTAAGATTGACAAAGTTTATAAAAAATAACATTAACGGTTGCGAGTTTGCGACATTATGTGCACCACAGCATCAGTGACCTATGCTGCTCGTTGCCGCTGCTCTTCCTCCTAGGCCTCGTTTAGATTGTGAATTTTTTTTTTCAACTTTGCTACCGTAGAACTTTCGCTTGTATTTGATGTTATTGTCTAATTATAGACCAACTAGGCTTAAAAGATTCGTCTAGTGGTTTGGTTTACATCCAATATGTGTAATTAGTTTTTTTTACCTACATTTAATGCTCCATACATGCGTCTAAAATTCCATGTGATGGGAAATCTTGAAAAAAATTCATTTTTAAATATGCAACTAAACAAGGCCCTAGTTAAGAAAAGGCTTTACGTTTTCTTATGCGGCGGTTGTACCACCTCTGTTTTTTTTGTAAAAGAAAGATTTAAATATAGATTCAGTCAGTCAAACTATTTATGACTCTGAATTGGTTATTCTAAAAAACAGTATCATCATTTATAACTCTAAATTGATATATTATAAAAATATATACGTTTGAAAATCAATCCAACTATACATATTTAATACGGTGAAATATTATATCAGCATCTTTTCTATATATATGTTTATTCAAATCTCTTTTATGATTCAAGAGCTGAATGAGGAGTACTTACAAAATATAGTATTTGTACAACATGCCGTTGTAGGACAACGAACTCAATGGGTACTAAGTGACCATGTGGGAAATTCAAAAAAAAAAAAAAAAAGTGACCATGTGGGTGACAGGGCCGTGTCCCAAACTAATATACATAATATACTCTTTGCACTAAAAAAAGGTTGGAAAAAAAGAAAAGAAAAACGGTGGTCATTGCATCGAGAATCCGAGAGCAGGAGCAAGTTGCTGTATTGTGTCATTGTGTGATGATACGGAGGCGCGGCAGAAGGTGACACCTGACTGCAGTCTGCGCTCCACCGACAGTGAGGAGTGTCGCGGGGGTCCCCACGTGGGTGCGTGCCACGCTGGCCGCCGCCCGCCCTGGTCCCTGGTCCCCCTGGTCACTGGGCCCTACCATCTCCGTGCATGGCTCTTCCATTCCATTCCATTTTCCATCCATCCATCAGTCGGCCGGTGCCGGCGTTGACCGCCGCCGAAAAAGACGCTGGAACAAACCTACAGTACTCACCGGCCGGCGGCCGTGGCTGTTCATGTTCGTGTTCCCGGCGCAGCAAGCCGAGCAGGCACCGCTCAAATCCTGCAGGAGGACCCCAGCAGATCCATGTTTGCTTCAGACTCGTTGGTGTTCGTTCCAAACCATATATGTAGCGCTGGTCCCGGCCGGGGAATTCGATCGAGTTGCAATGGGCACGGCAGTCCACATGAATTTCGTCCGAATTTGTCTTCCGACCCAGGAGTGTGTATGCAAACAGGCTGATCGAGATTTTAAGAAAATTTTGAGCAACGTGGCCAACGCATGTTCCACGTTCTTTCCTAGCGACCTGCTGATAATATTAAGCTCGGTCCTCGTCCCTCACAGGTGGACGTCGACGCGCGCGGCGCTCCCAGACGACGAGAAGGAATCGGAAATTCGGAATCCATCCCCAGCGAAAGCTCCGAGCCATCGACCTTGGCTTTTTGCTATTGCTACTAGCTACCTACCTCTCTTCCTGCATGCCTGCAGTGCCTTGCAGTTGCAGCAGCTAGCATTTGCTGTGGAATGGTAACACTGGTTCAGTTCAAGGGGGTGTTCAGTTCAAAGGCATTGTTTAGTTTACCCCAAACTCTCAACTTTGACACTATGCAAAAAGAAGATTCTCCATCACATCAAACTTGTGGTACATGCACGGAGTACTAAATGTAGATAAAATTAAAAACTAATTGCACAGTTTGGTTCTACGTTGCATAACGAATCTTTTGAGTCTAATTAATCAATATTTGGATAATAATTCACAAATACAAACGAAATTACCACCCGAATTTGGCATCCCAAATTCGGGATCTAAACAAGGCCCAAGGCGGAGAAGGGGGTGGGGACGACAAGTTCGCCAGCATAATCAGTTGACGCTCGGAGTTGGACGCTATCGGCTTTTCTACATGGATAACGAGACAAATAGCACCTAAAGGGCCCTGCAACCGAGCCCAGGAACCATCGATCCCTGCTGACGAAGCTTATACAAATTAGCTAGTTTGATATCATTATAGCGCGCCGTGCTAAATACGCGCTCAGGCGTGTTCTCTACTATAGCGCGCCGTGCTCTTTCAACCGAACATGCCCTGAAGACCCTTAGCAGGATGGGCCACGTTCCTGTTCCGTCGTCCCGATCCGTGGAACGGGAACATGGTGAAACGCCACCGTTCCATTTGCACACTCTTGGTACACATTCCATTAACCGATCGAAGGAGCGAGAATAAACGTTATATCCTCTTCGTCCATGGAACTTGGATGCTATGCTAAGACCTCCTTTAAAGCACATGAGAGAAACTGAGAGTGCCCTGACTAGCCGTCTATTGGCGGACAAGTTGAGGGGAGGGGTCGCCTTACGACTGGATTGTGAATTGTGCAACTGAGATGGAGAATGCTTCAGGCTGATCAATTGGTCGGAAGTCATGAACTTCCGCCCATCAAATGGAGGGATGCTTGTTTGGATCGATGTCGAGAATTGGGACATATGGACTTTTGTGTGCAAACGGGCGAAAAATCTTCTCTTGTTTTACGCTCTTTTTTAAATATATTTTATACTCTAATATAAATACAATACGAAGCTGGATTTATCCGCTCATTTTTATCCTAAATGACAGGAGAGTAAAGACCTGTAAAAGGAAAAATGGGTGAATTGTCGTGTAGGATCTCCTTCTAATACAAAGATACGCACTGCGTATTTGAGAAAAAAAATGTCGTGTAGGAGGGGAGAGGAATAATGGAGTGAGGAGCTGGACACGCAGGTGGCTGAATAAGATTTTGGGCGCGCATGCAGTTGGGTGGCACACCGGTTGGCACACAGGCGTACACGTACGCGTGTCTACACCTTAAGTCACCGCCTAGTTATGTACGTTCCATTATTGTGCACGTTACGTTCGTGTGATCACCTCTAATATGCTACTACGGGAGTATGTGCTAGTACCAGCGTTTTGTTGTACTATGTGTTTTAGCGTCCAGACGTTAACATTGTCGACAGGGCCGCCGTCGATCGATCGATCGATTTTGAGCGTACCTGTACGGTGACTGTGATCTTGTACGTGTGCGCCTCACAATGCAAGCTGGTGGCCCTCATCCAGATAGATGACGACCCATAGCTAATTAGCTAGAGAGTTGCCACGGGCTCTCCATCTTTTATCTTAGCTAGTCTAGCCAGTAGCCATACACGTGAGTAATAATAAGGGGAATAAAATTAAGCGGATTTTTTTTGACAACTTAAGCGGATTTATTTATATTCAAGTAAAAAAGCAGCTAGCCAAGTACGTACGTAACGCCATCATTCCGCATCCTGCTAATGATCCCAATAAAATTCTGAGTGATCTTTAGGTGCTATTTGGTTTCCCTGTCTTGTAACTCTCCCTTTTTTTGTACTTGTACTTGAACCTTTTCCTTTGTTTTAATAAATTCCTGTAGGGGCCTTAGCCCCTCCAGTTTCTTAAAAAAAAAAAAGAGGGCCCGCCGGGTAGTACAAATTGGATTGACCAGGAGCTATATGCGCACCAATAAGTGTCGGCTTGCATTGTTCGTTCAGAGATCACACATCATACCAATGACCAATCCGGCCAGCTCCTTTTTCTTTTTTTTGCCCAGCATAATTAAGCATCGATCTGATCTGACGATGACACGGCGACACGTAATAAACATCTAACAGGAGGAGGAACATTGGTAGCTCCTATCTCTCCGTCTTCTTCCATCAGCAGGCTGTAGCCATGCATGGTACTCCTAGTGCCATGCAGTTGATGCGGCTATGGAATATTGACGTGCAAGCAATCATTTTTTTTATGAAACGACGAAAGCAATCATATGAGCACAAACGCACACAGTTTTCAGTTTAGTTCAGTTCAATTCAATTCTGCTACAGTACTGCTTGGACAAGCACCATATTGCAGCCTTTTTACAGGCCATATATATAGACTGCAGTAGTACTTATAACTAGTTAACTACCTAAGCACAGTTCACGGTTTGGAAACATTTGAATTTGGATATAGTAGCTAGCAGCTCATGGCCGGCTTCGTCGTTCATGCATATGTCATCTGCATCGACCCTATTTAGAATCGCGGTGTCCCCATTTCCATTTCTTCAAGAAAAAAACGGAAATACAACTGTTATAGGGAGTTTCAGAAGAAGCAGTAGACTACCAAGGACAGGGGTAGGAAAGGGCCTAGAGAGAGCGCTTGACCAACCAACGCACGAGGATACATCGAGCAAATACTAAAGATGTTATTACAGCATGCGCTTAACCACCCCGCGCAAGAGGAAAGCACGAGCCAGTTCAAAGGCAGGGGAAAAGTAGAAAAACCAACAACTTGCGTGGTTTCAGAGACGAGAGAACGCCAGATTGAAGAACTCGGCAACGATAAACTTTTCCAACTCATTGCAGAATCACCATAGACAACTTCGCACACCAGGGATCCAACCTTACCCCCTTGGTACTCGCAAATCTTCCAAGCCGGTCAGTTCGCATCATCCGAAGCCTGCTTGCCTCCGTTTGCTTCAGACGCCTTCTTGCTTTTCTTGGAGGCCAGAAGGCCCAATGCCACCTACAGCATGATGTCAATGCCGGCTTCCATGTTCTCCTTGTCGATGCCTAGACCTGCCCAGAACTTTAAGGCCCCAGCATGACATATAATATCAAGAGGACTTTTAATAACTTTGCCGTCAAAACAAGCACTTTTGCGAAATAGCCCAACAAATGGCAGAAACCCAAAACACATGGAACTGTGCTCCATTGGGAAGCCATTTGTCTAACCACACCCAACAATGATCTAGATCTTCTATAAGATTGGTGGCGCCAAGACATTTAGCTACACACCCCCATACTACTTTGGCTACAGTACACTGAAAGAAAAGATAATGAATCGTTTCATCATAAGAACAGAAATTCTGCATCGACCCTATGATATAGTATATATAGGACGTACTCCTAATTATTATATATAATTAACTGATATATAATATACTTTACTAATCGGCAAGATGGATCGATGGATTATATGTATGCATGCAGGATCATCGGTTTATTTTAGTGTTCAACCTACTAGCTAGCCATGTGCTGCATGGTCTGTCTCCTTTTTATTTGCATTGTTGCTGGTCTGGTCATCAGTCAATCATCAGTGTGGCTACACTTCTATATGTACATACATCAAGTGATCATGCATGTGGATCGAGGGACGAAGACTGTGCTTCTTGTGCATATAGTAGTAGGCTTCCACACTTCCTATATACTAGTAATCCATCCTATCTCATGACTGACTTTGCTTTCATTTTCAAAGTCCTACTGGTGAAAAGCGGTAGTTAAGGTTTTGTTTTTTGTGGGGGTGTCAGGTGAAAAGTAAAGGTTAGTGAGCCAGTGGCTGCAAGAACTTTTATACATTTATATGCACATGTGGTCTTCAGTTGAATGCATTGCTGACCGAGGAAGCAACATGCATGGATCGGAATTGTTTAGACAGTGCAACACGAGTTTCAGGCACTGGATCGAAACTGCGTGGAGACATATTCACAACGTTCTAACGGCCGGTCAGAGAGGGGAACGAGGCAGTATTGTCAGGCAGGGCAAAGCCAAAAGGCCCCCAAGCAATGCAAGCAGGCGAGCAACTTGCTGAATTGTGGATCCCGAGACAGCTACGTGTATATGGATGCATATATTGACAATTTGACATGGTACCGGTTCTGATTTGTGCACATCGATCTTGATCTATCCGTGATCCACACTGTATTTGGTTTTGACTTTGGGGGTAGGGTGCCCCCGTTCCGGACCAATCATCTGTGTTCTGACTTTCGGAGCCTCCATGTTCTCCGAGCTGGTGCTCACTCGCAAACCATTGTTGGCCGGGTTCTCTATCTTTTTTTCCAGGGCAGATGAGAGAGAGAGAGAGAGAGAGAGAGAGAGAGAGAGAGAGAGAGAGAGAGAGAGAGAGAGAGAGAGAGACCACACTTTATATATTTTCTCCCCAATGGAAATTAGATGAACCAAATTAAAAGCTTTTGACTGTCATCATTGGCTATATATGCATATGGTCGGTGTGTCTCTCTATAGCTTCAGGAGACATCATTGGCGGCGGCAGAGAGGCAACGTCTTAACAAAATTTATGTATAAACTTGTCAAAAGAAGTGATAAAGTCTCCATTGTTACATCCATTTGCAACAAGAATGTACTCTCTCCGTTCCAAATTATAAATTGCTTTAGTTTTTTTTTAATACATTCATTTTGCTATATATCTAGACATACGTAAGATCTAGATGAAAAGTAAAATGGATATACCAAAAAAGTTAAAATGACTTACAATTTGGAATGGAGGGAGTATAGAACAATTCATCATTTGTTCTTCCATTGTGTATAATATAGTCATAAGTACCATTGGTTCAGGTGCTCCTAGAAACATGGATCAAATTATGGATGATTGGCGTCAACACATGAGACAAACATAGAAGAAAAACATCAATAAGATCACCGTTGATAATGTCGATGGCTGTTTACTTATACTTTTACATTGATAATTACATTCATAGAGCATAGATTGATGACCCAAAAGCTGATTCTCACTTTCTAACAAAGCAATCTTGCTCGTCTATGGTGTCCATGTTTGCTGGCCTACCTAAATGACGAGCCTATCTCACAATGTTGTTCCCACATCATCCATCAACCACGGAACTCCTCTTGTAGATAGGGAACGTTATAGGTGACTCTATCAGCTCTCTAATATGTGCTTGCCTACCAAGCTCTCTCATGATCAAGTCGCGGATCGAATATGCATATATATGGCATTGGCAGTAGATGGCAAGCCTTCAAGCCCTCTACAATAGTGTCCTCCATTTCTAAAAGAATGATGCCCCACATGTCTAATTAACTCTGACTGTGATACAAAACCACAATATAAGAGGTTGGTCAACCCCTCTCTATAACCACACCTTGGAAGTAAAGTCCTCCTTATGACCTCATTCGCTATTAAAGCTCATATGTTCAAAGATTTAATGTGATCACAAGTTTCCAAATCCGCATCAATTTCACTATGTTTTAAGAAGTATGAGCATGTTGTACTATTAAAGCTCGTATGTTCAAGAACCTTTTTAAGATTGGCATTTTAGGTATAATAGGGGATGAAACTTTACCATTTCCTATGAAAAATAGAGGTACCCAGAAATGAGCCAGATGTACTTCAATGGTATTATCTGTTATAGTTGAGCGAGGATGTAAAATTTCCTCCTATATCATCAACTTCTGCTAAGAGAGGGAAAACCTCACTAACAAGTCCCTCAAGCACTTGAGGCGCTTACAACGACTGATTAAAACTAACATTGATAACCAATTGCTAGAAGCCAACAAATCCATTGTATAGTTGTACACACAAACCGTAGGGTATACATGAGGTTATGCTTTTTGAGTAATTACTCTTCCAGCGTCTAGGTTCAACTTTGAATCTTGACATCTTGAGAGACTCCTGACCTCCTTTGGGAGTAGCCGAAATAAGGGGGAAACACCCTCTTTTGGTGGACTAGCAAAAATCTGACGTCCAATACCCATCCTAGTCCTACGCGCATTGGAATAGGTATAGGAGGCCCCTAAAACCAACATCATCCTCTGCATTCATCGGCTCATGTGAAGACCAACAATTAGGTTTTTGGTGAGCGTCTACAAGTGATTCCTCCATCCGATCCACTACTTCTCGGCGACCGTATGATCGTCTACTTCCTGACATACCCGTTGATGTGATTGGCATTAAAAGCTTTTGGCACGACACCTAGTGGGACAACTACACCAACAAAGGCTATGTTGACTAACAAAAATAGCTCTGTGGAAGTTTCATATGCATTAATATTGTGATAGGCCAACAAATTCTATGACTTGGCATGTTAATTATGAAGAAGGAGGGGAGAGAGAGAGAGAGTTTCATCATGATGAAACCTGCCGACACAGTTGCCAAGACAAAAAGTTGATGTGGCACTCTTGGTAACTATGCTATGAAACTTCCCTCTAAGACTTGTCTAAGATTAATATGGTACACATGTTTATAGTATATATACTCTATGGAAAGTATATAATTAATAGCAACAAAAGTTTGAGCATTAATTAGGAACCATTTCTAAACACAAATCAAACATAAAACCTTTTGTACTACAAACTCCTTATATGTTAGAGTTTTGAAATAGTTAGGGAGTAGTATCTACCTGGTTAGAGGATTATGAGTTTAATATCTATCTGTACCACTAATTATCGTAGATTCTAGAAGTTATACTTTATTTTTCTTGTTATACAACAACATATTTTGGAGTCCGGCGCCCAGCACTTCATTTTCTCCTGTAGAATCAGCAAAGTGAGAAAAGAACATCACTGGCCAGTTATGATAGGACTATATGGGCCACATTCTTGAAGATGGGCCACTAACACACATCCTATTCCTACTCCTGGGCTTCACCTACAACTCATCCTTTTTTTTTCGAATTTTCTAA
Source organism: Themeda triandra (assembly GCA_018135685.1). Lineage (NCBI taxonomy): Eukaryota > Viridiplantae > Streptophyta > Magnoliopsida > Poales > Poaceae > Themeda > Themeda triandra. The sequence continues at coordinate 873,479 of JAENPR010000043.1, read as the reverse complement.
GCATCAGCCAGCTGTTTTTCAATTTCGTCGTCGATCAGTATTTTTTGTTCGTGGCGTTTGTCTCTGTGGGCTAGTTTTTCCATTGTTTGCTGGCCCACTCCACCTTGTTCAGCCCAATTATTGTATACGGCTACGTGTGCTCAACTAAAAAAACACGAACTTTTAGGCTGCCTTTTCTTCCACGGGAGTGAGCGATCTTGTGAGCCAGTCCACTCCGTGTTATTTTTTCCTTTTTTATTTATGTTTGTGTGGATATTTTTTTCTTTTCAATTCTTAAGTATTCTTTGTATTTTATTATTTTTCAATTTTTAGTTAGTTTTCACTTTACAGTTTGCGTCAGCTTGCATGCATGATGAAAGCCACATGCAGCAGGACTGCACAAGCATGGGGAAGGAAGTGGGATCGATGGGTAGCGCAGGCCAATCGCCAAATGGTTCCTATGTCTCTGCTCTTGTCGTGTTCTCATTGGTTCAAAAAAAAAATCGACTGACGCACAACCAAAAATCAGCCGGGTAAGACTGACTCCAACCGACTATCCATACCGGCACCCAAATATATTCTAACATATTTTGCATTGTATTCGTGAAAGATTCAGGCTCCAACACCATAGCCAAAGATAGCACCGTTTTTTAGTCCTTGTGTTGTCGGCAGCCAAATATAGGTCATCTCTCCGGTCTCTCTCCTCCACCAAAATATCCGTCGCCCAACCGTTTCGCGGGAGGGGAAAGAGGAGCGCGCGCTCGGGAGGCCAGGAAAGTTTCGCCGCCGGTGCCTCAGCGAGGTCGATCTACACCGAGCTAGGCTTCGCAGGTACGGCATCGCTGCAACCCCAGCATAGGCAGGAGCACGACGTGAGGCTGCAAGGGGAAGGGATGAGGCGGTCAGCCTGTTGCTGCCGCTGCCGCTCTTGGCTGTGCCTCCGCGGCTCCGCCATCCAAGCTTGCCGCCACAGCGCGCTCGCGCCGGCAGCCGCGGATCCCTGGCCGACCCGCTTTTGGGAGGCGGATTTTGGATTTATCGATTCACTGATTTAGGGATTTGTTGATAGATGGGGAACTAGCTGACCGGGCTGCTGCTTGTGGCCTTGCCAGCTCCGTAGTGCTTCAAGGCAATAGAGCAAGGACCTGACTGATTTGCTCCAGTTTTGGTTGCGAGTATTGTTTTTTTTATATATCGATTTCTAATTTCTTTCATGTAGTAGACAGAATGTTGTGTCGCTTGATGTGGGTGAATTCAGTAGCAGATTATCCCCCCTCTATGAAACAGAGAACTATGTAGACATAAATTCAGTACCAAATCCCTTTGTCTTATGAAGCAAAAGAATGTAGCATGCATGTGTTCCTATGTGTTAAGCCGTATACATATTTTGTGCCATGTTTAATTGTATCACTGTTGCATCAGGACAATGGATAATAACATTTTTAGTGGCTCAAGTGGTTGTCCTGACGAATCTGAACAAATCTTTGGGGCAAATCAGTGGGCTTTTGGTTATTCTGCCGCTTTGTAGTCTGCGGGTGTTCCTCCAAACCTCCAGGTTTATTGTGTTTGTTCTCTTTGTTACATATCAATACATCGATGATTAACAGTTCTTTCCATGACTAGTTCAACATGCATGGACCATCCCACATGTCCTACTGTTGGCGGTCCTTATCGACACATTTTAACCGCCAACTTAAGATAGAAAAGGGGGAAATACATGTTCTTATATGCATATACTTGTGCTATTAACCGAATTCCACTTGTACCTGGAGTTTAGCAACGTTTGCAGGAAATACACCAAGTACAGGGGATTTTACAGGAAAAGGCGCTTTCCGGCAAAGCGTAAAAGAGGCACAAGGAGGAGACAGGCCCAACCAGAACAGATATGGGCCGAAACACCACACCACCTCGACACACCTGACAGGAGAGGCCCACCAGCCAAAGGCGGTTGGGGGGAGGCACCAACCTGGCGCGCTCGCGCCCCCCAGCCTGCCAGGTGGGGCCATCTTCCTGGAGGCGGTGCAATGAATGCAGAGGAGGGCGGTGCGCTGGTCTTCCTTCCATTTCTGCCCTCGAACCGACCTGCTCAACATATAAAAGGGGAGAATCAAGCCTTTTCACAAGACACATTCATTTGAGCCATTCTCCTCTACTCTTGTTCTCTAGCCTAGTCTAGTAGCTTAGGAGCTAGGTTGAGCTATCAAGGAGGGCTTGTCTCCTAGGAAGAAGATTCATCACTTGGTAATCTATTATGGAGTGTTCTTCCTATTTCAAGTTCTTGTTCTTATTATATAGCTTTGTTCATGAACTAGAGTATAGTTGCGTTCTTGCTAAACCTGATTCATATGAACTAGACCAAGGTTCCTATGATCATTTCTTAGCATGTTCTTCGTTGTTCTTCATTGTTCATATGCTTTATAGGATTAGAGGTCCCGATGAGAATGGAGTAACGGTTCGTCGTTCCTTCGGGTTTGCCTATGTTCTAGCTCGTCCATCCGTAGGGTGGGAGTCCGTGGGGAATGTTGGTAGTTCTCGAATATGCGGACGTGGGCATTCCTTGCCAAATTCTTCCCCATGGGCAAAACAAATGCCCTAAGAGGAAGAATTACCAACTTCCAGTAAACACAACACGAACCCATCCCTGAAGCGTGGGAGAGACTCCAAGATTATATTCAAGATTGTCCTCACCACGGGATGGAGGAGTGGCTGGTGCTCCAGAATTTCTACAATGGGTTAACACCCATGTCAAAAGGGCATCTTGATGCTGCTGCTGGAGGAGCATTCCTATCACTCACAGTTGACAAAGCTACGGCTTTAGTCAACAAAATGGTGGAAAACCAAGCTTGGGGGGAAGATAGGACCCCAACCAAGCAACAGAAGGGCATGCACACAGTCAAGGAGACTGATGTGCTTGCCGTGAAGATAGAGCTACTCCTCAAGAAGATGGAGGAACGTGCTACAGTTAGCACGCCCGACTCCGTCAAAACCATGGATTCTCGCATGACTTGCGAAGTCTGTGGTAATGTTGGCCACTCAGGAGGTGACTGCCCTGAGACCTGTGAAGAAGCAGCATATATCAACAACGGGTTCCGCCAACAACAAGGAGGAAACAGTGGCTATTCTCAACCACCATTCCAAGGTAATTCGAATTATAACTCCAATTATAATTCGAATCAGCCTTCATTCAAAGACCTAGTCCTTGGGCAAGCCAAGATCAATGAAAATCTGACCAAAAAGATGCTCGACAATGATAAAATTCTTGGAAGCATCAATGATAAGATAGAGGGCTTATGAACCAACCGCCGTTAGAGATCACCGGCTTCAACAAAATGATAGAAACCCGAGTTAGCCCGAGATAGCCGCATCTCTCCCAAGCAATAGTGGCTCGGGAGGAATAGCCGGGCAGCCCGAGATCTCACTAGAAACAGTTAATATGATCTCGACATGGCCTGGTAAACCATGTCCCAGTTGGGGCTCTGTCTTGGAAAAGAAGGGAGATCCTGGCCGACCGATTATCACCATTGCAATAGGCCCACACACCATTGATAATGCCTATTGCGACCTTGGAGCAAGTGTCAACATGATGTCCAAGGCGACATATGAGAAAGTGTTGAGAGGACCTCTGTCCCCACCAGCATTCATGATGCAGATGGCAGATCGGACTATCACACAGCCCGAGGGGATAGCAAGGGATATCCTAATCAGGATCCAGGATGAGTACGTCCCAGTGGATTTTATCATCCTCAACACAAGGGACACAGAAGAAGGACCACTCATCCTCGGTCGACCATTTCTCTACACCACCAAGGCAGCACTGTATGTTGGGAAAGGAATAGCCAGCTTCCACTTCAAGCAGAAGGTGATCAACCTTCGATTCAATGGCTATTGTAACAACTCCAGTTTTTAGGCTTAACAAATCTTGCATCTCATGAGCATAATCATCTCATAAGCATCATATGTGCATTTTGTGGTAGCAATTGGTTGAGTGCTTGTATTAAAATGCAAATGGGGTTTTCAAAGTTGTTGCTAGAAGTTATATTTGGGTTGCTTTTCTCAAAATGGAGCTTTAACAAAGTTTATGCAGAAAATTATTTCGAGAAAACTTTGTTTTGACACCGAGTCATGAAAATGCTTTTTAGCCCTTCAAAATGGCCCAAAACAGTGTCTAAATAATGTTTAATAATATTAAAAATAATTTAAATTTGGGCCAAATTCACATTTTCAAATCTAAGCCGAATTAGCAAAAATTTCCAACATGAAAAGTATTCTACTCTTCAAATGGAGAAACTTTCATGTTTGGAGTTTTTCCAAATTCGCTTTATTTTGGGAGTTATTCACGGTCAAAATTTTCAAGTCGGGACAAAAACAGTGGGACCCACCGGGCCCCACCTGTCATCGTTCTCCCCGCTTCCCCTCGCTTCCCCTTCGCGCATCGCGCGCGGGAAGCGCCGCGCTCCTGCCACCGAGCCAGCAGCCGCCGCAGGGCACCAGCGAGCGCGCGCACGCCCGACACCTCCCCGCCTGCATCACTGCGCCATGCCTGCCTCTCCTGCCCCGCTGCGTCTTGCTGCCGTCGCCGCGTTCGCCGTCGCCCCGGAAGCATGCCGCGCGCCGCCAAAAGGAAGCGCCAAGCGCTACGCGACGCCGCCCACGAGCACTCGAGTACGCCTGCCCTCGCCTGCCCGCCCTGCCGTGCTTACTCATTGGGCCGCTTGCCATGGCGCGAGCGCCATTGTCGCTTCGGCCGCCGCGCGCCGTGACTACCCCCGTCCAAATTGGCCAAGCCAAGTGACCTTAAAATGACCGCCTCGCTCCACCACTCACTTGCCACCCCTCTCCGCTCCCTTTCCCCGCGCCAAGCAACCTCGCCGGCCGATTTCGTCGTCGCCGTCCGGAGCGGAACCGCCGCCACGCACAGCTTCCCCTGAGCCCTCTCGTGCTCCATTAGCATCCCCATGAGCTTCGCCTAGCCCTCCTCCGTGCCGCGCGCGCGTCCGCCCGCCCTCCGCGCCGCCGGAGGCGCTGCCCATCGGAGCAGTCCGTCGCCGAGCCGCGGGCTCGCGTGCCGGTGCCGCCACGGGCCACCGCGAGCGAGCCGAGACCACCTACGGGTGCGCCGTGGTCCCTCGTGCTCCGCCGCCTCTCGGTGCCGCCGGAGAGCCGCTTAAGCGCCGGCGCGGCGAGCTCGAGGAGCTCCCCGATTGTCCCGAAGCAAGGGTCTACGTGTTAGAATATGAAGAAGGTAAGGGCCCGGACGCTAAAGCGCCCGGACTCGGTGTGTTTTATTTCCTGGATTATGCGATTTCGGAAAGTATGAGGTCCTTTATGCAAAAGTACGACCACCGGTGCCTATGACGTGTGGGTCGAGGTGACGTCATCGCGACGTCATTGATGACGTCAGCATGGCTGGGTCCGGGTGCATGACATGCGGGCCCCGGGTGACGTCATCATGACGTCATGGCTGACGTCAGCACGAGGTTGCTCTGGGTACACTCCGGGTGCACATAGCAATTTAGGGGCCGATTTTCAGAAAAATAGTTTTTGGCAGATTTGGATAAAATGTTTTGAAAAATCATATCTAGAGCTAGGAGTGCCCAAATTGAGTGATCTTGGTCTTGTTGTGATCATGGTGAAGTGTAGTATCTGGGAAAAATATAATATTTCCTGTTTGAGCAAATTTTCTGTATAGTTTTATTTAAAGTTTGGCAATTGGATTAAATGTTGTTTATCTTGGTAAATGCATAGATAATTCTAGGATGCTCAGAAAAATATGGTTTTAGTCTTGTTGATCTTGTATTGAGATGCTCTGTCTATGGTGAAAATATCACATGCATGTTTAGTGTAATTTTATACAGTTGTAGTTTAAGCTTGATTTATGAGCTAGAGAGGAATTAATTCATAAATCAATTATAGGCATGTGATCTGAGTTTGATAATTTTTGTGGGCTCATTGTATACCAATGTGCAGCCCCTGCTTCTATGATATGCTTGGTTTGCATGATTTGGTAGTGTAAAGTATTTTTAGGTGACCCTCTGCCAGGTCACTTGTCATTTTTGTGTAGGGCAGTTGGTGCATCCAAATAGGTTGAAATTTGGATGATGATATGTTTGTGACATGTGTTACCTACTGTAATTTTTGTAGGATTTTAGGGGTAGCCAATCATGGTGCTCCTGTTCAACTATTGGATGTTCAAATTAGGGGTTAAATCCATTGATGCTAGGCTAATCTAATTATAAGTTGGGTTTCGGGTTAACTTGCCTAAAGATGATATTTAGTGTGTTAGCTTGACCATCTACTGTTAAAGTTTCATGGTCATTGCATGAATAGTTTAAGAGTTATGGGTGTGACAAGATGGTCACCAGGGCTGTTTTAGTGGCTGTTTTTCCAGAATCAGTCCAGATGTTCTGTGTTTTAGGTGTAGTTAACCTGGGAATCAGTTTGTGATGTCTTCATATGTTTGATGGAGAATTTCATAAGCTTTCCAGAATGTCTTCATTCATATCCATAGGGTCTATGGTTATTTATTTACGATTTATTTACTGATCTGTTAGTTATATGGTTAGGACTAGTATTGATGCTTGAATAAGTGATGTTGTGTGCTAGGCTTATTGTCGGTGTTCAAGGTGATTAGTGGTATGATGGGTGGTTAAGTAGTATACTAGGATTACATTGTTGTAGTGGAAAACGTAGTAGATGACATGTGCTTATGGTACACGTTCTTGGATGAGGTTGACTACCTTGTAGAAAGAATAAGCAAGCACGCATTCTCATTATCATACCATGTGTATTCTTAGTATTCATACATGCACTCGCATCATACAGATCGCTAGGAGAACGAACGTGACATGGGTCACGGATCCAAAAGAGGAGTCACCAAGGGGAACCTCGACACGTGAGGTGATCGAGAACCAGGGAACCGACGTGGAGTGATCAAGTCTTTGGGAGCTTCAACATTGATCGTATTAGGAAGGCAAGCCCCGAGCATTTCTCCTACGGTTTGCAAAATGATTTACTTTGCGTCCTTTATTGTTTATGATGCATTAAGTTTTTAGGCGTTACTTGGAACCGTTACGCATTATGAGTACCTTGATCCACCCGAATACCTTACCCTTTTTAAGTTCGGGATCGTTCATATGCTTAGCACTGCTGAATTAGATCGGTAGAAGACGGGTGATTGACCCTCATCCGCGAGGTAGGTGGTTACTACCCTTTGGTTGATACTATGGAGGTTGGTTAGAGAACATAACCATGTGGCCTTGTTAAATCACGACTAGTCGGAGTTTGTGGTGTGTTAGACCACGGAAGCTCCGGCGATGTCACTTAAGGGACTATGGCTTTGTACGTCCTCGGATCATGTTGAACAATGCCTCACAGATAGCTGGAAGGATGCGGCCATCCGACCGCGAAGCCTTGAGGATGTTTGGGCCGGGAATTTCAACGGAGTTGAGTGTGTTGCCCACAGGCGCGGTATTAAAGCCAGTGGCCGGTCGCGCCGGAGGTACCTGGTAGCCGGGCATGCCCTGGTGCAACCGTATTCGTTGAAATCCGTGTTTCCACCCGAATAGACCAAGGTGACCGTCACTCGCTCTGGCCGGCGAGTGTGGTTTGTGTGAGGAATACCCGCCTCGCGGTTTGCAATCGATTATAATCGCCATCGTTCCCGGACAAAGTGAACACTTGACCGAGCAAAAGCACTTTGTCGCAAATCATTGTGAAAAATAGGATGGTTATGGTTCTATGTTGTTGATGCTTTGGTATGCTCAACCCGAAGGATAGGATAGTTTTGTTTGCTCATACCCTGGAGTTGGAATAGTACAAGGTGCTAATCTAGTGATGTCGAGGATCCAACCTAAAAGATGATAAGCTAGAGAGTCCTTTATCACTAAATGATTATTTAATAAGCTCATCTTTTATCGCAAGTTTAAATGAGTCGGCTACCCCACTTATAAAGCCTTGCATACTCCTTGGTGTCACTTTATTTTTGGTTTATGTCGGGTAAGTCTAGCCGAGTACCTTCTTGTACTCGTGGTTTTATTCCCACTTGTTGCGAGATCATAAGACCTTTGCCGTGGCAACAAGATGGACCCGTATCCCACTACGGGAGGATTAGACCGTGGGCAAGGTCATTTCTTATATCCCATTCCTCCATGCTTTACCGGATTTGATGATGGACCAGGCACTATTTTTAACTCAGTGTGCATTTGTAAAACAACACTTTATTTTGCTTCCGCAGTTTTGTTTCCAACTTGGCCTTGTAATAACTATTTCATAAACTCCGATGTAATCAACTATTTGTGAACTTATGTATTACTATGGACGGTATTATGTTGAACTTAATTCGGTCTGGGCTGTATTGTGGAAAGTTTGAAATCCTTCGTGGTTTCACAGACTACCGGGTTGATATAAGCGTCATGTGCTAATTAAGTTGCTTAGGCGACATCATTAGTACATTATGTTTATATTAATTGGTCGGTTCTGTTACAGCTATCACAAGCCGACAGAAATAAAGAAGAACCCGCCGAAGAAGCGTCAACCCGGGACTAAGGCAAAGAAATCTGGACCCACTTCTCCCGGGCCGGTGAATCATCAAGCAACAATTGATGAGGAGAAAGTCCCGCTCAACGGACTTAAAAATTGGTGAGCCCCGGCCGACAGTAAACCGGCAGCTATCTCGAAAAAAAATTTCTTCCTTTATTTACAAAATATTTATTTATTTTATAAAAGTATTTTCTTTTGCACTCACTTTTTAGTGAGCAAATAAAATAAAATTTATTTCAAAACTTTTTGTCCCAAAAATTCTGAAAATTAGTTATTTAGAAGGAATAAATTTTTCGTTATTAAAAATTATTTTTAAAATAATTTTTGAAAAAATGCTTTTGATCAAAATTTGTTGGAAATTCAAAATTTGGGGGAGTTTTGGGCCAGACACCAACCCCCAATGACCACATTTTTGAAATGGCCGTTGGGGGTAACCTGCCAAAGGGGGGGAGCAGGCGGGCCCGGCCTGGCGCGCGCGCGCCGAGCGGCGCGCCGCGCCGCCGAGGCAGCCCGCCTGCTGCCAGTGCCCAACGGCTAGGAGCCGTTGCTCCCACCCCCATGGCCGGGTGTTTGGCCTATAAATAGGAGAGGAGCCGGCGGTGGAGCTTCACCCCTCTCACACTCACTCACTTTCACTCCTCTCACTTCCCCACTTCATTCTTCAAAGCAATTCTTCCAACATATTTTGTGTAGAGCAAGTAGCAAGAGCACTCTTGGGTGTAGAAGATCATTTTCTACTAACCCTTCACACCCAAGAAGCTCTCTCTACTTGTGAACCATGGTAGGATTCGGGAACTTGCTTAGGAGACGCTCCAAGCGTCGCCTCGGCGAGTCGAGCTCTCAAGCTCCTGAAGCCCCCGTGGAAGAGCAGCAGCCTGAGGAGGTTGAAGGAGCCGGAGAGGAAGAGGTGGCGCCGGAAGCGCCACAGGAGCAAGTCATGAATGAAGAGGACAAGCTATACCTCGACCTAGAAGAAGGTCGGGAGATGCAAGCTTGCTTCCACGTCAAGGATCGTCTCTTCCTCCACACGCAAGCCTACGACTCCAACCCTCCTCCACCGCATAGGTATGGATGATGAATTCGATCTTGTGTGGAGGTCTGTTGGTTGGGAGGATGTTGAACCCATCGAGGAACAAGGTTCACGCCTCCTAACCATACAGTTCCTCAGCACCTTGCAAGAAACCGACGATGGTGTGATTTTTTCGCTTGTTTAACGAGGAGCATGAGCTTACTTGGAAGGAGCTTAGTGTTCATTTGGGTTTTAACCGAAGATGCTTCCTCGATCTTGATTTCGCCACCATCGGTTTTGATCGAAACAAGTTTTGGGAAGAGATTTCTGGGAGGGTTGAGTTCCGATCTTTCAAACCCCAGAACACCCAAATCCATCATCCCACTTTGAGATTTATGCATCATTGGATGTCCATGGTTTTCTTCCCCACTAGTGTGGTTAGATGGGTACGCATAGCCGAACTTAAGTTGCTCTATGCCATTGTCAAGAAAATCAAGGTATCACCCGTAAGGGAGATTGTTCATCATTGGCAAGACATAGTTCGCAACAAGTACCCGGTTTTATGCACCTCTCTGGTCACTCGTGTTGCCAGTTCGATGGGTATTCTGGAGGGTGAGGTTGTTGAGTACATTCCTATTCCTCGACCCATCTGTGATTTGACCACTTTGATCCAAGGGCACACGTTGACCACCCATGGCACAAAGGATGAACTTTTCTTCTTCTTCCCTGTCTACGAAAATAGGATCCGGTTACCTAACCCGGATTACTATTTGCGTAATTGCCAGTCACTAACCTTTGTGCTCAAGACTGTTGAAGATATTCGCAGGGAAGAACTCACCAGCAGGACACGACGAGGCAGGGCGGAGGACAAAGCAGGCCCCAGTTCCTCGCAGCCTGAGCAACACCAAGGATGGACCCCCTATCACGACTACACAGGGTATGCTCCACAGGGTAGCGGGAGCTGGGACCAGTTTGTGCCTCCCGCGCCAACCACAGATGCGTGGGCCGAGGTGGGCATGGACGAGTGGGAGCGCCGAAGGCAGCAATACGAAGATGTTCCCCCACCAGTCCAACCACGACATCACCCTGAGATAGAAGCCCTAGGCACCCGCATCGGAGAGCTGCAGATCTAGACAGGTGAAATACAGCACTCTCTCACTTCCTTTGTGCAGGAGACCCATGATTGGCAGGCACATATGGATCAAAGGTGGGATGGCTTGAGTGCACAGATGCAGCACGACCAGGCTCAACATGAGGAGTTCTGGAGGTTCATGGGATATCACCCTGGACAGTGAGCTTCATGCTAGCTTGGGGGAGGACCCACAAAGGTACCTTGCATTGCATATTTATTCTCCAAGTAATTTTATTCTTCCTTAGCATGTTTAATTTCTATTCTCATGCATATATATATATATATATATATATATATATATATATATATATATATATATATATATATATATATATATATATATATATATATAATATATAAAAATAAAAATTTTTTATCCCCGTGCCTCTTAGTATGTGCTTTGTAAAAATGTGTAGTTCACCCTTGTTGATATGATGAGGTTGCTCTGTCTCTTGTTTCTTTATACCCTAGTTATAAACATTGTTTTCTCTAGATTTGGGTTTATCGGCTAGAAATGTCTCATCCTGAAAACTTGTTTCTAGTGGGAGCACTTGTGTTTTCTTGTCTAAGTTATTGCTGGGTATGATATAGTACTATAGCCACCGCTATGACTTTGCTCTAGAGTACGACTTGACTCCCGGAGTTTTCATTTGCAAAAAGATCAAAAACGAAAAGTTCCTCAATGATTTTGAAATACCCACCAGAGCCATATGATTTATCTGTAGTACAAAACCTTCATACGCTGCTTGTTCGTACATTGAGTTCGGTCGGATTATTACCGACGCGAGATTATGACCTTACACCCACGATTGAGATTCACTTGCACCCACCAAATAAACGCCGACTCTTACACTGAGAGTTGCGCACAACATGCACCCCTTTCCATCCGCCAACTCTTAAACTGAGAGTTGTGCACTACCTTTCCACCAAATAAAAATGCCGATACTTATCCCGAGGATCGCGCATTCATTAGCCACCAAAAAGTACTCCTTGCATTTTCATCATTACGTCTCTCTCCATTTTCATTAATCATTCGTCAGAGATGGGCTATTCATTCATTCGAAAAAAAAGCAAAGGAAGGAAATAAGGATAGGATAGTGCAATAACTCAACGGGAAAATCTTTAGATCCCCGTTCAAAAAAAAAGAGAGAGAGAAGAGAAAAAGAAAAGAAAAGAGTTGTTCCATTCATAGCCCATACTCTTCTTTTATCATCATCATCATTCAAATAAAAGAGAGACATAATGCATGGAGTACACAAAAACATCCAAAAGTTAGGAACCATTTCTTCCATTCCACACACTTGCACATCTCAATCAAGGTGTATGGCTTAATCTCCGTAAGGTTCGATCCTTGACCTTATAATATATGTGATAAAAGTATGCCCACTTACATACCTACCCAAAACTCCACTCTCAGCTTTTTAATGGTAGGTAGAAGGCAATTTCTCAAAATGCCTTTGGTGAGGTTGCTATACACATTGAGTGATCGAGAGAATCATTCGAGGAACTTGGGATTCATTTTATAAAATTCTTAAAACCTCTGGAAGAATGGTCAAGCTTTGGACGAATGATAAGCACAGGCTGCGGTGCTGTTCTACCTTGCAATCGCCCAAGACTTGGGAGCCAAAAAGCCCCATTGAAGCGAGATAATAAAAGGGTGGATAGAAATGCCGGTTTATTCAAATTCAGTGGAAAACATGCGTATAACTATGGTATATTAGAAATACGATCGGCATAGAAGCAGCTCCTGATCAACAACCCAAAAAGCCCAACTTTGCTCGGGACGAGCAAAGGGTAAGCTTGGGGATCTTGTTGGCGGTCCTTATCAACACATTTTAACCGCCAACTTAAGATAGAAAAGGGGGAAATACATGTTCTTATATGCATATACTTGTGCTATTAACCGAATTCCACTTGTACCTGGAGTTTAGCAACGTTTGCAGGAAATACACCAAGTACAGGGGATTTTACAGAGAAAAGGCGCTTTCCGGCAAAGCGTAAAAGAGGCACAAGGAGGAGACAGGCCCAACTGCAACGTATATGGGCCGAAACACCACACCACCTCGACACACTGACAGAGAGGCCCACCAGCCAAAGGCGGTTGGGGGAGGCACCAACCTGGCGCGCTCGCGCCCCCACCGCCCGGTGGGGCCATCTTCCTGGAGGCGGTGCAATGAATGTAGAGGAGGGTGGTGCGCTGGTGTTCCTTCCATTTCTGCCCTCGAACCGACCTGCTCAACATATAAAAGGGGAGAATCAAGCCTTTTCACAAGACGCATTCATTTGAGCCATTCTCCTCTACTCTTGTTCTCTAGCCTAGTCTAGTAGCTTAGGAGCTAGGTTGAGCTATCAAGGAGGGCTTGTCTCCTAGGAAGAAGATTCATCACTTGGTAATCTATTATGGAGTGTTCTTCCTATTTCAAGTTCTTGTTCTTATTATATAGCTTTGTTCATGAACTAGAGTATAGTTGCGTTCTTGCTAAACCTGATTCATATGAACTAGACCAAGGTTCCTATGATCATTTCTTAGCATGTTCTTCGTTGTTCTTCATTGTTCATATGCTTTATAGGATTAGAGGTCCCGATGAGAATGGAGTAACGGTTCGTCGTTCCTTCGGGTTTGCCTATGTTCTAGCTCGTCCATCCGTAGGGTGGGAGTCCGCGGGGAATGTAGGTAGTTCTCGAATATGCGGACGTGGCGTCTGGATATGAGAGAGCCTTCGGATATGACGGCATGCCACGGTTGAGGGGTAGGCGGCAGGTGGTGACAGCCCTGTCCGTCCCTTGTAATCCCCCACGTCCGCATGTTGTGTAGGAGTTCGTAAATGCCTCTATCGGCTGGCAGACCAGCTGCGGGGGTCTCCCTGTTACTTTAGGCTCTGACTTATCTCTAACCCTGTAGACTATATGACCTAGCTGTTCATGACATTGCTATGTATGACCTACCTGCTCCGCTTAGATTTATTCTTTATTCGTTCATTCGTTTATTCTTTCTTTTATACTTTATCCTTGAGTTTGGCCAAATGTGTGTCCACTATCTTGCAAAACCATTATTACTTACCCCTGTATAGTACTAGAGTCACATTTCGATGATGTGAAGTCAAGCATCCATATCCATGTTTAGACACCTCTACACCATGCCTTCCTACGGGAAATATAAATAACGATACCCTGAGAATACTCCCCGGGTGAAATGCTACAATGATAGATCCGTGCGCTGGCGGATAATATCTTTAGAACACGACTATCACTCTGGCGTTTCTTGGCGTGACCACTGGGATGTAACAATTCTAGTGATTGCGTTAAGAAATGCCAACACCTACCCACCTATGAATGGGCAACCTAGTCAGGGGTTCTCTATTGACAACAACACCATATCTCAGGACACTCCATCATTGAAACCACGGAGGCCTGCAAAAAAAGAAAAATGTGGCTAGGAGAGGAACTGCATTCTCCAAAGAGGAAGATTAGGTGGTGTGCTCGGCATTTCTAAATATTAGCAAAGACGCTATTACTGGTAATAGTTTACAACGTTGAAATCTTTAACCCTTACATGCCCAAATAACATGATGTCACAACATGCAGGTGTGAATCACACTTCAGGTGGTTATTACAACAGGTTTCATAATTTTTTCAATGAGCATAAGCCTGAAGGGTCCAACCGTAGCCAGATTGCTGTTCAGCATAGGTGGGCAGTGATTCAGAAAGCAATGAACAAGTTTTGTGGGCACAAAGAAGCTATTGATAGGCAGAATGAGAGCGGAAAAAATGAGCAGGATCGGGTATACTTTCACTCATGTTACCCTCTTATCCCCAGGCTGTACAATACAAAATGTCATACACTTCTTATCACCAGGCAACAAAATATAAAAGTTCCTGTGATTAGGAGCATCAGGCAACTACAGACTTTGGTTCCTACAACTAGTAGAGTTCCTACGAGTAATTTAATTCCTATCATAGGAGGAACAAGCAACTAAGAACTTCATGCCACTATAACTCACGTGAGCTGCCAACAAAAGTCATTAGGCAACTGAACCTACAACAACAAAATTCAGTTCCTGTGATTAGGCCTGAACCTACAACACCATAATTCAGTTCCTGTGATTGGGAGCAAAAGGACCAGAGCGTTGGCCATATAGCATCCACAAGTGTTCCATCAGGTCGTTCTGAAGTGATGCTGCCGTCTCCGTCCTCAATAATATTTTGTGCATCAATAAGTTCCTCAACTCCTGGGATTTCTCTATCCTGGTTAATAGGTGGGTCAGCTGCTCCAGGCCATTCTGATGGGTGGACAGTCGGCAGCTGAACCCCGCGCTCATCTTCAACTATCATGTTGTGAAGTATGACACAAGCACGCATGATGGAATTAAGCACCTTTGGATTCCATAAACGAGCTAGCCTATGGATGATTTTAAACTTAGCTTAAAAACACCAAAAGTTCTCTCTACATCATTTCTACAAAACTCCTGTCGCTCTGGAAAAACCTTTTGCTTGTTGCTTGAAACAGAACCGACCAATTTACATAAGAACAAGTACGAATATCAACGCCAAGGCGTCGAAGAACGCACTTGAGCACATGTAAACCCGGATTTCAAACTTTTTCCGTTATAGCCAATATCGTAATAAGTTCAACACTCGTCATACATTACATAAGTCATATAATAATATTACATAACCATCGGAGTCTAAGTAGCATTATTACAAACCATATTTAGTTCTCACATTGCGGAAGCTCACAACTTAAGTCTTACATTACTTAGAGATTACAGTGCCATGTCCACGACCAAGTCCAACCAAAAGCAAGTAAAGATGAGAGAGATATAGGACCGTGCCCACGGTCTAGTAGTCTCCCACTGCGGGGTAGAAACACGTCTCGCAGTATCCATAAAAGATCTCCCCATCTGCAACAACATGGGAATAAAACCCTGAGTACGTGGGGTACTCAGCTAGACTTACCCGTCTTAAACCAGAAAATAAGGACTCATATAAGCATATGCAAGGCCATATGGTGGTTTGGTTGACCCTTTCTTGCATAAAGACTTGAGCTTATTTATCTTCATTAGGTGAACTATACTAAGCTTACCATCTTAGTTAAAAACCTGCCTTTTCTAGGTTTGCACCTGTACTACAACATATCAAGTAGAAGTATAAAACAATCATCCTTTTCACATGGTTGATCATAATCTGATATCCCATATCCGTCATGGCAACATAACCCCGTTCCATATTCCCGTTTATTTCTGTATTGCATGTACTCACGTCAAGTTATCCACTGTCCAGGGATAGGTGGCGATTATAATCGATTCCCACTCAGCTGAGGGTTTATTTCTCACACACCCCATGCAAGCTTTGCAAGAGCTGCTTTAGGTATCGTTAACGAGTTTGGGATTGGGGATCAACAGGAACCGTGCGAGCCCAGGCCTCTTGATGGTTGCATCTAGTCGGGTCCCAACATCAGTCTTAATGCCACGACCTGTCGCACCCCAACACCAACCCCACGGTTCGACCTGAAACCCCAACCCAAACAAGATACTAGACTTCGGGGTCCCATAAAACCACCTAAGTGTGAGAAACTATTCAAAATTACTGAGGGCTGGAATAATACAGGGTTCTTAACCAATCCCGTTTGGGTTATGTTCCATCTTTTCCTTTTCCGGTCCAACTATTTTCATGTGAAACCTATCCTCGCGGATGATCATTCAACCACCCGACTTCTACCGCACAATTAAGCAAGGCTAAGCATAATACGTCCTATACTTAATCCAGGGTAGAGGTATATAAGTGGTCAAGGTAGGTAATGCACCAAGGGTGTCATTCAACGTCTACTACTTAATGCAACATCAACAATAAGACGACGCAAGTTAGTTTGGCAAACCATAGGAGAAATGCTCAGGGGCTTTCCTTTCTCGAAGGAACTGGGGTAGTGGTTCGGGCACTCCGGCAGCTCAGCTTCGGGCTCCTCCTCGGCTGCTCCCTGATCCACTAACTCCTGCTGGTTTCCCTCGTCCGGCTCCGCTAGAACCAACTGTTGGGCGTTGTCCGACGATCCTGTATGATGCAATGCGTGGTTGAGTAACTCATATGAATTACTTCCAATTGTCGATGATTAATGCAATCATATGGCATAAGATGACATAGCAAAACGACAATGACTCAACACACGACCGACATTCGCGACCCTAGGCGAACCATGTTCTGACATGGGACGAACGGACTTCGTCCATGGGTCGCTAACCCTCGACCAAACATGACCAAAGTAAAACATGACATTGATCAAGACCTGACCCCAACATGTTCAAGTATCAAGTATAACCTCACCAAGATCATGTGGAAAGAATCATCATGACCATGACCCATAATCAAACATAATTAGCACTAATCATGGTATAGGTCACAACAGCAACCCATATTTTGACATGTCCTAAAATCCTACAAAAATTACAGTAGCAACACCAGGTTGGCCATAGCTCACTGTCCAAATTTCACAACATTTGGACCTATGTTCAAGCCTACACAAAAATCACAAGTTGCTAACCAATTAAGGCAAAATAGTGAACCAAAAATGGTTTGCACTATGAAACATGGCAAACACCAACTTGGGCTTCACCAACAGCTCCTAAACAGTGAATAACCCTCACACAAAATTTACCAAAGCTAAACTCTTGCTAGAATTAACCACAAGAATTTATTTGCTATCACTAATCACAAGCACCTTCTAAAGGAACTCTAATTCCTACAACAGAACATGACCATGTTAATACACAATCACAAAGTATACCAAAAATGATGAATTATGACATAAAGATCACCATTTTTGGATCAGCCATGCTCTAGATATGAATTTCCAAAGAAAATGCCTAAAACCCTTTTTACACAAATTTAAATCACTTTGCACAGAAAAGTTTCCCCAAAAATTCCCATATAATTCCACAGCATAAAGCACCTCAAGATATGAATTTAAGAACTTGAATCATTTGAATCGGACATGTACAACTCGAGTTACAAAATTCACAAGGTTTAACATAAATTCTGGAAATTCCATTTCAGAATTTCCAACCCAAATCGCTACGGGTACCCCAGATCTGTCCCCACTGTCTCGTGCCAAATTGCTAGACGCACCCGAGCGCATACCCAGCCGTTCTCCCAGTTCATCCAGTCAGTCACAGGGACCCGCGGGTGGGGCCCAGCTGCCAGCGGGCCAGAGGCAGGGGAGGTCCCTCGCCGGCGGTGAGGCCTCCGGCCTCGGCATCTGTGCCAGAGCCCTCCCAAGGTCAGGCGGAGCCGATGGCACCAAGGAGGTGGCAGCGGGCTCACCGGAGCACCCTCGCCGGCGTGCGGCGGAGACGCTTCGACGGCGGCCGCGACGCTCGCCTCCCTGGCGGCCGAATCGGTCGGCGCGCGGTGACCAAGGGGTCCGTGTGCCCCTGGAGACGGCACGGGAGCGGCGCAAGAGCGGCGCCCGTGAGCGGTGCCCGAGCTCCCATGGCCGGCGTTGGCCTCGATGGCGGCCATCACCGGAGGGAAGGAAGGAAAGGGCCTAGGTGAGGCTCTACCTCTTCCTCGTGGCGACCGGGTCGCGGCGACGCCTCGCGCGCTCGAGCTTGGCGGCTCGGCGGCAGCGCTGCAGCGGTGCGGCGACGGCGCGCTGCTAGTCCGGCACGGCGGCCATGGCGGAACGGGACGGCGGCGGCGATGTGGTGGCTGTGGTGGCGGAGAACGAGAGAGGGAGCGAGGAGAGAGGAGGCGGGCGACGAGAATGACGATGGGGCGAGGTCGGCGGGCTCGAGGCGGGGGTGTACCCCCTCCACCGAGGGCGGTGGCGAGCTCCGGATGGCGACACGCGCCTCGGCAGCTGTCGATGCCAGAGGGTGGTGCCCTGCTTGTCGGTGAAGAGACCGACAGGTGGGGCCCGGTTCCTCTTTTTTTTATTTTAAAATCGATTTAAACCCATTTTCCAAAGTCTATATCTACCAAACTAAAACGAATTTGGGCAAACTTCCAAAATAGAAGGTGATCCTCATAAAGAGTAGATTATTTCTCTGAAGAAAGTTTTCCCAAATTCCCAACCGTTTTTGAGATATAAATTTTCAAAGAAAAAGACTTGAAAATCACTTAAATAGGAAAAACAGCCCCGGCTGAACTTAACCCCCCAAAACATATGCCTTGCACTCAAAATCATGAGAAGTAACCTTTATGACTTTTACTCCTAATAAAAAGCTTTAACTAAAACCATTAGACTCCAAGATCATCTGGAGTTTCCGGGAAACACTTTTCGAAGCTTTTAACTAGCACATTCAACAACTAGTTAAGCCCTACTAGACATTTTTATGCCTATGGTCATTCACATGACCTCCTAATAAAATTAGGCTATCTTTGAGTCTAGATGGGATTAGTGAGCATCACATCAATCACTTGATAATTATCATGTTTTGCATACAACCAGCAATTAACAAGCATAACACACATGAATGCATATGCCATGAGTGAAATGCAATGTGAAGTCACATTCGGATTTTTGGTAAACAGGAGCCAAAAATCCAGGATGTGACATTGCTAATTGGCATTCGTATGCTTTTCACTAGCGTAGCCCAATCGGGATAGATGCCATCTGCTAGGTAGTATCTAAGGGAATAGGTGTTGCCGTTGACATGGAACTCAACAGAGGGTGCCCTCCCATTAGCTAAATCATCAAAAAAACGTTGGAACGATGCAACACATTAATGTCATTGTGAGATCCTAGTAAACCAAAGTTGGCATGCCAAATCCTAAGATCCTATGTCGCCACTGCCTTAAGTATTAGAGTTGGCTTGCCTTTGTGCCCTCTGTACATGCCTTGCCAACCAGCTGGGCAGCTAGACCATTCCCAATGCATGCAATCGATGTTGCCTATCATTCCCGAGAAACCTCTGGCCGAATTGACACTTAATATGTGCTCTATCTCCTCACTTCTGGGTGGACGAAGATACTCTTTCTCATACACCTCGATCACTGTCATAACAAATTGATTCAAGGTTTCCAGGACAGTACTCTCCCCCATTTTCAAATGATCATCCAACTCATCAGTTGGGCCTCCATATGCTAGCATCTTCAGAGCCACCGTGCACTTGTAAAGAGCAGAGAATCCTAACTGCCCAGCAGCATTTCTCCTACGTTGGAAGAACCTATTCTTGGCTATGACCTCATCCACTATCCGAAGGAACAATTCCCGTCTCATGCGAAACCTGAGGAAAAAATACAGTTTTTATCAAATTAATCCATTTAGTCATGGAAATCAAAATTGGGCCAAAGATTCTACCTCCTTCTAAAATGCTCCTCATTGTATAGTGGACGTTCAATGGAGTAGTCCTGCTTCAGCTGCCAGTCTGCTGCAAGTCGACCACGCTGGTAAGTCTTGTGGCCTGGGACCGATCCTCCCCAAGGGTGTTTTCGTGGCGTCTGGGTGAGGACGGCCACCGCAGCGATGATCTCATCATCGTTGGAGTATGCTGCTACGGTCCCAAACATTGACATTTTGGCATAACTCCAAGCCATGGCCAAAACAAAGGCGGTCGAGGTCTAAAGCAAAGCAGATTTAGGGACAAATTAGCCTGAAATCATGGGTTTGAGAGGGATTGGCTATCAGTCAAAATCCTTCTCAAATCCCCTTCGATCCTCTCCAATCCACTTGGATTTGGGGCCAAACTCACGAGGCCCAAAATGAAATGTGACATCAGAAAAGCAAATTGCTAGAAAATCAGATTACCTACGTTCTCCGCGGTGCTGGCGTCGGCCCTGTGCGTACAGTTGATGGACGAGCCTGCGGCAACGCCGGCTATGCCGGTACTACCTCGAGGGCGACCACGCAGCCGGGGCGGCGAAATAATCTCGCCATCGAGTGAAACTTCCCGCGCTACAGTACCCAGCTCGCACGATAGATATCCTCCGTTTCCCACGGAATTTTTCACCGCGCGCCCGGGAAGAAAACGAACGATTTGGGTGCATGACCGAATTTACATTGCATGACCGGAACCTGCAAATAGGTGCCATATTTAGGTAAGCATTGTTGGAGATAGCCTAAAGCAACATAGCTCCACTTATGTCTCATTGGCTAGAAGCTTATGTGTAATAGTCTTAATTTTTTTCATTTCATTTTGGGTCTCCTGAGACTACTCTGTAAGACTGTTTCGTTTATAATAAAAGCACAGTAGGGGCGAACCCCCTCCTGTTTCCCTTCAAAAAAAAAAACATGTAGCCACTTCCTTCTCTTTTTTTCTTTTTGAGAATCTCCTACAACTCATCTAGTCATCCAGACGTTGCTAAAAAAAACAAGACCTCTCTAGTCATCCATCCCGGTAAACAGGATCCAGACGACCAAACCACATCCGGGGATGGTTCACGTTGTTGGACAAGGCCAAGTCTACGACCCGATCTCGGCTCCGACCATGCCGGCCTCCGCTGCACCGCACACCGTCGTCGCCATGCCGCTGCATGCTCCTCGCTCGCCGCCCCTCTCATCTCTGACCGACGACCCCTCAATCCTCACCGCCGTGCCTTTATAACTGACGATGGAACGCGCGTCGTCCTTGCACCCGCAGCAGGCATCGTCACCGTCACATAAACCACGCGTCGCACACAGTAGCTTGGAGACAAGCAGCCCCGGCGCGCCGCGAACTCGCGTGCGACGGCGAGCCGTCGACCGTCGTCCGTCATGGCGGACGTGCTGGTGGACTCCCAGCGCCGCGTCCTCATCAGCGGATACGGGTGCGGCCTCCCAGGCCTGCAGCCTGCAGATATCCTGCTGCTCGACCGCATCGACCAGATCGACCTCCGGGTACGTATGATCGACGTGTAGTTGCTCATGGCCGGCCGGCCGGCGGCCGCATGAAACGTTTGCATTGTATCCATCCATGATACGTGCACGCCGATGAGCGTGTATTCGTGCAGCTGCGGCAGCTGGAGGAGCAGAAGGAGCGCGGCCCGTCGCCCGCCGATCACGGCGCCCCTGTCCCAGCCGCGCAGCACAAGCGCACCAAGTCCATGCCGGCAGCGCAGCACCAGCACACCAAGTCCATGCCGGCGGCGCTGCAGCACGTGCAGGTGCGGGGCGACTTCATGGACCGCCTCAACCTGCTCGAGTCCCGCATCAGGCAGGTCAGCTGCGAGCTGGGCCTGGACATCGCCGCCGGCAAGGCCGTCCACCACCACGAGCTCGGGCTCGGGCTCGGGCTGGGATCCTCATCCTCCTCGTCTGTGCCGCCGGTCGAAGATCCCGCCACGTGGTCCGACTCCGCGCCGGTGGCGGCGGTGGACCCGGCGTTCGGCGGCGGCAAGGTGCAGAGCAAGCCCGCCGGCGGGAGCTGGAGCACCGCGGAGATCCTACAGCGGAGCGCGCGCCAGCTCCACCGCAGCACCAGCAGCATCAGCAGGACCAACCCACCCACCAAGGTGAGCCTCGGCTCCGACGATCCGCCGCCGTAACAAGAATTCATATTTGATTTCTCTTTGCCCCCGAAGACGACAGGAAAACCTGTCTCATCGAGTTTTCACATTGATATATCATGGATTCCACTGGCTAGAAAAAGGTTGAAAAATCTGATCTTGTTGTTTCGTTTGATTTGAAAAAGGTGAACAAACTGAAAGAAACGAAACGCGCGTGCCAGAAGGAGAAGAGGAAGGCGGAGCAGAGCAAGTCCTTGACGAGCAGGCTGTGGCTCATGGTTGGACTTGGATCTGGATGTAAGCCTTAGAAGGAGGATGCTGAAAAAGTGAAAAATTGCCAATAACAAGCATGGGATGAACTGATCTTGGTCGATCGTCCTTAGAACTTTATATGGAAGAGCCATAGATATATACTCATATTTGTAATTTGTGTTTCCACTCTGCTTTGGTCTAGTTCCGTCCATTATCATCAGTTGTAGTGTACACATGTCTGTATAGGTTTCACAGTATTTTTTTTGAAGGAACTAGGTTTCACAGTATTAGTACCACTTCGAGAGAATAATTCACGCTTCAGTTTGCTTCGTGAAAACAGTGTCAGACACTCGTATATTTCCACTTGAGTTTGGGGTTTGTTTAAATGGCTAGAAATTTCAATTCGAACTCTTATAGCACTTTCGTTTGTATTTGGTAACTATTGTCCATTCATGGACTAAAGAGGTTTAAAAGATTCGTCTCATGATTTATAACCAAAATATCCAATTAGTTATTTTTTATCTACATTTAATACTTCGTTCAAGTGGCTAAAAATTGATGTGATGGAGAGAGAGTGAAAAAAAACTAGCAATTTTGAGGTGAACTGAACAAGGCCCTGCTAGCTGAGCGTACTTCATCTTGAGCACACATCACTTTGTTGCACTATTTCGATCCACTGGTACTGTTGATGGCATCCAGTCCACTTCTAGGAGCATGTATATAGCATAGGTTTTCTATGTCACACACTGCCATTCTCAGCACTCATAAGAGCACGGAGCACAATATGATCCACCTTGAAACAAGTGCTGGCCTCTCTTCTTTGCTCGCACTCTCTCTGTCTCGCCGTTCCCTCTCTATCCAGGCTGCGCTGCTGTCGTCCGCCGCCGCGCAGCCAGGCCGCCCTCGCTATCGACCGCGGGATCCGGCTGTGGGCTTCACGCCGCCGCTGCCCCCACCCCGCCGGCGATCTACCTGCCCCTGCTCCAACGAGTAACCTGGGAGCTTCCTTCTTGCTTTCTTCCTCTCCTTTGTCTGTGGGTCCATGCAGAGCAAAACCACAGGATGAAGCCAAGGCACTGTCGATCGAAAGCATGGCGCCGGGATCGGAGTCACGGCGACGCACGGCGGACCCCTCGTGCCTGCTGCTTCCTCTCCTGGAGGAGGGCGGAGGTCGGCGTGTTCCGCCTCTCCAACCACGGCGACAAGCGCGCGCAGCCCGGCTACTTCTGGGGCAGAGCACGTGTTTCTCTGATGAATATAATTCTGATCTAAAATAGTTTTACTTTATGAGGCCTACTTTTAGTGTTCCATATAATTCTGCAAATTATTTATTACACTAAAATAGTTTTACAAGTTATTTATTACACAAAATTAACAAAAAAAACAATTTATTATTAAACCAAATTTGATCTCTGAGGACAGTTCCATTAACCTTGATATGTCCTGAATCCTAGTGGTGATGCTTTGTGGAGATACTCCTTTTTGGGACAACAAGAACAGTGATTTGTGTAGAACAATTTAAGAGCAATTGTTAGTTGGTTCTATACATTGTGAGTTCATTTTGATCAAGCAAAAACCGACGGAGTATATTGTGGCCAATCCTTAATTAGCTCCAACTCCAATGCGCAACCGTTGTTGGGTGTGATATATACTGCTCACCTGTGTTTGAGGTTTGCTTGCCCCTGGTGCTTAAACGATCATTTCTACTCCTTAATCACTTTGAACTATATACTTTTATAATCACCCTGAATCATGTACACATATTATTACATACCAATTGATCACCCGCTGTTCAATTCCTTTAGGACCCGGCCTCTTCATATACATTTTGTAGATTTACTAATCCCAGTACCAAGGTAACCATATGAAAAAAGATACCGCTTTTACAACTTAAATATAACTACTACTAATACAAGCTAACAAAGTTTCTCTGATACATCGCAGGTTCATCACTTATTTTAACTAAAATATATGTATAATTATGATTATTATGCTAGGAAGCCCTTAACTCGTTACCACACCAACCACACGTAACAACAGTGCTACACCATCTTGCGATCATCGCCTTCGTCATGGGTGATCTCCACCTGGACCTCAGCATACCCCTTGATGGAGTAATGGCATTGCAAGTACTCAACGAACACTCGGTCAACCTCGTCACGGGCAGTAATTATATCAATCATGTGTTGGTTCACGTAGTAACGAGAATTGTCGACGAGAGGCAGGGGAGGGTGCAGTTTCTTGAAAATATCAATGGACTTCTTGTCCAACCTCTCAGTCACCATCTTAGTCTTCCTATTTCTAATAGCCGATTTGCTATCCTCCACCTTTGCCTCCTCCTTCGATTGAGACTCGAATGGGGGCTCGTTTACAATCTTGAAGCACATCTTGAGCAACCTCAAAATCTGCATCTTAGTCTTCTTATCTACGCGGTCCGATTTGATGATGTCCTCAATGGTCACCTCCTCCAATTCGCTGCCCTTCACCTTTGCCTCCTTCCATCTGTTAGTTAAAAATTTCAATTTCATTATGAGAAACAAAGTAAATAAATGGAAAATAAAAATAGATAGAATCCCTTTTATTTTTTGTTCAAATCAAATCCAAAAGCATCTCCTTTTTTATACATGGGTCACCGATTTAGCATTTTAAGAGTATATGCGTACCCTTCTAAGTTTTTTTTTCTCAAAAACGCAAAGGCTTTGCGTTTCTTTTTTAATTAAGTAGAAGAATGCAGAATGCAAATGCAATACAAAGAAACCGGGGTGCAACAAGATTGGGACGATTAAAACTAGCCGAGGCACCTCCGGTAAAAACCAACAAGAAAGAAAGAAAGAAGACCACCTCCCAACAAACAAACATCCTGCGGAGCCCAGCTCATGCGAAACACTACCCTAGGGACCGAGCGTGCCGACGGCGCCGAAGAAGCACTGGGGCGACGGACGAGGAGGGAGCTCATGGCGGCCTCACTGGAGCCTTCAAGAAGGGAATGACGCCCTCAGGCGCCAACTCTGGAGGTGATCCGCCGAACTTTCGTTCCTGAGCCCACCGGTCACCCCAGACGGACGGAAAGCCAACGACGCCTTCAGGAAGGGGATGACGAGTACACCACCGTCGCCGCTCCCGGGCACGCCCGAGGAGTCTTGGTTTTCACCACTGTCGTCGTCTGAGGGGTCAACCGCCCGGAGAGAAGCCATGGACATCGATGCCAGGGTAGTCAGGACAGCGCGCCGCGGGGCGGCCCGACCTTCGACCCACCACTCGGTGGGGAGGACGGGCCCCGTAGAAGGAGTTGGCGCGTGCGTTGGCCTGCCCGGCCGCCACACGAAGCACCGGCCGGGGGACAACGTCGGAGCGGCGAAGGATGCTTGGAGGAGGTTAGCGGAGCGCCGGCACCAGAGTACCGCCAGGTTGGTCATTGACGACGCAAGCTGGTCACCGTCAGGGCACTCACCCCGAGTGCTGACGGGAGGGCGCCGCCAGAACGGCGAAGGCCCGACCTTCCCCGAGGGAAAGTGTGGCCAATGCATGTCTGCGGGAGCTCAGGCCCCGGTGAAGCGTGCGGGGAAGCTGGGGGGACCAAAGGCCGTCCTGCCGCCCTTCCTGGTGGAGGGATTGGCCGGAACTGCCGCCGGAGGCCGCGAAACCCAGCGACGCCCCACCGCTGCCTCCACGCAGCGCGGAGGGAAGAAGACAAGCACGCGCTAGGGCCACCGCCGCGGTGTACTTTGCTACGCCGGAGTTATGGGTGGGGGCCTCCCCGCGGCAACGTCCCCGGCCGAAGCTCTCCGCCTCAAGACCCGGGGTGCGGCGGGCGCGAGGTGCAGCAGAGTACTGCGAACGGGGCCTTCACCGCGCGCAAGCCTCCCCACCTCCATTGCCGAAGAAGAACCGGGTGGGGCGCCCCGCGACGCATCCAACCGCCCGCCGCAGCCATCCCCGAGGGGGCCGCTTCCAGTAGGGAGGCCTCGCCTCCCCCACCAGCAACTTACCACCATCGCACGGACGCGCAGCGCACGCCCGCCGACCACCACAGGGGAGGGGGGTGGCCGGACGGCTGCCTGACGCGAACCGGCGCAGGCAGCGGCGACGTCGGTGAGCAGGGCGGGCGGTTCCCCGGCTGAGGTGCCCTCACCTCCAGGCCGGGGCCCCACAGCGCCGTCACCCGGACGCAAACCCTAGCCGGAGCAGGGGCCCGGCGTGGATCTGGCGTGGGGCGGCTCAACGGGGTGGGGGTGGAGGGAGGGACGTCGGGGGACGGCGCCCGGAGTTGGCCGGCCGGCGCTGCGCTGCCCAGGGGGCCCGGCATGCGGGCAAAGCCACCGTCGGCCTCCCCAGCGCGAGGCCGCGCCTCCGGAGTCGTGTGGGGGCTGCGGGCGCGCACAGGCCCCGCTGCCACCGCCCCAGGCGCGGGGGAGCAGGGGACGGGCCGGCCGGCCGCCGCCGCCGGCCCCGAAACCCTAGCTCGACCCCGCGGGGCGCCGGGTCGGAGAGGCGCCGGATCGGGCGCAGGGGGGCGGTTCCAGCCGCCGGGAGGCCGGATCCAGCCCTCCCCACCGCGGACGCCGGGTGCCGGTGCCGGGAAAGATGAGTAGGGGGCGGCGGGAGAGAGGGGGGGAGAAAGAGGGAGCTGGGCGCAGGAGGTCGGGCGGAGCACCTTGTTGAGTGGCCCGCCCCTTCAGGCCGCCGCCGCCGGCAAGCAGGGGGCGGCGGCGGCCTGGACGGCGCCCGGAGGCGGGGCGGTGGCGGCAGTGGTCGGGAGGCCCCGGGTCGCCTCCAAGGGAGACGACGCGGGGTCGTACCCTTCTAAGTAAATAGTTTATTAATATAAGTGCTCTATATCACACAAATTCTTCTCTAGCTATTTCCCGCTTAAAGCATTTCGAGACTACACAACATAGTTATACAAAGAGTACCCCTTTTTGCCTGGAATTCAAAGAAGTTTATAGCTGAAAAAAGGGGAACTCACTGAAATAAATATTTGCTTCTAATCAAACTTGAAACAAGATTCCAAAGAAGCTACTATGAAAATTAAAGAAATACCATGAACTTGCAGACCTCCTCCCTCAAGCTAGTCGGGCACGCCTCTAACAACGAACCGGAGCAAGTCGGGCACTTCTTGGTCTCCGTCATAATCCTCCTCCGCCGCTGCAGAACCTCCCACTGCGCTCCATCGTCGCCTCAGTCGGCTCCATCCCCTGGAGTGGACCGTGCAGCTGGACCACCTTCGTCAAGGCCCGCATCTTCTCGGCTTCCGTCACCACCTCATCGTCAGGCTTGGGAATGGTTGTGCGCCTCATCCTGGACACAAAACCGGAGCACATGGAACACATGACCCACTCCATAGCTGGTAACCTCCACATCGTCCCAGCCCCATTCTCCATCGCCCTCCTAACCTCCGGCCGGAGTCAGCTCTGGTGAGGTTGCGGCGGTGGTTCGCTCCGGTTTACATAAAATTTTAACCAAATTTACATAAAAAAGTACTAACATTTATGGCATCAAATAAGTGAAATATATTTTCATGGTAGATATTTTAGAAACATAAATGTTGATTTACTTTTTATAAATTTAATCAAACTTAAAAAATGACTTATCTAAAATCTAGAATTGCATTCTCCTTACTGTATGGACTATATTGTCTACATAGTATGTACTAGACTATATTTAAGTTGCCAACTTTTGATTCGTTGATGACGAAAATTGGTAACCGTGTATTATTTTCTCTCAAATTATATATAACTTTGTGCTATATGGGGTGGGTCTTTGTGTGGGTGCGACACTGCACCTGTGGATCTCATTGAGGGCAAACATAGCTAAATATTGCGGCCATCATCGAGGATGGATTTTTACTCCACCAGCAGGAGCAATATTTTATCTTCTTCCTGAGGCCAGTCAAAATAAGGATTTTAAACAAATTTCATTCTCATTAAATGTACGTTGTGACACATTAGCAAATTTGTTGAGTTGTGATACATATTTTTTAAGAGATGTGGAGAGAGTTTCATAAAGTAATTTGAAAATAAATTGAGTGAAAGCTCTGTCGCTTTTTAAATAATAACACCATATGTGAATTCTACTGATAATAATAGAGCAATAATACCTACACTTACTCAATAACTACACTTACTCAAAGGCTTTTCCTGAACCAAGAGCAACCTGGAGGCAGGCATTCCATGCCGGTGCACTTTCAGTATCCACTATCATGAAGTGCATCATCTAGTGTCCGTTCTGCTAAAGTGATTGTACACGAGTAACCTCCGCCCAAATCTTCTACTGTTAGGCCGTCATCTACTGATATTTTTTTCATTAGCTCTGTCAATATTCATAACCTCCTATTCGCGAAAAAAAACCTTCATAACCTCCAACAGCTCCACAAAATACAATTATACTAGCTTAGTATTTGAACTGAACTCTAGCTGCTCTTTCATCAAGACAGGTAATACTTCGTACCTTGCCATCAGGAGGCTCTGCTGGGTAAATCTTTCTTATTCTACTCTCTTATGACATTCTCCTCTCTAAAACTATTTGAATATTCCTGAAGAGAATGGTGTGGCAGGAGTCGAGTTACCTGTCTTCGGTGGAGGACCATATTGCTTTTCTGGTGGAACAATGGGATTTGCACCAACTCTTTCAATGGGGGGTAGTGATGATGGAGGAGGCAAGGAGGGACTGGTGGTAGCTTGTGCTCGATCAAAATTAATAATGTGCTCCTTTTGGTTCCGGGAGACTTGTTTTGAAGTGTTGTACTCAAGAGCATGCAAACTTTCAGACATTTGTAGTTCGTGAATATAATATTCAGTACTCCATTGACTTAAACTCTTATGATACATGTTGTAAAGTATGCTCCCATTTTAGTTCACTATAAAAGTCAAAAACTATTGAACTGGAAGAATGCCATAACCTGTCATTTCTTCAGTTTTGATCTGTATCAAATACTTTGTGGATTAGTTGCATTTGGTTCAATGGATGGATCATCCTGATGCATGTGTGTCAGCATGAGCACTGGGAGGTGATTTAAAATCCTTCTATTCCTCAGGTGGACATCTGTCAGGACGGAGGACTTAATGCAATAATGATATTCGGGTAGAATAACCGGGGCTCTTAGATGATAAGAGATATATTTTAAAAAGCTAAATACCTAACATGTTAGCATACACAAGCATCTCTATAAGAGCCCATGCATTGTAGATTAAGTTTTTTATTTTTCTCTCTCTCCCTCTAAGCTACTTTATAAGAGTCTATGTATTGTACATGGCCTAAAAGCATTTCAGAGGCTAATACTAAAAGCAACTCCAAGAGAACTTCTAAATCGTTTTGCTAAATATAGCAATTTTTAAGTGAAAAGCGCCTCCAACATACATTGCATCTAGATTTCTAAAATACCCAGCCACCCATTCCTTTGTTCTTGATGGCAAGTGGACACAATTTTGATTTTGGAAATATACTAAGAATATTGGAGGATTCCAATTTTTTCAAGAGACCCATTCCTTTGTTCTTGATGGCAAGTGGACACAGTTTTGATTTTGGAAATATACTAAGACTATTGGAGGATTCCAGTTTTTTCGAGAGACTTCTTTTTATAAAATGACTAAATCATGGATTTTAGCATTTATGTTCACCTAATCTCTACCAAAGGAAAGTTATTGTTAATGAAAAAAAATACCTCGCTCGATCTCTTAGTCTTCTTCTTTCATCCGCTGCCCTCCTTATCCTCGCTCGATATCTTCGCCTTCTTCTTCTTCTTCAATCCTCTGCTAGATCTCTTGCCCTCCTCCCTCGATCGCTTCGACTTCTTCATCGATCTGGCCTTCGGCGCCATCAACTCGCTACCCTCCTCCCTCGAGCTCTTCTTCTTCTCCTTCGATCCGACCGCCTTGTCCTCCTCGTTTGGCCCAGCGGGCTTCTCTGACGACAGCGAACGGGAGCAAGTCGGGCACCGCTTGGTCTCCATCATAATCCTCCTCCTCCTCCGCAGAACCTTCCATTGCTTCTTCGTTGCCTCAGCCGGCTTCATCTCCTGGAAGGGCCTGTGCCGCAGGACCGCTTGCATCAGGTCCTGCATCTTCTCGGCTTCCGTCAACACTTCCACCACGTCCTCGTCAGGGTCGAGAATGGTGGTGCGCTTCTTCCTCGTCATCACAAAACTGGAGCACGTGGAACACATGACCAACTCCGAGGGGAAACTTCCGCATCTCCTCATCACTCTCATCGTCGCTCTCCATCGTCCTCCTAACCTCCGGCCGGCGGTCAGCACTTCTTCTATACGTGGATGGCGAGGCTGCGGCGGACCGGCGGTGGCTAGGCGATATGTATGATTTCCTCGTAAACCCTATGTTCCAAATTGGCCAACAAAGCCCAACTCGGTAGCTTGGGCCCTGTTTGGTTTATGACCCACAAAGTGATGCCAAAATCCGTGGATGTCAATTGCCAAAAATATTATTTTCTCAAAAAAAATGCCAAAGATATTAATAAGCTCAAAAAAAAAACCCAGTGTTATTGCCTTGTGCCAAGATAAAGATGCGTTTCGCCAAAGTTTAGATATGCCAACGTATATTTTTGTTTTTAGTATAAATATTTCGAGAAAGTTTTTCCTTGAAAAATTAACTAGGGTTTAATTGGAAGTTGCCCCCTCCATCTATTAAAAAAAGTTTTTTTCTCAATCACACAAAAGGTTTGCGCGTTTTTGTATTAAGAGAGAAGAGAGTTTTACAAGTCTCAGGCGGTTCTGATTTGAATTGAGCACACACCCATCTACAAAAGAATTAAAAAAAAAGAAAAAAAAAGTTTGTCTAGTCCATTCATCCATTCCAGAGCCATTAACCTTGAGCTGCGTCTTTCGAGTTCTTATTTGTTTTCTTCGTTTTGCAGGCAGGAATTAGCCTTCGTGGCGAGATCAATCAGTTGGTGCTAAGATTGCAGGGTTCGGGTCTTTCGATCTGAAATCGGATTGGTGTGTCACACTTCGTCCAAAACGATAGTTATCTAAACCTGAGGGAAGATCGGAAAATCACGTCCCCTATCAAGAAGGATAGAGAAGGTGGCCGCGGTACCCATAGCCATTCGCGAGAGGGCTAAATAGTACATACCGAAATACGCGTCCCTCGTGCACTCTGCAAGTGGGCACGTTCGTGGAAAGCATAGATAGTGGCATATCTCAAAGATCCGCGAAATTGTAATGGCACTGGCGTAGTTAGACGAATAGTAGTTGTGTATGTTAAAAACGTGAAAATTGTAATGGTGTCTATCCAATTAACCCAAAATAATAACACCATACGTGGATTCTTCTATTGATAGAACAATAACTACACTTACTCTAAGGCTTTTCCTGAACAAGAGTAACCTGGAGGCAAGCATTCCATGCCAGTGCACTTTCAGTATCCTCTATCACGAATTGAATCATCCAGTGTCCGTTCTGCTAAAGTGATTGTACACGAGTAACAGTAACCTTTGCCCATATCTAACTCACGAATGTTAGGATGCTTAATCTCTTCTCTACCCCTAATAAAGCTGAAAAGGAATCGTTGACAGGCTTCCTGGCTTTCGCTCGCTCGCCAAGCCCGCCCGGCTTCGCACGCTATCACTCGCACGCACATCATCCGCCCGGCCAATTTGAACGGAATCCCTACCAATCCCTTCTCCCGAGCTCCTGGCCAATCACCACGCAGCCACCGCCCCTCCCTCCCAATCCGGAACCACCGCATCCTCGTTTTCCGCGCAATCACCACAACATGTGTGCCCTGTCCTCCTGCGCTAGCCCGTGCCGTCGCAACCTCGGACCTCACCGGCACGCCCCTGCGGCGACACCGCCGAGCACCGGTTGAACATCCCCGAGGGGCCGCCGTGCCTCTGTTTGCTCCTCTTCATCGACGAAGGGGAGCCGCGGCCCGATCTGCCGGAGGAGGGGCCTGACTGCCGGAGGGGAGGAAGAAGGGTTGCCGCCGTCTTGGTCCAGGGGCCGCAGATAGAGGCCCACCTCGCAGAGGAGGTCTGCGCCACCGATGCAGGGAGATACGGCTCCCCCGACTCCCCAGCGCGACGCCTGTGGTGACAAAGAAGCTGCATCTGCAGAGCGCTACAACTCCCCCTGCACGACGTGGTCCGCGCGACCTTGAGCGCACCTCGCGGAGGAAGCCCGCCACCGAGGAGCATGCGCGCCGGTCGGACGACTGGGGAAGAACAGGAGCAGCGCCCGGGGGCAGCGGCGCCGTGGATGGGGCCGCACTGCCTCTGCTCCGGGAGCGGCTCTGTGAGCCGGATCAGCCCAGGAAGACCTCGGGGAGGCCAGCTGCACCTCCACGAACCGGCGTCGAGCGAGGGGAAGAGAAAAGCCGGGGCGCTGCCACTCTGGGTCGCCAGATCAGGCACCGTGCACTCCAAGGGGGCGGCGGCAGCCCGTCGAGCAGCAGCTCGCCCTCACCCTCGCCCTCTGCAACTGCTACTCCGACTTCAACTCCTACACCCTCCTCGCTGCTGCCACCAGGTGTGCCAACCCCTTCTCATCCATTCATGCTGTGTGTGATACCGATTTGATGTGATTACATGTGTGTTTTTTTTTTTTTTTTGATAAGTGAATTGTGCCTGCTAATTTCTGCGTACACCCATGTCCTTTTACTGGAACTGCACCTGCAGTTCTGTGTGCTTTGCACTGAATGTTAGCAGGCGGTGCAAATGAATATGTGGTTTTGTGGCTTGTGTGCAAATGAGATCATAATACAAACATTTTACCAATTGAACTGGTAATTCATTCAGCAAAGCACACGGCGGGAAGGACCATGGCTCATTCCAATTTGCTATCTTGTTTTATGTTAAATGTCAGAAAGGTAAATATATAATCTAACGGTACATTAATGAATTTACTATCTTTTATCCAAACATACAATTGTACCCCACCTTGGTCATAGTTATAACTGAATGTTACCTATGCTGAACGAAGTTCAGTTCTGCTCCGATTGCCTGATATTTATTTTTTTCTATTACCTGCTAGATCTATAAGATAGAAGTGAGGGAGTGTGGTATTTATTTTGAACACAGCAAGAGCAGTCAGGAGCCTCAACATTTTCAACTCACTAAGAATATGATAAGAAAATGAGTCGAAATCAACAGCCAAACAAATTAGTAGACTTGTTTGCTACCCAACACCCTTTTTTTGCCATCTATTTTTTGAATTCAAAAAACTTGCTATACAATTTTATAAATTTTCGTTAATAAATAATATAATGCTCAGTCATGTCATGTAAGGTGCACATTCTTGTATTCGAAACAAGTTTGAACCATCATATTCCCAAAGATTTCATCAAGACTATCTTTTCACCTTCATTCAGTTGGATTTCATATCTTGGTAGCAGCATTCAGATCCCCTTCAACTGCAACTATACCATTGGTTCTACAGTTCTCTCCTTTACATGAGCAATTATTATCATGAGCTGTTCTTAGCACAACATGTTATCAAGAGTTTCAAAAAACAGATGGTTAACCCCAGTTGAAATTTCAGTAATCCAAGTTCTCTAGAAAGCTTACTGTTACAAACTAAGAACATGATTGTGCTTTTCAGCAAATCAACTCAGTCAATTGTTGATTCCTTTTACTGATTTTCCCTATGTGAATGTTTGATAACTGATTTTTCCCTATGTGTGTAACGCCCAACATCACTGCTGGCTGCTACATTCTTAGATTTTGTTTCCCTATCACAGGGATTTGAATATTGAATGCTGTGGGGCGTAGGATTCTTCCCGTAGGATTCTTAATACAGGAGTAGATTATGCCTCTCTTTTTCTCTGACTTAGAGAAGTGTTTTTCTTCCAGTTCTTACCATTTTTGTCCCCTTGAGCAACTTTGAGCTCACAAAAGACACCCTACCAGGCACTTGCCCTTGGTCTTTTATCTCAAACATTTAGCATTCATTCCATTAAGATATGCTGTGACAGTCCCTGCATATGTTGTATGATTCCTTGGATTCACCATCTCTTGATAAACATTTGTATCTTGTATTCTTGCTTCAGAAAACTGAGTTTCTTTATATGCATCATACGTACATACTCAGTTTATTCCACTGCTATCTGCACTTTCTCATGACTATTTTTTGTCATTATGTATGTGTTGTTTAGGTTTTGGTGCTGCAACCATGGTGAGACAGACAGGGCAACCGAAAGATCAGGTCATTCCTCCAGAAAGGACTACCATAGCCGAGGTTCAGGAGCTCGAGAAGGCTGTGTTTCATGGGACGCTGATTAGTGTTGTCCTTGCTGATGCAGAGCGGTGCCTTGAATGCTTGAACTATCAGAGTTTGATTGATGTTCATTTTGTGGGTTTAGACAAGGCCGTGTTTTGTTGATATACATGCCTTGGACAGCAAGGTGCGAACTGCTATATAGTTTGATTATTGTTTCATTTCCACTTATACCAGTGATGCAAATTAATAGATCATGTGTCACTTTAATTTCGTTGATGGTGCCAAAATTATTTTGAAAACCCTTCTTATGGGACAAAATTGGATTAATTAGTTTCACCATCCGTAGCAACGCACGGGCGACATGGTTCAGATTATGACAGCATGGTTCAGATTATGACAACTTAAAATAAATAGACATGGTTCATCCGTAGCAACGCACGGGTATTATCCTAGTCTCTGAGATATTTTCAACATGTTCTACTTTTAGGAAGTCATCTTAATGATATTCTTCCTTTAGCGCTGTCAATCTTCATAACCTCCAACAACTCCATCCGCAAAATACAACTATACTAGCTTAATACATTTTTTTAGAGAAACGGGAGGGTACAATTATACTAGCTTAATACTTGAACTGAATTCCAGCTGCTCTTTCATCAAGACAGGTAATACTTCGTATCCTGCCATCAGGAAGCTCTGCTAGGTAAACCTTTCTTATTCTACTCTCTCTTATTATCACATTCTCCTCTTTGAAACTACTTGTATATTGCTGAAGAGATGCAACAGAGAATGGTGCAGAAGCCGAGTTACTTCTCTTCGGTGGAGGACAATGGGACTTGCAACAACTCTTTCAATTGGGGGTAGTAACGATGGAGGACACCAGGAGGGACTGGTGGTAAGAGTATGCTCGATCAAAATTAATAATGTGCTCCTTTTGGTTTCGGGAGACTTCTTTAGAAAAGATTTTCTCAACACCATGCAAACTTTCAGACATTTTTAGTTGGTGAATATAATATTCAGTGTTGTTTTGACTTAAACTCTCTCTCTCTTTTTGCAAACCGTTTTGACTTATATTCTTATGATACATGTTCTAAAGTACGCTTCTATTTTAGTTCACTAAAAGTCAAAAACTATTGAACTGGAAAAATGCCATAACCTGTCATTTCTTCAGTTTTGATCTGTATCAAATACTTTGTGGATTAGTTGCATTTGGTTCAATGGATGGATCATCCTGATGCTTGTGTGTCAGCGTACATGAGCACTGGGAGGTGATTCAGATGCCTCTGTTCTGAACTAATGCAATAATACTATTCGTGTAGAATAAGGAGTTGCAGAGGGGAAAAAATAGGCTGGTTGGAGACACAACATCAGTAGCAAAGTACTCTTGACAATGACCAGGGTGGCTGGTTGGAAACATCACAATAGCTTGTTTAAATAATAACATCTGAATCGAGTTCTAGGAAAATATTTTTCTCGAAAACGCAAAAAACTTGCGCTTCTTTTTCATTAAGAAGAAGAATGCAAAATGTAATGCAGTACAACGGAACCGGGGTGGAAACAGGATTTGAGTTACGCACTGCCACCTCCGGTAAAACGAAACAGAAGAAACGAAAGAAAAAGGCCACCTCCGGCCCAACAACAACCTGCGGAGCGGAGCTCACGCGAAGACACTACCCAAGCAACCAAGTTTCCCGACGATGACGAAAAGCACGAAGCACCGGGGCGGCAGACTAGAAGGGAGCTCATGGCGGCCTCATCGGAGCCTTCAAGAAGGAAATGACGCCCTCGGGCGCCGACTCCGAGGTGCCCCGCCGGGAACTTTCGTTCCCGAGCCCGCCGCCGCCGCCGGACGGAGGAGGGCCGACGCGCCTTCGGGGAAGGGGATGACGAGCATGCCACCGTCGCCGCTCCCGAGCGAGCCCGAGAAGATGGTTTTCACCAAAGCCGTCGTCTGAGCGGTCAGCCGCCCGAAGAGAAGCCGCGGAAGTAGTCGCTGAGTAGGTGGGGCAGCGTGCCGCGGGGTAGCCCGAACAAGTCCCCACCGCCCGGTGGGGGGTACGGGCCCCGTAGAAGGAGTTGGCGCGCGCGCTGGCCCGCCCAGCCGTCCAGCCCCTGTCAATGGCGGGCATCTCCGTACCCGGCCGAAGTCCCCTGACCTCAAGGCCGGGCCGAAGAGGGGCGCCGATGGATTATAGTTAAGTACGGCGGAGCTGGGGGTGGCGCGCGGGGGACACGCTGGGTGGCCGGCCACCGCTGGCCATGGTTCCCAGGGTCTACCCCACCAACCGTGCGGCGCAGGTGAACCGCGTCGCTGGCAAACCCAGCCGCCGCCGATAGAGGGAGAAGCGGCGGCTCGTGCGAGGACCATGCCGCCGCCGAGAACTGCCCCACTGCGCCGGAGTTGTGATTGGGGGCATCCCCGCCGCAACGACCCCAGTCGAGGCCCCTGCCTCAAGACCGGGGGTGCAGCGGGCGAGGGGCGCAGCAAGGCAGGTGGCGCCGGGACGGCCCGGGCACTCACCGCCCCCTCCCCACCCTGAGGAGGGCAGAGGGGCCGCCGTAGCCGGGAACACAGTGCGTCGGCCGGCGGGCAACAAAGGAAGGACGTAGGAGGTGGTGAGGCGCAGGCGAAGCGGCAACCGCACACGCCCCGGCCGAGGCGCCCCGCGCCTCAAGACCGGGACGACCAAGCGGCGCCCACCCTGGGCGGGTCGGCGCGGGCCTCCCCCGACCGGAGTCGTAGATGGAGCCATGGGGGCCTCCTTCGCCGGCCCACCGCCCGCCTCAGGGCCCGGACCGGCCCCAGCCGCGCACGCCCAGCCCTCCAGCCGCCGGCACCCCGCCGGCGCTGTAGAAGAAGGTTGGGAGGGGGCCCGCGATGCCGTGGGGAGGGGGCTCGCCATGGAGGGAGGGGGCCGGGAGCATGGCCGCAGCCGCCGGCCGCCGGCGAGCCGGGTCGCCGCCGCCGGCCCGAACCCTAGGCTGCTGGAAGCCAGATCCGGCAGCCCAGGGCCCGGCACCGCCCAGTCACCGCGCGCGCAGGGGCGACGGGAGGCCGCCAAAGCCTGCAACCGCCGCCGCGGAGCCAAGGGGAGGGGCGCCGCCGCCGCCGTCGGTCCTGGGTGGTGAGCGCCGCCACCTCCGCCATGCGTCCGGGCGTCGCCGCCGCGGCCCCGTCGACCCTAGGGGAGGGGCGCCGCCGCCACCGTCAACCCAAGGGGAGGGGAGCCGCCGCCGCCGTCCCCCGGCCGGCCGAGCCTGACAGCGCCCGGAGCGGCCAGATCCAGCCACGGGACGGCCGGATCCGGTCGAGGAGGGGCCGGATCCGCCGCCCGCCGGCCGGCGGCCGCCGCTGCGGGGAGGAGAAGGGGGGGGAGGAGGAGGAAGAGGGGTGGGCTCCGGGGAGCGCCTTTTGACGCGTCCCCGCCCGAGCCGCCGCCGGGCGCCGAGGCGGCGGCGGCGGCCCGGCCGGCGCTAGGTGGGCGGGAGAGGAGGCGGCGGCGCGGGGGCCCCCGGGTCGCCCCCCGAAGGCGACGACTACTTAAGTCTTAAGATGTGAGAAAAACATCAGTAGCAAGATACTCATGTGACACTGACACAAGGGTGAGCATGAGCATGCTGCTAGGTCACACGCAAATGACACCACGTTTTTACAACTTAAATACTGCTAGTACAGGCTAACAAATCTGAATTCTCTGAAACAAGCGAAGGTTCATCACTTATACTATACTAAAATTATTATTATGCTAGGCATTCTTAACTCGTATGTTACCACATCAATAGTGCTACACCAGCTTGTAGTCATTCATCTTCATCATCAGTGACCTCTAGCTGGTACTCAAGCATACCCCCTGATGAGGGACTGGCGGCGCAAGTACTCATGGAACTCACAATCAACCTCATATTGGCGGATATCACTAGCAAAGATGCATTCGAGCATGGGATTGATGGTATCGCAGGTGTAAGGCTTGGAACGAGGGCCATCCCTCAAAATAATAGCTATGCACATCTTGTCCAACCTCCTAGTCACCATCTTAGTCTTCCCATTTGCACCGGCTGATCCTCTGACCTTCATCTTCGCCTCCTTTGATCCGATGCCCTCCTCCGTCTCCACCTCCTTCGGTCCACTGCCCTCCATCTGTTAGTTAATATAATTTCAATTTCATTAAGAAAAACAAACTACATAGATGGAAAGTAAAAATTGATAGAATTCCTTTTATTCTTCTTCAAATCCAAAAACAAAAACTCTTTTTTGTACATACGTCATCGATTTGCAATTGGAAAAAGGGTTGGACGCCCTTCTAGTAAATAGTTCAAATAATTTTATCGATGAGTGTTCTATATTCTGCTATAAGCATTTCAGAGACTAATAATAATTAGTTGTAGAAAGAGAACCCCAAAGAAAAAAAAAATACCTCGCTCGATCTCTTAGCCTTCTTCTTTGATCTGCTGCCCTCCTTATTCTCGCTTTTCGCCTTCTTCTTCTTCAATCTTCTGCTAGAACCATTGCCCTCCTCCCTCGATCGCTTGGACTTCTTCACCGATCTGGCGCCGGCCACCATTGCCTCATCCTCCGTCGCAATCTGCTTCTTCCTCTCCTTCCCGCCCTGCCTCTTTACCATCGCCTTGTCCTCCTCATCGGGCCTCGTCGGCTTCTCTGACAGCGAACGGGAGCAGGTCGGGCGCATCTCTAACAGCGAACGGGAGCAAGCAGGGCACCTCTTGGTCTCCATCATGATCATCCTCCTCCTCCGCAGAATCTGCCACTGCTTCTTGGTCGCCTCAGCCGGTTCAATCTCCTGGAGAGGGCCGTGCAGCAGGACAGCCTTCATCAGGTCCCGCATCTTCTCGGCTTCCGTCACCACGTTCACCACCTCCACGCCAGGATCGGGAGGAATGAAGCTGCTGTTCTTCCTCATCACAAAACCGGAGCACGTGGAACACATGACCATCTCCGGGCCTAAACTCCACATCGCCTCGTCGTCGCTCTCCATCGCACTCCGATCCTAGCCTCCGGTCGGCGGTCAGCTCTGCTTCTAGACATGGATGGCGAGGCTGCGGCGGTGGCTGGCTGATAGAGACCGATATGTTTTTTTTTTATTATTACCGATATGTATCGTAAACCCTACTGTATGTGCCAAATTGGCCAACAAGCCCAACTCGGTAGCTGGGCCCTGTTTGGTTTATCACCCACCGAAGTCCTGCCAAAATTCATGCATTAAACAAATATTGCCAAATCCCCTAAAAAACAAAAATTGCCAACAAATATTAGTTTCTCAAAAAAATGTCCAGGATATTAAACTCGAAAAAAATTGCCATTGTTATTTTGCCTTGGTGTGCACGTGCCAAGATAAAGTTGCATTTGGCAAAGTTTTGGTTGTGCCAACATATATATGTTTTATTTAGTAGTAGGTCAAGAAAATTGACTTTCCTTAAAATTGACTAGCATTTGACTGGAAGCTACCCCTCCATAAAAATAATGTCTAGTCACTTCCTCCGTTCCAAAATATAAGTATGTTTTGATAAGCTAAAAGTCATAATAATATATTATGGTCACTGATTTCTCTAACAGATTGTTATTATTTGCCAAAGAACCAATGTCATACAAAAGTACTTGAATACAAATCTACTGATGTAAGTTTTATGCCATAAACTTGTATGTAGGTTGAATAATTGTTGAGCAAAGTTTGTCAAATTGACCTTTTCTTGTATGAAATACAATAACCATTTCAGAATATTACAAGTAGTATCTCGCAAACCACATTTCCAATTTAGCACTAATTTTATGTAAGCCTGATATTAAATACAACTAACTCTGTAAATCTTTTAGGGACTACACCTAGCGGGCGCACTCTCACACCCTCGCTATGTACCGATCGAAGCCCCTCCAGGGCCACTATCTATACTCCGAGCAATAGGATGGTCGACCAACCTCCCATAGCTCGGTCCATGGCGGGTTTGGAGCCTGAAAGAACAAAGATCCCCCATCGTCAACAAACAACGCTTGAGATCGGGACGTTACCAAGAACCATGAGTGAACTAACCTAGCTGTTTTCTTTCGAGATGATTCGTGTGAATGTGCAGTACTACTAGAGCACTAGCATATTAGAAGGTAGGAAGGCGTAGCAGCAGCTATGAATATGATGTCTACTTGTCCAGCATATATAGCATTTGGTTGGGCCCAAGGAAAGGAAGCAAACGATGCGATGCGATCCAAGAATAGGCATGCTTGCAGCTGGCAGGTTTGGCACACAGCAGCAGATGTGCAGGCGAGCAAGCGGCAGCGGGGCGCCGGAGAATGCGGTGGAGCGCACGTCTCGGCGGTGACCCGGTCGGCGGCCTGTGGCCAGTGGGCAGCGCCCCAAACATAGCGGGCGGCCGTGCGGGCAGCTTAAACTTGGCGCGCCGGTGGCCACCACATAACCCGCCATTTCACCCCCTCCCTCCTCCCTCTCCTCCGATTGGGCCCCACCAACCAGAGAGAGGGTGAGAGGGCCCCGCCACCCACCGTCAATAACCCCACCCAGTCAGAGCCTGCCGGCGTCCGGTGCTGCTCTGCCGCCCTCCGGTACGTGCCGGTGGTACGGTGGTGACGTGCACGGTACGCTGGACTAGCTAGCGCTGCAGGTGGTGGTGGTCGATCGAGCACGTAGAACACCAGCCATGACGCGCCGCGGGACGCTCCCGCCGGCGCTGCTGCTGCTGCTGGCCGCGGCGACATTATTAGCAACCACCGTGTCCGGGCAGGGCCGGCCCGTGACCGAGAGCGGCGCGGAGACGCCGCCCACGCCGTCCAGCTTCACGCCCAAGGACAGCTTCCTGATCGATTGCGGCGGGACGGCGCCGGTCACCGCCGACGGCAAGTCGTACAAGACGGACGCGCAGGCCAACCACCTGCTCTCCGCCAGCGACGCCATCCGCGTGGCCGCCGACGACAAGGCCGACGTGCCGTCGCCGCTGTACGCCACGGCGCGGGTCTTCAAAGAGGAGGCCGTCTACAGCTTCCCGCTCGCCGTCCCCGGGTGGCACTTCATCCGCATCTACCTCTTCCCGATCAAGGGCGGCGACGTGGACCTCGCGTCGGCGACCTTCAGCGTCGTCACCGACGACAACGTCCTGCTGCACAGCTTCACGGCTGAGAACAAGGCGGTGATGAAGGAGTACGTGGTGAACGCCACCGAGAACCACCTGGCGCTCAAGTTCCAGCCGCTCAAGGGCTCCGCCGCCTTCGTCAACGCCATCGAGGTGGTGAACGCGCCCGACGAGCTCATCACCGACTCGGCGCTGGCCGTCTCGCCGCTGGGCGAGATCACCGGCCTCGTGCACGACGCGTACCAGGTCCTGTACCGGATCAACGTCGGCGGCCCCGCCATCGGCCCCGCCAACGACACGCTGGGCCGGCGGTGGGAGAGCGACGGGTCCTACGTGCAGACCAAGGCGGCGGTGAAGGACGTGTCGGTGCCCACCAGCACCATCAAGTTCCCCGACGGGACGTCCCGGCTGGTGGCGCCGACGGCTGTGTACGCGACCGCCGCCAAGATGGCGGACGCCGACGTGGTGAGCCCCAACTTCAACCTGACGTGGAAGGTGGACGTGGACGCGTCCTTCAGCTACCTGGTCCGCCTCTTCTTCGCCGACATCGTGAGCAAGGCCACCAACGACCTCTACTTCGACGTGTACATCGGCGGCCGCAAGGCCGTGTCCGGGCTGGACCTGACCACGGTCACCGGCGGCGAGCTGGCGGCGCCCTACTACAAGGACTTCGTGGTGAACACATCGTCGCTGGACGGGGGCAAGCTGAGCGTCCAGGTGGGGCCCATGGGGCAGGACACGGGGAAGCCCGACGCGCTGCTCAACGGCATGGAGGTGCTCAAGATGAGCAACTCCGTGGGTAGCCTGGACGGCGAGTTCGGCGTGGACGGGCGCAAGGCCGACGACGGCAGCGGCAGCCGCAAGGCGGTGGCCGCCGTCGGGTTCGCCATGATGTTCGGCGCGTTCGCGGGGCTGGGCGCCATGGTGGTCAAGTGGTACAAGCGGCCCCAGGACTGGGAGCGGCGGGAGAGCTTCTCGTCGTGGCTGCTCCCCATCCACACGGGCCAGTCCTTCACCACGGGGAGCAAGGGCGGGTACGGGTCCCACAAGAGCGGCAACACCTTCTCCTCCACCATGGGCCTCGGGAGGTTCTTCTCGTTCGCCGAGATCCAGGCCGCCACGGGCAACTGGGACGAGAAGAACATCATCGGCGTGGGCGGGTTCGGCAACGTGTACGTCGGCGAGATCGACGACGGCACCAAGGTGGCGGTGAAGCGCGGGAGCGCCGAGTCGGAGCAGGGCATCAACGAGTTCAACACGGAGATCCAGATGCTGTCCAAGCTGCGGCACCGCCACCTGGTGTCCCTCATCGGCTACTGCGACGAGAACCAGGAGATGATCCTGGTGTACGAGTACATGCACAACGGCGTGTTCCGGGACCACATCTACGGCAACGAAGGGGTGACGCCGCTGCCGTGGAAGCAGCGGCTGGAGATCTGCATCGGCGCCGCCCGGGGGCTGCACTACCTGCACACGGGCACGGCGCAGGGGATCATCCACCGCGACGTCAAGACCACCAACATCCTGCTGGACGACAACTTCGTGGCCAAGGTGTCCGACTTCGGGCTGTCCAAGGACGGGCCGGGGATGAACCAGCTCCACGTCAGCACCGCCGTGAAGGGCAGCTTCGGGTACCTGGACCCGGAGTACTTCCGGTGCCAGCAGCTGACGGACAAGTCGGACGTCTACTCCTTCGGCGTCGTGCTGCTGGAGGCGCTGTGCGCGCGGCCGCCCATCGACCCGCAGCTGCCACGGGAGCAGGTCAGCCTCGCCGAGTGGGGCATGCAGTGGAAGCGCAAGGGCCTCATCGAGAAGATCATGGACCCCAAGCTCGCCGGCACCGTCAACCCGGAGTCGCTCGCCAAGTTCGCCGAGACCGCCGAGAAGTGCCTCGCCGAGTTCGGCAGCGACCGCATCTCCATGGGCGACGTGCTGTGGAACCTCGAGTACGCGCTCCAGCTGCAGGACGCCAACACGCCCGAGGGCGCGGAGCAGGACGGGGAGGACGGCGCCGCGGCGGAGGGCGGCGGCGGTGCTGTCGTCCCTGCGGGCGGCGCCTCGGCCGGCGGCGTGCCCGACGCGTCCACCACCGCCGCCGGAGAGCTCTTCCAGCAGCTCGCCGACATGAAGGGGAGGTGATCGAACGCCCGTCCAACACTGCACCTCGTCGTGGCATGGCAAGGCAATCTGACTGACTCAACTGAACTGAACAGTCGTACGGAGTAGTTCTCGATCTCGTGCACGTCGTCGCATCGATGCATGTATT
This sequence comes from Themeda triandra, assembly GCA_018135685.1. Classification (NCBI taxonomy): domain Eukaryota; kingdom Viridiplantae; phylum Streptophyta; class Magnoliopsida; order Poales; family Poaceae; genus Themeda; species Themeda triandra. Next base: position 829,630 of record JAENPR010000043.1, on the reverse strand, counting down.
GCACGGTGGAAATTCGATTCATTAAAACACAAATTGAAAACAGTGGTGAGTACATACGTGTATAAATATATATGTATAGTATATGTATATGTTTGTACGTGTAACAACTAGCACTGATCGATACATTCTTTCAACCTGCTGTTTTGAGACGTGGGGTCTGGACTACCGGTGGAGAGGGAGCTAACCATTCTGCTGAAATTTCCAATCTAATATACATGTGCTATAATATATTTGTAATTTCGTCGCATGGCAATACTGGTCTTTGATTCTCTTTTAAAAAAATACTGGTCTTTGATTTTGTTTTTGGCAGGTGGTCAGTGCGGAGACACTATTGTTGCTCGTTGTCCCACTAACCTATCGGATGAAATTCCACTCTACCCCAATCCATCCACTAGCCATCCTCTACACTATCCCGACAAACGTTCCTCGCTAATGTATGTCTGTATTCCATCTGAATGCACAGTACATCGACCTTTTTTTTTTTTTTTTTTTTTGAAAGCGTGCATTAGCACGTGCTTTATTGAGTGGAAGAAGTGGCGTTATACAAATTCCAAAGATGAGCACGATGAGGGGTTGTCCACATACTGGAGGACACAAAACACAGACCACCAACTAATAGTGAGATAATGTGTGGTTGTACTAAAATGAAAACAAATGTTGGTATAGGAGAAGGACTCAATTAGGCGATGGGGGCGGTGAGCAGCGCCAATCTGCCGTTTGATAGATTTCATCTTGCTAGAGATGGGAAGAGAAATAATCTAATCGCTCCCCAAGAGCCCAAAAGGATCGGAGGGTGATGTTCTAATAATTAAACAAAGAGTTCAAGTGTGAGAAGTTGAAGACGCACATGTTGCATAGCATAGCAAATTCTTTGTTGTAACACAGAAATAAATCGCCATATCAATCAGTTTAGTTTGGATAAATGCGTTCTCACCTGAAGCATGTCAGTTGGAAAGGGAAATAAACTAATTTGTCCTTAACCTCCCTAGCGAGTCCACGTGATGAATATATGTGAAAACAAACAAACTCGTCAAGTGTGCTTCTAAGGGGATATTGATTCGAGTATTTTTCAAAAAAAAAAATGAATCAACTATTTAGTTTTTTTAAAAAAAATAGCATAAGAAGTATGGTATTTTACCAACTATAGAAAGAAGATGAACATAAAAGTCAATCTTATTATATATAGTTCAAATGATAAATCCAAATGAAGGGTCTTCAGCGACGTTCCGAAACATCAGCAGATCTGGGAATTTTTAGTGGCTAATGATTGGCATCCTCGTCACGTGTGCTTCGAGGCGAAGGATGCATCTTTTTACACAATCATCATCAAATGGCTAAATAACCCACACGTACTTGCCATACCGGTAGGGATGCCTTGGTTTAGTGTACAAGAGCTGGTCAGCTGGAATATCTTGGATACCAGGGGCCATATATATCTAGTATTTTTTTTTAATTACATAGTATAATGCAGACGCTCACAACACGTACGCACACTCACCCCTATGAATACACGAACGTAAACCCTACCCCTATGAGCACCTCCGAAGGTCGAGTCGGCAGATCTTGAAGTTCACGAAGTCATCACAGGCGCCTCGCTGTCAACGTGCACGTCACCTACCACTTAAAGCATAGCACCGATAAATTCTGGAAAATCCAAGGAAAAGATGTGAGCACCAGGATTTGAACCCTGATACGTAGCGTGACATAGACCGTACCATTGGACATTTGAAAAGTGAGCTCTAGATGTACTAACATTCTAAGAAGTACACGATTTTCTCTTAAATCTCACATTAAAGAGAATATGAAATTTCAGATACCATTTTATTCATTTGCATATAAATTTATAATATATGAAATTGTTCCCTCAAAAACACTTATAATATATGAAATTAGTTTATGCAAGATCAACTAGAAACACACATATTAAAGTGGAAATTGTTTAGCAGAAAATCAAGTGGCTTTGAAGCTGCATTCTTAGTACGTGTTGTTTTTTAAAAGCACGGTATAAACACAGACAACCATGTGTATGTAAGTGCACACGTCCTTAAGAATACGTACACAGACCCAATATCTTAGTACCTCTAAGGTGCTAAGCTAACATATTTTATAAAACTAATAGAAAAGCCAAAGTTATCCCGATGTTGGCTATGTTGGTTACCATTAAAAAATAATTAACCACAAATACAAGCATCCATGCTGAAACTCAAACTATGTGGACATGTTTCACCATAAAGATTCTAACCAGTTGAACTATGACCAATGGTGAGTCTAATGTTTTTAAGCCTTTATTTTGAGTAAAATTCAGAAACAACTTTTTTTTTCCTAAGATGTTGTATATATGTATCTTCGTTTCTGAATTTATCACAACTTAGGAATGACGAGCTTCTGGTGAAGAAACATTTTCTATGAATTACTAATAATTAAAGTAGGACACGATGAAATCATCAGCCACCTACAGGCTACACAACGATCATGATACATGTTAGTTATGATTGTTTTGCTCATTTTTCATGTCAAGATTGTCTGTCAATCTCAATTATGCTTGTACCCTATCTGCATTATAAACAGTTGATGAAGGGAGAAGGAAGACCGTACACTACAGACCACACTAGCCCCATCTCCAGCCTAATCCTAATAAGCAGAAAAACAATGCAAGCTAGTCAAACCCAACAAGCATGCTGGGCCCCACAGTCTTCTTCTACAAGAAGGAAAAGGAAGCTGAGCCGGATAGAGTGTGGTGATAGTGTGAGTCATCCTCATCCTCCCTGCGTGCACGGAGCAAAATGCAAAACCGCTTCCTAGACGAACAGTGTGGTCGGCCCTGGAAGAAGGAAATGGAGACAGACCTACCAACATACCCGCTCTCGCATGTTTTCCTCACGTACACGTGGACCCATGTATTGGCGACCCCACGATTCAGTAGGATCCGTGTGGGCGTCTGTACAGTCGCTAAACCTGGAGAGCTTTCGTCCCTTTCTTCTCATAAAAAACCAGCGGCGGCACCCTGGACAAGGAAGCAAAACGTGTCACTTACACTCCAGGCCCACAGACAGGAGATCGATGAAGAGGCTTAGCACATTGGTTTTTCTTAGCTTGCTAGATTTGGTGCCTTGATCTATACCAAACAAAACCGGGCACCGTGTAAGAAACTTGGTATTGCTTTTGTCGTTTCAGTCTTACAGAAAAATTTCTGTGAAACTAACGATAGCATATGTTACCCGAATAGATTAACTTGCCACAAGCCACAACGCTAGCTACACTAACAACAATATTATACTTGTGGAAGCTGCAACGAATTGAGGAAAGCGAGACCACCCGTGTGTTTTCATATAAAATATACATGATTGAGAAGAACAATAACTAATTAGAATTGGCTTTGCCTATTTTTTAAATGATAGAAGAAATATCTAATTCGTCCTTCAACGAGAGGAGGTAGACCACTTATTGTAAAAGTAACATACTACACGTCCGCTTGACCAAGTTTATACAAAATAAACGAACGGACCGACACACAATTATGAAAACAAAGGCAATTACGACATAAAACATGCAAGCTAGAGACAATTAGTTTTGTTCTAAATTTATAATATACATAGTTTTGCTATACACCTAGATATACATTATGTGTATATATACATAGTAAAAACCATGTATCTAGAAAAGTTGAAATGACACAAAATAATTTAAAATAGATAGAGTACCTAAAACTTATTGGGGAAATCAATGATTATGTCAAGTGAAGAAATACTCTATTTTGCTTTTGTCCTATAATTTTCATTAGTTAACTTTGTAAGACTTGAAAATTATGTGGAGAAAGAAAACCAGGATGGGAGAGGGAAAGGAAGAACTGTAAATATCCAACACGATTGCACACATTTGTCATGTTTGGTTGACGGTTTCTAAAGCTATAAGTCAACTCATGTTGTTTTGTTACGAGGGAAAAAACATAAAAACATGGTTGGTAAGTGCAAATGAAAAGGGTTATATTTATGAGTGTTTATTACTACTTGATTTAGAAAGGCAAATATAATTTTCTATTTTGTTTATAAAAAATGAATTATATAGCTACTTTAAGAAGCTATGTGCTGTAGCTAACAAATTTTAGCGTAATGTCTAGTGATGGACCTCATAATATTTTTTTTCTTTTATGTGTCAAAATGAATAATAGAGCTAATTTAAGAAGCTATATGTGCTCTAGCTAACAAGTTTGAGCCTAATGCCAAGTGATAGGGCTCATATATATTTTTTTCTTTTACTTGCCAAAATGAATTATAGAGCTACTTTAAGAAGCCATATGTGTTCTAGGTAACAAATTTTAGCCTAGTGCCTAGTGATGGAGCTCATACAATTTCTTCTTTTACTTGTCAAAATGAATTATAGAGCTACTTTAAGAAGCTGCTACTACTACTATGCTGTAAGCTAACAAATTTCAGCCTAATGTCTAGTGAGATGATGATGGGGCTCATGGCCTCAAGGATATCATGAGCAAGCAGCAGCACCCACCGACCCAGCGCATCTGGCACGGGCCCCACGCCGCCCTCCCCGCGTGGGCCCACACAACCCCCTACCGTGTACACCTTCCGGGTGCACGTAGCCACGGGACAGACCGCCCCTCTCCCGGTCACCCCGTCCCCACCGCCGCCCAACCACGCGCCGACGCGTGTAAATATCCGCCCCCCGCGCGCGGTGCCGGCCCGATCCGACGGCCCGGATCGCCCGCAGTGAGTGGCGACGGCCCGGATCGCCCCCGCGACCGGCGACGGGCGGTCGCCCCACCGGCTGCGCCCGGTCACCCCCCGCCTCGGGCGCCGCGAAGCTATTTAGCCCGGTGGTGGCCGCCGCGCCGGCAACGGCTGCCACACCAACACACAGCGGAGAGGAGGGGAAGAACCCAAGGAGGAGGAGGAGGAGATGAGAGGGGAATGATTGGGATTAGCAGCGGGAGCGGAAGCAGCAGCAGCACGAGTTCGTGCGGGGTGAGATTTTTTCGCCCCCTTCTTGGCTTTGCTTTTATTGATTGACGGATTGGTTGCGAGGGGGGAGGGAGTTCGTGTGCTCGCCGGCGGGGGAGGATTCGTGGTGGGATGACCGCCGGATACCGCCGTGTTTGGGGGATTTTTCGGGGGTGGATGGATGCCGGTCCCCGCAATGCAGCGCGGCCGAATTCTGGGGGTTCGAGGCGGGAATTCCGCTCCTGCTTGTGCGGTCGCTGGTTTGAAGTTTGATTTTGGTAGTCTTTTCGATTTGGTTTGGTTTGGGTTTGGTTTGGGTTTGCAGCGAGTTTTTGCTTAGGGTTCAATTCAATTCAAAATCCGTCCGTGGGGAGCGAAGTTCAGTTCTGAGGGTTTCTATCTGCCCAATCTAAAGTTGTGTTCTTCCTTCCCAAGCGAGACTAAGAAACTCCCCCAAAAATCTTTTTTTTTTTTTTAATCTCTCACTCAATCCCGTTGCGGTTAACTCGGGACGGTAAATAAAGTTCTTTTTTTTTAAAGAAAAAACATGAACTGGTAAGAGGAAGGCCGTAGCAATCTACGTCTTTGCTTCCTCCAGCAGCGCCATTACCGTGCGGCTGTTGCGTACATGCGTGTTTATGTTTTGTCCCCTTCGGTCGCTGCACATATGGATGGTTGGTGGAGAGCCAACCCAGCGAAAGTACGCTCTGTTATTTCAATTGTTCTCGATGTGATTACGCTCCTTGCTTTTGGGGTTTCTTCCCTCCGTGTGCACTCGTGCGATATCTTGTTTGCACTGCAGAATATCTCCCGCCTGGGTACATGTAGGGATTGTCTGCGGTTTCCCCCAAGATAAGATTTGGTGGTAGAATTACTTCATGTAGTCTGCGTTTCCCCCCAAGATAAGATTTGGGGGTGGAATTACTTCACTGGCTGCAATACCTCTGATTTTGATTTATTATGAGCAAAGAAGCGAAGAAATGCTCAATCTTGTATATTCTTTGTGCGGTTAGGTAGCAGTGCCCCACCCTGCTGCTTAATTTGGGGAGAATCGATGCCTAGCCAGCCCAGACCATGGCGGTTTGAGCTTGTTTCATGGCCTGGGCAGTCACACGAGTACAGACATTAGGTCTATCAAGTTTTGTGGAATACTGATTTTACATTGGAAATTTCAAATTTGTAATCTTGGCCTCTCGAGGAAGGCTAAGGAGTAAGGATTACATGTTTGTGGAATATCCAGCTTTTTAGGCCAATTTTGCTACTTTGTAGTAACTGAATAGAGGCACGTTACATCTGGGTCTTATAGCAGCTTCTTATATACTTTAATGGACGACTAAATACCTGGATTTTGGATTTATTATGAGCAAAGAAGCGAAGAAATGCTCAATCTTGTACATTCCTTAGGTGGTTAGGTAGCAGTGCTCTGCCTACCCTGCTGCTTAATTTGGGCTTAGTTCATGGCCTGGTCAATCACACGAGTACACTGACATTAGGTCTATCAAGTTTTTTTGGAACACTGATTTTAGATTGGAAATTTCAAATTTGTAATCCTGGCCTCTTGGGAAAGGCTAAGGATCACAGATTTGTAGCCAATTTTGCCACTTAGTAGTATCTTAATAGAGGCACATTACATCTGGGTCTTACACAGTAGCTTCTTATACTCTAAAGTTATACTCTAATGGACAACTAGATGCCTGGATTTTGGTTGCTTCAAGATGGACCAGGCTCCTTCATTTATCGTTTGCAGCTTGTTCCAGTTTTATTCTCTTAATCATCTGTTACTTGCCTTGTTTGCAGTTAGGAAACTGACCCGGTTAGGTTCATATGTTGCTGAGATGAACACAATATGCTACTTATTTCGCTTATGTTGATCAGCTTACAAGTGCACACATTTTTTTTGTTAGTGCAAAACAAAGGGAAAAATATGATGCATACTTTCTTTGCATGTCTTTAATACTGTTGACACCTACTATCTTTTACAGGTTCTGGCTGAAGTATTTTGAGGTCTTTATTATCAGCAATTCCAGTAATGTGCCTTGCCTCTTTTACGTGATTGTACAAGGCAATGAACGGAGCTCATCCCTGGACCTCCATGTCCGGGGGTGCATGTTCTAACCTTGGATATGGCAGGGACGTGAATGGTAACGTTCCGATTAGCACAACAAATTCCTCTGGGCCAAGCATTGGAGTTAGCTCGTTGGTGACTGACGCCAACTCTTCACTTTCTGGCGGTGCCCAGTTACAGCCAAGTACTAGCATGAATGGTGATTCATTGATGCGTGTTCCTGCATCACCAATGTCATTTTCATCCAATAACATCTCTGGCTCTTCAGTCATTGACGGTTCCATCATGCAGCAAAGTCCACCCCAAGAGCAGGTGCAGAAAAGGAGGTCTTCAAGTGTAACATCACAACCTGTGATCGATGCTGGTGGTGCATTGCATGCTCAGAAGAAATCAAGGATTGATGTTAGTCCAGGTGATATCATGCAACAACAGCTGATCCAGCAGCTGATCCATGGTCAGAATTCTCTTCATTTCCAGGGGCAACAGAACCCACAGCTTCAAGCTTTGATTCAGCAGCATAAACTGGCACAACTTCAGCAACGGCAGCAGCAGCAGCAGCAGCAGCATTTGTTGCAACCATTTTCTCAGATGCAACAACCCCAAGTTGGTGTTCCTCGGCAGCCTCAAATTAGGCCACCACTGGCACAGACTGGAATGCAGTTAAGTGGTCCTGTTAGGACTCCTATCGAGAGTGGGATTTGTTCTCGCAGGATACTGCAGTATTTGTTTCACAAGCGTCACCGTCCAGAGGTGAGTTTCTCTGTAGTATTAATTTTCGTGGGATTATGATGTACAAGCTCTTGGCAATACAATTTATTTGAACGGTGTTTTCTAGAATAACCCTATAACATACTGGAGGAAGCTTGTTGAAGAGTATTTTGCACCTCGAGCAAGAGAAAGATGGTGTGTCTCTTCTTACGACAACAGAGGGAATACTTCAGCTGCTGCTCCGCAGAAAGCTCTGGTAATTAATACAACACCTACTTGTACTATACTTCATCGTATACTGCTCTTTTTTTTTCATGGCTGAACATCACTTTCTGCTTGATGTTCAGTATTCGATTGATTAGCATCAGTGTAAAGTTCTGCTTGGGTTACTGAAAACCACATTTAATTTGTTAAGTTCCTTTAATGGTAGAAAAATAGATCTTGTATTCTATGTACCAACTTTTTGCAGTAAAGATTAACATTGTAGCCTGCAACAGTTAAATTTTCTTTGTCCTATGGTACATTTAAATTGATGGATACATTTATCAATTTTCTATTTTTCCTATGGTACAGGATACATGGCGATGTGACATCTGCAATACACATGGTGGGAAAGGATATGGTTAGTTGGTCTCTGTCAACTCTACCTGATAAATGATAACGATTCCATCATTTTTTCAAATTCTTGGTTTGCTCAGTTCATAGTTGTGATCTATTAGTCCAACCGTATTTTCTGGTAAATCTTGTGGCTCTAAAGGTCTTGCCATTTCAGACTTGAAAAGTATGATAATATGATAATAATAATTTGTTGATAAGCATTAAGAATGACAAAAACATCATGCAAAGATCATTGCCAACTTGAAAATTTCAAAATTAATCTCTGGATCAGTTGAATGCTTTTTGAAATGTATGAATGTCGCAGACGAAGTATCTTGAAGGATCTGAAGTTTTTAGCTCCTAGTCACAAATTAAGTGTCGCAGACGAAGTATCTTGAAGGATCTGAAGTTTTTAGCTCCTAGTCACAAATTAAGTGTTTGAGCCTTCCGTGTTTAGTCTCAAATTGGAATCAAGATTCTTCACTCAAACACCCCTAGTGATTCGTGCTATCTCACAGTGAATCTTTGGCAAAATCAGATGTGTTTTTCTGTCTTTGTGTTACCTTCTATGCACTCTGCATGTGCTATTAAGATGACATATATGATTGCCTTAGCTTCTCCTTTCTGAGTAGTTATCTTCTTAACATCTGCATGTTATTCTCATAGATCATGATATATTTGTGCTTTTCCTTTTTTCTGTCTCAATACTTGCCATTAAGCTCACTAAGTTATTTTTTTTTTTGGTTTTTGTTCCATTTGGTAGAAGCTACCTATGAAGTACTTCCTAGGCTCTGCCAAATCAGATTTGACCATGGTGTTATTGATGAATACTTATACTTTGACTCACCCAACGAATTCCGGTTGTCTAATGGACAAATGGTGCTGGAGCATGCAAAAGTTGTTCAAAAAAGTGTTTATGAACATCTACATGTTATACATGAGGGGCATCTGAGAATCATTTTCACACCAGAACTGAAGGTATGTTGCTTAGCTGTCGTGGTTTCTTGCACATGCCATTAGCAATTTTGGTGACATGCCTACATTGTTTAGCATTGGGGCGCACTGAAATGTTTCAAATGTGTGGCAGTTGATAATCATTTCTATCTCCTGATTGCCTGCAAATTGTGTAGATACTGTCCTGGGAGTTCTGTTCACGGCGCCATGAGGAGTACACCACTCGCAAGACTATAGCGCCACAGGTGGAGTTCTTTGTCTGGCGTGCTGTTCCTTTCATTTTCGCTACAATTTTTATTTGGCAGGACACTACGGTAGTTTAATCCCCTTTGCCTGTTTGTATATATTGCTTGGTACCTTATACCATATAGGATACAAATTTATATGATGTGGTGGGTTGTTGGATCCTGGATTATTTATTGGGTTGAAAAATGCCTTTCATTTTGCGCACTCACATTTGTTTGTTATCTCCACTATGTTTTCATTTGTCCTTCAATTTTTAACAGCTGCATGGACTCAATATAGGATCAAATTATTAAACTTTGAACACATAATGCATCCATTTCTTATTGTAATGTATATTCATTGTGGGTGCTACCCTAAGTGCATATTCCCTGTACCTGAGTTAAGTCCTCTTGCATGGTATGCCATTAACTTTGGTGACTGTAATATCTTATCTTCTACTCACTCTTCTGTATTTACAGGTTAATAATCTGCTGCAAGTTGCCCAGAAATACCAAGCTGTTGTCAGTGAAAGTGGATCAGCTGGGATATCAAACAATGATGCACAAACCATCTGCAACATGTTAGTGATCCTATTTCACCTTCAGTACTTGACATCTATTTTGTAGTGCTTTTTATGGTAAATGAAAATTCTTGTGTGTGATTGCATGTACTGAGCAAAATTTTCTGGTTATCTAATTGATGTGGTTACATACTTTTCTTCTGTACTGTTGATAGGTTTGTCACTGCATCACGGCAACTAGCAAAAAATCTAGAGCATCACACCTTAAATGAACATGGGCTTTCCAAAAGATATGTACGCTGCCTGCAGGTAGTTAGAATTCCCCCTTGTATCTTCTTACAATTCAGTACATACATATGCATGCAGCATGCTGATGGTTGTTTGTCCTTGTCAGATATCGGAGGTGGTGAATCACATGAAGGACTTGATTGAGTTCAGCCACAAGAACAATCTTGGTCCTAAAGGTATGATGATTGTGCACATTTATCTGATATTTTCTTTAGTTTCAAACATTTAGCTATGTGCCTATGTGAATTAGTTATTTTTATAAATTATTAGGTTCTTCATTACTATTTTCCCCACATTATGTATATAGATGGTAGGATTTAATATGATATTAAAATCGGAATTCTGTTTTCTTTAGATGAAATTGAATTTGTTGGTCAAGTTTGTTTTATAAGAAAAAATCACTGGAAATCCACCATGATGGGCTGTACCCAAACAGTTTTGATGCGATAACTTGGTAGACATGTTTGTTTTTGACCTACTCAAGTAGCAAGATTTTTTTTTTTGGGAGCTATGCAGTAGAGTTGAAGACAGTAAGTCTTACACTCTTACTCATGGTTTATGTAGTGGGAAGTTATGCATCTCATCAACAATTTGTGTAGCTTCATTTGTTTTTCAGCTGACAACAGCGGAGCAATAAACAATTAAACAGAAACAATATCAACAATGCCAAAAACTGATTGCTGTCTGGATATTATTGTGATCTTAGTATGGAGTGCACCTCCTGTTTGCCCCATTTATCTGCACCACACTTCTAACATTTTCTCTGTTCTTTTGCAGAGAGCCTGAACAGTTATTCTAAAACCATGGCGAAGTTTCAAAATATGCATGATTCTAGACAGCTGATGGCTGCTGCTAACCTTGCCAATAACCAGAGCAACACCAAACTAATGGGGGTTAAACAAGAGGCAAGTACTTCTGTGAACAACCAGAATCCTGGTGTAGGAGCCATTGGCAACAGCACTCTACAGAATGCCACATCTCTAAACAGCTATCAGAATATGCTCAGAAGCTCCAGTGCAAATCCAGTTTTGCTTCAGCAGGAGGCATCAAGTGTCTTCAAAGGTCCTGCTGCAATGCACAATGGCATACAGCTGGAAGCGGCCAGATCCTTCCGTGGACCTAACCAAGTGCAGTTCCAACACCCTGCGTCATTTCAGCAGCCTATGCCGCAGCAAAACAATTTCCAGGGCTTTGGTGTTAGCCCACAATACCAGCAGCATGTGCTTAATCAGCTTTTGCAGGAAGTTAAGAATAACAACAACCGCACAAAAGCACAGCAACCGCCTCCAGATTCAGCTAATGCAAGCGGTGGTCTCGCATCAGGAGTTGCTATCCCCAACGTTGCTGCTACTGGGGAGCAGGGACAGCTTATGAATAATAGTAACAATAACCATAACGGCGTTGTGGTGAAGGGTGCTGCTCCAGCTGGTACTGGCCCTAGCAATGTGATCAACAATAGCACAGCCAGCAATGCCCCTGGTCGAAACAACAGCTTCAAGTCGGTGAGCAGCAGTCCAGCTGCTGCTCCTGCTACTGCTGGCAATGCCATGAACTCAAAGGTTGATGACTCCTTCCTTCAACTGGAGGACCTGGATGACACAATCACTAACGCACTGGTGGAAAGCGGGCTGTTCGGTGGAGGACAAGGGTGGTAGTGCCTTGACGTGGTAACATGTGAGCATGTCAGCACGGTTAAAAACGTCTCACTACTCTTGAGTTCATTTGCCGTAAGCGCTAGGTAACAATATGTCTGATTGGTGCTGGCAAGTGCTTAGCTACCCTTGTCTTTCTGGAGCTTCTGTATTGGCAGTTTCAGATGATCATATCATACACTGATGTAACTCCAGACGTGTGAGTAAGATGGCGAGTTGGATTTGGCTTGGGGATCGGGAGCTGTGCAACCCATAGCTGTTAGCGTGTGTATGACTATGTTGCTGAATGATATGCTGTGATTATCGCAAGGTCACAAACATTACCTCTTGTCGTATATCATTTTCATGCTATAGGGAGTGTCAATTATAAACTCCTGTTATGTGGCACAGGGTGTGTGTTTCCCATGGTTGTTATAGAAGAAACAATGAGATGATCTCTGGCTTGGCGTCCTGTAAGCCTCTAGGGAGCACTTCAGTAGACTTCAGGAGTTTTACCTACTGGTTCAGTAACTGCAGAGGTGCCTTGCCAGTAAGGCTGGGCACAAAACCCGATACCCGAATCCCGAACCCGAAAAACCCGAACCCGAACCCGAAAAACCCGAACCCGCAGTCCGAAGTCAAAATCGGGTAGTGAATGCTATTACCCGATTTTATTTCGGGACCTGTAACATCCTCCGGTACCCGAACTACCCAAAGTACCTCAAGTTCTAAATGTGTGAACCTATTATTGTCTTCGTGATTGTGTCCTTGTTGTGGTTTGCACTTGCTTGCATGTTACATTTACACAAGATTATTTAGTATTATTGTGTTGGCAGTTTGCCACCTACGATGAAAACTTTTATAAATTATTAAATATTTTGTCAAGTTCTAGTTCTATGTAAAAATCTATGTTCTTTGGGTGTTCCCTGTCATTTTAAATATTTCGGGTAAATCGGGTATTACCCGAACCCGAACCCGAAATTGCGGGTACCCGAAGTTGCGGGTAGTGTTTTTTCGGGGCTCCAATCGGGTAACAATTCTCATTACCCGAATTTCTCAAAACCCGAACTACCCGACCCGAAGTTTTCGGGTAACCTGAACGCCCAGTCTTACTTGCCAGAGAACTTTTCCAAGACGTTGGATTTAATCGCCCGTGGGGTTTGATGGGTTCCGGAAATGTTATAGGTCTCACGAAAAGGAATTTACATACTGTTGAAAGCGTTTGGCAACTGGATTATTATCGACTATATATTGGAAAAAGAGTTACCTACTACTTTCTTCGTTCCAAAAGGGAATTCATTTTGTTATATATCTAGAACGGAGGAAATATTGAAATCGTTTGGCAACTGGTTTATTATCTAATACAATATTATTGAAACCTGGATTTAGTTTCTTAGAAGTGTCGGAAGTGTTGAGAAAAGAACTGGTGTGAAACCACAATTTAGGAATTGATGATTCTCTACAATTCATTGCCCTGGGTGTTTGGCAGCGTTTCTAGCGATTCCACTAAGAAACTCTCATCTAAAAAAACTAAAAAGGTTCTATGCAATCATACGGCCTATCCAACTAAATATCCAAAAGATAGCTGGAGGTACGTTTTGTGAGAAAACAATTTTGATAATCCATCGCACAATACATAAACATAGTCATGGCAAGAGAAAGAGCAAGCTTCTAACCAACGATTGGGATTCTTTTAAGTACATTTCCATAAGCCAAAAGGCGAAATAAAAATACATAAAACTCTTTTTTTTCCTTTTTCTTTTCCTTGAGTGATCAAACATCTAGATTTTGTTGTAAAAAAGAAACATCTAGACTTCTTTTTTTCATTTTGTTTTTTTTCATTTTCAGTTTTCTTGGAACTAAAAAAAGTAGATGCTGCAACCAGCCGGGTGTGACGCCTCATCATCTTATCAGCTCCATTGGCGACGCGGTCGGATGCTAGGAAGGTCCAAACAGTTCATATTTGCATACAGGGCATGTCTGTTTTCACAAAACAAGGAGAAATTCAAGTTCAGAAAAAAAATATCACGGTGAATAAATCCCAAGCCACTATAGATGATGCTTCATCTGCAGATTTACCTTGTTGACCTTGAGCCATTTGGTGACACAAGCTGCGTGGTAGTGATGCTTGCACGGCAACGTTATCATAGTTTCACGGCTTCTGAAAGTGGACAAGCAGATAGGGCAGCTGCATCCAAACAAACCCCAGAAAACATCATCAGTGACGCGATGGAAATTTCACTATTTATCTTTAATTGTAATTGCGCATATGAATCGATATTTATGACACAAGTTTGTGTATTTCATATCTATATCTTCTATATAAACAAACCCCACTAAGTTATTTATCTAGCTCCTCCTTGCGGCACGTCAGCAATTTTCAGTTACCGAAATCCCCCTTTGAGTTGCCTAACCGATCGACTCCATCTTACGCCAGCGCTGCCCGCCGCCCTTCCCAGACCCATCGCCTCCATACTAAACGTACCAAAACGGATCCCACCTCCACCACGTACACCAACGCCGCCTCCCGCTCCTCAAGTGCGCCACCCGGCTGCGCTTCCACGACCCACTGCCTCCCTCCCACCTTGAAGATGAAAGCGAAAGGTCGTCGCTGCAGTATAACTACGTCCACCACTCGGCAGCACTGAACCGCTTCGTGCTGCCGCCTGCTAGCCACGGCAGTCCGGCATGCAACCCGTGCCAGCTCGACGCCGCTCGCCATGACGTCGCCGTTGCACAGGACGTCGGAGCCACGCCTTGCGCCGTCATCGTCGCGCACGAGGCCGCGGACGCGCACGCCGCCGTCACTGCGCGGGAGGCCACGGCAGCGGCGCCACCACGGCTGCTGTTCTTGCCGTCACCACCATGCAGGCCAGGGCAGCGGCGCCACCACGGCTGCTGTGCTCGCCGTCACCACCATGCGGGAGCTCGGGGATGCGAGCAGATGCGCCCTAGCCGAGCGCCGCTGCCATGGGGAAGCTGAGCGGAGGGCAGAGGGAGCGCCGGACGGTGAGCATGGAGGTGGAGTGGCTGGGGAAGAAGAAAGTTGAGGAGGTAACAGACGGGAGACGGAGAGACTGGAACTCTGGAAGGAGTCGAAGCGGATGGCGGCAGGTAGCTAGAGAGACGGTACGGTGTGCTAGGTTACAATTTCTATTTATATATTTGCAATCCAATGGTTGTAACGCATGAGAGGTCATCCAACGGTAGAGGATTATTGGGCCGCATCATGCAAGCCCAATTTCTGTAGCGTGCCCAGAAAAATTCTTTTAAAATTTCTCGAATAAAAAGAAAAATTCAATTTAAAAAAATCCCGCGGCAACGCGCGGGGTATCCTCCTAGTTATTCTTAAAGAGCAAACTTGTAATAATAATGTAAACTGAAAAAGGCAGGCGTACACCTACTCTTCATGGTTTATTTTCCGGGAGAAAAACCCTGAACCTGAAGCCTTGACTGCCTTGTACTTCCATGGCTCCAGATAGGAGATGAGCTCATCGGATAAACCTCTGTTCTCAGTCCCCACAGATTCTACAAGTGCCTGTCTTTGCTGCATCACCGGAAAAAGGGCAGGAAATCAGTGGTCTTTCCAAATTCCAACCCAGGTGTAAAGGTGCACACACTACATGCATAGTTCTATTTTGTTCACAAGCTTTACATGTCACTTGAAAAGAGGAGGGGGAAAAGAACATTCCATAACCACAAACCTCATAAGTCATGTTGTCTGGATCATCATCATCATCACCATTACCTTCCTGCCTGTCAGCCTGCAGACACAATTATCAGAATCTTCAGTTCTCCACTTTTCATATCTTTGAAGAATAACTAACTAACTCAAAAAGATAGATAGATGTTGAGCCTGCCAAGTTGAGCAAGATTCTCCTTCGTGTTCAAGAAAAAGAAAAAGAAACAGGAAACAAGTTGAGCAATCACCTCTTCCTCCTCGTCGTGATGGTCATGATCATCGTCGGAGTCAGATGGAGACGGCACGCAGCTGATATCTGAACAATCATGGCAGCGACAACACAAGAACCACAATTATGAGATGCGATATGATGGGCACAAGAATCCGACGAGTGTCACATCATGTAAAAACGAAGCGCATCTGAATTTTCTGATCATTATCCATAGGCAGAGCAGAGCAGATCATACCGTCGTCATCGTCTTCGACGCTGAGGTCCTCCATCTCCTGCTGCAGCTGCTTGGCGTACTCGAAATCCGAGGCGATCTGTTCATCCGTGCCTGAGTTCCTGGAAGCAGTTGCTGTTGCTGCAGAAGTGCTGCTCTCTGCGTGATATTCCTGTGACTGAGAATAGTCATACGGGCCCCTGGCTCCTGCACCTCTCATATGGTTCTGCTGGTCGCTGTATCCTCCTTCCAAGAACGATTGGTGTAATCCCTCCTGCAATTGTGAAATCCCTCTCAGTAGTCAGTAGTCAGTAATTTTTGCCTGTTTATCAGCCTATTTTCTTTTTGCAGTAGAGACTGAACAAAATTCTACTTCCAAAAAAGCTAGAAGAACGAAAGCTACAGAAATGATACGCAGGTCTCCGTCGTGTTCGCAGAAGAAACAAAGATACAACAAGGCTGACAGAGACGCCATGTTTATGCATGCTTGTGCTGAAGATTTGAAGGTGAAGAAAGGGCATGTACCTGGCGAGGAAGAAGATCGGAGAGCACAAACTGGAGCACCTCGTCGTCGAGATCGAGGTCGTCGAGGCTCACCTCTGCCACCGTGCTGCGGGTGGGCGAGTTGGCGTAGTGCACGGTGACCCTCCTCAGGGCCCCGGACTGCCCCACGGTGGCCATGGTTGGCCGGCCACCGAGACAGGCGTGAGCCGGTTAATTACCTGCAGGCCATGGCACAGCATCTCTCATAATCAATTGGGAACAAGAAAGTCTCTGATCATCAGGAACAAGAGGTAACCACTAACCACCTTGTAACAACTTGGTTGATATCAACTGTTATAGGCCTAAGCCTAACACTAGTGATTTAGATTTGGGGGGGAAACGTTTTTTTTTTTGAAGGAAACTCATCCAAATCTCTCTGTTCTTGTGAGTCATGCAGTATGCATAGCTGAATTTGCAAGACCAGAAAAAAACAAAGAAGAAGGCACTCTAGAGCCAAGAACATGGAAAGACCGTACCGATGAAGAACAGATTAAAGAGCAGAATTCAATCAAGTGCGAAAAGGGAGAACGAAGGAAGACGAAGAGGATGGCAGAAGGTTCGTTCACCTCTGTTTGTGTCTCTTGTTGTCTCTCCTCTCTTCTCTCAACTCAAGGTTTGTTGAAGGGATGGAAGATGGATGCTTTGTTAATGGGAAGAGTGGGTGGCTGCCTCAGTACGTGTTTATAGTAGAGACACACAGGTCGCTCTCACTGTCTTCTTTTTAATATAATTCCATGGACAATGAAACAACAGTGTTTCAGCTTTTATACGTTCCGGCCTGACGAGCCTTTGATTTGTCTCTGAGTTTGATTTTACCAATCACAGTAAAATCTTGTCAGTGAGTTTGTTCTCATCCTAATTCTGAATACTCCTTTCTGTCCGTTTATTTCTGGAGAAAGGCATCGAGCTAATGGCGACAATTTCTCATTTAGGAACCTTGGTGATGCCCTTTTTCTTTTCTTTTTTTTTCTTTTCAAAGAAGAACAAAGGATTTAATCCTGGTTGGGGCGTCACTGTCAGCGTCACAACTGAAAGCACTACTTCATGGCTCATGACAATTCAACACTCGTTTCTGAAAAATTAATCACAACTGCAATCCAACATTGGTTTGTGAAAAATACATCGCAGTTACCTGGGCTTGAAATCTCATCCGATCAGACGGTGAGAATAGAAGGCTTTTATTGAGAAAAAGTTTCTAATGAAGATTTTTTGTTTGTTTGTTTCAACAGTGAGTCACATGCACTGTTCGTCCTCGCGTCCTTTTGCTTGGCAGTTCCAAGTCATTATCATCCATGACCTCCATCGCGTCGAGACCGTGTGGATTGTTGCATTGCCGTCCATGTGTGAGCCGTTGCACTTAGTTTAATTTAATGTACCATTGTTGAGTCAAGGTCTTCTGCGACGACGACAACTGCAGACAAAGAAATACTAAAAATAAAAAATGGACCACTAAAAACCTTGAACTGTAGGTAGGAACTGTGAACTGACCTCACCTCAGACAATGTAGACAATCGGCGATGACTCGGAGTCTTCAGAAAATAAAGATCAAGACATATCTTAAGCGCAATTTGCGATCATGATCACGACAGGAACGGTAAATGACAGCTGGAATGCTGGATCTTTTGAAACTTGTTAGTTCTTGCAAGGAAAAAAAGAATTGGGATCAACATTGTTGGCAAAGCGCAATTGGGATCAAGACATATCAAGTATGTTGTATGTATGTTCATTTCTTGCAAATTAATAATATCCATGTGCTTCATGTTATAGAGAGCGCCTTAATTCGTCACGCAGCAAATCTTGGAGTTTGGTGCAAGAACCTTCATCTAAGATTCTCAGACCAGACCAGCTTCTGGTACACACTTTTCTAAAAAAAAAGCTTCTGGTACACACAAAAGATCCTAGTTAGTGCCAACAAGAAGCAGATATAGAACACCCTACTTGCTTTAGACCATGCATGTGTGATGTGTCCATGTTCAGCACAACAAATTCTTGGCAGAAACGATCTTCTCAAATCTCAATACACACTCTCACTACTATAGTAGTATACTAGACCAGTGACAAGTGGTACTGTGGTAGTATATGTGTAGGAATCTATTGGCTGTTCCAGCCGGACACTGAATTATCTTTACATCAGTAGGTGATCCCTTTCACTGCCAACGGCGACATCTCATGCATGCCTAGTGCCTACCATCCAATCAGTGTAAGACAGGGCGGTGGTGGATTATCATGTGCTTAAGACACCGCCGACCCTACTACTGATCTCTCGCCATTACTCACTGACCACGACCTTACAAATCATTCTGTCCATTTCATCCGACGAAATTTCTGGGCAGGATCGCTGCACGTTAACACGACATGAATGCGAAGATTGGCAGCCAAGAAATATATGGAGGCTAGACTTGGAGCCAGTCAGGTCAACCATAAAGTAGTGCCGGCAGTTGGTGTTGCCAAATTGATTGAGCTTCTTGTTCTTATAATAATCTGGAGAAGGATACAAAGCAATGTACTTTGTACTAGCTGATGGTGTCATGGGATAACTACAATAGCACAATAATGTGTAGTAACCTAAATTTCAACTAGAAGACATGGACAGCTAACTATAAAGCAGTCTACTACCATATACATCTTAATGTCTGATTTTTTTTTAGATAAATATCTGAATGTCAGATACATGCCTCAGAAGACGAGCCTAATCCCATTTGGCTTCTGACACTACTATTTCCACAGGGGAACAAGCATCTACAATCTGGTAGATCCTGATTTCAGTGCGTCATCAAGCATCCGAGAGCACTAACTTCCTGAATCAGCCAACTTTGCAAATGCAAAAGGACCACAAACAAAATCATAGTGCTGATTATTTCAACAAGAGAAACAACGACAAAAGTAAAAGGAAAGATGCTGCGTCATGCTCGGTTCGTCAGCATTTACAGGTCATGTCAAGCATCTAACGTTATGATTATGCTCCTAATTGTGAAACTGACCGGGTGAAATTGTTCTTTTCTTCACAAGCACATGGCAATCTGAACATTGACCAGTGTCCTTCTGGAAGTGTCCTGCCTGAGCAAATCTTTCTGCTTGTTGGTGCCGGTACGTTCACACCTTAGACAGCAGCAGTCATTTTCATGTTTGATTGGTAGAATCCAGACTGATCCATAGTACAAAAATAAAATTTTTAGCTAAGAGTTGTAAACTAAGGAACATGATAAATCCAATGAAGCATGCCAAAATATATATACACTACAAAAGGCAGAAGGCATATTCTTTTAGAGAATGCAGAGGACAAATGAGTCTTATGTCTGCCATTCGACAATTTCATGTTTCCCTTGCTTCCAGGCTGCATCCAATATGAGGGTGCTCTCCAAACCACGGCTGCAAAGTGCTACCAGAAGGCAACCATGAGAATATGATGGGCACAAATATAATGTTGCTCATTCCTGCATCATACTTCCAAGCAATCTCATGCACAGCTTAAAGGCTCCTCTAGTGTCTTCCATGATGAGCTGCCATGGTAAACGATGAGTTAGTGACTCAGTGAGGTACTTAGATAAATGCAGCAAAGCAGAAACCATACACTACATCAAAACTAAATCACCAAAGCATATAAGCTTTCTCTGTAATAAATAGTTCTCCAGTTTCTGTAACTTGCATGTCAGATCCAAATTTCACAATTTAAAAGAGAAGCAGAGGAATTCACCTGCTCGGGGCATGTCATGCAATTTTATGTTTCTTTCTGCCTAGTACTCTTGCACCTCTGAATAGTACAAACAAGAGAAATAACCATTTGGTTGTAGAGGAAAATCCGTTGATATTCATGTAGTGCATTCAGTCACATCTTCTGTTGCCTCCTTGGTGTATCCCTTTGCAGTTCAATTTGATATGGACGATCAGAGCAAAATGTCCATGATCAATCTCAGCTGATTTTCTTAGTTTCTTCTCCCATAAGAGATTGAAGATGGTGATGGATAAATTAGCTTTCCACTTCTGAATTTTCCAAGTTGACAAGCTTCATGGTAAGTGTGATGCAATCCAGGGTGTCATATACCATCTCAGATCTTGGATGAGACTTATCTTCAACCAGGAACTTGTGCATCCTACCATCTAATTCAATAAAGCTGTACCCAGCAGATTTCTTGTGATCCTTTTCCTTTAGCAACTTCCATACCTTGGCAACACCGTCCCATTTGCCACGTGACGCGTATATATTTGAAAGGATCACTAGGTTTGCAGTATTCTGTGGCTCCAGGCACATTAGTTTTTCCACTGCTACTTCCGCCAGCTCCAAGTTGCCATGGAAGCTGCAAGCTCCAAGCAAGGCTCCCCAGATCACGGCGTCAGGCTCCATTGGCATGCTCACGATCAGACTGTCAGCTTCCTTTAACAGACCAGCACGCCCCAGCAGGTCAACCATGCAACCGTAGTGCTCGATTCTTGGCTTAATACCGAACTCCTCTCTCATTGAATTGAAGAGCAGCTTGCCTTCATCCACCAAGCCTCCATGAGTACAGGCCAAAATGACTCCAACGAATGTAATGCCATCTGGTTTAGCCCCTGTCATCTAAACAGTGTAAAATCAGGTCCAGGTATAGCAACTACAATGCAATAGTTGGTAATTTGGATATAAAGTTACTGGTCACTAGTGTAGTGCTTCAAAACATATTTGATTCTCTAGGCAATGCTATGCAACGCAAATGGTTGAAGTAATAAGATCATCAAAAGAGTGCAAGCAAAGCAAGAAATGCTCACCCTGAATTTATGAAACAAGCCCAGCGCCTGCCTCCAGAGTCCATGCACAGCAAACGCCATGATCATCGAGTTCCAAGAACAAAGATCCCTCCGCATCCCAATACCCCGAAACACCATCCAAGCCCGGCGAATGCTGCCGCACTTGGCATACATCTCAACCAAGGCATTCGCGACATACACATTCCCGAGCATCCCCCTCCCCCTGGCGTACCGCTCCACCTTCTTCCCCAGCGCGAGGGCCCCAACAGCAGCACACGCGGGCAGCACGCTGGTGACGGTGACCTCGTTGGGCCGCACGCCCGCCCCCTCCCACATCTCCACGAACACGCGCACCGCGTCCTCGTGCCGCCCGTTCTGCGCGTACCCCGACACCATGGCGGTCCAGGAGACCACGTTCCGGTCGCGCATTCCGGCGAACAGCGCCTCCGCGTCGCCCACCCGCCCGCCGCGCGCGTAAGCGGAGAGCAGCGCGTTGCGCGCGGCTGTGTCGCTGCGCGGCAGCTCGTCGAACACCCGCCGGGCCTCCGCGAGCAGGCCCGACCTGGCGTAGGCGGCCACGAGCGCCGACGCGAGGTACGGGTCCCCGCACGACGCCGCGTGCCCGGACTTGGTCAGCAGCGCGTGGGCGGACCGCGTGGTGGTGGGGGAGGAGGAGGAGGGGGAGGAGAAGAGGAGGGTGAAGGAGAGTGGGGTGAGGAGGCGGAGGCGGTGCGCGCGCGCGAAGCGGGGGAGCAGCAGCGGGTGGCGCGCGGCGGACAGCGCGTGGAGCAGGCGGTCGTGGAGCGGCGCGGAGGGCGGGGACGAGGACGAGGAAGGGTAGGTGTCGAGGAGGAGTGCGGCGTAGCGGAGGTCCCCCGTCGCCAGCACGCGCAGCAGCAGCGGCTGCAGGCGGCGCTCCCCGCGGCGGAGCTGGCGCGCGTGGAGACGCTTCGCTTCCTCCATTGCCGCCGCCGGCTGGCACGATGAGATCGCACGTTGATGGGTTTCGCCAATGGGCCCTCCTCGATGCGTTTCCTAATGGATCATCGCGTTGGTTTTGGAATGGGCTAGATAGGCCGAGTTGTCCAAGTGGGCCTATTCGGGCGTCGATTACGCACCGAGATCTGAGTCCAGCCCATGTGCCTTTGAGTGGGCCAGTGTGGTGTACGGGCTGGTTGGACGGTGGCGGGCCTTTTCGAGCTTCCTCGATGAGGACGACGACTACGACTCATTTCTTCTGGACTGGGCCTGGGCTAGATAGTGAGTGGTCTCGTCGGCGTGTTGCATTGCCCCTCTCCCGGCGCCGGCCTGGATGGTTTCACTGTTGCCGCCAGCCAACAACCACCGCACCTTCGAACCAACCGTGTAGGAGTATGTCGCCGGCGTTGCTTGTCCGGTTCGCTGATAGCTCCGATCGACGGCACGGCACAGTGAGGGTGATCTATCGAGGGAAACTAGACCGGACCAGCTACAGCTAAAAGTAAAATCGAAAGCCTCTTGAATTGAGCTAGGTTCAGGCTCACTGAATGAGATTTTCAGAGGCATAGAGCAGCGATGATACAGCAGCTGGCACACAGGCAGCATACCTACCCGGCTTTGTTCTTGGACGCCCGGCTTTGTTCTTGGACGGCAGCAGATTCACGTGTTGCAGTTGCTGACTGGCCTGGAATCTCCTCATCTCGATCTTCAAAGCGCAAGGACAAGATGCAGCATCAAGGGTCCTTGACCATCAGCCCTAGCACTAGGCCTAGAGACGTGGAGTGACAGGTAACCGTACGGGCAGGGGCCCCAGCCGCTTGAATGCTGGGTTGGAGGCCGTGGTGGTTCAGTGTGGTTCAGTCAGGTTCAGATTCCGCTCCATCCCTGATGGCAACGAGCAACCGTCCAAAATGGCATATACATCTGCGTTGTTGCTTTCATACTTGCTTCTCTAGCTTGTCAGCTAGTCTGATGCAACGCAACGTAATGGGAGAATCAGCCGTCGCTCTTGATAGGAGTATTTGTTTACAAATGCACTGCACGTCTCTTTTTATTTGGAGAAATTGTAAACGTATATTGGATTGGCAGTGAGATGAGGCACGACTGCACTGCAGTATTTGTGAATTGTAACCGAGAGTAGACCAAGGAGCATGAGCACATTAAATTAGGTGGAAAACTCCCATGGTTTGCATTCCGTGGAAGCAACAATAAATAAAAGGTTGTAGTAGTACAATATTTGGTGATTTAGGAAACTTGGTTCAGAGAGGAGCTGCGTGGGCAAGGAGAATTCTCGTGGAATAGTATCTTGAAAAAAAAAAAAAACATCGTGGAATAGTGTAATCTCGCATGCCTTCCAATTCCAACCAAACCCAGAACATGTTACGTTTTGCTGCACGCAATGCATGCAGGGTGGAATTTGTGATGTCCCTCCGTGGACTTATATCCGTGCATGGCCTATATATGCGCACGCAACAACTTGTCTTGCATTGTCTGCAGGAAAAAGCAACCGGGGGGTTTCTCTGTACGTACTACTCGATTTGGGGTTGACTTTGTCAGAAATAGACCATCAGGCCAACCTATCAGTGACGGAGTCACTTTTGACTTATACAGAGGACTAGCTTCGTTGCTACGGGTAACTAAACGTTTATACTAAAAACACATTGTCGCACGGTAAGATAACTCAAATATACAAATTTATGTTGACAACTAAACCTCATAGTCCCTCATTAAAATCTGGTCCAAATCCGATTTTCTTGGTCTTGGCACTCTTATCACAAACTTAAGTGACTTTTGTATCAAAGTGCGCTTCCATGCCACAAAGGACACTCCAACTTTTCATCTTAAATATAGCTTTGTAATTAATGATTTTCTTATGTTATGAAACTTGTTAATTAGAAATCAATGGCGGTTGTAACCAAAGCAAATGTAAGGTATATCCATTGTATACACCGAATAACTTATTGGTTGTTTCTAATAGTTCATATCTAAAAAGAAACATACTCGGTATCAAAATCAAAATCAATGACGGTTGTAACCAACAGAAGAGCATGTTCAGTTTTGAAAATATAAGGTATTTCCATTGTGTAAACTGACTTATCGGTTGTTTCGAGTAGTTCATATCTAAACGAGACATACATGGTATCAAAATCAAAAGGGACGGCTCTAGGAAAAAAAAAGATCTCCACCCTCCATGCAGTTTAATGTATACAATCTGTTTCAATTACATTGAGGATGTTTCAAAAAACTTCTCAATGCCGTAGGACCAGATATCTACTGATTTCGGTGTTACTACTAAGTGACTTGCGGGCGCGGGAGGATTCCTGTCTGGCACGGGAAGATGGCGAAGGGGGCGGAATGTTGGAGGCGGCGACGCACAGGATCAGAAAGATGAAATGATTCTCCCTCAATGGGCGTTTCACGTGCTTTCCCAGTCGTTGGAAACAACGCTGGCTCGTTTCATCGGGATGAAACTTTTTTCTTCTCTCTCCTCTTCATTTCATGCAAAAATTTCTTTTTAGCTGATGTGTCACCCTATTAAATGTGCATGACACCCCCATAAAATGGCCATTGAGACTGGCCTAAGCATTTAAATTCATTGTTTCTCACCTACTGATTCTTTCTTCTGCAGTTTTCCATTGGTATTCATTGGACGGCAAAAAAAATTCGGATAAAAAACACCGGATACACCACAAATTTTAGGTTCCGGTCCACCATTTAAGTTCCTCTTCATAGGTTCCTCCTATTTTTTAGCCATTAGATCTCACCAAATGAGTGGCTATCGTTTTTTCCAAGTACTATAAAAAATCTCTTGAAAATAATGATAATAATACCACGAAAAAATAGCGCGCTAATTTTCCGCTATAGCGCCGCTATAGCGGCCCAGAAAACCTCACGTGACGATATTGCTCATTTTTTCGCTATTCCCACCTTTTCCGCTATAGCGCGATTTAGCGCCGCTAAACCGGTTTAGCGCCATAGCGCCGCTAAAAAACGCTATTGCTGTTTTATTGGCCGAGCAAAAAAAAAAAAGTGACCCAGTCAAATATAGCCCACTACGGGCCCGTATTAGAGAAAATGAACCCAACTCCTGGCCGTCTGGAACCCTAATCCTCCTCAGTCCGTCCCCGACCCCGTCTCCACCCCGTCCCCGACGGCGGCTGCTGGGCGACTGGGAGCCAGGGTGACCGTGCCCAAGCACCTCAACCACTGCCACCTCCTCCTCTTCACCGCGGCGGCGGTGCTCCTCCTCCTCCCCTCCGGCTCCAGGCAGGGCAGCGGCGTCAGGGAGGGCGGCAGCGTCAGGGAGGGCGGCAACGTCAGGCAAGGCGGTCGCAGCAGGCTGCGCGACGGCGGCAGTTGCTGATCCGGACGTCAACGATGGCTGAGCCAAGCGAATCCAATCGAGATGCACCGACAGTAGGTAAGTTCTTCTCTCTGTTCTTCTTCCCTCTTCTTCTCCCTGTTCGTTGGAATGAGATGCGTATGAATGTATGATGTAGTAGATTGTAGCTGTAAAAGCCATAGGAATCGATTCATATTTCATAGTAAGATGCAGTAGCTTGTTATTGTTACTGAATGATGATGCAGTAGCTTGTTACTGAATGTTACTAATTCTGAATGTTAACTTGCCACTGAATGTTACTGAATGTTGTTACATTTTGCCATAATGTAGGTTTATCTAGCACTACATCCACAGGCATCCAATCAAATGAACTATCTGACCCAGCTTGGAAGCACTGCACAATGCCGGATGTGAATAAGAAAGGTTCTCTAAAGTGCAACTGTTGTGATGGAATTTATCATGGTGGAATAACTAGAATCAAGTTTCACCTTGGTAAAATTCCTAATGTTGCAGCTTGTCCAAAAGTTCCAGCCGATGTGAAAATAGAAATGCAAAACTTGCTGCAAAGGAAGACGGATAACAAGCAAAGGAAGGGTAAGGAGAAAGAAGAGGATAGAGCTGTAGTTGATTTGAGCCATTCTGAAGGAGAGGAACACAGTGATGCAGAAGGCAATTCAGTTGTTGTGTTGAAGAAGGTAACCAACACCAAAGGTGCTTCTTCAGGTCCTGTTGACAAGTTACGAAACTAACACCGTAAAGAAATAGTAGCTGCAAGAAAGGGAAACTCTATTTTGCCTTTGAGAAGGTTCAATCCATGTTGTCAACTGAGAAAAGGGAAGAGAAGAGGGATAGAGCATGTGAGTACATCTGTCAGTTTTTGTATGAAGCTGGCATCTCCCACAACACTGTTACACTTCCAAGCTTTGATCTCATGCTCGAGGCTATTGGAGACTTTGGCAGAAACTTGAGAGGGCCAACTCCATATGAGATGAGTGGGAAATTCTTGCAAAAAAGGAAGAGGAAAGTGAAGAAGTTACTGAAGTCTCAGCAAGAGTCTTGGGAGCTAATTGGATGCTCAGTTATGACAGATGCTTGGACAGATAAGAGAGGTAGAGGTGTGATGAACTTGGTAGTTCACAGTGCATATGGTGTTTGTTTTCTTGATTCAGTGGATTGCTCAGCTGTGAAGAAAGATGGCAGATACATTTTTGAGCTGGTTGATAAATGTATTGAGGAAATAGGGGTGCAAAATGTAGTTCAAGTTGTGACTGACAATGCAAGACCAAATGAGACAGCAGCTAGTTTGTTGAAAGCAAAGTACCCCTCTATTTTCTAGAGTGGTTGTGCAGCCCATACCATTGATCTAATGTTGGAAGATATAGGAAAGATGCCAAAAGTTGCAGCAACAATTAGCAAAGCCAAGTGCTTGACTATTTTTCTGTATGCCCATACTAGAGTTTTGGACCTGATGAGGAAGTACCTTTCTAGAGATTTGGTGAGATGTGGTGTTACAAGGTTTTCTACAGCTTATCTTAATTTGAAGAGCTTACTAGAAAACAAGAAGCAATTGCAGAAGCTTTTTTTGGAAGATGAGTTCCATGAACTAGGCTACCTAAAGAGTGTCAAAGGGCAGAAAGCAAACAAGGTAGTCAAGTCTGAAACTTTCTGGAAAGATATTGAGACTGCTGCTAATTACTTTGAGCCATTAGCTACTGTCTTGAGGAGAATGGACAGTGATGTGCCAGCAATGGGCTTCTTATATGGGTATCTACTAGAGGCTAAGAATGAGATCTCTAAGAGGTTCAAGAATGACAAGAAAAAGTATGAGGAAGTTTTTCACTACATTGACAAGAGGTGGGACAATAAGCTGAAGACACCTTTACATAGGGCTGGTTACTACCTGAACCCTTTCTACTATTATCAAAACAAGGTGGCTATGGAGGAGGATGAATCATTTAGAGATGGTGTAATAACTTGCATTACAAAGCTTGTGACAGATGAAGACACTCAAGACAAGATTATTGAAGAGATTCAAAAGTTTCAAGATGGTGAAGGATCCTTTGGGAAAGACATTGCTAAAAGGCAGTGCAAAAATATTAATTTTGATCCAGGTATGAATCTGCCTTTCACTTACTAGAGGCTGAAATTCTCATTGGCTATTGTATAAATTTACATTGTTCAAAAGTTTCAAGATGGTGAAGGATCCTACGGCGCTAAGGCTTATGGCTGCCGCTATAGCGCGGCTATAGCGGCGCTGTAGCGGTCGCTATTGCGGCTATAGCGCCCGAGACGCGTTCGCGCTAAATTTTATAGCCCGCTATTTAAATCATGGTAATAATATAATAAATTTGTGATACGACTATGTTAATCTAAAGACATGGAAGAATAGAAATTGTGATATTATAGCTTCATATTGACAAATTGGTCGGGAAAGGCTTTGTCATGAGGCATACATAAAGAACTTACGGCAAGTCAGTGCCTTTTTAGTTCACTGATTTGCTAATAGAAAAAAAATCAAACAATTCAAGGATCAGGGAAGCTGCAATATGATGCCTACCCTTTGGGCAGCCATCATGGTACCATAGCATTTGTAGAGAAGATTGCATAGGTTCTCGATGTTGCTCTCATCAATTCTGAGCTTGTGAACCATAATCTTCAGTGAATGATGACCACACTCCTCTGCGCATGCCGGATCATGAACATTAGGCGCTTGATCCCTGCACGTGCCAGATCATGAACAGTAGGCGCTTGAGTGGTGGAGACCTCAGTGTCTTGGCGGTGGAGACCTCCTGAAGCGGTGGCGGAGACTCGAGCGGGGCAGGGTGCATCGTTGGTTCGGGGATTGCAGTGATTGAGGGCTGATTGTTGATTGATCTCTTTCCTTTTTTCTGCTGGATGATGAGGGAGCTAATTTTGGCGAACGCGAGCACATCGCGGGCAGTCGGCGCCTTCCATCTTGCACGACCTCACGAGGGATTAGCACGTGAAGAGGCCCAGCTTCTGGCTTCCAAATTTGTCGCAGGTGTACGACGGTGATTGCGTGATTGGTGGCATGGGGTGATCACGGAATTGATCACAATTGTTAGGGGAATTAATTGTTCCCTTCCTGAATCGGATTTGATGACGTGCCGATTGATTTTGCCTTCCGTATTTACATCCCCTTCACGGCGTTGTCATGGGGGAGCGGCAGGCGGTATCGCACGATGAGGCAGACGGACAACCTAGGAAAAAATTTACGCATGAAACGGTGGTCTTACTTTCTTACTTTTTATTTGTGGGAGATTCGCTCCTGGGGGAATTCCGGAAAGCAACAACCTTCCTCTTCTCCTATGTGCGTGTATCATCGGGGGAGAAACAAACACCAGACTACCAGAGGCCAGAGAGAAAACACACCGTCAAATTCCACCAGTCATTCATTCAAGAGCTGGTACGTATGGACGACGACGGTCCAGTCCTGAACCGGTAGGTCCATTGAACCTGGCCGGAAAATGCAACATAGTTGACGTGGACAAACGAGGGGGCACACAATTGGCCAACGTCGCTCGTCGCATAGTATGTCCATTTGCATGACATGCAATCAATCGCAAATATAAACCATTGCATCCATCTCCCAGATCCGATCCAACGACCAGGAAACGCTGCGTAACGTACTACGTGCATTGTTAAACAGAACAGGGGAGGCAGAGAGGTAGTTGACAATGAATGAGTAAGCTGCCTCTCGCCTGGCGCGAGGACAGCAACAGCATGCCGTCACAACGCCCATGCATGCTGTCCTCACTTCTGCACGCATAGAATACTCAATACTCCTATATAGTAACAAAAACAAATAAATAGAGACCTCGTGTTGCTTCCTGATCTGCACATTCACCTGTGATGTGAGCAGCAAGGCCGGCCCGGCCCTCAACAGCTACCTCAACAACCGATTACTGTACACATTACATAAATCCCCTTGAATTGTCTTCCTTCAAACCAACTGATCGATGATGGCTCAGCTCTTCTGTCCTGATGATTACCATTATTCCACCTCCACATCCTCACGTCTCCAAACTCTTTTCCTCCCATTATTACTCTTCCTCCAAACATGCATTACATCATCACGGTTTGAATAAAATTTGACCATTACTTCACTTTAAGTTCGCGGTGCACGGCTCTGAGCAGCGACCAATAAAACACAGCCGTCAATCCAAATGATAAAGATGACCACCACACTTAGACCAGTTTTAGGGGAGAGTTTCATTTTGTTGTTTCCAAGACTGTCATGAAATAAAACTTGAATAAAACACCCTCTCTTAATGCAAAGTTTTATTCTAGAGTTTTATAGTTATTTAATTTCATGACTCAAAGGTAGTTAGTAATCGTATCAAGAGAGTGTTAGCTAGATGAAACTCATTTTTTCTCTTTATTCTTAAATACATTGTCGTGTCATAAAAAAATGCCCATATAACGACATATTTTAGACTGAGACTAGCCTTACAAGAGACCTCATCAGGGCTTACTGTTAAATATACGTATTTGTTAAGCTTCTTTTAATAATCTAGAACATTTAGATTGAACACGAAATCCAAACGCCGTCAGAGAAGTATTGAGTGGCTATGGGTCATACGAAGGAGGGATTCGAGCTCAGTTGTCATTGAGTGGAAGAGACGACATATGCATGGAAAACTATCCTACTTTTAATATTAGAGAAGAGATATATATAGAGATCTGTTTTATATAGATGATGAGGTATCAAATGCAACAAATTTTTTAATATAAAACAAGTCTAAAGACACACTAACACGCAAATAAGTTATCAGTTGGCACGCAGATATTTCCACAAACATCCCTGTCCTACAAAATTGCAGAACAAAACAGTGCGGACAACTACGGGAACATCAGCAGTGTGAGTCCCCAAAAGGCCAAAGGCCAGGGACAGGTAGGCACACATGCCACATCCCCCACCTGCAGCTGCCATGGCATCCTCTCCTCCTCCTCCTCCTCGCCAGGAAGAGGAACCAGCACAGGACGAGGGGCCTCGTCATGGCGCCGCCGGCGACGACGACGACCAGATCACCACCCCGCTCCGTAAGCATCTACCGTCCCCGTTGTCTCATGCACCATATAGCTGTTTTCTATTGTAGTTGGTTTCCATGCTTCACCCTGCCTTGTCGGCTGTCAATCGTGTTCATTCCTAATGACGATGATGATGCAGTGGTGGAAGCGACGACGTCGACGTCGCGCGGCGGCTCGCCGGGCGACGAGCAGGACTACTCCGACGACTTGTTGGAGGAGAACTCGCCGATCGAGGAGGTGGCGCTGACGGTGCCGGTGGGGGACGACCCGTCGACGCCGGTGCTGACGTTCCGGATGTGGGTGCTGGGCACGGCGTCGTGCGCGCTGCTGTCGTTCCTGAACCAGTTCTTCTGGTACCGCAAGGAGCCGCTCACCATCACGGCCATCTCGGCGCAGATCGCCGTGGTGCCGCTGGGCCGCCTCATGGCCGCGGCGCTGCCGGAGCGGTCCTTCCTCAGCGGCACGCGCTGGGAGTTCTCCCTCAACCCGGGACCCTTCAACGTGAAGGAGCACGTGCTCATCACCATCTTCGCCAACTCCGGCGCCGGCACTGTCTATGCCATCCACGTCATCACCGCCGTCCGCGTCTTCTACGGCAAGAACATCACCTTCTTCGTCTCCCTCCTCGTCGTCCTCACCACCCAGGTACATAACTATACGGTGCGACTGGCCGGGTGCACAGAGAAAGCGTTTTGGCGTTTGCTGCTAGCTTCGTGTTGCGTGCCGTGCGAGGCTTCAGCTTCACTGTATGTCACGTACATGCAGGTGCTGGGGTTCGGTTGGGCGGGAATATTCCGGCGGTATCTGGTGGAGCCGGCGACGATGTGGTGGCCCTCCAACCTCGTGCAGGTCTCCCTCTTCAGGTACTCAGCTCCCAACCCACCCTGCCTGGCTCTGGCGCCTCCATTCTCCGACCAACAGTTCGAAAGATATTATAGGCATAACTGGAAGAAAAACCAATTCGCAAAAGAAAATCTGTCTTCTGCTTAATGAAAAACGCGTAAAGTCACGGTCTCAAAAAAAAAAAAACTGCAAAACAAAACAAAATGATTTATGATTTTAGAAAGGATGGAGTAATGGACAAAGCTATCATTGATTAGTTTGACAAAGACAAAACAAATAAAAGCCTAGTTATCATTGATCGTCCAAGTATCAGTAGTTGACGGTGTACTGATTCTACATTAGTGTGAGTATATACTACTAGAGATGTAATGTGTGATACTCTGATGTGAGTGGTTGGCACGGATGTGCATGCGTTTGGCGTTCTGATTTTTAAGACATGTAACGTCATTATAGACAATGGGCGTGGATTACCTGGCATGGTCCTTGCCACGTCAGTTAGGAGTTGCTTACATCCAAGGATGAAAGGGACTGCAATACGACTGGTACATTGATGCCATTTTGA
The DNA here is from genome assembly GCA_018135685.1 of Themeda triandra. NCBI lineage: Eukaryota > Viridiplantae > Streptophyta > Magnoliopsida > Poales > Poaceae > Themeda > Themeda triandra. The sequence goes on along the minus strand of JAENPR010000043.1, from coordinate 797,522 downwards.
AATTATGAACGGAGATAGAAAAAAAGACGATCACGAATATTAGGGCTCATATTCCAGGTAGGGAGTAAATTTCTGGATTGTAAGGTTGAGACGATGAAGCACACGATCGATCGAGAAAACGTACTGTACAAGAACGGAATCCCCATGCTTCCCCCCCCAAAATCCAAATGTCCTCCAGCTGACCAAGCTGGATACCGGAAGATTCCAACAACTGGCTTTGCAACCTGTTATCATACGAGTATTATTTTATCATTACGGTCAGCTCATTCGAACTGTACTGGTTCTGAAAACGAATCAGATCGTATGCTAATAAAATTTTCCTTATCAGTCTTGACAAAGAGGTAACAGGACGACGGGACTGTTAAGAGTTTATTTTCCAGGGCCCAGATGCATGGAAACTTGTTTGAGAATGCAGAGAAATTAATCAAAGATTTTGACAAATGCACATGTTTTGCCACTAATAATAACTTTACTACGAAAAAGACTTACACATGCATTGCAATTTCTAACTGCTCATCACCAGGGCGCTCCACGAGAGAGAACGGCGGGTCAAAGGAGGCATGACGCGCAACCAGTTCTTCCTGGTGGCATTCATCTGCAGCTTCGCCTACTACATCTTCCCGGGCTACCTGTTCCAGATGCTCACTTCCCTCTCCTGGATCTGCTGGGTCTTCCCCAACTCCGTGTTCGCCCAGCAGCTCGGGTCGGGCCTTGAAGGCCTCGGCATTGGGCGTCGGTCTCGACTGGTCCACCATCTCCTCCTACCTTGGGAGCCCCCTTGCCAGCCCCTGGTTCGCCACCGCGAATGTTGCTGCTGGGTTCTTCATCATCATGTATGTGATCACGCCCATTGCTTACTGGTTCAACTTCTACAAGGCGCAAAACTTCCCCATCTTTTCCGATGGCCTCTTCACCTTGACCGGGCAGAATTACAACATCTCGAGCATCGTGGACTCACATTTCCAATTTGATACGGAGGCGTATGAGAAGAATGGTCCGCTATACCTCAGCACTTTCTTTGCTGTCACCTATGGTGTCGGTTTCGCATCCCTTACCGCGACAATTGTTCATGTTTTCCTCTTCCACGGAAGGTGAGCAAGTTCTTCTGGCATTCCTCATTCTGCTAAGGAAAACAAAATAATAAGAATCATGATGTGCTTGTATGCAGTGAAATTTGGCAGTTAAGTAAATCAGCTTTTCAAGAAAAAAAGGTGGACATACATACAAAGCTTATGAGGAGATATAAGCAGGTCCCGGAGTGGTGGTTCATCTGCATCCTCATTGCTAACATTGCTGTCACCATATTTGCCTGTGAATACTATATCGAGCAACTCCAGCTGCCATGGTGGGGTGTTTTGCTTGCATGTGCCCTTGCCTTTTCCTTCACCCTCCCAATTGGAATAATCACAGCGACAACAAACCAGGTACCGGTTTCTAACATCCTGTGCATATTAGCTGAAGAGTACAAGTTCATCGAGACACTTCAGCTTCTTTTGCTGTATGCGAGACTCCAGGCTTGAACATCATCACAGAGTACATCATGGGGTACTTATACCCTGGACGGCGGTTGCAAATATGTGCTTCAAGGTGTATGGTTACATCAGCATGAGTCAAGCTCGACCTTTCTTCAAGATTTTAAGCTGGGCCACTACATGAAGATTCCCCCAAGGACTATGTTTATGGCTCGGGTAAGCTATACTAGCATCTCTTCGGCACAAATACAGATATGACTCTGTTTTGTTGTGTCACTAAACAGCATCTTGTAACATGATAGGTGGTGGGAACTCGATTGCAGCGTTTGTATACCTCGGAACAGCATGGTGGTTGATGGACACAATCCCAAACATCTGCAACACCGAGCTCCTCTCATCGATGGCCCTTGGACCTGCCCCGGGTGATCATGTGTTCTATGATGCATCAGTTATCTGGGGTCTTATTAGCCCGCGCAGAATATTTGGCGACCTAGGCACTTACTCAGCGGTGAACTGGTTCTTCTTGGGTGGAGCTATTGCCCCCTTCCTAGTATGGCTTGCACACAAGGCATTCCCAGGCCAGAGCTGGATCTTACTCATCAACATGCCCGTGTTGATCGGTGCCACCGGAAATATGCCACCTGCTACTGCAGTCAACTACACTACATGGGTACTTGTTGGGTTTTTGTCAGGCTATGTGGTTTACAGATATCGGCGCGACTGGTGGGAGCGACACAATTATCTGCTTTCTGGTGCGCTAGATGCTGGTTTGGCATTCATGGCCGTCCTACTTTACTTATGCTTAGGCTTGGAGAACATCAGTTTGAACTGGTGGGGCAATGATTTAGATGGATGTCCTCTCGCCTCTTGTCCAACTGCCAAAGGTATTGTTGTCGAGGGCTGCCCAGTGTATACATGAGAACCCATGGTTTGACCTGGGGAGAAGAGAACATGACAAGTGAAGAAATGTGCGAAGAGCAGTGTAAATAATCAAATATATTTTCAAACAGTTTAGAGATGAGAAATTGGTGTCTTTTTTATTGTATTTTGAAGAGTTATGAAGATTAATAATACTGTTCAAGTAAAATGGGTAGTTATGGCCAAAGCAACTACTATTCCAGCTTGGAAAGAAGTCATTCCATGGTAGAACAAAACATATAGATATAATTCATTCATAAAAAATAAACAAAGAAAGATGCATCTTTTAGGCTAGTAACCATTAACAATAACAGATCCTTTTTTGTTTGGTGTGTGTGCGCGCGCGCTACAGAACTTGTCCAATCTCATGGTCATGGAAACACAACAACTAACCTGATTAATTTTCTGAAGAAGCAAAATGACATAAACAGAGACAGATGTGTCTTTCTACTAGTAAGCATTATCAATTACAGATCTATTTTTGTGAGCGTATTTGCTACATAACCTGTCTGATGTCATGGGAACCCAACACACTAACCTGATTAATTTTCTGAAGAAGCCCAATGATATAAGTTTTATAAGAAAAAGTCTCAGAACAAAATTAGAAGTTCCAAGCTTCCGCTATAATCTGATTCTTTGTGGCTACATATTCAGCACCAAATCGAGATGCTTTTCCCAAGTTTCATTTGTATCTACCACTTTTCTGATAAATACTTCCCACGATTGACCATCTAAGAAATCCCGACCACGTAAAGCTGCAGCTTCAATGATAGTGAAAACAGTATCATCATGACTTGGCTCAGAAAGGCTATCAACCAATGCTTGATAAAGAAACTTGCTTGGAGTGGACCCTTTGGCAATCATCTCCTTAAATAGCGCATAACCTTCATTTGACTTGCCTATTTTGCAGAAACCTTTGATCAAGGCCTCATAAGTCATTGCATTTGGTTCATACCGCCGCTCGACCATGTCATCCCATACCTTACCAGCCTCCTGTAACTCTCCATTCTCACATAATCCTACAATAAGCGAGTTATACGTTAGCAAGCTTGGCACAAACCCCCTCTCGAGCTCATCGAACAGCCTCCTCGCCTCCTGAACCATTCCATTCTTGCATAACCAGTAGATCAATGTGCTTACGACAGTGTTATCTGGTGGGACGTTCTTCTTCACCATCTGTCTCCATATCTCATTCGCCTCTCCTGCCTTTCCATCCTGGCATAGCACATCAACCACCTTCGCACACAGTGGTGTGTCCGGTACATATCCTGCCCCTAGCATCTCCCTCGTCAAATCACGTGCCTCTATGGATTTCCCCTCCTTGCAGCACGCTTCGATCACCACAGAGTATGTAACCTCATTTGGCTTCACCCCAGCAGCTTCCATCTCATCCATGATCCTTGCTGCATCTTGCAACTTCCCACGGTGGCAGTAGCCATCTATGAGCACCGTGTACATAGTAGCATCCGGCCTACGCCCACTGGCAATAATATCATCAAAGAGCTGTTGTGCACCCTCGAGATCCCCTTTGGCGCAGTAGGCAGTGAGGACGGTGGTGTAAGTGATGACATCCGGAACGACCCCCCAGCCAGTCATTACGTCGAGCACCATGAGCGCAGCGTCGAGGTCACCGACGCCAACGAGGCCCTTGAGCAGGATGTTGCAGGAGACGAGGTTGGGCGTGATGTAGAGCTTGGTCGGCGCGGCGCGGAAGAGCGCGGCGGCGAGGCGGAGGCGGCGCGCGGAGACGAGCGAGTGGAGGAGCGCGTTGAAGGAGCGGGCGGAGGGGCGGGAGTTGAAGGACGGGAGGGAGAGGAAGAGGCGGAGGGACGGGAGCGGGCGGAGCGCGCGGAGGAGCGGCAGGAACGGGCGGTCGGAGAAGGCCGGGAGGCGGGACGCGCGGAGCAGGGAGAGGACGGGCGGCAGGTGGCGGGCCGCGGCGCCGGCGTCGACGTCGGCGCGGGAGAGGCGGGTGAGCGCCGCGGCGAAGACCGGGAGCGAGGGCGGTAGCGGCGGCGCGGCGTGGAAGAGCGCGTGGCGGAGCGCGAGCACCGCGTCCTCGGGCGTGGCCGCGCGGGCGAGGAGGCGGGAGAGCGACCGCGCCGTCAGGCGGCGCGGCCAGGGCTGGACTGGAGGCGTGACGGTGTAGCCGGATTCTGGTAGGGATGACGGGAGCGGGGCCAGGTGCGCGAGCGGCACGGTGGTCCGCGTGGCCGGCGCCGTGGAGAAGGCGCGGGCGCCGGGGATCATCCACCGCCGCGTGCTGCCCGCCGCCCTGAGCATGGCGCTGCAGGCTGGGATGCTGATGGCGTCGGAGACTCGGAGTGGCGAGGCGAACAGGAAATTGGGTTGGGTTTATTTTTTTTTTTTTTGATTTGGGTTGGGTTCACAGTGCACGTTCGCCGGGGCTTGGGCCAAGAGAGAACTGGGCTCTGGCGCTCCATTGAGATTAAAGCCCGCCATGACGTATATGAGGCTGGAATCCAGTTTCTTGTAGTAATGGATCCCGGCCCGATTCGAACTGATTCTGCACCCAATGGTGTAGCCAGCCTTCGCCCAATTCGAACTGAATAGTCGAGTCTTGAGTGGCTCAACGTGGAGCGTCGGCATAAATGGAGACCCTGTGCTAAATTTTGAAATAGGCCTTAGCTTCTTCATATTAAGTTCTCTGTTTTTTATGTTTTTGGTAATTTGATTCATATCCTTTGATCTTAAAACACTTTATACCTACACATCACTACACAAGAACAAATAAGACAAAAAAAAAAAAAATACAGAGACATGCATATTATTATATATATGCATCAGACAGCAAAAACAAGTACTAGTTCACTTACGAAAGATTGAGAACCAATGAATAAAAGAAATAGAAATGAACTTGTTAGCTTGCCGAAGGCACTAAGGCAGATGTAATCAGCAGTCTAGTGCACCAGTGTACTAGACTTTTGCAGTTTTGCCCATCAGGTCAAGTAATAAAGTGTACCAGCAGTTCAGCACAAAGCCTGAGAGCAGCCTACAGCTACCGCGATTAACACGTCTTACTACTCTTCATATGTTGCAACTTTGGAGTTTGAGGCCCCTGGAAAATGGAGGCCCTGTACCGTCGCACAGGTCGCATGCCTACCGTCGCACAGGTCGCACGCCCTCAAGGACGGGCCTGCATCGTAGAGATAGGATCGGTAATGAGTTCCTGTTTGCGTGACTACTGGAGCTTCCGATCCGTACGAACGTCCAACTTTCCAATCGATTCGAGGGCATAGGCGGACCCACCCGTAGGGGTAGGGCAAGCTGGGGCAGCTGCCCTACCTCCCCTCGGGCAGGATTATCCCAACCCTTGGAGCCAGAGGGAGCAAGAGCGACTGCGAACTTCTGAGGTTGAAGACAACGGTCGAGCTGTCGAGTGGAGTTTCTGCTGCCTTGGTGTGGAGTCATTGGCCTTTTTGCACTGGGCCGCCTGCATTGGCCCATCGAGAGGAGCCTGCCTTGGTGCGGCCGTGTGCCCGTGCGCTGCCTGCTGCTGGCTGCTTTGCCTGGCGTGGGTGTTGTGGAGCCAGGTGCATTTGAGGATGACCAGGAACTGCGCCTTCCACAACGCCGGCCCTAGGAAGCATGGCCACATGAAGAAGCTTATCCCTTGCAAAGAAGCCGTTAGAACATATGTTAATCCTTGCTGAAACTTTGGTTTGTTCAATACGTCAATGGTTCACCTGTTGCTGGGTTGTCGTAGAAAATGAGTATAAATGGTTGCTCACTAGTCAGTTCCATAATTTAGTATAAATAAATATAGTACCAATTCGTAGAGTGGCTTGGCCCCTAGTATATGTATGTTAAAATGTGACCGCTATGTATGAACCTAGCTAGCTTGGTAATTAAAGGCTATCCTTTTGTATTTTCATATTTGACAAGTAATCATTTTGAATCCTTGTCTTAATCATCCATTTGCCAAATTCTTGTGATACCGATACAAATATGATATATACACATATGCGGTTCATCTGAAACAGACATACACCTGAATTTTCTGGCTGGGCCCGCCACTGTTCGAGGGTAATCTGAAACATATAAAGGAAAAGATTAGTGGGTATATAATCAATATTTTGAATAAGTTCAAGAAATGAAGTATATGAACTATTTTTTTTTCTCTTCACGAGCTATACATTATGTTATGCATGTTGCCAAATAGACCTATAGCTGTAACGTCCTAGGTGTTAAGCATGTTTACTAGTCTATTTGGTAACATCATTCATTGAACACGTACATGTGCATGTTTCTGAATTTTTGGCAAACGTTTTGTTTGTTATGATAAGATGCATGTTACCTTTAATAATAACGAGAGTAGATTTGTATTCAGAACTAGAGGAATTTCCCGAACATTGCCGCGGGGGCCATGTTAGAATTATAGTAGATGTAGTATATAAACTCTTCTGAAGAATACAATAGAGAACTGATGAGACATCTCTCGCGCATTTTATTTTTTTTGAGGGGGGAAGCCTGCATCCTATGCGGGTCTTGGGCTTGAGCAAGCCTAGTTCCCATGTGGAACCAAGCTTGGCCTATGAACGTGCCCAGAGCAATCCTCCTTGTCTCGCAGACACAAGCTAGCGTTTCTGGAAAGAAAGAAAGAAAGAAAGAAAGAAAGAAAGAACTAAAAGACACGAAGCTAGCGTGCCAAGTAATACTCCAAATCTATTTTAATTTGAATGTGAACACCACCATATCAAGATCAACTTCATTATTAGGAACAAGCCACTTTTGAGATGGGGTGTCCGGATGCTTTGGCTTTTGCAAAGATCATTCATTACATTGGAGTGCGTGGCGTTGTTTTCTGCTACACTACCGACGTGACTGCTCTAGGGTATATGCCCTTAAAAGCCGTGAGTAGTACAGTAGTTAGTTCAGTAGTGCTTTTATGCTTTATATTAGATTATGTAAAAAAAACAAAGATAAAGAGTTAGTGCCATACTGCTTTGTTCTCTTACTTGCCCTTTTCTGTTAACAAAATCCGTTACGGGTAATCACCTAACTTGGTTCATGAGATGAAGGCAATCTGGATGCTTTATTCGATTCTTCCAACCAACCATTATTAGCCTTTCCTCGGTGCTGATACGATACTCTCGTGTTCCATGCATGTAACCTTTTTAATTTGTGAGGGTCCTTGGCAAATGGACCATGTCCCTGCGCATGCTTCACAGTACCAACTCCTTGCTGGTCTTACAAAATCGTATTGGACTAGTTCTCCGGCTTGTGTTGCAGGTCTTTGCTGATCTTGCTCGCCTCCACCTCTTCCTCCAAATTTGTCGAGAGTCTCTCTATTGTTCCTAAGTAATATAACATCATTAGACAACAATCTATTCTCAAAAGTATGAAAGAAATCGCTTAAGAATGAGTTCACCTCTAAGTGTAGTTGACATATTGGAGCTCGGATCATTGGTCTTTGCATAACGATTGAAGGATCAGCGGTTGCATTGGAAGGAGTGATGTCCGCGTCATCTTTGCCTTGCATGCAGGGAAGGTACATGCTTCCAGGATCCACCACACAGTGCACGTTACGGACAGGTTTCACACAATTCTCGATGTAAGGGCAAGAGTATTACTAGTGCGATGTGCGAGATATTCGTTGTCTCTTTTCCTTTTTCATTTAGCAATGTCCACGAATCAGACCCCTTCTATTTATTTTTCCTTTTCTCTTAAACAATTGGAAAGTTCAAACCATCTGATTACACTTCGAATAAAGCTAGCTCGTGCTATTATTCAATCCATTAACATCATAAGAGTCACATCTCTGAAACATTCCTTTGCATTGCTTCGTTTCCTCGATCGGTTAGATAGATTTCATCATCTTGCATTTTTTTTTTCATCATCTTGCGTTGGCCGTGCTGGGTATTAACTAATGCTGCAAGTTGATAGTAAGGCTATATTCTAATCAGGTATAAACGTAAGCGTGAAAAAAAAGTCGGGGACTCCCCAACCGATTCGGTCAAATAAACGTAAGCGTGACACTTCAAAAATTCGTTCAACAAGTGTGAAATGCGTTTCTAGAGGCGGCTGTGTAATTCGTTCTGCAAGTGTGAAATTTGTAGAGATGACTGCTTCAACTACCTCTACTGCTTGTCTCCAGAAATCTCTAGCCGCCTCTAGAAATCAATCTCTAATGGTTAGCTTGAAACCAAGCCACCTCTATAGACTGATTTCTAGAGACTAAACCTAGCTGCAACTCTAAATCATTGTACATAATTTGCAAATCCAGCAAAAAAAAAAAGCAAATTTCTTTTAACTCAGAGAGAAGCCCTATATGGCCAACCCCCAAGGCCGTGCGTTGCAACTCGCAAGATTTCCTGGTGTTCCTTCCATACCACTACTCCCTCCGTTGCAACTCGCAAGATTTATTTGGAGATAAAAATATTGAACGTATTTTCTATATGAACATTTAAAAATTCAAAACAAATGAAATTTCAAATTTGAAAACAGAAATTTTCAGCGGTAAGAATGGCTGCAAATGAAAAGGTTTTCAACTACAAATTTTTATCTCTTTGGCTAATACAACTTTGATATATGTCATTTCACAGTCTGATATTTTATAGAAAATTGAAGTTTAAAATCTAAAAACTTTAAAAAGAACTTTTGGGCACTAAACATTTTCAAATGAAAAAGTAGTCAACTAAAGAGTTGTAGGTCTGCTTTAGTAAAACAATTTTGGTTTAGGCCATTTCCCCATCCCACACTCCTAGAACCCAAAAATTTGTTGAGGGCCATAAGCCACCAAGGAAAGCAAAGTTTCCTTGACAATGAACTGTGAAGCAAAGGCCGCCAAGCATAAATTTCTTGACGGTTCGCTTACCATGGTAAATTGGGTGAAGGCAAAAGTTTTGAAGCATCAAGGAAATTAGTTAGCCAGTAAGTATATATCTAATTTCTTGAGGGCCTTAAATCACCAAGGAAATATGTTACAATCGCCAAGGAAGTGTAGCAAAAAGTTTTAATTCTCAGAAGAAATGGTGTGTGTCCTAGGAATCAAATTACAATTTCATGCCTCGTGTGTTGCTTCCTTACTATTGCGCCTCATAGTCATTTGTGACTAAGTGGATGACGATACATTCTTTTTGTAGCACCACTTTGGTTTAATTTAGGTCATTTTTCTATCTAAGCTCATTTGAAAAATACCTAAAAAATATCAATTTCATAATTGTGATTTTCCTTGATGGTTTACAATAATACTCAAGGAAATGACTATTTTCGTTGGCGGTAAACAATAACACTCAAGAAAAATTTCAGCTTTCCTTGGAGGCCGAGTAGAACCACCAAGGGTGTGTTTGGATTGGGGGTTGGTGTGGGTTGGACCCAATTTTGCTAGTGTTTGGTTTGAGGGACAGAAGATGCGGGTCGAACCCACATAGGTATATTCCCTGAAGATGCGGGTTCATTGCGTTCGGCAAAAACAAAGAAACCCCGCCGACCCACATCTACGACGTCTGCGTCTGCCTTCGTCTTCTCTCTCCCGGTCCGCTCCCCAGCGCGCCGCCGCCTCCGCTCCCCAGCGTGCCGCCCCTCTGCTCCTCCGGTGGCCCCGCGCGCCTGACCGAGCAGCGGTGACGCGGCCCGGTCCCTCCCCTCCCCGAACCGCGGCCGGTTGTGGTGACCTGGAGCAACGCGGAGGACGTCCATGGCAGCCGCCATGGCGGAAGCAGCAGCGAGCTCATCTCCCTCCTCCCCGGTGCCCCTCTCCTCCTTCCCTCGGTCCGGCGGCACACCTCTCTCCTTCCTCAGTCCGGCGGCGGAGCGGGCGAGCAGTTGGGGCGGGTCGCCGATGCGGAGGCGCCATGCTGCCAGGTGGGGCGGGCCGGAGCAGGGCGAGGCTGGGATCCACTCCACTCCACCGGATCTGGGCGAGCAGCGGCGTCGGGAGCATCAAGGTGAGCAGCGGCCATGGCGTCAGTCCGGGGCGGCGCGGCACGGCACACTCGAGCTGCAGATGCGGGCGAGGCGGTGCGTGGCAGAGCTGGCCGCTGGGGCAGGGCAGGGCGACGCGACGCGCGCTAGCTGCCGGCGTAGGGCGGCGCAGCGTGCGCTGGCCGCCAGCGCGGGGCTCAACCCCTCTGTCTATTCAACGGTGGGGGTGGAAGATGGTTAGAGCTGACTGACAGCTAGGCCCCACGTTAATAGTAGCTGACGGTGTTAGAAGATGGCATCCATGCTGACCCATTTCATCCCTCAAACCAAACAAAAATTTGGAATGACTCCACTCCACTTGACCCCTCCAACCAAACATGAGGTGGGTCCAATCTAACCCTTAAAACTGGGTTGGACCCAACCCAAGCCAGTTGGTCCCCGAACCAAACACACCCCAAGGATACAACTTACCTTGGTGGTTTACTACAATCAACAACAAAATGATTATTCCTTGGCGGTTGGATTTTAGCACTTAAGTAAAATTTAGGCCATTCTGTTACGGCAAGATCATTTATCTTTTCTTAAAATACGAATATCAAATTATGAAAATTCAGAACAAAATTTTGGGGCCTAAAATGATTTCAACCGGTTATCAACTACAAAGTTATAGATGCCTTTGAGTACTGCAACTCTGATACAAAGTTTGTCTTCTTCCAACTTGATTTGGAAAAACTATGAATTTTACTCCGCTACATGTGTTTTTAGAGACAGATCAAATTACCAACTGTCTCTAGAAATCATGTCTTGAGACAATTGATAAGTCAAGCAACATCTAGAAATGCCGCAATTTGTAGAGGCAGCTAGTACAAAGCCTAGCTGACTCCAAAAATGATATTTTTTAAAGGCGTCTGCCTTTGGCAATCGCCTCTAAAAATTGAAGGCCATTTTTTGAGGTGGCTAACCTTTCCAACCATCTCTAAAAACTAATTTCTAAGGATGGACCGACTCAAAAAACCTACATCAATCCAAAAAATAGAGGCGATGTTTCTAAAAATCTTGACCAAAACCAAAATGGTTTGACTTGGTACTATCCTAAAGTTGTATTTTTTCCTGGGCGGAAGTTTTCCCACTTATGATATTATATTACGAATAAAATCGTGGCAAACCTACAATTATCGATGGTAGCAATGCACCCATATCCCCATTCGCAGGCAGTTAGCCAAAGGCACCTGCAGGATGTACGATATAAGTAATTATTAATTAGATTCGACAAAGTATTATATTTGTGGACTTCAAATCTGTGTGGCACTGACAAATGAATATCTCCCGATCAGCCCGACCCCCGCGCCGTCTCTGAGGCGACACGGGGGTTCCCGCCGCCGCCGCCCCTCAAGGCCTCTTCGAGGGCCACCCTGGCCGCCGTCGCCCCGGCTTGCCGCGGCCGCGGCCCGCTTCCCTTCCTCAGCCCCATCCTTCCCCCTCTTCGTCCTCCCCAGACTCCCCACAGCTGTTCCCTCCCCTCATCCATCTCCATTGACGGTTGCGATAGCCGGCCAGACGGGAGGATCCGGCCCTCCGGCGGGCGGTTCAGTCGGCTCCGGGCCTGGGGCAGCCGTGTGGGCAGAGCCTGCGGCCGGGGCTTCATGGGTGACGGCGGCTGGATCTGGATCTAACCGCCAACACCCTTCCCCTCAGATGGCTGATCTGGACAGCGACCGGTTCACTGGGCGACAGTTTGGGTGAAAACCTTGACTGGTATCTTTCGCCGGGCCGGCGGCGGTGGTACTGACTGTGCCACACACCTTGTTGAAGGCGTCACTGAAGCTGTTGCGCCAGTGGGCGTTCAATAACTGGGTGAAAATCTAGCCTGGTTTCTCCGGGCTGGCGGCGGTGGCGCAGTTGGCGCGTCATCGAACTTGTTGTTCGTCAGGGCCGGGATGTCCTACCGTGTGTTACCCTGCTGCGCAGCTCAAGACGGAGGTGGTGCTCGATAGCGTAACAGCTCGGCTTTTGGTAGGCAGGCTTGCATCTGCACCAAGAGCTCTGTGCTGTTGCCTTGGAAAAAACTTCCAGTCTTCAATGGTGGTCGGTGTCCAACGTTTGCAGTACCTTTTTGAAGGACGAGAGGGAGAGGAAGAGGCGGAGAGACGGGAGCGGGCGGAGCGCACGAAGGAGCGGCAGGAACGGGCGGGCGGAGAAGGCCGGGCGGTGGGACGCGTGGAGCAGGGAGCGGACAGGCGGCAGGTGGCGGGGCGCGGCGCTGGCGGCGTCGTCGGCGCGGGAGAGGCGGGTGAGCGCCGCGGCGAAGACGGGTAGTGAGGGCGGCAGCGGAGGCGCGGCATGGAAGAGCGCGTGGCCGAGGGCGAGGACCGCATCCTCGAGCGTGGCCGCGTGGGTGAGGAGGTGGGAGAGGGACCACGCCGTGAGGCGACACGGCCAGGGCTGCACCGGCGGCGTGATGGTGTAGCCAGATTCCGGCAGGGATGCCAGGAGAGGAGCCAGGTGCGCGAGCGGCACGGTGGTCCGCGTGGCCGGTGCCGTGGAGAAGGCGCGGGCGCCGGGGCTCCACCGGCGCGTGCTGCCCGCCCTGAGCATGGTACCGGTGCTGCCCGGGACGAGTCGGGGTAGGTGGTGGCGCGGTGAACACGAGTACACGATGCGCGGCTAGTTGCTGTGTCGCCAGGAAATCAGGTCCAGTGGGCATATTTGCTGTGGGCTTGCCTCGTATTGGGCCTCCATATTTCATTTTTGTTAGGGCGGGAGCACTTGGGCTTACAGAGATTGGCCCGCCGTGGTGAATGCGATGCCGGGATCCGGTTGTACTAATTATGCTCAAAGTTTTTATTCTGTGCCCTCTTTAACGGAGCTTAAAACGGAAATTCCGCTATTAACTCCTAATTTTATTCATTTGAGTAAATTGCATCTATTATACAACAACTTGAAAGGTGGGTGCAGATTGATCTAATAACTTATAGAATACTCAATTTAGTGCGGCAACTTGGCAAGTGTGTGCACATTAGTCCAGTAACTTATAAAATGTCCAATTTAGTGCAACAACTTGTCAAATTGGGGCATCTATAGTCCAAGCGTTACAACAATGACGTATTTGGTAACATTATATAGCAAAGAGATGATATATTCAGCTCGGAACAAATAATTGATAATTATGTGCCCATTGATATTTGCTTCGCAATGGCGATGATATAGTTTTCCAAGACACGAATCTTTATTTCGAGATTCAAAAAGATATATTAACATCAGAAATGAGAGAGATTTTGTGTCTAGATAAAAAATTAGTTAGTCTGATTTTGACATAACAAACAATGTCTATGAAACATTACGATTTTGAGGTAATAACAAACAATGCCTATGAAACATTAGAAGCCTGAGTTAGACTTGTTTATATATACTGTATGTTTTAAGTATGCACAAAAGCAATATTTTTTCTTTAATTTGAACTATATTTAAAATTCTAACCAGTATTTTAAGTTTTAATAAGTTAAAGATGTCAATTAATTCATAAGGGTATGTTTACACCATGTGTTAATGTGTTAGTGTTCAGTTATGAATAGAATACTCCTTCAAAAAATTATTATTTATTTCAATCTATTTTGGCTTTTATTGTTTTTTAAAACAATTATGCAGTAGCATGATGAGAAAATTTTTCAAAAAATAAGTGTGAAAAATATATGAAAATATTGCAAAATCAATTCAAAAAAGATGACATAACTCGAAATTTATTTTGGTCATGGTATTAAGAAAAATCCCTAAAATGGCACAATACAAGCCAAACAAATCGTATTTGTAACGTTTGGACCTTAAATGCACCAATTTGCCAAGTTGTTGCACCAAATCAAGCATGTTACAAGTTGTTGGATCAATTTGGACCCACATGCCAAGTTGGTGCACTAAATTGAGCATTTTATAAGTTGTTGGACTAATTTGCACCTAGCGGTCAAGTTGTTGTATGGTGCATACAATTGATTCATTTTCAGGTGAAATATGCACCCTGCCATTGTAATCGAGTAACCCACAAATTAGCAGCTATAGGCTGTAATTGTCAAGAGGCTCAACCTTAGTTGGCCAAAGTGCCAGATTGTATCATATATTTGGTGTCAAGCGATCTAATTTAAATTCCCCCACAAAAAATGGCTTCGAAATTAAAAAAAATCCTATTCACATTGGAAATGGGAGATATTTTGTTTCTCAATACAGAATTAGTTTCTTTTGATTCTGATATAACAAACAATTTATATGAAACTTAAGAGATCTCATTTACCCCTATTCATACAATTTAAGTATACATAAAGCAATTTTTTAGATCAAATCGGGTTGTTCCAGCAAAATCGACCTAGTCAATATTACTTGGGGTGCTGGCTATCAAATAATACCGAAAGGAATATGCATTGAGGCTATAGCAAAGATAAATAGGTGGATTCGCATGAAAGTGCTTATGCAGTCCAGCTCCACCTTCTTATACGCACATCGCAATATTCAGCCACGCAGAAGTCCCGCCCATGGACACACTGTCGCCGAACCATAGTGTGCGCTCAAACCCTAGCTAGCAGGGGCGGCCAAACTGGGCTCCTGCCCCCTTTCTCCATGAAGTTCTACTACCCAGTCTATGTTTGCATGCATGCTTGCAGGGACATTTACATGACACCATGCAAAAACTATTTTTTACCAAGCGACACACTATATATGTTTTGCCTCTTCAATAAATTAACCTCCAGTTCTATTCTTACTCTCTGTTACCTCTAGTTGCTTGTATTAACAAATGTTTTGTGTGAAACTTTAATTAGTGTTCACTTTACACGTGTTAGTATAACACTGAATTGTGCCCCCTTGATTTTACCTCACCCTCCGCCGCTGCTAGCCAGAAGTGGAGTGGGGATGAGGGAGAAGGGGATGATGCAAAGCATGAGATGGGGAATGGGATGCACACAGATCCACCACCGTCGTTGGAGGACATCACACTGGAGATCTATGGCAGCAGCGACAGCGGTCTCGCTCATGGTGTGGAGTTAGAGAGTCGAGGGAGAAAAAGGTGCATGTGCGAGACGGTTGACCTACATAGCAGGCTTCCAACCAGCGCGAGCTAGTTGGTCCATGGGTGTTTTCCGTGTGAGCTTCCTTCGCAAGGAAAAGGCCAAAACCTGCGGGGAAGTGGGCTGCCAAACTAACCCTCGGTTTTCTCGCTTGCCTCCATAGCATATCCTATACTACTTTGCAGCCATGGGAACAATGCAAGGAGAGAAGGGTGAACTCAGACTAGCTATTATTGGTGTGTCAGATTGCAAATGCCAAAGGCTGCAAAAGTCAAAGTATATATGATTTGGAGGATCCAAAATCATGTGGAAATAATCACGAGAGAATTAAACAAACAGACCAATTTATTTTTTTAAAAAAAGTTTGCATGAAAAGAAATACATTTAAAAATTCCATTAGAAGATTTATTTACTGAGACTAACACGAATCACATATTGACATGTACTGTACGTATGGTCCAAGCAGCATAGGTTTGGATGCCATTGATGTGCATGGCTGCATGTACGGTATGGTTCCACTGTCGAAATGTCCATCGAGTGCCCTCGGCCAGCTCTGCTGTCAGCAGGCGCCACAGCGGAATCCGACGGTCCCGCCGCCGACGTCGTACAGCACCTCAAGCGTCCTCTGCTGCACATTGCCGATGATCCCCGCTGACTCGTCGTCGCCGTTGGATGCGAAGGCAAGGCAGCCGTCGAGAATGATCCCCGACTGGTCCAGCTCCACCGTGGCGCCCCGCTCGAACATGAGGGCAACGCTTGGAACCTTAACGTCACCGCTGAGGTTGAAGCACGTGTCGAAGATCGTCGACGGCGGCGCCACCCGCGGGAACATCTTCATCTCCTTCCTGAATGCCGCCCGGAGCGCACGGTACGCCTTTGGCGGCAACCGTGTGACGACCGTGCCCGAGTCCATCACCGCGCCGGCGGCGAACGCCGACGTGGGCACGCGGAGCCGCCGCCCGGCCACGGTGATACCCTCCAGGAGCACGAGGTAGAAGGTGTCGATCTTGTACATGGGCGTGACCACGAACCTCGACGAGGAGGAGGCTCGCGGTCGCCGCGGCACGCCGAGGGTCAGGAAGCCCGAGTAACTCGCCGTCGGCGGGAGGCAGTAGGAGAAGACCTTCTCGGCCATCTGCGAGACGAGCGACTGTGAGCCACCGCCGAGGCCCATGAGCCCATCGGCGCGGTCGCTGAACAGCTGCGCGGTGTGGCTGCAGCCGAATTGAAAGTTGCGGACGGCGAACGAGCGGGTCAGCGTCAGCTTGTCGGTGCTGTACGTCCCGGTGGTGTTGGAGCCGTCGCCGTAGTTGACGATGTACTGGCACCTCCGGCGCCTGGAGCAGCCGTTGCCGTCACTGCCGAGACCGTTGCAGGCGGCAGAGCCGCAGCGAAGGGCCGAGTACGTGGATGACCTGGCCGGGTTGAAGATGGTGTCCTTCTGTGGGTGGCACGTCCGGCCGGGGCACGGGCCGCACTGCACCCACGGGATGTCGCTGCCGGTGTCCATGAGCATCGTCTGGGTCACCGCCGGCGTGCCGAGGCCCACGGTGACGACGTACTCCAAGGTGCGCAGGGAGGAGCCAAGCCTGGTCGTCACGTCGCCGCGTTTTGCTGCTTCGGTGCCGTTGATGCCCTTCTGGATGCTGCTGTCCCGGAGTCGGTCCTTACTGTAAAGCACGTCGTCAGCTATGGCTGAGGGTTTGCTCTCCGATGAGGGGAGCGGTGAGCAAGGGCCGCGCCGGTGGTTCAACGGCAGCCAACCCCGATCGGAGAGTGGAATGCTCACTGTGAAAGAAACACAGGGAGGTCAGCTGCATTTGTGGTACTTCAAAATGTAGCCATCCAAATCCAAAAAGGAAAAGAGGAGAAAGAAAAGGGAAAAAAACATAAACGGAAACCTCTATGGCCGGAGCAGACGATGGCCATAGATTTGGGTGAGGTAACTGTTGCATGAGCAAGTGGAGAAGAAACACACAAGGTTAGTAGTAGCAGTGGCAAATCAAAACTCATGTTATAAATATTCTATTCTTTCAGTCTCTAATTCTTTTCTTCAAGCTAAGGGACGTTTTTTCTCATCAATTCCAAGCTAGCTAGCGCTCGTTGTGCTTCCAAAGCCGCCAGGCCTTGCTAGACATATATAGGCTGGGCGCAGGGCTGTATAGGAAGCCATGCCCATGCCTGCACCTACTGTTCATTTTACTTTTCTGCTGGTAAATGGAGTTTTAGGGCGCTCCTATATATTGTACAGACCGCTGAAGAAACCTAAGGTTATATCTAGTCAAATTATTTCAATCCTTTGGATTAAGATCGTCGCACGGTCAGCATCAAGTTGTCATGTTCCTCCAGACAAAGGCCTTGTTTAGATTGCAAAAAATTTCAACATGATGAATAGTAACTCTTTTGTCTTATTTGACAAATATTGTCCAATCGTGAACCAACTAGGCTCAAAAGATTCATCTCGTGATTTCAAACTAAACTGTGTAATTAGTTAATTTTTTTTATCTATATTTAGTGCTCCATGCAAGAGTGTAAAAATTGATGTGATGGAGAGAGAGTGTAAAAACTTGGAACTTTGACGCGAACTAAACAAGGCCAAATGGGCATTGTTTCTGGCTTATCCATCTGCTCCTCAAGAGCTGGTGGTCCTCGAGGGCATCATTGTTTCTTCTAGCTTGGTACCCTACCAGCAACTCGCAGTCTTTCCCGTGCCTAGCTAGCACCGCCAGCAGCCGTGCCACCCCACCCTGTGTCCGCCATTCAACCCCAGCCTGTCATCTCTCATTATTAAGGCTGGCGACCATGAAATATGTTGGGAAAACACCCCAACACCTAGGGTGTTAACTGTTGGAGTCAGGGTTTTTTTAACCGCGATAAAACCGGGTTTTTTTAAAAAAAAAACCGGACCGGTTTACCAGTAAAACCGATCGGTTTACCGGTAAGACCGGTTTTTGCTACTGTGCATGTGTCGGTTAGGGCCCGTTTACCGCCGGTTTTTGCTATCGGACCGGACCGGTAAGACCGGTTACCGGACCGGTTAGCGGTAACCGGACCGGAAAAAAAAACCCTGGTTGGAGTACAACATGACATTCTGCTAGCCAAGTATAGAAATAGAAACTAGGAGAGAGTGGAGGGTGGGGGATGTGACAGGGATCTCCTCCGAGTATATCTCCTCTCGTATTGTTGAGCATAGTTGTTAAAATCCCAATTCTATGTTGCGATATGACTTTTCGATCCTAGTTTTTGTTAATTCTATGATTACGTTAAGTAGAGTCTACAACTTTATGATTCTAGTAGTTATGATTGTATGATTTGTGATCCTACAATTCAAGTTCCAATCTGATTTAGGATCATGATTTTAACAACCTTGTCACTAGAGTTGAGCGACACTTTGTACGACCCTAGGATCAGCTCTACCTGAGACTTTGGTAATCAAGAGAGATGTGGCAATGCTGGCCTCCGTCACTGATGGAGAGTAGTGATGCTCCGAATGGCCTTGCATTTGATTTTGTCTATGATTTCAGCTAAGAGGCGATGATTGTCATGAGTTGAGTAGCACATCCCTACCAAGGGATTGGAGTCAAGCAATGCTTCGAGATAGCCTTGGCTTTATTTATTTCATGTCCAACTTTAACTACGAAGTGATAACTACAACCCAAATGGGACTAAAGACTACATTGAATAGATTTGCCACCATCGAAGGAGTCAAGTGATGCTCCGGATGAAACTACCTTCGAATCAACTTTCAATAACCACTATAGTCGGGAGTCATTGAGAGAAGCGCCTTTCGACCACCAAAGGAATAGAGCAGCTCCAAGCAGCCCCCTCATGTTGACTCTTATCTCCCATTGTAGCCTTGAAGTGGTCTCGTTGATAAACTCCTCCACCACCGAAAGAGTGGAGTGAATGTCCATGTGGCTCATTATTTTTTTACTTCACCTCGTACAGTCCTAATACAATTGATAGATGCCAATAGCCTCTATAAAGTAGCTCATCCATTGCCAAGAGATTGACCGACACTCGACAAACCTTCCTTTGACTTCTCTTTCAAATCTAACCATCGGGTTACAAAAACCTTCCTTGAGTAGCTTATCTGCTACGATGGATGAGTGTTAAGGGTGGCCCTGCATACAACTTCAATTCTTACTATAGCTAGGATGTGATGGCAATCTATGTCAAGCATCTACACCATAGTCTAGAGAATAGAGGACCGCTTCATAAACCCTTCCCCTCCCTATTTGATTTGTCCTATGACTACAGTTAGAAGGTAACATTGGCCTTTGTCGTGATGCTCCTCTACACCAGGGACTTATGTGATGAACCAAGTGTCCTACCTTCAACCCAGTTGAGAGGCGACAACGACATTTGTCAAGCAAATCCTCCTTCACCAAGTGGGTCAAATGACATATTAAACAACCTTGCCTTTGACTAAACCTCCAACATCATCCAAGTGGTGACTGTGGCATATGTCGAGTAGATCCTTGTACACGTTATTTTGCCCTCAAGGGCTTGTGATGTGGATCGTTGGATATGCATCGCTATATATGCACAACAAGAGAGAGATAGATAGATATTTTTTCTCTCTCTCCTGCTGTGACATATTGCAATGCATATCAAGGGTCCACATCACAAGGGCGTGTGCCCTTCGAGACAAATTTTACTTTATCGAGAGTTGACTAATCCTCCAAGAGGTGACTATGCCCCCTCCATGTACTCTAGCTTTTACTAGAACAAGGTGGTGACATTATCATCCATCAAGCAACTACTCCATTGCTAAGGTAATAGAGGAACACTCTAGAAAAAGCCCCATGTCAAAACATGATAATACCTGAAAACCCTTGTCTCAAGGGAAAACGTCCAACCGGGACGGGCTGGCCGGACTATAGGAGCACTTCATCTACTTGGCAGACAAGGTATAACAAGATATACATGAAAACCAAGTACAACTAGTAGGTAACCCCGCGTTTTGCGCGAATGAAGGTATGTACGATTTCTTGGCATGCAAAATCAAATAAAGACTTCCTTATAAATTATTTTACCATGGAGGTAGCATGTGTTATGTGTGAAAAAAACTGATTTGTTACTGAATAGGTAACGAAGAAAAAATCCGGAGAAGGAACATGGTTGAACAATGGCTGAATAGTATTGTACAGTGTTTGCTATAGTGACAGGTGTCGTGGCCTCATGAGGGAGTAGAAGTGGTATACCAAAACAAAGTATATGGTAGATAAATAGAGGTCACACACATTCTACCTCTATGAGCACCTCAAAAGGACCAAGATTGAGTCAAGGACTTAAACCGGTTGGGTGAACAGGTTTCACTACAATGAAAAGATATGCTGAGTTCCCATGATTATTATTATATTTGAGATCACTCACTTTGAGTACCATATATGCAATGCAATGTTCATGAAGATGAACTTAAAAAATATCCTTCGCCTAGTGAAGAAGTGTTCGCGTAGACAGGCCGGGTCAGGATCCAAATCCTAGAAAACACACGCGCATACGAATATTTCACGCAAATAATTATATGATACTAGATCCGTTCCAAATTATAGTTTGTTTGATTTTTTCAACCTTAAGTTTGATCACTTGTCTTGTTCAAAAAATTTATGCAAAATATCATTTCTTTTGTTGTGGCATGCTTTATTAATAAAAGTTCTTTGAGAATGACTTAAATTTGACTATGTTTATATAATTTTTTTAATAAAACGGGTGATATGTAGCAACCGATCACTCGAGTGAGCATGGCCCAGAAATCACTCGATTCTACGTATAAGACATATTCACGTGATTTGAAACCATCCTCACCCGATTTGTAAAAACCACACGATCTATATCCAATGGATTAGATAAAAAAACAAATTAACAGATTATATTTATATATTACCAATTAAACAAATTCAAATGGAAAAACATATTCTAATGTCCAAACCAAAGGAAAATATATAAAAAAATACAAATTTAATTAGATCTATTCTATGAAAGGCAAATTAGAAGATGATTTAATAGAATGCAGAGAAAAAATATAGATTTAATCAGATGTCTCCTATGAAAGGCAAATTAGAAGATGATCAAATAAAAATAGAGAAAAATATAGATTTAATCAGATTTATTTTATGAAAGGCAAATTAGAAGATGATCAAATAAAAAATAGAGAAAAAATACAAATCTAATCAGATTTGTTTTATGCAAGGTAAATTAGCAGATGATCAAATCAAAGAATCCAATGGTCATGGGAATCAAAGGTTGGTTGGATTTACAAATAATCAATTTACACTAATTGAGCACAGAACTTACATCTAAACAAGAGAAGTAAAATATACTCTAATACGATGTAATTTACACCTATCAAAGAAATCTGCATGCATTCCTATGGGGTGTGTCTATGGATAACTCAGGTGTTTTCCGTGTTCCTGACACCTGATTGTCAGAAGACAAGAAAACAGTCAAATCTTTAAAGCAAATAAAATCAAGTGTTAAAATATTAAAAACACTCGATTCCCATAACTAATGTATACAAAAATATAAACAAATTAATCAGATCATTTTCTATAAAGAATAAATAGGAAGATATTCAAGGAAACAAAATTCAAAGATATAAACAAATTATTCAAATCATTTTCTATGAAAGACAAATAGGAAGATATTCATAGGAAAAAATACAAACAAATTTATCAGATTATTTCTGTGGAAGCCAAATTGAAAATTTTCAAAAGAATACCAAATAAAACATATAGAAAAATAGAAAAACAAATTAAAGAAAAAGATCACATAACAATGTGAGTAATCCTGACCATTCCTATTTATATATAATCAATTTACACCGATTAAATAAAGAACTTACACCTAAATATAAGTTGTAAAATATGGTATAATAACATGTAATTTGCTCCCTTTAAAGAAATGAATAATACAAGGCTATGGGGCAGCCTGTCCTTTCATCTGCAAAGCAGCTGGCTGCATGTGGCAGACGGAGTACTAGTTGCTGGCTCAGACTCAGGCGCCGTGTCCAAGCGACCTCACGCAGCCATGAGCAGCACCTGGCGCTGGCGAAGCAGCGCGACATCAGCGTGACACCTAGCCCGACTACAGCAGAGCACATCCATCCGCTGGCAGGGTCATCCGATGGCCACCAGAAATCGAGTGAGCGGGTTCCAAATTTCACTCGAGCAACGTTTAGATTTACCGTAAATTTAAGGTTGAAAAAGTCAAACAAGCTATAATTTAGAACGGAGGGAGTACGTGATTGCCACATCTAATTTGGGGTTCGCTAGTTTTTAGGCTAGATGCAAAAAGGTAAATTTTCTACTGATTTTTTTAAACTAATGGTTTACCTCCTGAAATCCATTTTCGGAAAGGTGGACTTTTTCCTGCTCGTGAAAATCGGCCATTACATTTCCATATGTCGTTATATTAGCCATAGGTGGTCATTTGACCACATGTAAAATTCTTATTTACACACCTCTAGAAATAGTGTTTTAGTAGTGAATCAATGCCCGCTGCCCATCTGTTGATGATTGCCAGCATTCTATTCCCTAACGATGCTACTCCAAGCTTTTAGAACCTGGTTCTATTAATTTATTTGTGATAACATTTTTAATGGAGCCTAACGATGCTACTCCAAGCCTTTAGAACCTGGTTCTTTTAATTTATTTGTGATAACATTTTTAATGGAACCTAACGATGCTACTCCAAGCTTTTAGAACCTGGTTCTTTTCTTGAAGGACTTAGTTATGGTGAGAAGAAAGTAGAAATGATAGTGCTAAGACCAGTCTCAATGGACAGTGTCATTGCACGGTTTCACATACTAACACGTCATCAAGATTGAAATGAAACCATCCATGAAACAACCCCAGCAATGGAGTATTTCACTTTGTTGTTTCCAAGGCTAAGTAAAACATTTAATTGCTGCAAGATGATTGGATCACATGCAAGATGGTGAAATAATCTGGCTCTCAGTGGGGTTTCACGCGGTTACCAAAGTCTAGGAAACAGCGCATACGAGTTTCACCATGGTGAAACTCTTTTCTTCTCTCTCATCTCTGTTTCATGTAAAAAGTGCATATTTGCTGATGTGACACTCTAATTAATGTGCATGACACCTCCATGAAACCCCACTGAGACTGGTCTAAGGACAGTTCTAATGATGAATTAATTATGATTTCTATCTTTATTAAATGAGATGTCACGTAAGTAAAACGGTGACATGGCACTCCAATTAATGAGAAAAGAGAGAAAAAATTGAAGAAATCGTTTCTCATCAGAGAAACCACGTCTAAGGATGGCAACGGGTCGGGTTCGGATCGGGTGGAGTCTCCGTGCACCCAAACCCAAAACCCGAAGTCAAAACCCGAACCCGAACCCGAAACTGATTCGGGTGGAATTTCATAACCAAACCCAAACCCACGGGTACCCAAAACCCGAACGGATACCCGAAACCCGCGGAAATATATACACATATTCACACATATATATACACACACATATTCACATATATTCACATATATATATACATATTTCGGATATCGGATATCCACGGGTGAAAAACCAAACCCGAACCCGAACCCGATAGGTTTCGGGTACCCGAACCCGAAAACCGTGGGTGAAAAACTAGCCCCAAACTCGAACCCGCCAGACCCGAAACCCGCGGATACCCGCCCCGAACCCGACCCGCTGCCATCCTTAACCACGTCTTCACTTGGCCCGATGCAAGAAGAAACCGTGAAATTGCCATTGGGAAGAAACCATCCGTTTCTCTCACGGTGGGAGTCGTGCTGCCATGGTCGCCTGCGCCGGCCGTGCTCTCGCGCGCTGCCCGCGCCAACACGGGAGCTCGCTTGCTCCGCCGCCTAGGCCCGCGACGACCCGAGAGCTCGCTCGAGCAGCCGCGCTCGCCTGAGCCGCCGCAGGAGCTCGCCCGAGCCGCGCGGCCTCGCGTCGCTCTAGCCGCCGCCGCTGTGCAGGCCGCGCTGACTCGCGTTGCGGTCGTCCGAGATGCCGGCGCCGCGGGAGCTTGCCTGCGCCGGGCTGGAGCTCTGCTCGAGTGTCTCCGCCGCCGCACCGCGCCCGCCCGCTCGTGCGCCGCGCGCCGCCCTCACCAGCCGCGACGCGAGTCAGACATCGCTTGCCAGACATCGCCGCGCTCGCCGGACGCCGGATGCCGCGAGCGCTTGCGCGCCGCCGCTACGCGCGCTCGTGGACCGGCACCACGCTCGTTTGCGGTCGCTACACGCGCTCGTGGGCCGCCGCCGCAAGAGCCTGCTCGCGCGCGCCGCCGAGAGGGACCTCGCATGCATGCACGTCTCCGCCGCATGGGCGCGCTCGCCATCCGCTCCTTACCCCGCCAGTCACGACGCCATACCCATGCGCAGCCAGCGCCGGCCAGCCTCACATTCAGGCATGCACTTCCTTCCGTTCCGCCTCGTGAACCCAGAGCCCGCCCAGGCGGCTAGGTCCCGGCCACTGTTGCGCTTGCGTGCGTTCTTCATCGGTGAGTTTGGGATAGAACCAGAGAACGAGAGGAGAGAGGAAGAGATAAAGGTGAGAGAAAAAGTCATGATGTTTATTACGCGAAGGCTCTGCCATTGTATGAGGTAGTTTAAAAATAACTCAAAAGACAGGTATTATTTCAAAAATTAAACGGTGACTGGTGCTCTCGCGTTTTGTCACCCTCTCCTTGATTAATTCTGTGAGATGATGACAGATGAGCGGCAGAATTAAGTTCCTTGTCAGTCACATCGCTATGGACGTCATCTTTCACACGCATACCATGGACCTCCATCGTGATCAGAAGACTAGGACTGCCATTAACACAGTTTCCTATGTTTTTTTTCTCGAATACGCAAAAGATTTGCGCATCATTGCATTAAGTAGAATAGAGTTTTACAAGATTCTTTCTAGGGTGGATACATAATATTCAACACTGCCCGCCACCCCAGGAACGCAAACATAACGGATTACTCACGCACTAAACATTCTAATTACTGTGCACCGGCCTCCGGTGCTCATGCGCGTCCCCCGGCCCCGCGGCACCTCTGCGGTCGCTGCCGTCGCTCCTCGTCTGGGAACAACTCCCGCATGGCTTGGGCATCGCCAGGTCTTCCCTCGAACATCTCGTCCAGCTTCTGCTGCCTCTCCTCCGTCGGTTGCGCCTCAATGAACCCCATCTTCTGCATGGCGAGGATCTCTCCTCTCTTTGCAACCGGGTACTTGGAGAGGGGGTTGGCTGCTATGCGCCTGTTTCGTAGCCGTAGCGGCTGTTGGTATTTCTTAGCGAAAGCAGTAAATTCCGCAAGCGCACGGAAAGACCGTTGTAGCACTTCACCCGGTGATAGACTGGGTATCGTAAACTTCATGAAGAACGGTATGGTCAGGTTTAGGTCTTAGCTAGTTTGCCCAGAGGAGAGAGTAGGTAACTGGGAAAGTGAGGTTTTCTATAGGACGAATCCTTAGAGAAAGATAACTCTACCGCTGATTACTTGCTTCGGGCACCGGATCGCACCCGGACCGCCAGTGATGCCGGCTCGTAGCTCTACGCCGTACCCGGACGTGGGGATTACAAAGGACGGACAGTGGCTGTCACCACCGCCGCCTACCACCTCAACCGTGGAGTACGAGGCAAACGAAGGTAACTAATCAGCCTTAGACACCACGTCTACGCCAACGTTACGCTCTAGCGTCGCCCGAACATCCATCTCTATCGAGTCCTCTACTAGAACTACCGCCACAAGGACAATGACGAACCCGCAAGCAAACGACGATAAAGATAACTTTGCAAGAAGGAACGTACGAATAGATAAACACGAACCTCTTACTTCAAGCGTAAGAAGTCGCCGAGGTACAAGTGAGGAGGGAGCCGACAAATCCGCACTCCACCCCGTGAAGACTAGCCTCCGGAGTACTCGAAAAGAGTTACTCCGCTCTTGACCTCTCACTCTCCTACTTCTATTCTAGCTAGAAGTTAGGTATAATGGCTCTACTCTTCCTCTAGTGTAGGCTTGTGGAAGTGGAGAGGGAGGAATGAGAATGAAGAATGAAAAGTTGGATGTGTGAAATGAAAGAGAGAAGGGCTTTTATATGTGGAGATGGTCGGTTTCCACACGCCCAAATGACCAAAACACCCCCGCACCGCCCTCTGGAGCATTGAATGCACCGCCTCCAGCTGGCCTGCCCCACCTGGCAGAGGGGAGGGCGCGAGCGCGCCAGGGTGCCGCCTCCCCCTGACCGACCTTGACTGGCGGGCTGGGTCTTGGGCCTGGAGTTGGCCCATGTAGTGTTTCATCACGTTGGTACGTCGGTTTGGCCTTTCTCTTCTTTTCTTCTTGTCTTGCCTTTGGGCCCATTTTATAATTCAAATATTTATTCTCTTTTCTCTATCTTTTGGCCCAAAATACATGTTTTCCATGAATGCTCCCGCAAAACAAGTGTTCACCAAAACTATGGAATTTTGTTAGTATAAACCTCCTATCTAGGTGGTTTTTGGTGAACTATGAATCTAAGTTGGCGGGGTTAGATATGCAATAAGGACCGCCAACAAGCTCCCCACACTTAGTGCTTTGCTCGTCCTCGAGTGAAGCAAAAGACACTAAGGTGGTTTTGTTTTTCCCGAGATATTAACCCGCATACATTATTCCAAGCCTCACCGGTTATCCGTGAGCATTCACGTGTCTACCAAGTAATCTTTGAGCTTATTGAGGGATGAAACAGTCTGGATTTCAAGTCGACTCGTGTCTCCCTGCTTTCAAGACTTGGGGTTTTTAAATTTTTGGTAAGAAAAGATAGCGATGAATTCCTCAAGTGATGCTCTCGAGTCACTCTTTTTTTTTGTGGGTGTTTTGATCCTCACCAGAAAGCCTTTGTTGCCTTACTACTCATCCTACCTCTAATGGCTGATATCTGGAGTTCATAGGTATGGATGAGGTGCGTGCTTTCCTTGCGAGTGTTTGTTGTGTCAAAAAGGTGGATCAATGGAGGGAAGGACATAGCCTTAGATCGAATTGTGCAAGTGTGTGAAATATGGATGTGGATGGAACTTCCTTCTTCCATGTTTCTCTCTTTTTTTTTATTTGAAGGAAAATATGGGCTTCCCTATAAAAAGGATATTTCTTTCTATTATTTTTTCCCTTTTTCTTTTGTTTCTTTTTCTCCCTTTTTTTTTAATACTAGCATGGGGAAGATCTCTTCTCTTTTTTTTGATCGGGACAATGATTCTAATGAAGCCCATATTTCGTGAGGTAAAAGATATTTGGGAGAGAGAGAACCATGAGCATGGTGGAAGGAGTTTTTATTTGTGGTGATGATGACCGCGTAACTCCTCAGGTGTAAGAGTCAGCATTTTTATGGTGGATGGGTGAGAGGATGATGTGCGCGACTTTCGGGTAAAAGTCGGCAATTTTATTTGGTGGGTGTGTGTGTGATATTCGATCTTGGGGATATGAAACTTCTCTCGCAACGATCCGAAAAGGTGGGACACAACTTTTGGTGCAAGGACAAGCAGCTATGTGGCAAGGTTTTGTAAATATAGCACTAATATTTGGCTCTGGTAGGAATTTAACCATCACTTGAGGATCATGCTATAAGTTTTTAAATTTTCGCAAAGAAAAACCTAAGTCTACTGCAAGAGATAAACAAGTTTCATATCATCCTACTATCTCTCATCCCACAATAACTTAGATATTCAAGGGGTCCCTAAAAATTAGTTGCTCACAGAAAGATAGAATTTTGGCGAGGAATAAAATGTATGCGAGTCGCAATCGATCAGCGAACACAAAGGTAGAGCAGCCAATTTTTAGTTAATAAACCATTTATTTCTAGGAAGAATAAAAGTACTTGTGGAGAGTGAGAAGATGCGCAAACCGATGATTTTAAGGCGTGAATTTTTGCGCATCGCTTTGAGAGGTTGGGGTAGCCTCCCCCACACTTGTTTTTGTACTGTCTCTTGAATTTTTGTGCAACACATAGGACAAAAACAAGTGTGTACAAGATAGAAAATATATGTATATATTTATTCAATTATAAAACTGAAAATTACAAATAGGCGCACGATTACAAAGTAAATTTGGAAGGGAAATGCAACAAGCTGAAATTTTAAAAATAAAACGCGTGCGCCTAATTGTTTGGGTGGAGCGAAAGGCTCTAGAAAGGAAGCTCGAGAACATCGGCAACTCCTAATTTTGCGACTCCCTCTAACTCCTCATACATCTCTATATGAAGGGAGTCAATCTCTTGTTCTAGCATGAATTCAGCCGAGCTCCTTTCGGCGAGCCTACCTCTAAGATAACGGATGTAACTAGAGAGCTCCTTAATCTTCTTGTGCAGCCCCTCCTTTGTTGGACCTTTTGGTAGGGGCAAAGCCTCACCAAAGAAACCAGCGGGCTGCCCTTGGATAGGAGGATGGCAAAGGAGGCGAGGAGTGTAAACACCTCCTTCTTTTCTCGCAAGCCCTTTTCCACGCCCACCATCGGACCGATCAATTCCTTGAACGGTGTAGGAAAGATCGGGGGCTTTGAAGGAAGAGGTTTGGGGAGATGAAATCCTAGGGCGCTTGCTTGTTTGGTGATCCAACGAGGCTGCTCTTGATGCTCTTGCTAATGGCGCCATGGGAGGACCTTTGATGGCGAGGGGTACCTCCATTTGGTTGCTCTTTTTCCTCTTTTCTAGGTAATCTTTGGCGAAAGAGAGGGCTTTTTCTCTATTGAAAGGAACAAGGGCCATGTCTATTCGGTGGGAGAAAGAACTTGCTGGAATATGAGTATGAGCAAGAGAGAAAGAGATGAATGGCTTGAGCTTTTGTGAAGAGAGGAGAGGAGGAGATGGCTCAATTTATAGGTGGAGGTGACATCTCTATCTCTCGCGAATGCAGCAGGATCAAACTCCATAAGGTGAGCATCAGAGAAGGGCTGAGGATTAGGAGACAAAATTTGGGGAGCAACGGCTCGCTCCCTGGCGCGAGCGCGCCAGTGGCGCGAGCGCGCCAGTCGCAGCACGGCTCGTTCCCCTGTTTCGTCCTGTCAGCCCCCAACGGTCCACTTGTTTCCAAAATGTGGTGTTTCAAACCGTTGGGTGTTCGAGGCTCACGGTGCACTCTAATTTTTGAATGGAATAAAAGGGATTTTCAAGGGATATTTTGTAAAATATTTATTTGAAATATCCAAGCACTTGTAAAAGGATGAAAAACCCAAGGATAAATGCTGGAATATTTATAAGATAAAGAAAAATATTTTTGAAAATATTTTTGATAAGAAAGAATAGAATTGTCGGGTACCTAGATTAGGGGTCCCAAATTAGGTAGATTGGAGGTGAATAATCCAGCCCATTTCACCTCTAACTCTCCCAAGAATTAACCAAGGAAATCCCAATCCTACTCCTGTTGGGCCAGCGTGCGAATTAGGCCCACAAGGCCACAAAGCCCACTTGCTCGAGCAAAGCCACCCGCCCCGCTCGAGGAAGAAGTACGGAAACCGCTCGAGCGAGCGACCGCCGAGACGGTAACGGAAACTACTCGAGCAAACGACCGCCGAGTCGGTGGCGGAAAGCGCGAGCAAGCGACCGCTCGAGTATGCCTGCAATAATTGCCATCCGTGGTGCGCACATGGCTACAGGGCTCGAACAGCGTCGTAGTACGCCTGCCCCACCTAAACTCCATGGCTACAGGGCCCGCAATAAGTGGATCGTACACCGGTCACTTCCACCATCACGCTGCCCCTCCCCCGGATTCGAGGATGGCAGGCGCCACTATTGCACCATGCCTGGCACTATGCCATGTGCGGCACCCTCACAAAACGCAATTGTCAACTCTCCGTACCATCTAACCCGCCGCCGTCCCATCGCCGCCATCTCCCTCTCGAAGCGGTCATCGCCCGCTCGAGGGACGACGACGGACGCAACCCGAGTATGGGCGCGCAAAGGCCCCGTCTTTCCCACCTCGACGACCATACCGCAGGTTTCCGGGCGCACGTGCTCGGCCACACCAAGACAAAGACCTCAACTACATCAGCCCACGACCGAGAAGGACGAGCAGGCCATCATTGACCATACCGCTACGAGTGCTCGAGCCCGACCAAGGGGAGCGTCTACAGCTCGACGACTCGACATGGCGCATGTACCTCGACGTCACGCCCACGACAGCCCTATCTACTCGTACTCCCGAGCCTCCTCTTGGCCTATAAAAGGGGATGCCGTGGACCTAGTCTAAAAAAGGAGGGCTTTTTGGACGCTTTTACGCCTTCACTCACCCTCACTCGCTAAGTCTCAGGACTGCCTTGTACTCACCCCTGTACAAGCACCCCGGTGCAAGATAATACAAATCTCTCCCCATTGCTGGACGTAGGGAACTCTTTGCCCGAACCAGGATAAACGCTTGTGTCCATCTTGCATCACCATCCGGATTAGGGAGCACGCATAGAAATTTACTCGTTGGTGTTATACCCCGGGTACGAAACACCGACGCTTGGCGCGCTGTGGGGGGCACCGCGTGTTTTTCGCTCGATTCCCGCCATTTTCCGGATGGCATCACCCGCTTCCTCGCTTCCGTTCGCCACGGTGATCTGGTTTGGGAGTCTAGAGTTCGTGTCGCTCGGCCCAGGCCGCGACATGGCTCTACTCTCGATCGGTGAACCAGGAGGGGGACGCTCGTCACCCCCACGCGCTGGTGGAGCCGCGCGCCGACCGCGCCACCACGGCTCGCCACCACGCCGCCGACAGCATCGGCATCACCACCAGCAGGCACAGGGCCTTGAGCACCCTGCTCGTGTGCCCTCCCAGCCAGACGCCACGATGCACCCAGCCGGGGTGCCAAGCGTAAGGCAGGGGGTGGCACGTGGACAGGGAGTCCCTGACGTGGACCCTGGCTTCACGTTCGCCATGCGCTCGCCGAGAGAGCCCGGCGTGGCGCCTCGAGCGCGCGCACGGCCGACGTCGCCCAACCTGTTGCCACACGGGCTATACCGAGCTCGGCGCAGGCTCCCGTTTGGGCTCATCAACGCCGCCACTACATATGCCAACGCGATCCGGCCGGTCATGGGACCGCGGAGGAGAGCCCCGGCCCCCTCCCCGCGTGCCGATGAACTTGGAGATCGTGTGGCCTACGGCGTAGACCGCGGGTTTGACAGAGCACCCGGCTCGCAACGCCGCAACACGGTTGGGGATATGCGCCGCGGATCGAGGAGGAGAGCACGGGGAGGCCCCGGACGCCGTCTGGCCGCTAACCCGCACTCCGATGACTCGCACTCGGGGTGCTATGACCCGGCACGCGAGTGTTTTCATCTCAACAACGACGTCCCGTCGGATGACGAGACCGCAGATGGCGCCGCCATGGCTGCCCCCGCAGCCAACCGAGCGTACGTAACGCCAAAACAGCTGGGACATCGGCACCGGAGCTCTGCAGTGGTCGAGCCGCGCGGACCGCCACCACAAGCTCAAGATAACCAGCGACCCGAAGACGATGCTCGAGCAGCACAATGGGCCCAGCTCAGAGAAATCGAGGCTAAGATGAATGAGGAACGCGCGAATCTGGAGCTGCTCAAGCGCGCGCTTGAGCAGAACCATCCGCCCCCTCCTCGACCTCTTGGCGCTCGAGGAAGGGCCCGAGATGTCTTCAACCGCATCGTCAACGACGGGCGGCCAGAGGCGCCGATCGAGCCAGCCCACTTCCCTCGAGCAAGCCAGAATGTACTTGCGGCAGCTATGCCGCTCGCGGACATGCCGGCACCCTCGAATCCGCATGCATTACGGATACGAGATGAGATCCAAGGGCTCCTCCAAGTCGCGGCCGTCCCAGCGGGCCGAAAGCTCGGCCTCGAGACAGCGAGGTAGCCCTGCATCAACCACGGCACGAGCGGGAGGGTTCCGTCCACCGGGGCACCCCTCGAGATGGTAGAGCCCCCGCCGAGAACGCATCCTCGACAACCGCGCGCCTCAAGATGCGCGTCATGACATCAACGACAACCGACGACGCAAGGCTGCGGGTGCCGACGACCGTGGCTACAAGGCCCATCGAGGGGGCGTTACGACGCGGCCGAGGACCGGCAGCCCCCGAGCCGCGGGCCCTCGAGTCTTCGGGCCGAGCTATCCGCAACACGCCGTTGCCAAACCCGTTTCGACCCCCACGAGCGTGGTCAAGTACAATGGAGAAACCAAGCCGAGCTCGCTAGCTGATTTCCGGCCGGGGCCGCGCCGGGAGCGCTCGAGAGGATAGGGCAATCATACGCCGCCTTCCCTATTCCTCTCGACGGCGCTCGACGGTGGCTCGAGGAGTTTCCCCAATCGATCTACGATTGGGCCGACTGGTCCAGATTTTCGAGGGGAACTTCAAGGGCACCTACATCCGACCCGGAACTCGTGGGATCTCCGTGAACCGCAAGCAAAATACCACGGAATCTCTTCGGGACTTTGCTCGACGTTTCTTAAAGGTGCGCACCGAGCTGCCACACATTCCGCATCACGACGTCATCCCGGCGTTCGTCTCGAGTGCACCACTTGCAAAGAGCTCGTACGGGAGCTCGGACGCAATCGCCCAAAGACGGTGAACGAGCTCATGGACGTCGTCGCCGACTACGCTGCCGGTGACGAGGCCGTGGGGGCCTTCTTTGGTGGGGCCGGGCACAAGCCCGCGCCGTCCCCGGGAGGCGGTAAGGGCTCGAGCAAGGCCCAGAAGAAGAACGGGAAGAAGAAGAAAGGCAACCAGCAAGGCAAGCGTGCGGTCGTGGAAGACGAGGTGGCCGCAGCCGAACGCAAGAAGCCTAGACCCCCACCGGATGGGGGCGTCTTCGACAAGATGCTAAAGCAGCCCTGCCCGTACCACAAGGAACCGGTCAAGCACAACCTCGAGGACTGTCGAATGCTTCGAGGCTACTTCAAGCGGCTCGGGATCGACAAGGACGACGACAAGAAGGACAAGGGTGGAAACGATCAAGCCAACGACGACGACGATGGGTACCCACCCATCACCGAGTGCTACATGATCTACGGCGGCCCGACCAACCAGATGACACGTCGAGAGCGGAAGGCCGAGCGCAGGGAGGTTTTCGCCATAAAACCCGCCACGCCTCAGTTCCTCGACTGGTCGGATGCTCCCATCACGTTCGACTGTGATGATCATCCAGACCACGTCACCAATCCCGGCTCGTACCCTCTCGTCGTCGCCCCGATCATCTTCAACGCCCGCTTCACCAAAGTTCTCATGGATGGAGGCAGCAGCCTCAACATCATCTACATGGAGACCCTTACGTTGCTCGGCCTCACAAGAGCTGACCTCCAGCCGAGCGCCGGGGGCTTCCACGGAGTGGTCCCTGGCAAGAAAGCGCTCACGATCGGCCGTATCGACCTCCCCGTCGTCTTTGGGACACGCTCGAACTTTCGTCGAGAGGTCTTAACTTTGGACGTGCCCGGCGAGGGGACGTACCACGCCATCCCGGGCGGTGCCGTGCTACACAAAGTTCATGGCGATCCCCAACTATGCCTACCTCAAACTCAAGATGCCGGACCAAAAGGAGTCATCACTGTCAACTCCACGTACGAGCACGCCTACCACTGCGATGTGGAGTGCGTCGAGTACGGGGAATCACTGACGAACGTGCTGGGAACATCTGAAGACCTAGCCATGATGCTCGATCACATGGCGGCTGAGGCCTCTGCCCCGACACCCAAGCGACAGGCCGGCAACTTCGAGCCCGCTGAAGACACCAAGAAGATCCCACTCGATCCAAGCTCCTCGGGGGAGAAGACGCTGGTCATCAGCGCCTCCCTCGACAGCAAATAGGAAGCAGTGCTCGTCGACTTTCTTCGCGCAAACGCTGACATGTTTGCGTGGAGTCCCTCGGACATGCCTGGCATACCGAGGATGTCGCCGAGCACGCCTTGGAGATCCGTCCCGGTTCGAGACCCGTCAAACAACGCCCGCGCCGCTCGACGAGGAGAAACGCAGATCATCCGCGAGGAGGTCGAGAAGCTCGAGAAGGCCGGATTCATCAAGGAGGTACATCATCCCGAGTGGTTAGCTAATCCCGTATTAGTAGAGAAAAAGAATGGAAAAATGAGGATGTGCGTAGACTACACTAGTTTAAATAAGGCATGTCCCAAAGTTCCATTTCCTTTGCCTCGAATAGATCAAATTGTTGATTCCACCGCGGGTTGCGAAGTACTTTCCTTTCTCGACGCCTACTCGCTATCACCAAATCAAGATG
Organism: Themeda triandra; assembly: GCA_018135685.1. Lineage (NCBI taxonomy): Eukaryota > Viridiplantae > Streptophyta > Magnoliopsida > Poales > Poaceae > Themeda > Themeda triandra. The sequence continues at coordinate 763,013 of JAENPR010000043.1, read as the reverse complement.
AAGGAGTCCGACCAGCTCGCGACTTCTTTCATCACCCCTATGGGCATGTACTTGTTATGTCACGATGCCTTTCGGCCTTCAAAACGCCGGGGCAACATATCGGGCCGCATGCTTCATGCTTTTGGCAAACATATAGGAGAGACGGTTGAGGCATACGTGGATGACATCGTTGTCAAGACACGTCAAGTCGAAAACCTTGTCGAGGACCTCAAGTTGACGTTCGGGTGCCTCAGGGCTAAGAACATCAAACTGAACCCCGAGAAGTGTGTCTTTGGAGTGCCTCGAGGCATGCTGCTAGGCTACATCGTCTCCCAGCGGGGGATCGAGGCCAACCCCGAGAAGGTTACGGCCATCATGCGGATGGGGCCGATTCGAGACCCGAAAGGGGGCACGAAGATCACGGGATGTTTGGCCGCCCTTAGCCGATTCATCGCACGCTTGGGAGAAAAAGCTTTGCCTCTGTATCGACTCCTCAAAAAATCCGAGCATTTCACATGGACACCCGAGGCGGAGGAAGCCCTCTCGGGGCTGAAGAGCATGCTCTCCTCCCCTCCCGTGCTCGTGCCACCTCGACCCGGCTACACCAGATCAACCCGCCGAGCCACTCCTCCTCTATATTGCCGCAACCACACAAGTGGCCCGGCGCGGTCATAGTGGTTGAGAGGCGGGAAGAGGGGCACGCGCTCCCCGTCCAAATACGGTGTATTTCATCGGTGAGGTGCTCTCGGATGCCAAAATTCGATACCCCCATATCCAAAAGCTACTCTACGCAATCGTGCTCACCCGCCGAAAACTCCAAAGACTACTTTCTTAGCCACCCGGTAACGGTGGTAACATCATTCCCACTTGGGGAAATTATCCCGAACCGGGAAGTCGTGGGTCGAATCGCCAAGTGGTCGGTCGAGCTCATGGGCGAGACCATCACTTACGCCCCACGAAAGGCTATCAAATCCCAAGTGCGGCTGACTTTGTCGCCGAGTGGACCGACGTCCAACTCCCCCGGTCCCGATCCAGCCGAGCCGTGGGACCATGTATTTCGACGGGTCACTTATGAAGACAGAGCGTGCGCGGGCCTATTCTTCATCTCACCCCTCGGAGTACACATGCGTTACGTGGTGCGCATCCACTTTGCCGCATCGAACAACATGGCAGAGTATGAGGCGCTCGTTACCGGGTTGCGCATTGCCATCGAGCTTGGGGTCCGACGCCTCGATGCTCGAGGCGACTCGCAGCTCGTTATCGATCAAGTAATGAAAGCCTCGAGCTGCCATGATGAAAAGATGGAAGCGTACTACAATGAGGTGCGCAAGTTGGAAGCCAGCTTTCATGGTCTCGAGCTCAACCACATCCCAAGACGCTTCAACGAGGCTGCGGACGAACTGGCCAAAATCGCTTCATCTCGAGCGCCGCTACCCCCGACGTCTTCTCGAAAGATCTTCACGAGCCATCCGTGAAGTGGGACTCGGGGGCCGGGCAGACCAGCCGTTGAGCCTCGCCCTACGACCGAACCCCCCTCGACGGGGGCCACAGTCATGGAGATCGACCAGGTTACAAGCCCACCAACCGACTGGCGAGCACCATTCCTCGAGTATCTCATTCGAGGGGAGTTGCCAGAGGAAAAAACAGAGGCAAGACGACTGGCACGACGAGCCAAGACGTACGTCATTTACGGGAATGACAGGGAGCTCTACCGCCGGAGCCCGACTGGCGTACTCCAACGGTGCATCTCGATCGAGGAAGGCAGGAAACTGCTCAGAGACATGCACTCGGGGGCTTGTGGCCACCATGCTGCGCCAAGAACCCTTGTCGGGAACGCATTCCGTCGAGGCTTTTACGGCCCATCAACCGCGACGCCATCGGCTTGTTCGAGCGTGTGAGGGATGCCAATTCTACGCTAAGCAAACGCATCTTCCAAAGCACACGAACTCCGGATGATCCCCCTCACATGGCCATTTGCGGTCCGGGGGCTCGATCTCGGTTGGACCCCTCAAAAGATGACGGAGGCCACACCCACTTGCTCGTAGCCATCGATAAGTTTACCAAGTGGATCGAGGCCAAGCCCATCAATAACATCCGCTCGGAGCGAGCGGTCGAGTTCTTTACCGACATAATCCATCGCTTTGGAGTCCCCAACGTCATCATTACGACAATGGCACCCGGTTCACAGCAAAAGTTCTTGGACTTCGTGATCGGTACCACATCCGTGTGAACTGGTCGGCGCCGCCTACCCTCGAACTAATGGCCAAGTCGAACGCGCAAATGGCATGATCTTGCAAGGTCTAAAGCCAAGGATTTTCAAACGCTTGAACAAACACGGCAACAAGTGGGTAGCTGAACTCCCATCTCGTCCCGTGGGAGTCTGGACGACCGAGAGTCGAGCCACCGGGTTCACCCCGTTCTTCTTGGTCTATGGGTCTCGAGGCCATCCTCCCCACCGACCTCGAGTACGGGTCCCCGACTCAAGGCCTACAACGAGCGTAGACTAATCGGAAAGGCTGGCAAACGCCGTCGACCAAGAAGAAGAGGCTCGAGACACGGCGCTCCTACACTCTGCGCGCTACCAACAGAAGCTACGGCAATATCACGAGAAGAACGTGCGCAGGAGGGATTTCAAGGTCGACGATCTCGTGCTCCGTCGACGCCAAGATAACAGGGGACGCCACAAGCTCACTCCTCCTTGGGAAGGTCCGTTCATCGTGGTCAAGGTGCTGAAACCGGGGACATACAAGTTAGCCGACGAAAAAGGCTTGACCCTCACCAACGCGTGGAACATCGAACAGCTACGTCGCTTTTTCCCCTAGACCTCGATGTTTTGTACATATTTCGTTTAAATGTACCGCTAGTATGAATAAACGAGTCAATTCCTTACTTTTTGTTCATACACAAGGTGGGCTCGACTTTGTTTCCACAAAGTCAAGCCCCCCTCGGGGGCTAGACCAGGGGGGGGACCCCCCTGAAGTCCTCGAAAAAACACACCTAGTTTTTTTGAAAACAACGCTCGATGTATTCTTTCCTTCCTCGCCTCGAAGTTTTTCGTAAGCTAAGTGTTTTCGTCACCTCGAGCTCACCGAGTCAGGACGATCGAGCACAAGGCTTCCCACGCTTCCGAGCTACGGCACCCTAACTCATCCCCTCTCGAAGTAGCTCGAGCACGCGCCAACACTTAGCTAAAACAAAGTAAAGGCGGAAGTGGAAAATGATATCGAGCGCAAAGGAAAAATTAGAACATAACGATTATAAACATCGAAGTATTACGGTTCAAGGCCACTTGGGCCACTCCCATAACCAAAAATACTTGTTTTCTTACAAGGGCCTCGTTGCCCGCATTTCGGCTCGCAGCCGGCTAAAGATTACTCCACATCAGCGGAAGGACTTCTCGCAGCAGATCGCCTCCAAGAAGGGCGCCCGGCTCCTCTGCCTCGCCTTGAGCAGCCTCGATCCGGGGTTGACCCTCCTTCTTGCTCGCCCTCGACGTAGGTGAAGCCGCCGCAACGGCCTCCATCCCGGCCCGGCGTCCTCCTCGAGATGCCGAACCCCGAGTAGAAGATGGCCATCGTCCGGCGCGCAGCAAAAACAAGGGCCTCCCGGATACGACCCCGCAGAGGCGCCGAACTCACGCACCCGGCTAGCATAGCTCGGCCGCATCCGGCCCTCGACGTCCACCACCGGCGGAAGCCCCACTTAGCGCCGAGGGTGTCAATGGCGCCGGTGATGTGAGCCTTGGCCGAGAGCACGCGGTCGGCCGCCGCGTGGGTTGACTTTGCGTACTCACGCGCGTCCGCCAGTCCGCCTCCAAACCCGAAAAGGACGACAAGAGTCAAGTACTCAATAAAGTACTCGAGCAACACGTATGAATCACGCACGAAAAAAGAACTAAAGGACTCGAGCACTTACCGGTGCAGCGGGTCGAGAGCCTTTGCTCGCGTTCGAGCGCCCGCGCGAGCTCAGTCTCTTTTCTCCGGAAGGCGCGCTCGATGTCGCTTTTCTCCACGCGCAGCTCCTCATAAGCTTTGCCGGCGCCCTGGATGGCGAGGTCCTTCTCCGTCATCTCTTGACGGAGGTTGGCCGCCTCCGTCTGGAGACCGCTCGCCCGCTCCTTCTCCGCCTCGAGCGCACTCGAGAGAGCCTCCTTCTCGGCAGCCTCCCGGGTGACCGTTGCCTGGAGCTCCTTCACGTAGGCCTCAACGCCGGCCTTGTCCTTCTGGAGCTGCTCCAGGTCCCGGCACTTGGCCTTATAGCCTTGCAGCGCCACAGCCGCGTCCCTCTTGAGCTGCTCGAAAACTTCGTGCAGCTACGCGTACTTCTGACGAGCGGCCTCGGCCTCCTGCGCGGCTTGGGCAAGCTTCTCGCCCGCATCCCGCTGTGCCACCTCAGCCTCCTGCGCCGCTCGAGCAAGCTCATCATGAGCCTTCTTGGCGTCCTCCTTGGCGGCGTCCAAGGCGGCGTTGGCCTCTCGAAGGAGCCGAGCAAAGCGGTGCCGCTCGCCCTCGGCCTCCTGCCCCATCCGCACGTACCGCCGGATCTCGTGCTCGCTCTCTTGAGTAGCAAGAATGTGCGTCGATTTGGCATATGAGCGGCTTTGCGTCGTCTGAACCATGAAGGGAAAGCGTTAGATCATAAATCACGATAAACCTAAAAGAAGGGCAACAAGAAGTACTCACAGAAAGAAGCCGGGGCATGTCCTCAGAAACAAGCGACAGGGCGGTCCTCAAGGCGTTCTCAAGCCACTGCCGGCGTTCCTCGGCCTCCGTATATGCCTCGAGCTCCTTCGGTCGTTCATCACGATCGGAGGAGCCTCGTGGTCAAGAGGGTCGGGAGCACCCGGCGGCGGCCTTTCCCATAAGGGGAACTCCTCCCGCATCTCCTTGTCGACGGAGGAGTGGAGTCTCCTCACCGCCTCCAAATCGACGCCGCCGTCACCACCCGTTCGGCCAAGGTTGTCGGGCGTTGCGGGCCGGCTCCGGGAGGAGGACGCTTCCCGGGCGAGCGCCGCGCCTCGAGCCGCCTCCGCTCTTCGATAGAGGCATCGGTGGGCTCGGTGGGCCGAGACCGATCGACCGCATATGGCCGCCGATGATGGCGGCCGCCGTCGGTCTCCTTCCGGGCCTCCTCCCACCGGTCGGCGTCGGTCATGGCCTCGAACCTCACCTCGCCCGTCTCCGAGTCGGCACGAGGTAGGGCACCAGCCTCCCCAGGCGGGCTGTGGAGGTTGTGGCGGCGCCTCGATACGGGCCGGCAGGGTGGTGCTCCGCTCGTCGCCCGACGCTCATCGCCGCTGTAGCGGTGGGCTGCTCCGCCGCTGCCCCGCCGGCAGCCGCGCTCCCTTCCGGGTCAGCCCCGCCGCTCCACCCGCGGCCGGGCGCCTCGGCGCTGCGGGCGGCAGGCCGCACCACCGGCCCCGCCCGCGTCGCTCCACCGCCTCCTCCGCCTTCTCCTCCTCTTGCGTGGCGGCGGGGTGCTCCTCGAGCGCGCCCTCTCGAACGGCGGCGGCTTGGGCCTCCCCTCCTCGACCCGTTGCCCGCCCGAGGACTCGACCTCCATATCCCGAGGAGGGGTTGAGGCCCGGCTCGGGCGAGGCTCGTGCACCGGGTCCCGCCTCCCCATCACCACATCTCCCACCGGCCGATCGCTGGCCGCCGGCGTCTCCTCCTCCTCCTCCCCCGCGCTCCTCCTCGGGCGCCGGCGCAGCCGATTGGCCAGGGAGGACTTGGCGCCCGAGCTCGGACTCGTCCTCGAGCGTGATGGGCTGCTGCTCCGTTCCAGCCCCCGTCGCCGGAATAGAGGCCGCCGGCTCTGGCGCCGTCGCCCCTTGGTCGCCCGCCGCCGCGTCGCCCTGCGCGCCTGACGACGACAGAGTCTCGAGCGGGAGGGCGAACGAGGCCGTGGTGGTGGTGACGTCCTCCTCCCCGTGGCCTTGGTCACGACCCCGCACCCGCACGGACGCAGCCGCCATCGCCCTACCACGCTCAAGCGCATCCTTGGCCCGCTCTAACCAACCGGAGTGGAGGGAGGGAGAGTCACTCCACCCGGCATCGACGGGGTGCCGAGCGACCCTCCCGTGGTCCTCGCCTCTTAGTAGGCAGCATGGGGGGAGGGATGGTAATGTCCGCAGGGACGCTTAGTCCTGGAAGAAAGAGAAAAACAAAAAATTCATTGTGACAAAATACTCACACACGAACAAAATGATACAATAAGGGATAGGTCGACCAGAAGACTTACCCCGCGGTCGAGGTGGCGCTGCCCGAGCCACCCGGCCCGCTCAAAACGCTCGGGGCCGCCGAGCCTCGCCCGCCCCCTCGAGTCACTCGAGGACTTGGGGACCTCGAGCCCGCGCGCTTGCGCCGCCGGGGCTTCGAGACCCCGGCGGCCCCCGTTCGACCGGCTCCGTGGCCGGACGACGGCACGGTGTCCCTTGCGGATCCCGGGTCCCGCGGCCGAGGTCCGCCGGCCGGCGGTCCGCCGGAGGGAGCCCGGCGTTGCTCGCCGGGCCGCGCAGAGGTTGAAGCGCGCACATTTGCAGCCTCATGCTGCCGGGTGTGCGCGCCCGTTGAAGATGAACGGGGGTGGGAGGAAGAGTCCCGCCGCGTCGGAGATGGCGCCCGGGGCGACTCCTCCCGCCGCCCTGCTTGAGCCGGCGACGACGAGCGAGCGCGGCGGCTGGAGTGTTGAGACGCCCCACCCCGTTGCCTTGCTTGGCCCGGCGACGGCGCTCGAGCACCACGGCTCGACGACTCCTCCTGCTGGCCCGCTCGAACCAGCGACGAGTCGTCGCGCAGGAGGCCTGGCGCCAAAGTTGGCTCCTGCACGCGAGAGCGAGGAGGCGTCAGGGCTCGAGCGGCGGTGGCGTCATCGCTGTCGGTCGCCTCGTCATCCTCATCATCATCGTCCTCGTCCTCGTCGGACGACTCGAGACTAGGGCTCCAGTCAGTTGGGTCCGCCGCCGCGACGTATTTCACGCTCCGGCGGCGCCCTAGCCTTACGCTTCTCCTTCTCCTCTAGCGCGCGGGCTTTCGCGCCTTTTCCTCCCTCCTCGAGACCACGGCAAGATGTGCTCGTTCGCCCTCAGCGTCTTACCTCGCGGTCGGGTGCGTCCTCCTTCACCGGGGCCTGACTCCGCGTGGTCGTTGATATTCGAAAAAAAGAACAGCCACGATAAGGATTGCTCGAGTAAAAGAAACAACGAAAGAGGGTCTCGAGAAAACTTACATAGCCCAAGAGATTGACGGCGGACGCATGCGGAAGAGGCCAACTTGGTTCTCACCAAAATTCCTCCCACCGTCGATCGCGTCGCGCACCCGAGCCACGATTGTGGCGACCGGGAGGGGCACGTCCGACATTCTGCTGGCCGCGAGCGCCGCAAGATCGGCGTCCTCCGTCATCTGGTCGAGCCGCAGCGGGCGCTCGGCGAGCGGGAGCACCCGGCGGCTGTGGAACTCGGCAACCACATGCGCAATGTTGAAGAAGAGGTTGCCGGACCTCCGGTTGCGGAGGCTCGTAATGGCGTTGAGCAGGGAGTCCATGCGGGGCTGGCGCGCCGCCGGCTGGCCGTGCGTCCAGTTGAAACCAGGCGCGGTAAGCAAAGCGCCAGTGTACTCCGGGAAGAGGCCCCCCTCGTTCCGGAGATAGAACCATTCTCGGTCCCAGCCGGCGTTGTTCGACGACCACGCGCCGGACAGCCAGCATTCCTTCCTCTTCAGCCCAATCGAGCAGGAGCCCGCTCGAACGTAGCGGCGGACTTTTGGTTTCACCGCCTTCTCCTCCTCCTCCTCGTTCTCCTCCTCCTCTTCCTCGTCATCGTCATCACCGTCATCATCGGCAGCCTCCTTGTTCTTCACCGCCTTGGTGAAGAGCGTCGCCTTGAAGATGTGGGTGAACAGGTCCCACTGCGGCGCCATTCCCAGATACCCCTCACACACAGCGGCGTAGGTAGCCGCGAGCGAGATGGAGTTAGGGTTGAAGTGCTTTGGAGCTCGACCCCGAAATGGTGGGGAGCGCCCGCATGAAGCGGCTCGGCCGCGCACCAAGTCCCCGCCGGTGGAACCTGATGAAGCTCAGGACGTAGCCCGGTGGGGGATTGGGCTCGAGGTGGTCATCGTCCGGCACCCTCCACTCCGGTAACCCCTCCGCCGACCATGGGCGGAAGCAATCCGCCATTCACCAAGTTGAGCGGATTGCCTCGGTCACCAAGGACCGAGGCCACGGGAGCGCATCCTCCATCACCACCGGCGGGAAGGCTTGGCGGCACTCCCGCCTTTGCCCTTGCCCTTGCTACCAGCACCCTGGCCGGAGCTCTGACCCGACTTCCTGACCGACCTCTTCATGACGATGACGGGAGCGGGGCGGCGGAGCAACGGCGGCGGCGGAGCGCGAGGAACGGTGGCACGGGGAACGGTAGCGCAGAAGGCAGGCGCGATCGCGGGCTAGAATGGCGCCGGCGGTCACGGGCGGCGGCGGAGGCGGCGGTTGCGAATGAGGGCAGCGGCGGATTGAATCCGGAGCAGGGCGCAACTGGCGGCGAGAGCGGCGAGAAGGGCGAGAATGGGGGAAAGAAGAACTGGGGGCCTACCCCTCCATATTTATAGAGCCCGAGCCGATCCGCGTGAATCGCATCCGACGGCCTAGATTACGCCATCCAACGGCCGCGCGCACCCGGCGGACTCGACGAAAAATGGTAACCGTATTAAATGCCCTGACAAACCGCTACCTGCCTCCACTTTTACAGGGCGCACGCGTCGCGAGACGGAGCGGAACCGTCGCCAAGCCACGATCACAACGACGCGCCGGTTTCCGCCTAAAAAAGCGCGCCGTTCGCAACGGACGGATGCGTAATGACGGGACGTCTCGACAGACGGTCCCTTACACGGTAAGAAACTCGGGGACCCCGGTCCCACAAGTAAGTCTCGAGGAGCGGAGGCCGACCCACGGCCGGGTTCGAACAGCCGCCCTCGAGCACCCGAGTCGGGGGCGCCTATGGGAAGGAACCTCGAAAGGTTCCGCTCGAGAACGAACCCTCGAACCCGCATGGCGTGTCCAAGGCGGGGCACTAGGTTTCCAAGAGATCCCGCCGACGGAGGCACTCGAGCCGCGGCCCCCTCGAACGGGGCCGGTCCTCGGAAACTAAGCACCCCGCTCTAATGAGAGCGCCCCGGGCCACGGCCGTCTCCTCTCGAAAGGAGACGAGCTCTCACTTGGACTACCCGCCATCGGCTCACGGGGAGGTATGGCGCTCGCTCGGCCGCGAGTAGTGTCGACCTCTCACCACTTGGATCTGATCCAAGAGATCCAAATGAGGAACCGGATCACGACTCCACCCCATTCGAGGCTCGGGGCTCGATTCACACAAACAACCTCCTCGACACGGAGGAGCAGGGAAATACTCGGGGCTCGAACAGCTTATCGAAATCTCCTACCTCGAGCCGCTACAACCCCGCTTAATAATACTCTTACTTAAACCCGTTCATCTCAAAGCCCCCGGAGGAATGCCTCATTCCTCCGGGGGCCTCGGGCTACCCCGGGGACGCCGCGCGCCCCCACGGAGAAAGAACGAAATGACTCCTCGAAACATCGACAATCATCCCAATTCTAGGTACTTCAACTCCACTTCATGATCCCTTGTTTGAAGTTTCACAATCAAACAAGGGCTCGGGGCTACCTTGTCGGGTACCTAGATTAGGGGGTCCCAAATTAGGTAGATTGGAGGTGAATAATCCAGCCCATTTCACCTCTAACTCTCCCAAGAATTAACCAAGGAAATCCCAATCCTACTCCTGTTGGGCCAGCGTGCGAATTAGGCCCACAAGGCCACAAAGCCCACTTGCTCGAGCAGCAGCCACCCGCCCGCTCGAGGAAGAAGTACGGAAACCGCTCGAGCGAGCGACCGCTCGAGACGGTAACGGAAACTACTCGAGCAAACGACCGCTCGAGTCAGTGGCGGAAAGCGCTCGAGCGAGCGACCGCTCGAGTATGCCTGCAATAATTGCCATCCGTGGTGCGCACATGGCTACAGGGCTCGAACGCAGCGTAGTACGCCCGCCCCACCTAAACTCCATGGCTACGGGGCCCGCAATAAGTGGATCGTACACCGGTCACTTCCACCATCACGCCGCCCCTCCCCCGGATTCGAGGATGGCAGGCGCCACTATTGCACCATGCCTGGCACTATGCCATGTGCGGCACCCTCACAAAACGCAATTGTCAACTCTCCGTACCATCTAACCCGCTGCTCAGTCCCATCGCTCAGGCCATCTCCCTCTCGAAGCGGTCATCAGCCGCTCGAGGGACGACGACGGACGCAACCTGAGCATGGGGCGCGCAGTGCCCTGTCTTTCCCACCTCGACGACCATACCGCAGGGTTTCCGGGCGCACGTGCTCGGCCACACCAGCACAGCACCTCAACTACATCAGCCCACGACCGAGAAGGACGAGCAGGCCATCATTGACCATACCGCTACAGGCTCGAGCCCGACCAAGGGGAGCGTCTACAGTCTCGACGACTCGACATGGCGCATGTACCTCGACGTCACGCCCACGACAGCCCTATCTACTCTGTACTCCTGAGCCTCCTCTTGGCCTATAAAAGGGGATGCCAGGACCTAGTCTAAAAAAAGGAGGGCTTTTTGGACGCTTTTACGCCTTCACTCACCCTCACTCGCTAAGTCTCAGGACTGCCTTGTACTCACCCCTGTACAAGCACCCCGGTGCAAGATAATACAAATCTCTCCCCATTGCTGGACGTAGGGCACTCTTTGCCTGAACCAGGATAAACGCTTGTGTCCATCTTGCATCACCATCCGGATTAGGGAGCACGCATAGAAATTTACTCGTTGGTGTTATACCCCCCGGGGTACGAAACACCGACAAGAATAACTAGCCTAATCAAAAGAGTGAGGTCGCTCAAGATCTAGGCATAATTAAATCTATTCGATCTAATTCTTCGCCGAATTTTAAATTGCGGGAAGGCTCAAGGAAAGGTTTAAGACGCTGACCGTTAACTTTGAAGATGTTACCGTCATCATCTTGAATTGTGATTGCCCCATGAGTCGATGTGTCGATGACGGTGTACGGTCCTTTCCATTTACTCCGCAACTTCCCTTCACTGAATAGTTTCACTTTCGAGTTGAAGAGCAAGACCTTCTCGCCCTGCTTGAAGGTTTTGAGCTTGATTCGATGATCATGCCATCTCTTAGTTCGTTCTTTGTAGAGCTTGGCACTATGATAAGCCTTCTCCCGCCATTCTTCCGGTTCGAGAAATCTCTTACTGCTGTCGATTTCTCGCCGGCTAATTGAGGTCCATATTCCAGCTCTTGATGGCCCAATAGGCTCGGTGTTCGAGCTCTACGGGTAAGTGGCAACTTTTCCCATACACGAGCTGGAATGGTGACATGCCGATAGGAGTTTTGTAGGCGGTTCTGTATGCCCAGAGTGCATCGGGAAGCTTACTTTTCCAGCTTTTTCCCCATATCGTTGACCGTTTTTCGCGGGATGTTCTTGATCTCGTTTGTTAGAGGTCTCGCTTGACCACTTGGTTTGAGGATGATAGGGGGTAGCTATGTTGTGCTTGGCTCCAAGCTCTTTCAGAAATGCTCTGAATGTCTTGTCAATGAAGTGGGATCCTCCATCGCTTATCACCATGCGTGGTGTTCCAAAGCGAGGAAAGATCACTTCATGAAACATTTTCTTGGCGTGCTTGGCGTCAGCTGCTCTGCAAGGCATAGCTTCTACCCACTTGGATACGTAGTCAATAGCCACTAGGATGTACTCGCAATCTTGGGACTTCTGGAATGGTCCCATATAGTCAATGCCCCACACATCAAATATTTCTATTTGAAGGTTGTAGTGTAATGGCATTGCGTTGCGAGCCGTGATGCCTCCTTGGAATTGACACTTGCGACACCTCCGAATGAATTCTTTGGTGTCCTCGTACATCGTTGGCCAAAAGAATCCGCATTGCCAGATTTTTGCTTGTGTGCGGAATACTCCATAATGACCTCCGTACGGTGCAGAGTGACATTTCTCGATGATTTGTAGGCCTTCAAGTGCTGGTACGCATCTCCTCAACAGACCGTCGAACATACCCGATACGGGTATGGGTCATCCCAAAGGTGACGTCTGCTTTCAACTTGCAGCTTTTCCTGTTCTCCCCCGGCGGTATATATCCGGCAACCATATAGTTGACGATGTTCGCGTACCAAGGGTTGTTGTCTGTCACCTTTAGTAGCATGTCGTCGCGTAGGAAGTCATTTATAGGTAGTTCCTGCATGTTAGTGACCTGCATACGCGACAAATGATCCGCTACGGTATTTTCTACTCCCTTTTTATCTTTTATTTCTAGGTCAAACTCCCGGAGTAGAAGAATCCAAATAATCGTACGAGGTTTTGCGTCTTTCTTAGTGAGCAAATATTTCAAAGCTGCATGGTCTCGTGTAGACTATGACTTTTGCTCCCACTAAGTAAGACTCGAACTTATCGATAGCATAAACGACGCCAGAGCTCCTTCTCTCGTGGTAGCGTAATTGAGCCGAGCTCCCGTGAGCGTTTTGCTAGCATAAGCGATTGCATGATGCTTCTTATCTTTGGTTTGGCCAAGGACCGCACCAACATAGTCACTAGCATCACACATGATCTCGAAAGGTAGGGTCCAATCGGAGGTTGGATGATCGGAGCTGAGATGAGTGCATTCTTAAGGGTATTGAATGCATGCAAGCACTCATCTGTGAATTCGAAAGGTACATCCTTAGCTAGTAGGCTCGTGAGGGGTCTAGAGATTTGAGAAAAGTCTTTGATAAATCTCCTATTGAACCCTGCGTGACCTAGAAAGCTGCGGATTCCCTTTACGTTCACAGGAGGAGGTAGCTGCTCGATAACCTCGATTTTAGCCTTATCTACCTCTATCCCTCGTTCCGACACTAGGTGGCCTAGGACAATGCCCTCTCAGACCATGAAATGGCACTTTTCCCAATTGAGTACCAAATCCTTTTCCTGGCACCTTTGCAAGACTCTATCTAAATTTTCAAGACAATGATTGAAAGTTTTTCCATAGACTGAGAAGTCATCCATGAAGACTTCCATGATTTCTTCAATCATGTCTGAAAAGATAGACATCATACACCGTTGAAAGGATGCGGGTGCGTTACACAACCCAAACGACATCCTCCTATAGGCATATGTTCCATATGGACAAGTAAATGTCGTCTTGCTTTGATCATCGGGGTGGATAAGTATTTGATGATAACCCGAATACCCATCTAGGAAACAGAAGAAAGAATGTTTCGCTAACCGCTCCAACATTTCATCAATGAAGGGGAGCGGGAAGTGATCTTTCTTTGTTGCCGTGTTGAGTTTCCGGTAATCGATACACATTCTCCACCCCGTGACGGTTCTTTGCGGGATAAGCTCATTTTTATCATTTTTGACTACCGTCATACCTCCTTTCTTTGGAACCACCTGGACGGGGCTAACCCAGTCACTATGTGGTATGGGATAGATGATCCCGGCGTGAAAAAGTTTCAAAACCTCCTTTTTCACGTCTTCACGCATCGCATTATTCAGCCTTCGCTGAGGTTCTCGAGTTGGTGTACTCGAGGGGTCAATCAGAATGCGATGTGTGCATAAGGTTGGGCTTATTCCCTTAAGATCATCCAAGGAATACCCGAAAACCGTTCTATGCTTTTCTAACACAGCGATGAGTTCAGCCGTCTCCTTGTCGCTAAGCTTGTCGCTTATGATGACAGGAGTTTGCGAATTGCCATGTAGGAAAGCATAGCGCAGCCCCGCAGGCAAGGGTTTAAGCTCAATAGGAGGTCGTGTCGGTTTCTCCTCTTTGGGTAAATCTATGGTTTCTCCCAGTTCGTCTTCCTCTTCTATAAAGTGAGGAGCATCGCTCTCTAAAGACATCTCTGGGGTTTCGAAAGGAATTACCGACATGACCTCTATAGGTCTACTAGGGGGAATTTTAGCCACTGAGTTTTTAGCTCACGTGACTTGAATAGAGAAACACTCTCTCCCTAGTTTGACTCCTAATTCCCCTGTTCTTGATGGACTTGTAATAAGTGTTTCTAGGGGATGACCGATTAGAATGTCGAAATCCTGGATGTCAAAGACATGAAAGTCCAGGGCCATTTCGACTTCTTGATGATGGAGAGTTATGTTGTGTAAAATCCCAAGTCCGTTAAGAGCGGGCCGTGGTCCTACTCTAATGGATTTGACTTGTTGAGTACGTGGTTTTACTCCCAAACACATGAATGCGTAGGATTTTGACATGATGTTTGTTCCAACAAAGTGGGATTATACGTAACATCCATCCAATCTCCTTGGATTTTGCATCGAAGGGTTGAGGAAGGAGCATGAATCTGAATTTCTTCAGGTGAGAGCTCTCCTTCTGCCACCCATTCTGAGCTCATGATAGCGGTCAACTCCTTAACGGATTCTCTGAGAAATAATTCATCAAGAGGATCGCTAGGAGTGACAGAGATTGGTGGTCTCCTATGACATTTGTATTTCGAGGTGTTTCCGAAATCTTCGAAAAGTTCATCCTCGAATACAGGAAGTTCCATTTGACTGGAAACCTCCTCTATGGCCTCCGGTTCAGGAGAGGTAGTCTCTATCACGGGTTCGGCAATAGCCGAAGAGGCTTCCTCTACAACTGGCTCGGGCTCGAACCGGATGGGTTCTAGCGGGGGAGTGTTCTCTAGAATACGATTTAGGAGAGCCTCTCCTTCCGCTGTGGTCTTATGTATAAAAGATCCACCGGCGGATGCATCGAGCAACAGAAAGCACTCTCTACCTAATCCTAGCCAAAAGTGTTGTAACAACACATGGCTTGGAATAGATAGGTCGACATGACCCGGTCGGGTCAAAAATCGGTCCCAAGCCGCTGCTCCGTAGTTTCATTTTCTAATTGTCGGAAGTTGAGAATCTCGGATCGTAGGGAAGCGATTCGAGATATAGGGAAGAATGCAACGCAAAAACTATCATGAAGTTCTTCCCAATCTCCATTTACCTTTCCTACGGTTTGGTCGTACCATTGGTTCGCCCTCTCATTGAGTGAGAAGGGAAACAACTTCCAACGCAACGTTTCTTGTGACATGCCACAAATGGTTAGGCATTCACAGAGTTGCTCAAACTCCCTTAAGTGATGATATGGATTTTCATAATCCAAGCCTAAGAAGACTTGGTCCCGAACCATGGCTATGAGGCCGGGCGGAGCTCGTAACTAGAAGCCGTGATTGGCTTCGATGATTGTGGCTTTTTAATGAGCTCGCCCTTAGGAGCAGCATGTTTGGCAATGGTTGGTAGCTCCATTTTGTAAGATGAAAAGAAATGTAAAATAGAAGCAAAGGTAGAACAAGGTACACGGGCAACTAGGTTTGGAGATAAACTTGACAACCGTTCCCCGGCAACAGCGCCAGAAATGCTTGTTGGTATTTCTTAGCGAAAGCAGTAAATTCCGCAAGCGCACGGAAAGACCGTTGTAGCACTTCACCCGGTGATAGACTGGGTATCGTAAACTTCATGAAGAACGGTATGGTCAGGTTTAGGTCTTAGCTAGTTTGCCCAGAGGAGAGAGTAGGTAACTGGGAAAGTGAGGTTTTCTATAGGACGAATCCTTAGAGAAAGATAACTCTACCGCCGATTACTTGCTTCGGCACCGGATCGCACCCGGACCGCCAGGTGATGCCGGCTCGTAGCTCTACGCCGTACCGGACGTGGGGATTACAAAGGACGGACGGGGCTGTCACCACTCCGCCGCCTACCACCTCAACCGTGGAGTACGAGGCAAACGAAGGTAACTAATCGCTTAGACACCACGTCTACGCCAACGTTACGCTCTAGCGTCGGCCAGAACATCCGTCTCTATCGAGTCCTCTACTAGAACTACCGCCACAAGGATGGTCGACGAACCCGGAAGCAAACGATGATAAAGATAACTTTGCAAGAAGGAACGTACGAATAGATAAACACGAACCTCTTACTTCAAGCGTAAGAAGTCGCCGAGGTACAAGTGAGGAGGGAGCCGACAAATCCGGCACTCCACCCCATGGAAGACTAGCCTCCGGGAGTACTCGAAAAGAGTTACTCCGCTCTTGACCTCTCTCACTCTCCTACTTCTATTCTAGCTAGAAGCTAGGTATAATGGCTCTACTCTTCCTCTAGTGTTGGCTTGTGGAAGTGGAGAGGGAGGAATGAGAATGAAGAATGAAAAGTTGGATGTGTGAAATGAAAGAGAGAAGGGCTTTTATATGTGGAGATGGTCGGTTTCCGCACGCCCAAATGACCAAAACACCCCCGCACCGCCCTCTGGAGCATTGAATGCACCGCCTCCACCGGCTCGCCCCACCCGGCGCAGGGGGAGGGCACGAGCGCGCCCGGCGCGAGCGCGCCAGTGCCGCCTCCCCGACCGACCTTGGCCGGTGGGGTGGGTCTTGGGCCCGGAGTTGGCCCATGTAGTGTTTCATCACGTTGGTACGTCGGTTTGGCCTTTCTCTTCTTTTCTTCTTGTCTTGCCTTTGGGCCCATTTTATAATTCAAATATTTATTCTCTTTTCTCTATCTTTTGGCCCAAAATACATGTTTTCCATGAATACTCCTGCAAAACAAGTGTTCACCAAAACTATGGAATTTTGTTAGTATAAACCTCCTATCTAGGTGGTTTTTGGTGAACTATGAACCTAAGTTGGCGGGGTTAGATATGCAATAAGGACCGCCAACAGCGGCATCTTGGCCGAGCTGGAGTCGTCTACCCGAGTCAGCAGGAGAGGTGTGGTCGCCTTGTGGAAGACGCGCTTGGCGAAGTTCTTGAGGCGCCCTGTGATGGACCCCTCCTTGCTTGAAGACCTCTCCTCCGCTGTCGGCGTGGCGGCGGCCCTCCGGTAGAGCGGGGTGCAGAAACCTGGGGGCGTGTCGTTGTCGTCGTCGTCGTAGCCAGGTGCCGTGACACCCACCGGTGTGCTCGGTGCCGCTCCCACAGCCTCGGGCGTTGGCCTGGGCGGGTCTCTCGAGGCCCCGCATAGGTAAGCCATGCCCAGGGCCGGCGGCGCGGCGCTCGCACGGCCCTGAGGTTCTTGGTGCGCCGCGGGTGACTCAAAGCTCCCTGCTGAGTCGGCCCCGACGGCCACCATGCCGGCTATCGTCTGCATCTCCTTGGGCTGCTTGTCCTCTGAGTCGACGAAGCCGAGGTCCTCGACGGCCCCGAGGTCCTCAACGGCCCCCGCCGGAGGGTCCCCGGAGTCGACGTGGTCGTAGAGCCGTGGAAGGTGCTCAGCGAGCGCCTTCGCCCACTCGCCGCCAACGTCGCCCAGGTTCCCCCACTCGACCCAGTGGCCGAGGAGGGCTAGTGTGCCCGCGGCCGTGGTGTCCTGTCCGCCGTGCACCGGCGTGGCCGGGGCCTCCTCCTCTTGCTCAGCGTCCACCGTCATCTCCTTGGCGACTGCGCTAATGGCGTGGTCAAGACCAGACAACGGACCGAAACCGGGTGGGCCGTCCGCAAGCATCTCCCCCCCAGAGGTCGAACAGCGCCAGCGTGCTCTGTGCGTCTGGGTCATCCCCGGCGCCGTCAGTGGCCGGGACCACCGCGGCCTCCTCAGGCGCAGCAACAAGGCGGTCCTCGGGAAGGGTGTTGGCTGCTGGTGTGGCGGCCGGCCCAAGTGACAGGGCGGCCGGCCGGAACTCACCCTCCTCCCAGGCCGCCTCGGCCACCGGCACCGAGTCCACCGAGTCCGAAGGCACCTCTTCCGGAGTTGAGGTGCCCAATGTGACGGGTAGTGCCGGATGTGGTGCACGCGGGCGCCACTCCTGTCGCGGCTTCATCCTGCGGTCGGCCCTGCGCCGGCCGACGCATCACCCTCGGCTTCGTGGCCGGCGCTGCCGGTTCGGCCCCGGCACCATGGTTCCTGAAGAAGAGCCAGTGGCTGTCGTTGCCCCGGCCCGCAGCTGCTGGACCGACGGTACCCGACGGTCGGCTGCCACGTCACCCTCCTGGTGTCGAGCCACGACCTCCACCATGGTTGGTGCGATGACGTCCCCGCGCTTCTGGTTGGGGCAGATGATGATGAAGCCCTCGGGGCAGCGTCAGATCTGCAGCTCCCCCGGCTGGATCCCTATGACCATCGCAACCGTCGCCTGAACGTCGGCGATAGCCACCTCGGGGCCGCGCTTGGTGGCAATACCGACGTCAACGTCAGGGGGAGGCGGGGGCGGTGGGGCCGGTCCCTGCGCACCCACGTGGTGAGGCGGCAGTGGCGGCGGGCAGCCCCTGGAGCTCCCTGTGACAGGGCCGGTTCGACCTCCTGTTGTATGGGTTAATGCACACTAGTTATCGGCTCTATTGGATTTGGCAAATCCGGTAGATTCATCAAGTTATCCTTTGCTAGTTATCGGCTCTACTTGGTTTGGCACCCCAGTAGATTCATTAAGTTACCGATGTTATTAGATCTATTTGTTATTTACTTTCAACACATCTTTTGGCACCCCGGGGTTCGCTCCCCGCTTGCGCATAGGAGCGCGGTCGGAGAGGGTGCCCGCACGCTCGGAGGACGAGCACATTGCGGGCGGCCTGGTGCAGTCACGGGCCCGGTGATTGAGCCCATGGCAGTTCCAGCACCGGGGCTCCCGCATGCACGTCGCGATCTGGTGCTCCGTCGCCATGCAGTTGAGGCACCGTCCCGCGACATCCCACCTGCGCCTACCGACGGCCGAAGGCTGGCGCGCGTCCCGGATCGGCCTCGCCGCCGTCACTCGCGCACCAGCCTTCGACGATGGTTTGCGGGGTAGCACCTCGCGCCACCCGTCCCGGTCTAGAGGGGAAGCCCGGCGGTTGGGGCCGAGCCTCCTCGACGCCGGTAGCCATGGCTCTGGGTCCGGGCCGAGCCTCCGGTGAGCCGGCGCGCGAGAGGTGGTCACCGGACCAAGCCGCCGCCGGGCCAAAACCCTCGGTGCTGGAGTCAGCCCGAGACGTCGGTCTGCGGTGGTCCTAGAGGCCGCTGTAGAGGGGGTCTTGGGGGCTGTTGTCGAGGTACCCCCGGCCGGCGGCCCCCGGCGCACGCGGCGGCGCTGCCTATGCCGGTGCCGCGGCGCACCCTTGCTAACAGCCGAAGAGCCACGGGCATGGCCGCCGGGTGCCTCCTGCCCGGCCCTGGCCGAGGTTTCCCCAACCTCCAGACCATGGCTGGCGCTCGGGGCACCTCCCGCCTAACCCGGCATCCCGTAGACGTAGGCCATGCCAGTGGACGGGGTCTCCTCGACCTCCAGTCCATGGCGAGCCGGCACCGGTGGTGGGACTCGGCGGAAGACGATGCTGGGCAGCGGGACGGGGCGGCGTCGTCGTCATCCGAGCAGTCCTCCAGCTCCACGTAGGCCTACCGCTCGGTCTTGCTCCGGCCGGCCGAAGGAGGTGGTGAGGAGGGGAAGAAGGGCCTTGCATCTGGAGAGAGGGGCTTGACTGAGGAGGCGGCGGGGGGAGCGCGCATGGCGGGCGACTGCGGCGGCGGGGAGGGGCCGGCACCCATGCCCGTCGCGGTCGGCGGCGTGCTGCTGTTGGCGGGGGTGGCCCCAGGCGGCGAGGCCCCCTGCAGCGGCGCGCCCTTCCCCTCTGCCGCAGGCGGCCGGGCGGCGACTGCCGAGCTCCCTGTGGGCGAGGAGGGCCTCCCGCTGGTCTCGTCGCTGACAGTTTCCTGTGTAATTCTTGCCTGTGAACATTCCTTTATTTTTGTCCTACAAATGCCATTAACAATTTGATGGATTTGCTCCTAAGAGTGAAAATAAATGGAGGGCCAGGAAAACCAACCTCCCCATTTCACTTTCACATTTTGTAAATGAAAAGGGAATAAGGCCTAGAACCGGAGTCTCTCTCTCACACAGAAGTTTCTCTCTCTTACCAAGCGTTCTAAAATTTTACCAACGGAAACGGTCCCCTGCGTTCTTTGTAGGTATGTTGGTCTCTTCATGATTTGAAACTCAAGGGAATTTTGATCACCACATCATCACTGATCACTCGAGTCGCAAAGCAGCATTTCGAATCATTGGAGGGCGAGGGGACAATGGCAAAGTCATAGTATGCACTTTGCACCAACATTGGCAGAAATTAAAGTGATGAGGAGACAGCAGGAGTGATAAGGGTTATCAGCATTGTCATGTCATGTTATAAAATTGGGTGTATGCATATATGTTTACACCAAAAAGGAGAAAAGAACCGATTCTGATCTGATAATGAGTGTGATACGCCAAGAATTCATTGAATGGAGAGGAGCTAAAGAGAAGCCAAAAAGAGTTAATTATGACGATCGGAGAAAAAACCTAATGAGGATTCGAAGAGAGAGAGAGAGAGAGAGAGAGAGAAGCCACTGCAAAAAGAAAAAAATGAATGAATGAGCCATTACCATGTGTAAATGAACAACTTAAGTTAATTAATTGAAAGGTTGCAAGCCATCATTGTTCTCAGAGATTTGTTTGCGGTGGTAATCTTCACAAATGTGCTGCCGTACATTTGATACCGGGGAACAATGAACTTTTATTTTTCTTTCTGGCTGACTAGGACACTGAAACGTTGAGTTTAATGAACTTTCCTACTTTTAAGATTTGGGTTCCTTTGGCGATCGCATCTAGTACAATCGTAAACAAACATATATATTTTAGCTGGCTTTTTTTTCCAATCATGCCCTCTCGTGTTTCCGACTCATATTTCATATAAAACTCTCATGTCATCTGCAACGAAGCAAAGGTAACCTAATGCCTTTATTCCAGTATATATCATATTATACATTGGATAATGATATTTCGAATATATCTTTGTTTTGCCTCCCTCTTCCCTTTGAGCAGGTTATGCACATATAATCAACACCATTCACTATATAACTACGACTACTCTCTGATCTCTGAATGCATCACATAGATAAATTATAATGGAAAATTCTGGACATTTTGTCTTATGGGATAAATATTTCGTTCTGTAACATTTAGAAAATAAATAATTCAGATATCTGCAACACATAGAAGTTCCTTGGAGTACTTTTGTTCCCCTTTTTCATCATCTTATAAAGAATGAATGTAACTATTTGAAAAAAGGTTAAGATGGATAATACTACCAGTTAAACAACATTTATTATCTTAATAATTGGCCAACAAAAGAGCCTTCTCAAGACCTAGAAAGTGCCATATTATTCAGAGAAAAATGAAAAGCAAAACTACCCATCACTACTGCAAAAACAACCTAAAGTAGCATATAACTATTTGAACTACCCATCACTACAAACATGAAAAATATAACCCGAAATACTGCTATACCTATTTATAGATTATCGGCCATTGCAATTACCAAAAATTACCAATGCACATGCTTCTCGATAATCCACTTCTAACATTGCTAAACAATTATGTCTATCACTGAAAACAGAGGACAACACAATTTACAATGCATAAGTTTGTTGCACACGGCATGCCTTTAAGATATCGAGGTTACAATTTTTTTGAGGACTATCGAGGTTACAATTTTCATGATCATTAATTTGATGTAAAAAATAGAAACATAATTAGGCGAAAAATGAATAAAACAACATCGTTGGCAAGACCCTGGTGTCTAGGACACAGGGCACCAAGGTATGCCTGCTTTTCTCCTTCTTGCTCTCTGTTTGGGTATCGTAATTTTGCCTTCGTGTATTGTGGTGAAGTAGTGATTGCTTAGTCACTGAGATGTATTGCAAAGCCTTACCGAATCCAGTTGTTAGGGCACTTATTCAGTCAGGTCAGACCTATTCTCGGACTTGTGCAGTGCTGTATAGATTTGTATGCCGGAATGATGTGGTGTGTGTCCATGGCGTCTTGCTGCTAGATATTTTACGCCTACTCTTGAGTTTTCCGCCCTTCTTTCGTTTTTAATCAGAAGGATACAAGAGGATGATTAATCTATTTGGCTCATGAAATAAGCGTCTGCTGAAAAACTAAATAGCCTAACCTAATATTTGTCCCAAATAGACAATACATATATAGTTGCCAATTCTATTTATGCAGTCTGTAGCAGTGCAGGGGGATGCATACTGTTGCAGTGTTGGATGGAAGGGCGTCGATGTTAAGAATGTCACAAAAGCTTAGTAGTATTGAACTAGGAAATATCTTCGAGAATGCAATAAAAAACAAAGCCAGTGAATTATTAGGGACTAAAGTGGCCACATCGACAGAAAAAACTCAACAACTCATAGGACAACTAACATCAACAAAGATAAGAATCAGGATGGAAGATATATGTGATGGTACACCCAGGCTTAGACCTCTGAATCGAGACGTCAAAGTTAGTGAAACAAGAGTAGCCCACAAATTATTGATGGTGGAACCTAACCCTGCCTGTGGCACCAAAAAGACAAAGCGCAGATAACCCATCGATCTACATAGATCATGGGAGTATGGAAAGAGCACGAGGTGATACATATTGGCACACAACTTGAAATGAGTAGCTCAAGGTTAAGAAGGTGACAATGGAAAATGTTACTCCACTATTGGTGCAAGACCTGGTCACGCCCAAAAGTACCAGGAGCCTTCTAGAAAGGACACTCAAGCTTGAGGATGAGTACAAGAAAGAGCAGAGACAAGACTTTGTGGATGTACACTTTACACGAACACCCTTGTAGGTCTATGGACAATTTCAAGGGATGTACATGGACAATATGATCCTTATGGATGAGAAGACTCCAAAAGCTTCATCATCGCCAGTTTAGCCACGTGCTGGTGAAAGTTAGTGGTGATAATCTAGTTATCATTGTTGGATTGTGTTCCTAACCAGTGGTGATAATTGGGTTATCATTGTTGGCTCATGTTCCCAACCGTGGTGATAATCCATTATCATTGTCTGCCCATCTTACCAACCGACAATGATAATAGTTTTTAAAATAAAAAAGCCCGGTACACTCAGTGAAGGCCCACCAAGTCTATCTAAGAATCCCATTGAGCCCTTGCCATCGAGAACGAAGCAGCATGGCTGCCAAATCTGAGAGAGGGATACTGAGGTACTCACACCGGGCTGCCGAGCCCCCGCGACCTTGCTAGGGAGACACCCGTGCCGGATCACCAAGTCTCCGGCTAGAGGATCCTATGTGCCGACTACTGCCACTCTAGGCCACCGAGCTCCAGTCTTTGAGCCCCCGCAGTCGCCGTTGCAACTAGTTGCGAGTACGCACCATGGTCACAGCTCTCCGCATCTTCGGGGAGGGAGAGGAAGAGAGAGAAGTCATAGTCGGTGGGGGAGTACCATTAGAGAGGGTAGCTGGTGGGGCACCCTCCACATGGAGTCCATTCACGTCAGAACACATGGTCCAATGGGCCCCGCCTATCGGACACTTTGAAGAAGCATACGTTGGAGAGGGTGTTTGATATAGGGGGTGGTGGAAGCTCATCCGACTAGTTTTTGATTGGCACTCAGGATTGATTTTTTTTTATTGCAGGTTTTCACGTGGCTAGTTTTGCTTGCGACTATGGTTTTCAGTGAAAATCTTCCCAGTTTTCACCGCCAGATCATGCCATGAACCAGCAGTCCGATTACAAAATGATGGTGAAAATATCGTTAGTAAAAACTATTTGTGTAGTAGTGTCACTCTAGAGTAGCACATGCATATATAGTATTTTCACCCAAATAGTCATTTAGTACGCTTAAACACCGTGAAAAAGCTACATGGCGGAAAACCATTTCCGTTTAATCGACCATTAATCTAGATTAATGTATTGCTTAGCTCGTTTAGTGGGCTATTGAGCATGAATAATGGTAACTGTAGGTAGTTGTCTATTTATCGTTTAGTGTTAGGAAAACATTAATAATTAATCACTGATTAGGGAGACTTGAACCTTGAGTGACATATTTAATAATAATAATAAGGTCTTAAATCTGTAGCTTAAGAGTTTGGTACCTATATGGTTTCTCATGACAAGATAGAGCATTGCTACTCTATTTTACTCTTCTATATGAGAATTCTATTTTGGTTTATTGCCCTGTCCATCACCAGAACTCATGACATGCATGTACCACTAGTTATACGAGTTATAATAGCGTGCATCTAGTCATGATATAGTCTGATTTTAAAATGTATTAAATTAGATGTTGCAAATTGTATATCCTCTACTGTGACTTACGAGCATGTTTATTAGTATTTATTAATAGGCAGCGATGCCTATATATATGCCCAGAGGATATGGGAACTTCAAAGCATGAGCGAGCGGTAGTAGCCCAAAACTTCTTCCGGTCCAGCTTTAATTTACCTGCTTAGAGAAAGCAAAATGCATACCCTAATTCATTCAAAACAAGCTAGCCACCAGATAGCCATGACTTTGGACTTGGCTCTACTGTTACTTGTGTTCCTTGTTCCTTCTGTTGTCCGCGCGGCAGATCTCGGAGACGACTTCATGATTGTAGCAGCGAGCTCGATGGAACCGAAAGCCGCCACCTGCTTGGGACACAGGGGTACAACGACATTACATATAATAAGTTCATCATTTAATTTGCTATCTAGCTGCATATATGAATCCATTTTTCTCCAACCTCATCATCATCGCATGTGTGGCTAATGCATACAACGTGTCTTCTACAAACTTATATATGTTTGATTGACGACAGTGGTTCCGCCGGCCAACCTCACCTGGTTACCGGTGGATCTCCGGCAAGGCCCGTGCTCGGCGTCGCTGGACGCCGCTGCTGTGCCGCCGTCACTCACCGATTTGCTCCACCAGGACGAGCTCCGCGCCGCTGACGTCCAGAAGAGGCTGTCCGGCAATGGCACCGACGACAACAAGGCCCCGCCGCTGGTGGCGGCGATCAAACCAATGTGTACAGCGGTAGCAAAATAGTAGTCCGCGTAGGCTCAAGACGGCCCACCAAGTCATCATCAACGGCAAGTACATTTGCATGCTTTATTCTTGTTGACTATACTATTCGAATAGAATTATTTAATATATATAATAAAGTACCAGGTGGGTTCTTCTCAATCTCAGCTGAGCATTGATCCAGCGGCGGCGACCGGCGGTAGCGGGGGGTCGACGTCTAACTCGACCACGCTACTTCCGGGAGTGATCCAGACGGTGGTGCTGGACACCGCCAGCGACGTGCCGTGGGTGCAGTGCGTGCCCTGCCCCATCCCGCCGTGCCACCCGCAGAAGGACACCTTCTACGACCCGGCCATCTCCGGCACGTACGCCGCCTTCTCCTGCGGCGCCCCGGCCTGCAGGCAGCTCGGCCCCTACGCCAACGGCTGCGTCAACAACCAGTGCCAGTACCGCGTCCGCTACCCCGACGGCTCGTCGACGTCGGGGACGTACAGCTCCGACCTCCTGACGCTGAACCCGACCACCAGCGTCAGCAACTTCCAATTCGGGTGCAGCCACTCCGACGCCGGCAGCTTCGACCCTCAGGCCGCCGGCATCATGGCGCTTGGCGGCGGCCCGGAGTCGCTTATCTCTCAGACCGCGTCCATGTACGGCAGGACCTTCTCCTACTGCCTCCCGCCCTCGGCCAGCTACCTCGGGTTCTTCATGCTCGGCGTGCCGCCGGTCGCGCCGTCGCCGAGGTACGTGGTGACGCCCATGCTGAGGGACAGGCGGGCGCCGCTCACCTTCTACCGCGTGCTCCTCCGGGCCATCGTCGTCGGCGGGCAGCGGCTCGGCGTGCCCGCCACGGTCTTCGCCGCCAGCACGGTGCTGGACTCCCGCACGCTCATCACGCGCCTGCCCCCCACGGCGTACGGGGCGCTGCGCGCCGCCTTCAGGAACAGCATGAGGATGTACCGCGCCGCGCCGCCTAAGGGCATCCTCGACACGTGCTATGATTTCACCGGCGTCCGCAGCATCAAGCTGCCCAAGGTGGTGCTGGTGTTCGACCGGAACGCCGCCGTGGAGCTGGACCCGTCGGGGATCCTGTTCGACGGCTGCCTCGCCTTCGCCGCCAACAGAGACGACCGCATGCCGGCGATCCTCGGCAACGTGCAGCAGCAGACGATCGAGGTGCTCTACGACGTCGCCCGCGGGGCCGTGGGATTCCGCAGGGAGGCGTGCTGAGCGCTACCGAGCACGCCAGACTGCTATGCTAGCTCTCGACGAGTCCGGCCGGCTAGTTGGGAATCTGACCATCTAGTATCTACCCGATCGGTTTGGCCTTTTCTGATGTTTGAAATTATTATCATATATAATAAATAAGGCCGCCCATGCATGCATGCTTGTAAAACTGATATATATATATTATATACTTTGTACCTACGTCATGCTTAATTAAACGGGAACGCTATACGGTGCGCGTGTATTTTGTTGGTTGTTGGCACACGTTTTTTCTAGACGTTGGATGAGCATCGTGCGATTGAGAGGCGACCTTGTTGTTATGGAGGGCGCACTCTGACCAACACGTTGTTTCTGTCCCTGATATGGAGGCACCACTTTGGGAGTCGCTCCCATCCATTTTTCCCCATCCATTTTCCTCAGGCCAGAGCGACTGGAGGAGCTCCGCCAATCTACCGTCTCCATTTCCTCCCCCGCTCCGACGGCCGCCGCCGCCGAAGTGGCGATTGAGGTTCCCCCACAGCAGTCACCGCCGGCGGCGGCAGCGGCGGCCTGGTGCGGGAGCCGGCGGTAGTGCCGAGAGTGCTCCAGTACCTGTACCTCGCGAGCGCGTGGGTTGCTTGCGCTGCCGTGGCCGCCGCGACCGTCGTGCTCTGGGCCTTGGGCGACCCTTCCCCGGTGGTCTACGCGTTCCTCAAGGTCTGTGCGTGGCTTCCCCCTCACTGAATCGGTTGCTCCTCCTCGTCTGCGTTCGTCGCTTTTCTCCCTTGATCTGAAGTTTGCCTCATTTGTTGCCTGATGGATAGAGATTTGGGTGGAGGATTTTTGGATGTAGACGCATCGGCTCTCTTCGCAGGCAGGCTGATGATCGTCTGCGGCCCTTGTTCCTTGCTCGGACGGCAGGCACGGCGAGTGCGTGGGCCAATTGGGGCTTGCCGGCGGGGCGCGCATTTGGCAAGCAGTGGCATGGGGGCGCTGGTTAATCCTTGTTCATTGTCTATAGCGGGTACATCGGACATGCAGTGCCTGATTGTGATGCAGTGTTTGTTCACTTTCAGCCTGAATGTGTTCCTGCCAGGAAGCAAAGCAATCCGGTGGGGCTTGCTCTGAGATCTGATTTTCTAGTTGTGCCGTGTAGCTCTGCTGTTCTTTGTTGTCAACTGGAGAGTGGAGATTAGAGTGATGGAGTAGTTTTAGTACAGGGTCAATCTAGATTGAGGTCACTGAACATCTTATTCAGGTTCACTGAACATCTCCGGTGCGTGAGGCGACGCGGCCAGGGCTGCACCGGCGGCGTGATGGTGTAGCCAGATTCCGGCAGGGACGCCGGCCGGGAGAGGAGCCAGGTGCGTGAGCGGCATGGTGGTCCGCATGGCCGGTGCCGTGGAGAAGGCGCGGGCGCCGGGGCTCCACCGGCGCGTGCTGCCCGCCCTGAGCATGGTACCGGTGCTGCCTGGGACGAGTCGCGGTGAACACGAGTACATGATGCGCGGCTAGTTGCTGTGTCGCCAGGAAATCGGGTCCAGTGGGCATATTTGCTGTGGGCTTGCCTCGTATTGGGCCTCCATATTTCATTTTTGTTAGGCCAGGAGCACTGGGGCTTACAGAGATTGGCCCGCTGTGGTGAATGTGATGCCGAGATCCGGTTGTACTAATTATGCTCAAAGTTTTTATTCTGTGCCCTCTTTAACGGAGCTTAAAACGGAAATTCCGCTATTAACTCCTAATTTTATTCATTTGAGTAAATTGCATCCATTATACAACAACTTAAAAGGTGGGTGCAGATTGATCTAATAACTTATAGAATACTCAATTTAGTGCGGCAACTTGGCAAGTGTGTGCACATTAGTCCAGTAACTTATAAAATGTCCAATTTAGTGCAGCAACTTGTCAAATTGGGGCATCTATAGTCCAAGCGTTACAACAATGACGTATTTGGTAACATTATATAGCAGAGATGATATATTCAGCTCGGAATAAATAATTGATAATTATGTGCCCATTGATATTTGCTTCGCAATGGCGATGATATAGTTTTCCAAGACACGAATCTTTATTTCGAGATTCAAAAAGATATATTAACATCAGAAATGAGAGAGATTTTGTGTCTAGATAAAAAATTAGTTAGTCTGATTTTGACATAACAAACAATGTCTATGAAACATTACGATTTTGAGGTAATAACAAACAATGCCTATGAAACATTAGAAGCCTGAGTTAGACTTGTTTATATATACTGTATGTTTTAAGTATGCACAAAAGCAATATTTTTCTTTAATTTGAACTATATTTAAAATTCTAACTAGTATTTTAAGTTTTAATAAGTTAAAGATGTCAATTAATTCATAAGGGTACGTTTACACCATGTGTTAATGTGTTAGTGTTCAGTTATGAATAGAATACTCCTTCAAAATTTTTTTATTTATTTCAATCTATTTTGGCTTTTATTGTTTTTTAAAATAATTATGCAGTAGCATGATGAGAAAATTTTTCAAAAAATAAGTGTGAAAAATACATGAAAATATTGCAAAATCAATTCAAAAAAGATGACATAACTCGAAATTTATTTTGGTCATGGTATTAAGAAAAAAATCCCTAAAATGGCACAATACAAGCCAAACAAATCGTATTTGTAACGTTTGGACCTTAAATGCACCAATTTGCCAAGTTGTTGCACCAAATCAAGCATGTTACAAGTTGTTGGATCAATTTGGACCCACGTGCCAAGTTGGTGCACTAAATTGAGTATTTTATAAGTTGTTGGACTAATTTGCACCTAGCGGCCAAGTTGTTGTATGGTGCATACAATTTATTCATTTTCAGGTGAAATATGCACCCTGCCATTGTAATCAAGTAACCCACAAATTAGCAGCTATAGGCTGTAATTGTCAAGAGGCTCAACCTTAGTTGGCCAAAGTGCCAGATTGTATCATATATTTGGTGTCAAGCGATCTAATTTAAATTCCCCCACAAAAAATGGCTTGAAATTCAAAAAAAAATCCTATTCACAT
Organism: Themeda triandra; assembly: GCA_018135685.1. Lineage (NCBI taxonomy): Eukaryota > Viridiplantae > Streptophyta > Magnoliopsida > Poales > Poaceae > Themeda > Themeda triandra. Next base: position 733,988 of record JAENPR010000043.1, on the reverse strand, counting down.
TGGAAATGGGAGATATTTTGTTTCTCAATACAGAATTAGTTTCTTTTGATTCTGATATAACAAACAATTTATATGAAACTTAAGAGATCTCATTTACCTCTATTCATACAATTTAAGTATACATAAAGCAATTTTTTAGATCAAATCGGGTTGTTCCGGCAAAATCGACCTAGTCAATATTACTTGGGGTGCTGGCTATCAAATAATACCGAAAGGAATATGCATTGAGGCTATAGCAAAGATAAATAGGTGGATTCGCATGAAAGTGCTTATGCAGTCCAGCTCCACCTTCTTATACGCACATCGCAATATTCAGCCACGCAGAAGTCCCGCCCATGGACACACTGTCGCCGAACCATAGTGTGCGCTCAAACCCTAGCTAGCAGGGGCGGCCAAACTGGGCTCCTGCCCCTCTTTCTCCATGAAGTTCTACTACCCAGTCTATGTTTGCATGCATGCTTGCAGGGACATTTACATGACACCATGCAAAAACTATTTTTTACCAAGCGACACACTATATATGTTTTGCCTCTTCAATAAATTAACCTCCAGTTCTATTCTTACTCTCTGTTACCTCTAGTTGCTTGTATTAACAAATGTTTTGTGTGAAACTTTAATTAGTGTTCACTTTACAAGTGTTAGTATAACACTGAATTGTGCCCCCTTGATTTTACCTCACCCTCCGCCGCTGCTAGCCAGAAGTGGAGTGGGGATGAGGGAGAAGGGGATGATGCAAAGCATGAGATGGGGAATGGGATGCACACAGATCCACCACCGTCATTGGAGGACATCACACTAGAGATCTATGGCAGCAGCGACAGCGGTCTCGCTCATGGTGGAGTTAGAGAGTCGAGGGAGAAAAAGGTGCATGTGCGAGACGGTTGACCTACATAGCAGGCTTCCAACTAGCGCGAGCTAGTTGGTCCATGGGTGTTTTCCGTGTGAGCTTCCTTCGCAAGGAAAAGGCCAAAACCTGCGGGGATGTGGGCTGCCAAACTAACCCTCGGTTTTCTCGCTTGCCTCCATAGCATATTTCTTTCTATTTGGCCGGCGAGCCTCGGCGAGCAGCCGGCCGCGCTACGTCGGCAAAATTTTTTTCGTCCTTTCGATCCGTCGGTGGACGATAGGATTTGATTTACTGCACTTGTTCATGTTTGTCCAACTGTAATAAATGCTTCGCCAACCTTATCCCCTTCCCCGTTACTCCACGGTAAAAAAAAGGGCCCGGCCTCTTCTTCTCTGTCTCGCCCGTCGGGCGGAGCGGGACGGCCGCCGCGGCCGCCGCGCGCCGGCGCCTCCGCCTCCCTCTCCGCCTCCCGGTCCGGCTCCTCGGCTCCTGCTCCCTTGATCTCCGTCCTGGCCGTGGCGGCGCAACTGGACGGTCGGGCCGCGGCTGGGGCTGACGCCTCCGCCTCCCTCTCCGGCTCCCGGTCCGGCTCCTCCGCTTCCGCTCCCTCGATCTCCGTCCTGTCCGTTGTTGCGGCGCAACCGGACGGTCAGGACGCTGCTAGGATGGTGCCGTGTGCGGTGTGCCGGTCCCTCCGCGTCCGCCGTTCCCGCTCGTGCTCCCACTCTTCCGCGTGATTTAGTCCGTCCGCTCCTTGGTTTGCTCTCTCTGTCACACTCTCCCTCTCCCTCCTTACTATATGCAGTGAATCTGCCATGCGCCGTGTTGTGGCCTCACGATTTGGAGCCCCTCCAATTCGGCTAGGTTTCAGATGGATCTTGCGATTTGGAAGCTACCAGGTCGCGGTCAATTTGTCCTCATCTATTGTTCTTCCACTATCCTATTTTATTTACCCCATCAATTTGGCTACGTTTCGGCTGGATCTTGAGACAACCTAGGTGTTGTCATACGTATCTGAGGACATGACCGTGTCAATGACATTTGTTTGATTTCTTAGTACACTGCAATGCTCATAATTTTGTGGCACATATATTGGAGAACATCACCATATGCCAATGATATTTGTTTCCTCAGTGCATTGCGGTGCTGATGATTTTGGTCATGTCCAATGATGAGTGCAGAGTACAGACTGCTAGATTAATTTGAGGGAATAGGGTGTTGCTGTGATGATTACACACCTCTTTCTTTTCCTACATGACTGAGGCAGTGCACATGAGCTATGATGATTTTTTCCTTTCGCAGCTATTTATGTGATCATAAGGCAGTGATCATGAGGAATTTAGCGGAACAAGGACGAAAGGTTTCCCCACCAAGGAACCCGTTGACGGTAGTAAAACTTTTTTTGTCCTTTGGATCCAGCTCTGGACGTTCCTTTGTTGGCTCGTTTTTTTTGGCCTAATCTGATCATTGCCTTTGGTTTTGAGCCTATCCTTCCTTATGATCATTGCCTATGATGTTAATAGCATACAACTGTGCAATACGACCTTATTGCTCGTGAAGTCATACAGGTATTCTTCTTTCCTTGTCTCTTATCATTGTCTATGAAGTCAGGTTGCACACTTTTTCGTTCTGAGCACACCCTATTCCCAGAGATAGCATTGTCAGTCGCTTTGCTTGTATCGCTTGGTTTTGCCTTTTGGGTGAGTCAAATGGAGGTTTTAACTTTTTTAAATAAATAATTGTAGTGGAAGGTTTCCCAAAGGTGAAGTGAGAATCATGAATAATAAATTTCTGTACTAAATATTCTAATGGTCTAATTGATTTTTTTTCCCTTCAGAGGATGTTGTGTGCTCTCTTTTATTTGTCTTCATCCAGAATCCTCAGGACAATGGACCAATAAGGAACTCGTCCTATACTACTTTGCAGCCATGGGAACAATGCAAGGAGAGAAGGGTGAACTCAGACTAGCTATTATTGGTGTGTTAGATTGCAAATGCCAAAGGCTGCAAAAGTCAAAGTATATATGATTTGGAGGATCCAAAATCATGTGGAAATAATCACGAGAGAATTAAACAAACAGACCAATTTATTTTTTTTAAAAAAGTTTGCATGAAAAGAAATACATTTAAAAATTCCATTAGAAGATTTATTTACTGAGACTAACACGAATCACATATTGACATGTACTGTACGTATGGTCCAAGCAGCATAGGTTTGGATGCCATTGATGTGCATGGCTGCATGTAAGGTATGGTTCCACTGTCGAAATGTCCATCGAGTGCCCTCGGCCAGCTCTGCTGTCAGCAGGCGCCACAGCGGAATCCGACGGTCCCGCCGCCGACGTCGTACAGCACCTCAAGCGTCCTCTGCTGCACATTGCCGATGATCCCCGCTGACTCGTCGTCGCCGTTGGATGCGAAGGCAAGGCAGCCGTCGAGAATGATCCCCGACTGGTCCAGCTCCACCGTGGCGCCCCGCTCGAACATGAGGGCAACGCTTGGAACCTTAACGTCACCGCTGAGGTTGAAGCACGTGTCGAAGATCGCCGACGGCGGCGCCACCCGCGGGAACATCTTCATCTCCTTCCTGAATGCCGCCCGGAGCGCACGGTACGCCTTTGGCGGCAACCGTGTGACGACCGTGCCCGAGTCCATCACCGCGCCGGCGGCGAACGCCGACGTGGGCACGCGGAGCCGCCGCCCGGCCACGGTGATACCCTCCAGGAGCACGAGGTAGAAGGTGTCGATCTTGTACATGGGCGTGACCACGAACCTCGACGAGGAGGAGGCTCGCGGTCGCCGCGGCACGCCGAGGGTCAGGAAGCCCGAGTAGCTCGACGTCGGCGGGAGGCAGTAGGAGAAGACCTTCTCGGCCATCTGCGAGACGAGCGACTGTGAGCCACCGCCGAGGCCCATGAGCCCGTCGGCGCGGTCGCTGAACAGCTGCGCGGCGTGGCTGCAGCCGAATTGAAAGTTGCGGACGGCGAACGAGCGGGTCAGCGTCAGCTTGTCGGTGCTGTACGTCCCGGTGGTGTTGGAGCCGTCGCCGTAGTTGACGATGTACTGGCACCTCCGGCGCCTGGAGCAGCCGTTGCCGTCACTGCCGAGACCGTTGCAGGCGGCAGAGCCGCAGCGAAGGGCCGAGTACGTGGATGACCTGGCCGGGTTGAAGATGGTGTCCTTCTGTGGGTGGCACGTCCGGCCGGGGCACGGGCCGCACTGCACCCACGGGATGTCGCTGCCGGTGTCCATGAGCATCGTCTGGGTCACCGCCGGCGTGCCGAGGCCCACGGTGACGACGTACTCCAAGGTGCGCAGGGAGGAGCCAAGCCTGGTCGGTACGGTCGTCACGTCGCCGCGTTTTGCTGCTTCGGTGCCGTTGATGCCCTTCTGGATGCTGCTGTCCCGGAGTCGGTCCTTACTGTAAAGCACGTTGTCAGCTATGGCTGAGGGTTTGCTCTCCGATGAGGGGAGCGGTGAGCAAGGGCCGCGCCGGTGGTTCAACGGCAGCCAACCCCGATCGGAGAGTGGAATGCTCACTGTGAAAGAAACACAGGGAGGTCAGCTGCATTTGTGGTACTTCAAAATGTAGCCATCCAAATCCAAAAAGGAAAAGAGGAGAAAGAAAAGGGAAAAAACATAAACGGAAACCTCTATGGCCGGAGCAGACGATGGCCATGGATTTGGGTGAGGTAACTGTTGCATGAGCAAGTGGAGAAGAAACACACAAGGTTAGTAGTAGCAGTGGCAAATCAAAACTCATGTTATATATATTCTATTCTTTCAGTCTCTAATTCTTTTCTTCAAGCTAAGGGACGTTTTTTCTCATCAATTCCAAGCTAGCTAGCGCTCGTTGTGCTTCCAAAGCCGCCAGGCCTTGCTAGACATATATAGGCTGGGCGCAGGGCTGTATAGGCAGCCATGCCCATGCCTGCACCTACTGTTCATTTTACTTTTCCGCTGGTAAATGGAGTTTTAGGGCGCTCCTATATATTGTACAGACCGCTGAAGAAACCTAAGGTTATATCTAGTCAAATTATTTCAATCCTTTGGATTAAGATCGTCGCACGGTCAGCATCAAGTTGTCATGTTCCTCCAGACAAATGGGCATTGTTTCTGGCTTGTCCATCTGCTCCTCAAGAGCTGGTGGTCCTCGAGGGCATCATTGTTTCTTCTAGCTTGGTACCCTACCAGCAACTCGCAGTCTTTCCCGTGCTTAGCTAGCACCGCCAGCAGCCGTGCCACCCCACCCTGTGTCCGCCATTCAACCCCAGCCTGTCATCTCTCATTATTAGGCTGGCGACCATGAAATATCACTACCGGAATCGAGCTTTTTGCCGATGGCCGGCCGCCATCGGCAAAGACAGGATTCCCATCGGCAAAGGCTTTGCCGATGGCAATCTGACGTGGCCATCGGCAAAGCCCGTCGGCAAAAATTTCACCGGCAAAGATTTCACCGGCAAAGCCATCTTTGCCGATGGCCATGGACTTTGCCATCGGCAAAACTTTCGCCCCGTTCGTTTAGCCGTTTCTGGCTGGCTGATTCTCGCTGTTGCTGATTTGGTGTGAGAGAAAAACACTATTGAATCGGCCGGTGAAAGCGCCGATAAGAGCAAACGAACGGGGCATTTGCCGATGGCCACGTGGGCCATCGGCAAACCCGCCACGTCGCCGACGCGCCGTCGGGCGACGGCGGCTTTGCCGATGGGCGGCGTGGGCGCGGCCATCGGCAAAGTCTTTTTTTTTTTGAAATTTTTTTGCCGATGGCCTCGGCCGTCGGCAATAACTTTGCCGATGGCCGAGGCCATCGGCAAAAAAAAAAAAAAAAAAAATATCTTTGCCGATGGCCAAGGCCATCGGCAAAGTTATGGTCGGTTGCCGATGGCCAAGGCCATCGCCAAACTGGGGATTTGGCGACGCATAATCCCGGGTTTGCCGACGGCTAGCCATCGGCAAACCTGGAAATTTTTTTTTTTTTTTCTATTTTCTTTGCATTTACATGACATTTGAACACATGCATCACATATATATCATATAACCCACATATAAAGCATATAACCCACATATATAGCAACAAAATACGGTTTTAAGCACATTTACGCATCGATACATGTCCAAAACAATCCAAACATATCCGAGTCATCCATACACAAGCGAAAGAGTCATACATGTCAATAGTCATCCATACATGTCTCACAAGCTACAAGGCGAAGTATACCTAGCTAGAGGCGCCGTCCCCGGGGGTCCCAGAGCCCCCATCACCTTCCTCCCACGGAGACCAACTCGGCTGCGGGGCCGCACCGTACTGCCAGTGGCCGACCTGCTGCGGAGGGAACACGGCAGGCACGGAGTGCCCCTGCTGCGAAGGGAAGGCGGCAGGCCCGGAGTGCGCGTGCTGCGGCCACGAGTACCCCTGCGGCGGTGGAGGACCCCAGACGTACGGCTGCGTGGGGAAGCTCTGGTACGGTGTCCAGCCGTGCGGTGGAGGAGAAGCTCCCGGTGGAGGGCTAGCACCTGGAGTCGGGTTCGAACCCGCCGACGGTGCTTGCACAAAGAACAAGTGATGTAATTAGTACAACTCCCCTGCAAAATTTCGGTAGCACCTCCCCTGCACGGGGAGGTTCCAAAACCTGCAAAAAACATATCACGAAGGCCAAACATGGGCACGAAGGCCAACAACCACCAAACATGGGCACGAAGGCCAATTGACACGACAAGCTAAAGCGACAGGCATTGTACTCACCCGACCAGGTCCAGGAAGAGGCAGTACACCAGGCAGTGGAACTACCGGTGGTGGAGCGTAGATCGAGGCAGGAGGCTCCACCATTCCCGGGATCTGGGCCGCGAAGTGTCCTGACATCGTGGCCAACTGATGCTGGTAGTGCGCCGTCAGTGCCACCACCTGCTCCTGATGGGCCCGATCCCGCTCCACCATCCTCGCGTCAATCCTCGCCTCAATGGCCGCCTCCCGCTGTGCCTCCCTGGCCTTCATCTCCTCGATCGTGGACTGCAATATTACACCAGCATGGTTGATGTTATTTGAAGGCAAGCTACATCATGAAGGCAAGCTACATCATGAAACTCCACTTACCTGAAGACTCATGATCATCTGCGCGCTTCTCGGCTGCCGAGGCGCTATGGGGATCTCGTGATCCGCCCCCACTTTCCGGTCTCTCTGCGGATCTCGGTCGGCGTCTCAACGAGAGGACGGGTCAATGGCGGCTGTTGGCCAAGTAGTACCGGCCGTCTTTGCTTCCCCCTCCAATCCTCATCGGGGAGGTCGGTGTCCGGGCGCGGTGGCGGGGTCATAGGTGTTGCCATGGCGCTCTCGAGCTGCGGCGGTGTACTTGGTGAGCTTGTCGTAGACCGCCGGGCTGGTGTACTTCTCTGGCCCGTGCGACGAGGCGTACACGGTGGTGGGCGCTTTCGCTTTGCCGATGTGAGCAAGCGCGAACCCCGTGAACTCGTTGATTTGCTCACCACCATGCGACGTCGGCTGCGAGGAAAACACAAACATGGTTACAAGTAGTGACAATTGAGCGCTATAACAAATGCATCAACGAAGCATACCCATGTGTCCATGAACTCGCGGGTTCGGCTCCCTTGGTGGTGTGAGACCCCTGACCGGTCGAGCTCCGCCTTGCGTTTCACCCGACGTCTTCTGCGCTCCGCGTACGCCTGAGGCGTACGCCACCCTCTGACAATTGCAAGCCAGCAGTCCTCGTACTTGCTGCACCAGCCCGGAGGCATCTGCATGACATTCAAGTTTTTGATATTACAGATAATGAATGAAATGTGTCATGTAAGAAATCATAACGGATGTTTCCTGCCTAATTACCTACAAGTACTGCTCTGCGGTGAGGTCGGTCTCCTCCTGACAAGACAACTCTCGGGCTTGTTCCTTACTTATCTTCTCCTTCTTGATGTTGGCGTAGTAGCTGATGACGGCTTGGGTACGCGCCTCGTAGAACATGTCCCCGAGCCGGTCAGCGCACACCAAGTCCTGCTGCTGCGACGCCCGCACGGGGTCCACCCCCTCCTCCAACTTGAAGTACAACTGCACACAGGCATCAAACATCATTTCATTGTTTGAAAGAAGTCCAACGAATAATGTTGTATTGAGATATGTGATGCGATGCAAAGACTCACCCAGAACTCATCCTTTATCTTCTGAGCAAGGACTATGCCCTGGTCATCCTTGATAAGGTAGAAGTCCTCCCATTTCTCCGGCACGATGGTCTCACCCTTGGGGGTGACGACCAAGCCAGGGAAGTGCTTCTTAATCAGCAGGCTCTGGATGCTAGTTGGACAGCGTGAACACTCCTTTTTTGTCACCTTTTTCCAGCCCCTGCACGAGTCATTAACAGCAATTGTTAGTATGCATTTTGAATTTGAAAATGTCATATGAACAAGTATAGAAATCAACAATGGTTACTTACTTGGCCGCGGGCCGAATCACCGGGCGCTCGTGAGCGACTGGAGGGTCCGTAGGGAGCCTGGTGTGGCCGCGCTGGAAGGGCTTACGAGAAGCTGTGGAACTCGAGCCGCCCGCGGACTGCTCGTCGCCACCCGGGAGGTCGTCGTCGTCGCCCTCGTCGTCTCCGCCGCCGCCACCACCACCGTCACCGGTCGTCGTCGTCGTTGCCCCCTCCTGGGAGGCCGTCTCGAACAGCCTCCTCGACGGCGTGCGGTGTCGTCCGCTGGGGGCCCTCCGACCCCGACTGGTGGACGGCTCCACGTCAAGCTCCTCGTCCTCGTCCTCTTCCTCGCGGTGGTCGGCCGCCACGTGCTCCTCGTCCTCGAGGTGGTCGTCCTCGCTGGGGACGGCCACCGCGGGCTCCTGCGTCGCGTACCTCGACTTGACCCCTGTTCGGCGCGACCGCCCTCCGCCTGGCATTTTGTCGATTGCCTGCAATGACAAAGATTAGAAGAGTTAGTATTAATAACAAATACTTGTAAAGAAACATAAATGCAAAGCAAAATTAATAACTGCAAGGTAATATTAATAACAATGTAGTATTACATGAATTAGAAATTATCTTCGCGAAAGGCAATATTGCCGGCGAGCGCTCGTCCTCATCATCAGTAGTGTCATCATCACTATCAATATTGTCGAGCTCTCTTTCGTCCTCATCATTATCAACATCCTCCTCAACAACTACATCGCGTCGCCACTGCCATTCATCAAGGATTCGTAAGTCCTCAGCATCGTGCACATCACCCTCGTCCTCATCGATGTCGTTGTTTACTTCCATACCCATCAGCGAAGCAATGCCTATCTCCAACCTACCTTCTAGGCCCTCAGGTTGATAGAACTCATCATTCCTTGGGTCAAAGTTGTAATCATCATCGTTCGGGACCGCCGCTTTATCGTGTGGCGATACCATGTGCACAAGGCTCCAACCCGCAAGGCGCACGTCATTTTGGTTTGCCCATGGGAGGTAATAAACTTGCATGGCGTCTCGGTTAGCCACAATATAGACATCGTCTCCTCCATATTTGGAATCCTCTCGGATTTCGACTTGCCCAATTGATGTGTCCTTTTTCGTGACCTCTGGATCGAACCAATGGCATTTGAATACCACTGGCTTACAACCTAGATCTTTGCCAAAGTCAAGCTCCAATATCTCATCGACTATGCCATAATAGTCCTTCCCATCCGTGCCGGGCGTACGAACTCCGCTGCACGTGGTTTTTAGGTTGCCCCGTTTCTCTTCGTACCCTCTCATGCGAAAGCGATAGCCATTCACGTCATAAACATTGAATGACCTGACATGTCGGTCAAAGCATTTTCCCACACATCTCAATGCAGGACTCATTTCCGCATCACAATTAGCCTGCAAGGTTAGGACAGGTAGATAGTTACATTACTCGCTCATAGGAGCAAAGTGGAATCTCAAAGTCGGAAAGAGGTTACTTGGATGGTACCTTTCTACTAAACCAATTGATGAAATCGGGCTTATTATGTCTAAGAAGATGGTCTTTTTCATCCTCGGTACAATTAGTACTGCCCCTCCACTGTTCAATGATAAATTCCCTGGAGAAACAATAGACAAGGGGGGTCGGATCGATAGGTGGAGGATAGTGGTGGCATATTTAACAAGCTAGCTCATCGAGAACTTACTCTTGATAATCTCGGGTTTCTTCAAGGTTCAACAACAAGTACATCATGATAGTGTGCCACTCAACATGCAGCAAGTACACGTTGGTCCCTGCGCCTGCTCTTCCGAGATCCCCTTTGAAAAGGCTGAGGGTGCATGAATTCTCGTCGATGTTGTAACGAGGTTGGATCTCCCGGTGCAAAGTTTTTCGGTATAGTACGCTTTGTGAATGTCGACACCTCCTCCATAATGAATGCCTCTGCCACGGAAGCCTCAATTTTGGCTTTATTTTTACACTTCTTACGAAGTAGCTTTAGACACCTTTCAATTGGATAGCACCAACGGTGTTGCACGAGCCCCCCAACCGTGCCTCCCTTGGTAGGTGCAAAATGAGATCTTGCATGGACGGAAGAAGCCGGGTGAAAATATCATCTCCAACTTGCGAGCAACGGAGAGGTACTTGTTTCTCCGAGTTCAACACAAACGTCCCCGAGACAACTCCTTGGCACAAAGGCGCGGAAGAAAAAGCTCAACTCTGCCGGGACGCGCCACACTGGCTCGGGGAGGTATCCCCGGGTCATCGCAGGAAGGATCCGCTCAATCCAGATGTGGAAGTCATGACTCTTCATCCCTAAGACTTCGACAATCTGCAAGTTCACTGCCCTACTCAGATTCGCCGCATACCCATCAGGGAAACTTAGCTTCTTCATCCACTCCAGTGCTTCCTTCCTATGTGGCCTCTTCAGGATGTAATCGGCCGGGCCCTTCTTCCATCTCTTGCACAGCGCGAGGGTCTTCATCACTAGATGTGGTCTATCGCAAATCGTTTCAATGTCGATCTAGCCTTAACGTTGTCCTTTGACTTCTTGCCAATCTCCATGAGTGTTGCCCCGAGTGCCTCGGCGACATTCTTTTACGTGTGCATTACATCGATGTTGTGTGGAAGAAGAAGGTCCTTGTAGTAGGGGAGCCTAGTCAAGCCCGAGATATGAGTCCACATGTGCGTGGTACCATATCCTTTAAAACCACCATTCACATCATCAATTTCGAGAGCCTCAATCTGTGCAAGGATGTCAGCTGGGCTCTTTTCCCGAGGGATGGGGCCGGTGACTTGAACACCTTTCGTGAAGTGCTTTTTATCTCGTCTCAGTTCATGGTCCTCCTCTAGGAATTGACGATGTTTGTCGAAAGAAGAATACTTGCCGCCCTTGGCCTGCCAGGTGAACATCACATCTGCCTTGCATGTTGGGCAAGGGAACTTCCCGTGAACACACCATGCGTTGAATAAGCCATACGCAAGGAAGTCATGCATTGAGTACTGTTACCACACATGCATCGTGAAGTTCGTCTTTGTTGCTCGGTCGTACGTCAGTACCCCCTCTTCCCATGCTTTTTGCAATTCATCCCACGCTGGCTGCATGAACACACCCATATTGTGGCCCGGGTGTTGTCGACAAAATATCGGCGATAGTCCGACCAGGGGTATGCCCTGACCGGTAATGGATTGGCGGAAGGCGCACCGAGGTTGCGAGCAAGATGTAAACAGGGAGCAATCACACAAGGTTTACCCGGGTTCGGGCCGCTATGAAGCGTAATACCCTACGTCTGCTCTGTTTCGATTATGTGTGGATGTATGAGTACGTGCGTATGCCAGTTCCGTCCTCGGCATGGGGGTCCTTGCTCTCCTTATATATTACGGGGAGCAAGGTTACAAGTCGGAACTAGCCTATACGGTACTAAGTTTACATACTTTACAAGTCTAAACTTTCCTATCTCGGCTAGGTCTTGTCCTCCTTGTCGGTCTTCGATATTATTGCCCGTTTTAGGGCATCCGAGCCGGCTGAACCGTCGGTCTTGGAGCTTGATGGGCCGGCTGGTGGTAGCGTGTCGGCCCAAACTAGGCCGTGAGGGTATATGGAGTTTATACCTCCACGGCTAGTCCCCGAGCATCATGGATCTTGAGGAGAAAACACCGTCTTGCTTGGGTGAGTGAGAAAGGGTGGTCGGACACACGTTCGACATGTGGTCCGACGAGTGGAGGACCGTCTAGTGCTTTCGACCACACTTTGCTTGCACTTGGTTGACGTTGTTGGTTTTGACCGAAAGATTTATGATGCTCTGAAAAAAAAAAAAAGAATTTTGGAAGGATCCCAAATGCGGAGACGTGGGCCCTCGTTAGTGTGTGATGCACTGCCATCACATGGTATCTGTCGTGATTGGTCGTGCCTTAGCTCGGTTTTGAAACTAAACTCTTTGTGAAGAGAAAGGATCGGGCCGAGTCATGCAAAATGACATGGGCCCACGTAGTCCCGAGGTTCTTTGTAAGATAGTATATGTTGCAGCAAGCTCTTAAAAAAGGATCTAGCCCATGTCACCTTTCGGGTGACGTGGGCCCACGTAGTCCCCGAGCACGAGATGAGGTGGAACACGTTATGTCGAGTCTAAAAAAAGAAGACAAACGATCATTGTGTCGTGCTCTATGTGTTTCCGACCACTCTTTGAGTGAGACCGAAGCGAGCCAAATTTCATTTGGGCTGGTCGGTTTGAACCATGCCATGACTTTGTCATGATTAAGCTAAGATAGCTTTGCTACTTAACTCGGTCCCAGCGTGGCTGTGAGACCATGGTTTTGAATCTAAACTCATAAAAATAGCTTAGCTATTTGTGCGCGAATAACCGGTATCATTGGCCAAAGAATCCCCGGCTCGAAATGTGGGATTGTGTGGGTTGAAATGTTAATGACATCACTTGCTGCTATCTTGTAACTTGTGGATCAGTTCTTCGAGTTGTTGCTGCAAAGAGAAAGTTTTGTATGAGTGAATGTTTTGATGAGATATTCTGAATCGTATTGTTTTGATATAATCTATGACATAGAGTTGTATCAAAATGCTTTGCTTGAAAATGGTTTTTAGTAATCGCCTCTCCTTAGAGTTAATCGGTCCGCAGTGTGTAGGTGACCTATAGTGAATAGCGCGTTTGGCCGAATCACTTAGGGCCCTATTTCCGTTAGAAGCGACATGTCATCCTTTGTGTTGTATAGCGTTGGAGCCGTGAACACGTAGCGGGATTGATCGAGACGATGCATGCTGATTGTTTTGTTGGAGAGGTGACGTACTTGGCCATTTGGTGCAAAGAAAATGTTTTTAACTTTGTAAAGAGTTCGAACGTACTTTGAAGTAGTTCGTTTAAAGAAATCTTTTGTGAAAAAAGATTAAAGAAGGCGTGTATGTTAGGTTGAAAAAGCACTTATCTGTATCTTGTTGTGAACCATCGTCTTGCCATGATAAGATTTTGACAATGCCTTTGCTCCTGGAAAAAATGATCATATGGTGTGTAAGATTTTGTTATGCAGAAGAGTAGGTCATGCTTATTACAAATTTGGAGGAAAAAATTGCCAGCAGCACTCTTCTCTTTCTCATTCAAGAGCCGACCAGTCCTTGGGGATTAGATGATCCTAAACAAACAAAGGCACGGTGCCGGAATGTTTGGAGCCCTTTTCCTTTGGGAGCGACATTTGGATCACTCTGTGTTGTATAGCGTTGGAGCTGTGAACACGTAGCGAGTGGGACCGAGAGACGGTGCATTCTGGTTTGCTTCGTGTTTGAGGTAAGAAATTTGTGCGAACTGGTTTTTTCAAAAATGTGGTCTTTTGAAATGGGTGAACCGAATAAGTAAAGAAATTTCTTAGAGATGTTGGGTACTTATCTTTTGTCCGTCATGGCACGTCATGATCGCGTGCGGGCGAAAATATTCGGTTCTTTGATGTAACCGTATATCGGCGACCGGGTTGTCACGTCAAACCGGCGTACGGTTTTTTGTCTTTGGTTAAGTCAATTCTTCGATGTGGTGGGGCCGTTATGTCGGTGTCTCAATCGTTCCACCTTCCTCACATCGTGCGTCGGCGCGCACGGGGGTTCCGATGCAAGGGGAACGTATAAATGCGCGGCTGCTTGAGTGGAGCGGTTTTCGTCGCTTCGTGCTCTCGGGGAACGAGAGGGCCGCGGCGGTTTGATTACCACGATCTCATCGGTTGCCTTCTCGAGTTCTCCGGGCTCTTCTATAAATTACGACTGCGGCCCAGGAGTTACTGTACACGCCGCGCATTTTCTGTTACTGCTCCTCTACTCCTGCTCCCCAAAACCTAGGGTTTTTAGATCGCATTTGCTCGCCGCCGCCACCTGCAATGGACCGCCGTCATGGTAAGCGTCCGGCGGGTGAGGAGGAGTCGGTGAACTCCCCTCGGGAGGTGAGGCCGCGGAGGAGGTGAGCTTGGATTGGAATTTTTCTTGATTAATCTTGAGGTTCTCTTCTTTTGATGTAACCGCAACTCGTCGTTCACAATGTAGGTACACCATCCTCACCATTGAAGGTGCGGCGGGCACCTCTGCTGCGGCGCCGCCGAGCGCGCGAGGAGGGCGGCGGAGGAGCCGCGGCGGCGCCGCCGGGGGTGTGGCCCCGAGCGGGTGGCTCCGGTCGTGGAGGCCGGGGCCATTGTTGCTGCGGCGGAGCAAGCGGCTCTGTTGTGGCGGAGGGCGGCGATGGCGGCCGCCGGTGCCTCCACCGTGCGTTCGGCGAGCGGTTTCTCAACGAACTCCTTGGTGTCGATGCTCGACCGCTGTCGGGGCGGAGGCCGGAGCGCATCGGGGACCTCTACTCGGAGGCCACCAAGCGGCGCTGGGACGGGCGGAGCGAACGCCGACTGTTCTGAACGCACTCTCCTCCGCTCGGGGGAGGAGCTGGAGGCGGAGAAGCGGCGGGCCGCCGATTTCGACGCCGAGCCAACGCCGCCGTCAATGAGGCGGCGGACGACGAGGCTGCCCGCAAGGTCCGGGTGGACACGCTAACGCCCCCGGCGGCGCGAGGCTGCCGACATCGGGGGTCGGCGGTAAGTCTTGATTTCCCTTTTGTTCATGCGCCTGAATTGTTCTCGTTGTTCTATAATGTACTCTGTTTTTGCGGGCGACGGAGCAGGCTGGAGCAGCTGCGGGGAGGCCGCCCATGCCGCGGCGGACGCGGTGAACGCCCAAGCGGCGATGTCATCGCGCGGGCGCGGCGATCCCTGGCCAAGTGGCCGCGGTGGCGGTTCATGGCGTTCGCCATGGTGCCTCCGCTGCTTATGCCACCGTCGACGCCATCTCGGGCGTTGATGTCCGTGGCATGGAGCTGTCGGTGGCGGCGCATGATGCCATGGAGGGCGGCGCCGTCGAGTTCACCGGGGCGGCGGAGGCTGTCGTCGCCGCGACTCCTGTCGACCTTGTGGTCGGCAAGCTGTTCGGGGATGACTAGATTGCTTAGATGCAATCGAGTCCCCGTTTGTAAAAAACTTTTATAATTTTAATGAAAGAAGTGGATCTTTTGAGATGTGTCTGTCTCCGGAATCCTTCGAGATTCTTTTTATTTATCTCTTTATTTTGATCCATTTTATGACTTTGTCACGTTTATGCCGTAGGATTTTATTTGAGGATTTGAAATCCTCTGTTTAGAGAATGTCGTAACGCGTCGGATCACGAGGAATTTTTCCTTTGAATGACAAGAAAAATTCATGTGCTCAAGTGTTTTGACACGAAAACTTGAATTCTTATTTATAAAATAGTACACATTAGATTGCTTTTGTCGGTTGAAATGACTTACAACGATGTGTACGACTGACGCTTACTTAAACCTTGAAAGGGAAATCGCCTAAAAAAGAAAAAACTTGTTCTGATAAAGGAGGAGGATGTATCTCTCCATCTTTTTAGTTTTCTAGCTCTGCTTCTCCTTTTTCCAAGTTGTGAATCATGACCGGATCTTCTTCGGTGCAGAGCAGTAGGTCGTCATCGTCCAGGACTTGATCGTCACGGCGTCTGGCGTGGTCGGATATAGTTATCCCGTTCCGAGTAGTATTGAGATTGTCCTTTTTTGGAAAAGGTACATCTGTAAAAGAATCTAAGGAGCTTGAGTTCTTCTCAAACTGGCTTCCTTGTTGTACTACTTCATACCACTCGCCGTTTATGAACATGCCTTCGAGATGTTTTGCGCCTGGTGATCGGACTTTCGATGCGCCGAAGATTTCTTGGGTTCATTGGATTAGGGAATATGTGCTCGGTGTGCGGCGGTATCCCGTCCTCGGGAGGAGTTGGACTAGGAAGCCTCCGGTTTGGTTCTACAGTGCTGCCAAATTGTCCAAGAAGGGAGTGATGAATCCATTACGGTTTGTTTGAACAGACGGAACCATTCGCCTAGGAGGAGGACTCCGAGCACGTTTGTAAGCATGATAGTCATCGAGTTGGCTGCTGGGTGCAACCATGAGGCTCGTCAATGTCAAGCGAGTCCCTTGTATCTTCCCTTAATGGGCTCTTGCCGGTACGGCGGCGATTCTCTCGATTCTGCCATGTGTTTCGATGTGCTTCCCTCCGTTTTCTTTCTACGTCTTGGTGTCGGTCGGCAAGTGCCACGGCCTGCGTGCCGACGCCATTGTCATCGAAGGATTGAGTTGAACGTGCTCGTGGTCGTTCGGCTCTTTGCTCTGTTGCGTTTGCCATGGCAGCCAATACCTCTTGCCGTCGCCTTTCCCTTTGTTCATCACGACGAAGGGCAGCGGCTAGCTCGGTGCGTTACTGCGAACAACCGGGCATTAGATGTGTTGTTTTGTGGGAATCGTTCTTGCTGCGTTGCCGTAGTAGGTGCAGCCGGCGGGTTCCGACCGGTTCGTCGGATTTCTCGGCGACGTCGCCGTCGTTTGTTGCGACGGGCGTTTACGCTGTTTATCTTGTTGACACGTAACTCCGACTTGGTACATTGTTTTGGGTAGTTTGTGTTGTTTGATCTGGGTGCTGTTGTCCCGTGAGGCTTGTTGTGAAGTCCTCTCTCTCAGATCTTGGATGTCGGCCAGGATTCTCTGCCGTATGTTGCTCGGCGCCTCTCCGACCACCGCGTACGATGATTGGCCGTGGTCGGAATTCTTTGTGAGTTTACGCCGCTATCGGCCGTATATGGTTGCCACGAGGATTTGTTGGAACGCATCGTTGTAGATTCTCCTGCTGCAAACGTGGCTGCTCGGGCGTCCAAAAGTGACTCTACGACGGTTGTTGTACCTTCGTGTCAACGGATTAGAGATTTGTTGTCGCGCGAGTTGTAGATCGCGCCTGACGCGTCGTCGGAGCGACTCGAAGTTGGTATGGGTTTCGATCAACCTCATGTCTTGTTGATGGATCAAATGGAGTAGATCCGTGTTGCTAACATGCCTCCTTTGGTTGGGACCGACCGGAGGTGTTGGCGCCGTGCCGTCAACTATCAGCGGTGGATAGATTGGGACTGCAATGGTGGTCACCGGGATGAGTTGGATCTGGTTTGGTGCGGCCACCATTGTTGGTGCTATTGTCGGCGTGATAGCCGGAGCGTAAGAATCATAGTAGCGGTTCTTTGAGTTGGAAGTCCAGGTGAACATTCCGAAGTTGAAGGTGAGGCCGGCTTCGAAAGTCATGGAAGCCGGGAAGGAAACCATCTTGATCGACGTGAAATCTCGGTGCGCACCCCTACCTGCGTGCCACTGTCGACGAAATATCGGCGATAGTCCGACCCGGGGTATGCCACGACCGGTAATGGATTGGCGGAAGGCGCACCGAGGTTGCGAGCAAGATGTAAACGGGGAGCAATCACACAAGGTTTACCCGAGGTTCGGGCCGCTATGAAGCGTAATACCCTACGTCCTGCTCTCTGTTTCGATTATGTGTGGATGTATGAGTCTGTGCGTATGCCAGATTCCGTCCTCTGGCATGGGGGTCCTTGCTCTCCTTATATATTACGGGGAGCAAGGTTACAAGTCGGAACTAGCCTATCTGGTACTAAGTTTACATACTTTACAAGTCTAAACTTTCCTATCTCAGCTAGGTCTTGTCCTCCTTGTCGGTCTTCGATATTATTGCCCGTTTTAGGCTGTCCGACCAGCCTGAGCCGATCGGTCTTGGAGCTTGATGGGCCGGCCTGGTGGTAGCGTGTCGGCCCAAACTAGGCCGTGAGGGTATATGGAGTTTATACCTCCACAGCTAGTCCCCGAGCATCATGGATCTTGAGGGAGAAAACACCGTCTTGCTTGGCTGAGTGAGAAAGGGTGGTCGGACACACGTTCGACATGTGGTCAGCGAGGGCTGGAGGACCGTCTAGTGCATCCGACCACACTTTGCTTGCACTTGGTTGACGTTGTTGGTTTTGACCGAAAGATTTATGATGCTCTGAAAAAAAAAAAGAATTTTGGAAGGGTCCCAAATGCGGAGACGTGGGCCCTCGTTAGTGTGTGATGCTGCCATCACATGGTATCTGTCGTGATTGGTCGGTGCCTTAGCTTAGTTTTGAAACTAAACCCTTTGTGAATAGAAAGGATTAGGCCGAGTCATGCAAAATGACGTGGGCCCACGTAGTCCCGAGGTTCTTTGTAAGATAGTATATGTTGCGGCAAGCTCTTAAAAGAAAGGATCTAGCCCATGTCACCTTTCGGGTGACGTGGGCCCACGTAGTCCCGAGCTGAGATGAGGTGGGACACGTTATGTCGGGTCTAAAAAAGAAGACAAAGCGATCATTGTGTCGTGCTCTATGTGTTTCCGACCACTCTTTGAGTGAGACCGAGCGAGCCAAATTTCATTTGGGCTGGTCGGTTTGAACCATGCCATGACTTTGTCATGATTAAGCTAAGATAGCTTTGCTACTTAACTCGGTCCCCGGCGTGGGCACTGAGACCATGGTTTTGAATCTAAACCCATAAAAATAGCTTAGCTATTTGTGCGCGAAATAACCGGTATCATTGGCCAAAGAATCCCGGCTCGGTGTCGGATTGTGTGGGTTGAAATGTTAATGATATCTTCTGCTGCTATACTTGTAACTTTGTTACGTGGGTTGGAAACGACTTCATTGTGAACCCGATCTTTTTAGCGAGGCTGTTTTTAAGACTATAGCTAGAAGGCGGACTTAAGTGGCCATCGGTAGCTTTGCTTACTAGGCCGGCTTTCGGGTTGTGCAGTAGGCTGTGCGTCTGCGGAAAAAATGAATTTTAAACGGGGAAAAAGAAAACGAACCGGAAAAGCCTTTTTCCGCTAGAAGGCGGCCCGTTTCTTCGGCCCATCGAAGTAAAAAACCTAGTGCGGTTAAAAACTCTTGGTGCCGCCGTCATTTGGACTGCTTGGTTTCATTTTGCTGCCGTTCTTGCAATCGGTCCCTTCGCTCCCGTGCACCGTGTCTAGGGTTAGCTCGAGCAACCGCATCCTTCCCGTCCGAAAATCATGGCGAAGAAGCGTCAATCTGCAGCGAGAGAAGAAGAAGGGAAAGGAACGGAAGGAGTATGAGAAACAAATGAAGCTTCTTTGGTCGCCGACGCAGTCGGCGACGGCGTCGCTGAATTCTTTGGCGGATGGGGGCATGATTCCGCCGGCATCCTTTGAAGTGTGGCGTGTGCCGCCGCGAGGTGAGCGTTCCCCGCCCTTATGATGGTGAAATAGTTGTTTTTGAAGATTATTTCATCGAGAGGCTTGGGTATTCCGCTTCATACTTTCTGGTGGAACTCTGCATTTTTGGAGGATTTCTATACGCAATCTGCAACCGAACTCAATTATGACAGTCGCTCTCTTTGTTGCATATTGTGAAATGTATCTTGCAATTCCCCCAAACTTCAATGTGTTTCGTCATTTTTATGAATTGAAAAAGAGGGAAATTTAGGAGGTAGCCACATGTAGCTGGAGCGTGCTACCTCTCTCTTCGTGATGGAATGCGTTCACGGCTTTGTCTTTCACTCATACTTGACAATGTGAAAGATTGGTTCAAAAAATGGTTCTATGTGAATGATAATCGGCAAGGGAGGCCTGTCCCTTGTGATATTACTCAATTCCCGAACCAAATCATCGGCTTGAGTCGGATAAGCCAAATGCTCTTTTGAGATGATCGAAGTGAACGAGATCTGGCAATGATGAATTTTAAGGGCACGAACGGTTTTACGGTGGCGAGTTTTTTCATTTCTCGCCGTATCCAACCTTTGAGGGAGAGAATTAATTTCCTGTGGGAATATCGTCTGAAGGATGACCCTTCTCGTGAATCTTCAGAGGAAATTGCTCTTGATGATATTAACTTGAGGCTTATGAAGATGTTCAAACGGGGGGAGGATACTCATATCCCTCGGCCAACTATTAAACCTTATGACTGGAGGATGCCACCTCCACCGGTACCGTCATGTTCACTTTGTTTGTTTTCTTTATATCTCAATGCTTTTGGTAATTATACTGACTGTATATGCTTACGGGGCCGTCATATTTATGTGTCCCGAGTGCCTTTAGATGATCTCGCAGTTGGGAAGCTCTTCGGTACCAACGCACCGGGTTTTGATCGGGGTATTGACGGGATGACGGTGCGATGATGCTTTGCCGTGGAGCCTGTCGATGATCAATCTAAAGCTGCCGGGAAGCAGAAGGTTGTGTATGAGAAGAAAAAGAAACATTCGGTGTCCCGACGGTGGCTCTTTATCTCTTCAGCCACAGCCAGCGGTCGAAGCGTCGTTATCGTCGATTGCGGAGTCATCGGTTCTGGATCGATTCGACGATAAGTTGTCGCTTGCTGAAATTGCTCGGCACAAACGTTTGCGTCTTGAGCGTAGTGGTGGTCGGAGTCATACTCCCCCCCGTGTACTTCCTCGGTCGGTTGTTGATTACGGGAATCAACCGTTATGCCAATTACTAGGGCCGGGCTTTTGATCTGCGATGTTCGGCGATAATTTGGCCGAGGTTTTAGAGGATCGAATGCCTCTCGCTTTGTATTGCCTTGTGATACGAGGCTAATGTTGTTATTGGATCTTCGCTTCATTCGGAGCGTGGAGACCGATATGCTTGATTGGTTCAACATTCACTTTGAGCAATCGAACCGTGAGTATATAAATTTATTGGCCTGTATCTTTGCTATGCCTTGAATTGTTTTAATTATTGTGAAAAAATTTGCTGTTGTCAGGGCTCCTATTGTTGAAGATTTGGGCAGAGAGCCCTTGGTGGAAGCTGGGACTGCTGTGGTAGGCCAAGAAGCTGTTCCTGAAGCTGTAACTCCTGCTGCCAATGTAGTCGTGGATCAAGAAACTGTTCCACCTGCTGCTGATGTTGTTGGGGATCCGGGGATAGCTATTGCAAATGTTGTTACTGAACCTGTAGTGGTTACTACGGGTATCAACATCATGGCCTCCTCGGGGATGCACCCATCTCGTGCCGGGTTTGGCACTTGGATTCTTCCCCGGCTTCTTCTGGCCGAAGGAGATCAATATCGAATATGCGCTTGGGTAGTTTTAGACCCGGTGTATCAACAATGAGATCGCCACGAGATAATGGAAGAGGTTAGAGGAGGAACTTCTTCTCGGTGCCCATGTTCTGGCGCCGCAGCTACATTGCCCGTCAAGATGAGGATGGGCAGTGGCACATTTTTGAAGATGTTGCCAGGGGTACCATCTCTGATGGTTTTGAGCAAGTGTTTACTGATTTGCGGGCTCGTGTCAAGGTTAGTACTTGTCTTTAGTGACTCTTCTATTTTGCCTATCTTGTGGTGTTTATAAAAGATCCTTTCTGCAGGCTGTTGAAGATATTGCTGAAAAACGTCGCCTCTGCATAGAGCAGTTCAAGCCGACCATGTGTGAAAATGGTCTTCTGCGGAAGCAAAATGAGGATTTGGGTCGGCAAATCCGAGTTTATGAAGGTCGTGAAAAGCTTTGGGAACTTGAGAAAGATTCCCTGCTGAAAAAGGTTACAGTCCTTCAGGAGCAACACAAAGGTTTGTTTTACTTTGCTCTTGTTACTTATTATTTTAATAGAGGTTACAAGTAGCTGATTGAGTATTTTGCAGAATTGGAGAGTGATAAAGCCTTAATGGCTGCTGAAATTGCTCGTCTGAACGAAGTAGGCAATAAGGCCCGTGTAGAAATTGAACGCCTGGAAAGGGAGGCACGAGGTGCGTTTTTTCTCCTTTGTTATGTTCTGTGTTTTGAGGTCTTGATCTGATTGTATCTTATGAATTGTGTTTGTGTAGAAATGCATGAGCGTCATATGGCACAATTTGGCGTGCTGAAGGATGATAACCAGCAATTGACAGAACGTTATCTTTCCATGGCGGGTGGACTGCAGCCTCTGTTTTCTGTGCTTGCGCGAGGTGAAGTGAGGCCGGCAAATCCCCTTCTTGTTCCCGAATTTGTTGTGGATCAATGCCGCCGTTCATGGCGCTTATTGAAGGAGTTTGTCGGGAAGGGGAGCCGTTTTGTTGCGTCGAGTGTTCTAGCTCTTGCGCAATCTCACTTTCCTCGAGCAGATTTTAAGCGCTTGGAGTCTGGACGTCCTGCAGACACTTCTCCGGAAAAGCTCAAAGATTTGCGAAGGCTTGTTGGGGCACCGCTGCGCTATTGCCGACAAGATAGACCTTGTGCCCGAGCAACAACTTTAAACTTTTTCCCGTGGTATTGAATTCGTGGTGCTTGGCACCTTTATTGTAAAAATATCTGTATGCTTTGGTACGGATGGCGGTGTATTTGTATAAATTACAATTGCCTTAAGCATAGAATTTAATTAAGTGTTCTATGTGCCAAGAGTTTGGCAAATCTCTAGGTGGATCGTCTAGAGTACACAATTTATAAGTCGTTGGTCTTGTGACTGCTTTGACTAGGAAAGGTCCTTCCCAATGAGATGACAATTTGTGGAGGTCGTCTGATTTCTGAATTCTTTTGAGGACGAGATCTCCGACTACAAACTGTCTTTCTTTTACGTTCCTGTTGTAATAGCGCCGTAGAGACGCTAGATATTTGGCCGTTCTTGGGAGTGTTTCCAAGTTTCGCTCTTCTCCTGAATCGATGATAGTTTTTCTGACTTCATTTGTGGCTTCCTCATCATAGTTTTTTGTTCTTGGTGAGCCAAATGCCACTTCATCTGGTAAAACTGCTTCGCACCAAATATCATGAAATAAGGCGAGACGCCGGTATTTCGCTTGGTTGAGTTCGAAGTCCCCATATTACGGCGTAATTCATGATACCATCTTCCTGGATGGGTATCGTTGTCTCGATATAACCTTTTCCGTAGTGCGTCTATGATCATCCCATTTGCTCTTTCTACTTGACCATTGGCTCGAGGGTGAGCCACTGATACGTATTTTACTTTTGTTCCTAAGTCTTCACAAAAATCCCAAAATTCACCACCTGTGAATGTGGATCCCAAATCTGTTATGATGGTGTTGGGTACGCCGAAACGATGTACGACGTCTGTTAGGAATTCGACAGCCTTTTGAGCATTTGCCTTGACTAAGGGCTTATATTCTATCCATTTTGAAAATTTGTCTATAAGTACATAGACGAATTGATAGCCGCCTGGGGCTTTTTTGAATGGTCCTATCATGTCAAGTCCCCAGCATGAAAAGGGCCATGCTGATGGTATTGTTTGAAGCTCATGTGCAGGGACATGAATTTGTTTAGCGAAGAATTGGCAACCTTTACAATGCTGAACTAGTTTTTTAGCATCGGCGAGTGCGGTTGGCCAGTAAAAACCTGCTCGGAACACCTTCCCGACCAGTGTTTTTGATGCTGCATGGTTTCCACACATCCATTCATGAATACGTAGTAGTAGTTCTGCTCCTTCTTCGAAGGAAATGCATTTTTGCAATACTTCGGCGCTTGCATTTTTGCGCATAAGTTGCCCGTCGACTAGGACATAATGTTTGCTGCGTCTTATAAGACGCTGTTTTTCTATTTTATCTGTCGGTGTATCCTCATCAATGAGGTACCGAATAAAGGGAATTCTCCAGTCTGGTTTTGTCTCTTTTGTTTGTTCCAAAGGTTCTACTGATGGTATTTGCTCGTTACAGCCCTTTGCAGCCGAGGAGTCTTGTCGCTTTCTTTTCTTTGGATAAATAACTTTGGAGTTATCTATAGATTTTTTGCCCGACCTTGTTACTTTGGAGCATTTATTCGAAAGGCGCTGGTCGGATTGCGGCGATGATACTTGTTTTGCTGCTGGTCGGAGATGGGCCAAGAGTATGCTCTGCTGGATATCATCTGTTTTAGTTTTGTCAGATGATTCTACGTCTTTTTGTGGTGGTTCCTGTGCTACCTCCTGTGTGACAGAAGGTAATAGGAGGTCTTGAACAAATACATCAGGTGGCATTTTTGCTCTGTCAGATCCCAATTTAGATAATTGGTCGGCAAGTTTGTTCTTTTCTCTTGGTATATAAGTGAATTCCAGACCATAGAATTTATTTTCCAACTTCCTTATTTCTGCCACGTATGCTTCCATTTTCTCATTAGTACAGTCCCATTCTTTGTTGATTTGCTGGACGACTAGATTAGAATCTCCAAAGACGAGGAGCCTTTTTATACCCAACTCGATGGCTATTTTGAGGCCATGAAGTGCAGCTTCGTATTCAGCCGCATTATTTGAAGCTTTGAAATGGATACGCAGCACATATCTTAGGGTATCACCGCTTGGTGCTTTGAACACGACGCCTGCTCCTGCTCCTTTTATTTTGAGGGAGCCATCGAAGAACATTTCCCATCGTTCGGCTTCGTTTTGAAATGGAGGTAGGGATATGTCCGTCCATTCTACAAGAAAATCAGCCAAAGCCTGGGATTTGATGGTTGTTCTGCTCTGGAATTTCAATGTGTATGGGCTAAGTTCTATTGCCCATTTGATGATCCGACCACTGGCGTCTTTATTGCGGAGAATGTCGCCAACAGCGTGTTCTGTTACTATTGTGATCGGATATGTATCAAAGTAGTGTAGCAACTTTCGTTTTGTTATTAGGATCCCGTACAAAAGTTTTTGTACGTGTGGGTATCTCTGTTTGGAGTCGTTTAAAACTTCGCTAATGTAGTAGACTGGTCTTTGTACACCATATGTGTGTCCCTCTTCTTGTCGTTCGACGACTATTACTGTGCTGACCACGCGATCGGTAGCCGCAATGTATAGCAATAACTCTTCGTGATCTTTAGGTGCTGTTAGCACTTGGTGGCGATGTTAAATATGTCTTGAGTTCGAAGAAGGCTTTGTATCGCTTCGCTTGTCCATTCAAATTTTTGCTTGGCTTTTAATAATTTGAAAAAGGGGAGGCCTTTTTCGCCAAGTCTTGATATGAAGCGGCTTAAAGCCGCCATGCATCCAAGAAGTTTCGGATATCTTTTATGCCTTTTGGTTGCGTCATTTTTAAAACTGCATTAATCTTTTCGGGATTTGGCTTGATGCCGTCTTGGCTAACTACGTTGCCAAGTAGTATCCCTGATGGTACTCCGAATATGCATTTTTGTGGGTTTAATTTCCACTGAAATTTGTTTAAGGCGACAAAGGTTCGCTCTAGGTTTGAAACTAAGGATCCGCTCTCCTTTGTTTTTACGACTACGTCGTCTACGTATGCTTCGACCAACTGGTCGGAAATTTCTTTTTGAAGACACTCTTGGATGGCGCGTTGGTATGTTGCACCAGCATTTTTGAGGCCAAACGACATGGTTGTATAGCAGTATGCGCCGAAAGGCGTGATGAATGATGTTTTTATTTGATCGTGAGTTGCTAAGGCTATTTGGTGATACCCCGAATAGCAATCTAAAAAGGACAACAGTTTCGCGACTCTGCGGTTGAATCAACTACTTCGTCAATGCGAGGTAGTTTAAAGGGGTCTTTAGGGCGTGTTTGTTGAGGTCGGTATAATCAACACACATTCTCCATTCGCCATTTTTCTTTTGTACAAGAACTGGATTGGATAGCCGGTCGGGATGATACACTTCTTTTATAAAACCAGCTGCTAATAGCTTTAACACTTCTACCCTAATCACCTCCTTCCCCGTCGCGAGCAAACCGTCGTAATCTTTGCTTGATTGGTTTGGCGGTTTTCGAGACATTAAGGAAGTGCTCGACCTTTTCCCTTGGGACGCCCGGCATGTCTGCTGGTTTCCGTGCAAATATGCTTATGTTGTCCCTTAGGAACCGGACGAGCGCGTCTTCCTATTTGTCGTTTAGATGTGCTCCTATGAGAGCGGTTTTTTCTTTATCGCCGGGGATGAGCTCGATCTTCTTTGTGTCGTTGCTTTTGTTAGCCGATCTTTTAGACGCTTGACCGGGATCTGAGATCGCTTCGGTATCTTTTTTGCTTCAAGGCATGTTTGCTCCATATGAGCTTTGAGGTCGGCTAATTCGGTTGCTGCGTAGGCGTTTGTTTCAGATCATGGGCCATAAGCACATTGCCTCTAAGAGAAAGAATGCCTTTTGATGTTGGCATTTTCAATACTAGATATCCATAGTGAGGGACGGCCATGAACTTCGCGATCCCCGGTCGACCGAGTATGGCATGGTAGACGCCTTCGAAGTCGGCTACTATGAAGCCGACGTAGTCTTTTCCGAAGTCTTTGTCTTGTCCCGAACTGACGGGTAGGGTTATTTTTCCCAAAGGCATTGATGGTTTGCACGGCATGACTCCCGTAATGGTGAGTCGTAAGGCTCGAGATCTTCGATTTTTAACCCTAGCTCTCGGAACGCTTGTAAGAATAGTATGTTTAAGGCACTTTGCCGCCATCTATGAGTACTCTTTCCATGCGTATGTGGTTGACGACTGGATCGAGTACCAAGGGGAAATGCCCAGCGTCTGGTATATTTGCCCACATGTCAGCCCTGTTGAAGGTGACTGGTTGTTCCGACCAGGCTGGAGCTTTGGTATCTGTGTTTGCCCCATCTGTCTTATCGATCGCCATGATCCTCCTTTTTAGTAATTTCTTGTCACGCGAGTTTTCGAGGCCAACCTTGCCGCCGAAGATCATGGCCGACAGTGTTTGGTGGGCTCGTTGAATTGATATCGAGGGTCTTTATCACTTGTCTTCTTCTTCCTCGGTTTTGTCCTTCCGTTCGGTCGTTTTTCCTTGTTTTGTTTTATCAATCTTTGTTTTTGGCGGCTGCCCCGCTAAAAATTGCCGTGAATCCTCGGCATTCGCCCATGGTATGGCCTTTTCCTGGATGCTTGGGGCAATCCCGGCCTAGGATTTTCTCATATTCGGATCGAAGTCTCGCTTCTTTTCTCTCGTTGGGTGGTACCGAATGGACATGTTGATCTGTGTCTCTCGCTATAATTGTTTTGAATGCGATTGTCGCGTCGTCGTTCATTGCGCGGTTATTGTCACGTCGTCGTTTCGCGCATGTCTTTGCGTTGAAAATCTCTTTCTCTCGTCATCGTTTCTTCCGAAGTTTCGTATCCTTGTCCGGTTTCGGGCAACCGTTGCATGGCATCATCAACGCGAGCGAATTCTCGTGCTATTCGAACATCTCGTCGGTTGTAGTGGGTTGTCTTCTCAAGAGTTCTTTTCGTAGATCGATATTTCCTTGTTGTCGTAATCCTTGTACGAACAAGGACACAACTTCGATCGCTGAAATGTCTCGGAATTGTTGTCCGGACTTCGAGAAGCGCCGTATGTAGTGACGTAGTGGTTCATTTGGGTGGTCGACGATCTTTGCTAGGTCGTATTTAGTGCCCGGCTGCTTTGGCACGTGGTTCTGTAATTTTCGATGAAGAGGTGTCGCAATTGGGGCCAACCGTGAATCGACCCCTCTCGTTGGCGTAATAACCAATTATTCGTCCCACTTGTCGAGTACAATAGGAAGGTAATTGGCCATGACATGTTCATCCCCTCCTGCTGCTCGTACGGCTACTTCGTATAAGAGGATCCAATGCTCGGATCGACCTTGCCATCGTAAGTTTTGATATCTGGTATCCTGAAACTTTTAGGCCGGACTACCTCTCGTAGGGCAGGCGAATACGGCTTCGGTCCCGCGGCATCCATACGAGCTCGGTATCGATTGTTGATGACTGCTCGGAGGTCGTTGTCATCATATTGTTCACCATGATGGTGATTGAAAGGTTGATCATGATCTCTCGTTATCTCTCGTGGTTGATCTCGTCTTCTTCATTGTGTCTCGGTGAAATCTATTGTGAGGAAAATTCCCACAACTTTCTCCATCGTCTACATAGTTGTTGTCGTTAGCACCTCCTTCTCTAGAGTCTCGGGATTTGATTGCTTTGAAGAAACTGCGCGGCCGGTGGCTTCGAGAGATGCGGCCGGGCGCGCTTGTTCTCTCATATGGTTCACTTGAGCTTTAGCGGCTACTAGGAAATCAATTGCTTCCTCAATTTGGGGAGTTTGAGGAATATTGGCCGTCTTGAGGCGGTCAATAGCAACCGCGATTAGCGCTTGGGGTTGTGTGAACTTGTCTTTCGTTTACAAGGTCAAAATCATCGGCGAGATTGCGCCGAAAACCCCTGCGTCGTCCAATCATACGATCTTGATCGGCAAATACGGATTGCGGCTTCATTTTGTCTTCGTTGTTCTCTCGCTGCGTTTTGACCCTCTCGACCCTCCTTTGTTCGTCGGTTTCTCCATTGATGGTGACCTCGTTGTCACTAACATGACATACCGCGTTCCCTAGGCCGGGGAGGGAAAGATGGGAATTGCTGTAATTCTTGAGCGGATTTGGCCGGGTCATGGATCTCTGACTGAATTTCTTCATGTTCCTCTGGTCGGAACACGGTAAGTTGTAGATCTCGGAGTAGTGTCGATACGCTTGGTGTTGTTGTTTGCGGATTGTACTTCTTCTTCGTTGTCGGAATAGACCATCGTATGGGCGGATCTCGAGAGTTCTAAGATATTGTAGTAATCGTCGAGTCTCGGGCGTGTCGGGAGTAACGTCACGTGTTTTCTCGGAGATTGGTCATCCGTGACTTCTTCAAGGTGCACATGGTTGACAATATGTCCTTCGGGTGCGTCGAAAGCGTAGCCGATCATGTATCGAGTGTGGATCGGGAATCCGGTTATAGCCTTTGGGGTAATCTCGCTAAAAGTTGGTAGCTGAATAGGTCGGCGGTGTTTGGCAACCCGTATGGGAACGGTGATGCAACCCTTGGATCTGGGATCTTGCAATCCGATGTGTTTTGTTGGCGCCTGGTCTGTTGAAGGATAGTGGGTGATTCTTGCTTTGATTCAATTTGGATAGATCCAACCGAGCAAAAACTCCATGAGCCTATCTTGTTGATCATGAGTTGCTTGAACAGATCGGCCCAATTTTCGTCTCGTGGTTGATTGGTGCCTAGAAGAAAAGGCCGGAGTTCGATAACTCGAGCTTTGATGATGATGTCTCGTACCGAGGAGGCAAAGGATTTGTATCTTCATTGCTTTGTAGAGCTAAGATCGAGGGCGGACTCTCGGATGTATGAGGTGTCGGAGCGGTTGTCCAGGTCATCGTTCCAATGGTGAAGGTGAGGCCGGCTTCGAAAGTCATGGAAGCCGGAAGGAAACCATCTTGATCGACGTGAAATCTCGGTGCGCACCCCCTACCCGCGCGCCACCGTCCGACGAAATATCGGCGATAGTCCGACCCGGGGTATGCCCTGACCGGTAATGGATTGGCGGAAGGCGCACCGAGGTTGCGAGCAAGATGTAAACAGGGAGCAATCACACAAGGTTTACCCAGGTTCGGGCCGCTATGAAGCGTAATACCCTACGTCCTGCTCTCTGTTTCGATTATGATGTGGATGTATGAGTCTGTGCGTTATGCCAGATTCCGTCCTCCGGCATGGGGGTCCTTGCTCTCCTTATATATTACGGGGAGCAAGGTTACAAGTCGGAACTAGCCTATCTGGTACTAAGTTTACATACTTTACAAGTCTAAACTTTCCTATCTCAGCTAGGTCTTGTCCTCCTTGTCGGTCTTCGATATAATTGCCCGTTTTAGGCTGTCCGACCAGCCTGAGCCGATCGGTCTTGAAGCTTGATGGGCCGGCCTGATGAGTAGCATGTCGGCCCAAACTAGGCCGTGAGGGTATATGGAGTTTATACCTCCACAGCTAGTCCCCGAGCATCATGGATCTTGAGGGAGAAAACACCGTCTTGCTTGGTTGAGTGAGAAAGGGTGGTCGGACACACGTTCGACATATGATCCAAGCAGGGCTGGGGGACCGTCTAGTGCTTCCGACCAAACTTTGCTTGCACTTGGTTGACGTTGTTGGTTTTGACCGAAAGATTTATGATGCTCCTGAAAAAAGAAAAAAGAATTTTGGAAGGGTCCCAAATCTGGAGACGTGGGCCCTCGTTAGTGTGTGATGTCTCGCCATCACATGATATCTCGTCGTGATTGGTCGTTGCCTTAGCTTAGTTTTGAAACTAAACTCTTTGTGAATAGAAAGGATCGGGCCGAGTCATGCAAAATGACGTGGGCCCATGTAGTCCCCGAGGTTGCTGTAAGATAGTATATGTTGCAGCAAGCTCTTAAAAGAAGGATCTAGCCCATGTCACCTTTCAGGTGACGTGGGCCCACGTAGTCCCCGAGCCTGAGATGAGGTGGAACACGTTATGTCAGGGTCTAAAAAAGAAGACAAACTAATCATTGTGTCGTGCTCTATGTGTTTCCGACCACTCTTTGAGTGAGACCGAGCGAGCCAAATTTCATTTGGGCTGGTCGGTTTGAACCATGCCATGACTTTGTCATGATTAAGCTAAGATAGCTTTGCTACTTAACTCGGTCCCTGCGTGGCCGTGAGACCATGGTTTTGAATCTAAACCCATAAAAATAGCTTAGCTATTTGTGCGCCGTAATAACCGGTATCATTGGCCAAAGAATCCCGCTCAAATTGTGGGATTGTGTGGGTTGAAATGTTAATGATATACTCTGCTATACTTGTAACTTGTGGATCAGTTCTTCGAGTTGTTGCTGCAAAGAGAAAGTTTTGTATGAGTGAATGTTTTGATGAGATATTCTCGAATCGTATTGTTTTGATATAATCTATGACATAGAGTTGTATCAAAATGCTTTGCTTGAAAATGGTTTTTAGTAATCGCCTCTCCTTAGAGTTAATCGGTCCGCAGGTGTGTAGGTGACCTATAGTGAATAGCGCGTTTGGCCGAATCACTTAGGGCCCTATTTCCGTTGGAAGCGACATTGTCATCCCCGTGTTGTATAGCATTGGAGCCGTGAACACGTAGCGGGATTGATCGAGACAAGTGCATGCTGATTGTTTTCTATTGGAGAGGTGACGTACTTGGCCATTTGGTGCAAAAAAATGTTTTTAACTTTGTAAATAGTTCGAACGTACTTTGAAGTAGTTCGTTTAAAGAAATCTTTTGTGAAAAAAGATTAAAGAAGGCATGTATGTTAGGTTGAAAAAGCACTTATCTCGTATCTTGTTGTGAACCATCGTCTTGCCATGATAAGTTTTTGACAATGCCTTTGCTCCTGGAAAAATGATCATATGGTGTGTAAGATTTTGTTATGCGAGAAGAGTAGGTCATGCTTATTACAAATTTGGAGGAAAAAATTGCCGGCAAACTCTTCTCTTTCTCATTCAAGAGCCGACCAGTCCTTGGGGATTAGATGATCCTAAACAAACAAAGACGGTGCCGGAATGTTTGGAGCCCTTTTCCTTTGGGAGCGACCGCTGGATCACTCGTGTTGTATAGCGTTGAGCCGTGAACACGTAGCGAGTGGGACCAGAGACAGTGCATTCCTGGTTTGCTTCGTGTTTGAGGTAAGAAATTTGTGCGAACTGGTTTTTTCAAAAACGTGGTCTTTTGAAATGGGTGAACCGAATAAGTAAAGAAATTTCTTAGAGATGTTGGGTACTTATCTTTTGTCCGTCATGGCACGTCATGATCGCGTGCGGGGCGAAAATATTCGGTTGCTGATGTAACCGTATATCAGCGACCGGGTTGTCACGTCAAACCGGCGTACGGTTTTTTGTCTTTGGTTAAGTCAATTCTTCGCTGATGTGGTGGGGCCATTATGTCGGTGTCTCAATCGTTCCACCTTCCTCACATCGTGCGTCAGCGAGCGCACGGGGGGTTCCCGATGCAAGGGGAACGTATAAATGCGCGCTGCTTGAGTGGAGCGGTTTTCGTCGCTTCGTGCTCTCGGGGAACGAGAGGGCCGCGGCGGTTTGATTACCCACGATCTCATCGGTTGCCTTCTCGAGTTCTCCGGGCTCTTCTATAAATTACAGCCTGCGCTGGGAGTTCTGTACACGCCGCGCATTTTCTGTTCCTGCTCCTCTACTCCTGCTCCCAAAAACCTAGGGTTTTTAGATCGCATTTGCTCGCCGCCGCCACCTGCAATGGACCGCCGTCATGGTAAGCGCCCGGCGGGTGAGGAGGAGTCGGTGAACTCCCCTCGGGAGGTGAGGCCGCGGAGGAGGTGAGCTTGGATTGGAATTTTTCTTGATTAATCTTGAGGTTCTCTTCTTTTGATGTAACCGCAACTCGTCGTTCACAATGTAGGTACACCCTCCTCACCATTGGAGGTGCGGCGGGCACCTCGCTGCGAAGCGCCGCCGAGGCGGCGAGGAGGGCGGCGGAGGAGCCGCAGGCGGCGCCGGGGGGTGTGGCCCCCGAGCAGGTGGCTCCGGCCGTGGAGGCCGGGGCCATTGTTGCTGCGGCGGAGCAAGCAGCTCCTGTTGTGGCGGAGGCGGCGATGGCGGCCGCCAGTGCCTCCACCGTGCGTTCGCTGAGCAGTTTCTCAACGAACTCCTTGGTGTCGACGCTCGACCGCTGTCGGGCGGAGCTGGAGCGCATCAGGGACCTCTACTCGGAGGCCACCAAGCAGCTGGGACAGGCGGAGGCGAACGCCGACCTGTTCCTGAACGCACTCTCCTCCGCTCAGGAGGAGCTGGAGGCGGAGAAGCAGCGGGCCGCCGATTTCGACGCCGAGGCCAACGCCGCCGTCAATGAGGCGGCGGACGAGAGGCTGGCCCGCAAGGTCCAGGTGGACACGCTGCTTCGGCAGCGCGAGGCTGCCGACATCAGGGTCGGCGGTAAGTACTGATTTCCCTTTTGTTCATGCGCCCTGAATTGTTCTCGTTGTTCTATAATGTACTCTGTTTTTTGCAGAGCTGACGGAGCAGCTGGAGCAGCTGCAGGAGGCCGCCCATGCCGCGGCGGACGCGGTGAACGCCCAAGGCGGCGATGTCATCGCGCGGCTGGCGGCGATCCCTGGCCAAGTGGCCGCGGTGGCGGTTCATGGCGTTCGCCATGGTGCCTCCGCTGCTTATGCCACCGTCGACGCCATCTCGGGCGTTGATGTCCGTGGCATGGAGCTGTCGGTGGCGGCGCATGATGCCATGGAGGGCGGCGCCGTCGAGTTCACCGGGGCGGCGGAGGCTGTCGTCGCCGCGACTCCTGTCGACCTTGTGGTCGGCAAGCTGTTCGGGATGACTAGATTGCTTAGATGCAATCGGTCCCCGTTTGTAAAAAACTTTTATAATTTTAATGAAAGAAGTGGATCTTTTGAGATGTGTCCTGTGCTGGAATCCTTCGAGATTCCTTTTATTTATCTCTTTATTTTGATCCATTTTATGACTTTGTCACGTTTATGCCGTAGGATTTTATTTGAGGATTTGGAATCCTCTATTTAGAGAATGTCGTAACGCGTCGATCCGAGGAATGATTTTCCTTTGAATGACAAGAAAAATTCATGTGCTCAAGTGATTTGACACGAAAACTTGAATTCTTATTTATAAAATAGTACACATTAGATTGCTTTTGTCATTTGAAATGACTTACAACGATGTGTACGACCGACGCTAACTTAAACCTTGAAAGGGAAATCGCCTAAAAAAGAAAAACTTGTTCGATAAAAGAGGAGGACGTATCTCTCAATCTTTTTGGTTTTCCGGCTCGCTTCTCCTTTTTCCAAGTTGTGAATCATGACCGGATCTTCTTCGGTGCGGAGCGGTAGGTCGTCATCGTCCAGGACTTGATCGTCATGGCGTACGGCGTGGTCGGATATAGTTATCCCGTTCCGAGTAGTATTGAGATTGTCCTTTTTTGGAAAAGGTACATCTCGTAAAAGAATCTAAGGAGCTTGAGTTCTTCTCAAACCGGCTTCCTTGTTGTACTACTTCATACCACTCGCCGTTTATGAACATGCCTTCGATGTTTTGCGCCCGGTGATCGGACTGTTCGATGCGCCGAAGATTTGCTTGGGTTCATTGGATTAGGGAATATGTGCTCGGTGTGCGGCGGTATCCCGTCCTCGGGAGGAGTTGGACTAGGAAGCCTCCGGTTTGGTTCTCCGGTCCGCAAATTGTCCAAGAAGGGAGTGATGAATCCATTACGGTTTGTTTGAACAGACGGAACCATTCGCCTAGGAGGAGGACTCCGAGCACGTTTGTAAGCGAGTCATCCGAGTTGGCTGCCGGGTGCAACCATGAGGCTCGTCAATGTCAAGCGAGTCCCTTGTATCTTCCCTTAATGGGCTCTTGCCGGTACGGCGGCGATTCTCTCGATTGCTGCCATGTGTTTCGATGTGCTTCCCTCCGTTTTCTTTCTACATCTTGGTGTCGGTCGGCAAGTGCCCCGGCCCCGCATGCCGACGCCATTGTCATCGAAGGGGATTGAGTTGAACGTGCTCGTGGTCGTTCAGCTCTTTGCTCCGTTGCGTTTGCCATGGCAGCCAATACCTCTTGCCGTCGCCTTTCCCTTTGTTCATCACGACGAAGGGCAGCAGCTAGCTCGGTGCGTTCTGCTAACAACCGGGCATTAGATGTGTTGTTTTGTGGGAATCATTCTTGCTGCGTTGCCGTAGTAGGTGCAGCCGGCGGGTTCCGACCAGTTCGTCGGATTTCTCGCTGACGTCGCCGTCGTTCGTTGCGACGGGCGTTTCTGCGCTGTACTGTTGACACGTAACTCCGACTTGGTACATTGTTTTGGGTAGTTTGTGTTGTCTGATCTGGACGGCTGTTGTCCCGTGAGGCTTGTTGTGAAGTCCTCTCTCTCAGATCTTGGATGTCGGCCAGGATTCTCTGCCGTATGTTGCTCGGCTGGCCTCTCCGACCACCGCGTACGATGATTGGCCGTGGTCGGAATTGCTGTGAGTTTCTGCCGCTATCTAGCCGTATATGGTTGCCACGAGGATTTGTTGGAACGCGTCATTGTAGATTCTCCTGCTGCAAACGTGGCTGCTCGGGGCGTCCAAAAGTGACTCTACGACGGTTGTTGTACCTTCGTGTCAACGGATTAGAGATTTGTTGTCGCGCGAGTTGTAGATCGCGCCTGACGCGTCGTCGGAGCGACTCGAAGTTGGCATGGGTTTCGATCAACCTCATGTCTTGTTGATGGATCAAACGGAGTAGATCCGTGTTGCTAACATGCCTCCTTTGGTTGGGACCGACCGGAGGTGTTGGCGCCGTGCCGTCAACTATCAGCGGTGGATAGATTGGGACTGCAATGGTG
Organism: Themeda triandra; assembly: GCA_018135685.1. Taxonomy (NCBI): domain Eukaryota; kingdom Viridiplantae; phylum Streptophyta; class Magnoliopsida; order Poales; family Poaceae; genus Themeda; species Themeda triandra. The sequence continues at coordinate 698,828 of JAENPR010000043.1, read as the reverse complement.
GTCACCGGGATGAGTTGGATCTGGTTTGGTGCGGCCACCATTGTTGGTGCTATTGTCGGCGTGATAGCCGGAGGCGTAAGAATCGTAGTAGCGGTTGCTGAGTTGGAAGTCCAGGTGAACATTCCGAAGTTGAAGGTGAGGCCGGCTTCGAAAGTCATGGAAGCCGGGAAGGAAACCATCTTGATCGACGTGAAATCTCGGTGCGCACCCCCTACCTGGCGCGCCACTGTCGACGAAATATCGGCGATAGTCCGACCAGGGGTATGCCCTGACCGGTAATGGATTGGCGGAAGGCGCACCGAGGTTGCGAGCAAGATGTAAACAGGGAGCAATCACACAAGGTTTACCCAGGTTCGGGCCGCTATGAAGCGTAATACCCTACGTCCCGCTCTCTTTTCGATTATGTGTGGATGTATGAGTCCGTGCGTATGCCGCATTCCGTCCTCGGCATGGGGGTCCTTGCTCTCCTTATATATTACGGGAGCAAGGTTACAAGTCGGAACTAGCCTATCTCGGTACTAAGTTTACATACTTTACAAGTCTAAACTTTCCTATCTCGCTAGGTCTTGTCCTCCTTGTCGGTCTTCGATATAATTGCCCGTTTTAGGCTGTCCGGCCAGCTGAGCCGATCCTTTGAGCTTGATGGGCCGGCCTGGTGATAGCATGAAACTAGGCCGAGGGTATATGGAGTTTATACGGGTCTTTTCAACTGAGCTTGATGGGCCGGCCGTCGTGATGATAGCATGTCGGCCTTAAAAAGCAAACTAGGCCGTGAGGGTATATGGAGTTTATTTTGTTTGTTTACCTCCTGGTCATTATTATGACTTGTCGTGTGAAGGTATGTCTTGGGCTTGCTTGTATCCTTTTGCAAGATGACACTGCTTTGCCTTCATGATGACGACGGTGGCTCGGACGGCTTGTTTGAGAGCTTCGAACGTCTCGATCGGGTTGGACGAGGTCGTCCTTGGCGTTGAGACATGGAGGAACGGCAACGAATCTGCGTAGTCGTCGTCCCTGGATCGATTGGAGTTCGGCGTGGCTTGCTGACGAGATGCGTACCACCGAGACGACGCAGAACATGGATGATCACGGTTGGATTTCCTGGCAAAATAACCATGCATATATGTAGATATCCGAACATATACAAGAGAATATATTTTACTGAAAAATTAAAGCATGACTTAGCTTTTGGATTTGATGCACACGTAGTTGATTGGCTTATGCTGGAAAATATCCCATAGGCGTACATGCATACGTGTGTACGTGCATGTATTAATTAATTGGTGTGGGATTTGTTGGCCGGAAAAGTGGTCGGAGTAGTCCTCGAGCTGCAGGGGAGTCTGACCTTTGCGAGTTCACCGGGGCGTGGCCACCCGAGAGCACGCCATACTCGGATATGACAGCGGAGTCATGGTCTAGTAGAGTAGTTGGGTGTGCGACGTCCAAGGAGATGAGAGCAGCTCGGATGAAGACTCGGACGGCGTGTGTGGCTTGACGACTTGCTTCCGGTCTAGACGAGTACACTTGTAGTCGTAGCCGATCGAGTGGATGAACGCAGTTCAGATTGCTTGCCGTGGCTCGCATTACGACTTGACGTGGTCGACAAGTGGTCAGCGTAACAACATCCGAGGAGATGCACAGCTCGGACAACTCGGATGAGCTCGATGTGGTTTGCTGGCAATTGTCGTGCCATGGTGGAGACGTAGTCGAGCCGAGGGTCGGGGCCCTACGGACGTACGTAGTCGACGCGGTTTGATGAAGTGCGTCACGTCATATGGAGAAGTCGGACTCCTCTTGCTGTCAGAAGTAGGCTGACATAACGAAGTCATCATTAAATGTCGTCATAACCGAGTGGATGAACACTCGTTGGATGTGGTCAGCGTGATGTTTACGGCTCAGGAGGCCTTCCGATGGCTCGACGTGGTCGGCTTGCTGGCGAAACGTGATCGGCGTGACGTTGTCGTGGCCGAGCGGATGAACGCGGACGGCTTGTCGAACCGTTCGTATGGCTTGTCCCGAGTTGCCTAGACGGCTTACTACGAGACTCGCGAGTTGGCTTGACGTGGTTGGACAGCACGTTCAACTGGTCGGCGTATACACGTAGCTAGAGCATATACGTAGTAGGGTAGTGCTCTCCAAGTAGACATGGCGCATGCATGTGTTTGCATGCAAGCCGTATGGTCTTGTAGATTGGATCGTACGCCTCCTTGGTTTCTGTCAGACGAGGTTGTCCATGTGATGGAGACGCGGAGGAGCTGCGACGAATCGGCACGCGGTCGTCTCAAGGCCGATTGGAGTTCGGTGATCCGGCGTCGTCGTATAGACGAATAGCTTGCCGTCGAAGCGATCGCAGAACAACTATGATTAGTTGGTGCCGCACATGTAGATTTGTAGATACGCATATGTCGCAGGTAGATGTGGAAATAATTACTGATTATCGACTTAGCTTTCCGATGCCAGGCGAGTCGTATATCGATCGGACATTGATTTGCAATTGCATGCATGCCTCGCAAAGATGCGTTTATGCGCACATGGTGAGCTGGATGGCCAGGAAGTCGAGGTTTCGGTGTGTGGCCGTGATGCTCCGATGTGTTGTCAACGACGCTGACGATGTCCGATCACGGGAAGGTCGCCCTCCGCGTGAAGCTAAGCCGCCGTGGTCGTTGATATTGATGAGGAGAGTTTGGATCTCCACGGAACCACGAGCAGGATCTTGTGGACGTAATGAATCCCGATCGTGTGCAATATCTTGAGATTGAATCCGAAAAGGGTTTGGCTTGCTGAGTTGTGCAGCTAGTAAAGATACGGTGATGCACGTACTGGGTTGCGCGGATCGCGGCTTGCTGGTCTTTGATCAGTAGTTGATTGGAGTTGGCAGCCGTTGCTGGAACGTGATGCCGAATGAGGATCCGCCAGATGTGGATCTGGGCGGCGTTGGTGGTCGGTGCGGAGCGAGCGTCCGCGACGGCGTTGACGAACGGTGGTGAGTCCATCATCCTCAGGCTGAGATCAGATAGATTCAACTAGGGTGAGGAACTCAGCCAACCAATGAAGAAAATCGCCATCCGATCCGCCGGAGATCAGCGCGCACAGCCCCTAACCTTAGGAAGGGGCCCCTACCTGGCGCGCCACTGTCGACGAAATATAGTCGGCAGTCCACCAAGGGGGGTACGCATGGTGGTAGATTTCGGTAGGATGCGTGAGATCAGGAATCGGATGGTAATACAGAGACACAAGACACACGGTTTACCCAGGTTCGGGCCGCTATGAAGCGTAATACCCTACGTCCTGCTCTCCGTTGAGATGTATTAATATGATCTGATCTCCTATGGGACACCTGCCCCTCCTTATATACTCTGAAGGGACAGGTTTTACAAGTAAAGTAATCTATTTGGTACTATTACAATATTATTCGATGCACATCGTGTGTCGTACGCCTTCATCTTGTGGGTTGGGCCACCTCCTGTGGTGCGGCCCATATATGGCCGTGAGGGTATATGGGGATCATATCCCCACAGGTGTCCAGGTATTATCAGCGTCAAGAACACGTTCTTGGGTTTGAACATGATGCCGGGGGGAAGATTCAGGGGGTCACGAACACGGGCCAACAAGTGTACGGGGCCGCACTCATTCCAAACGGGTTGAACCCATCTATTGCCAGTGCTACGCGTACATTCCGAGCCTCCTTGGCCTTTTCAGGATTCATGGCATCGAAGTGCTTCCATGCATCAGCATCCGCTGGGTGCTGCATCTTGTCACTGTATCTTTTGCCATTCTTGTGCCACGTCATTTGTTTCGCTGACTCCTCTGTCATGTACTGCCGTTGTAGCCTCGGTAGTACAGGAAGGTGCCGTATCACCATCTCGGGGATCTTAGACTATTTCTTACTGCCATCACTGCATTCTACCTCCACGTATCTAGAGGCTTTGCACTTCGGACAGTGTGTTGCTGTCTCTTCGTCTCCCCGGAACAGGACACACCCGTTCTTACAAGCTTGGATCGGGTCATACGGCATCTTGAGTTCTCGAAGGAGCCTCTGTGACTCGTATGTGCTCTTCGGCAACATGTGAAGCGCCGGAAGCAGCCCGCCAACCGTCGCCAACACGAGATCAAAACCTTCTCGACTGATGCCCAGTGACGACTTCAACCCTATTAGGCGTGAAATGGCATCCAGTTTAGAAATGTGGGTGTTCACATGAAGGGGCTGCTGTGCCGCCTCCATCATGGCGTAGTACGCCTTTGCGGTGTCCTCTGGATCTTGTTCCTCCACCTCCGTTCCTTCAACGGCGCTAACGTCTGCCAGCAAGTCTGCCATTCCAGCATCTGCATCAAACCCCGCGAGGTCCGGTATCACCACCGCCTCCCTAAGCCGTTTGCGTTCCCCATGGAGAGTCCATCGGGTGTAGTTTGGAACGTATCTGTACTTCTAGATATCATGGTACATCGGCCGCCTCTCTTTCCTTGTCTCGTTCTTACACTTGGCACAGGGACAAAACACCTGAATCGACCCTTTAGCAGATGGGCCAAATGCTTGCTCTAGGAATTCATTGGTCCCCTTAACCCATTCCTCTATATGGTCTTTGAACCCCGTGTACATCCACTCACGGTCAGCCATCCTCTGTCATGCGCCAACATAAGCGAGTAATAGAAACAAGAGCTGCCTCTACAAGGCATTCCTACCATCTAATAGGTGAAGGATAGGTCCTAATCCCACCCGAGGATGCGTAGATGAGGTTAGCTTCCATGCTCCGCTCCCGTCCGAGACGGAATTTCGGCAGCACCTCCCCGCTGTTCTCCCGATACACGTCCCGACTGGGAGAGTGTGTATCCGGAGAACAACGGGGAGGGGCTGCCGAAACTCCGACTCGGACGGGGGCGGAACATGGAAGCTAACCCATCTACGCATCCTCGGGCTGTCCAAAAAATGTGGACAATCCGAAGGAGACACCGTCGTAGATATGCACTGATACGCATACCAACGACCACGAATCCCTTTCGGACAGGAGACGCCTAACTCGGTTACGCAATGTAGTGACATGGACTATAAGACACAGAGGTGATTTATACCTAGGGTGGCGGCGCAGAGGCGGGTAGCGGGCCGGAGGAGAGTCGACGCGGTGCAGGAAGGCCCGCAACGCCCAAGAAGAAGATCGCCGTCACCGAGTACCTCCCACAGGTCCTCCTACAAAAAGAGAAAAAAAGATTAGAAACCACTCAAAATTTCGGCAGCACCTCCCCTGCACGGGGAGGTTCCAAAACCTGCAAAAAACATGGCACGAAGGCCAAACATGGGCACGAAGGCCAACAACCACCAAACATGGGCACGAAGGCCAACAACCACCAATATACTTTAGTTCTCTTTCCATGCATATGAAAGAATACAAGTAATACAAGAACAATTACTACTAACCGTACAAATACTACTAACACTACTACTTACAACCACTTAACTACTAACACTAAGAGCTACTTAACTACTTGGTAACTACTACTACCAAACACTACGAACTAACACTACTAACTACTACTACTAACCACTACTAACTATCACTACTAACTACTACAACTAACCACTACTAACTAACACTACTAATTTCTATTACTAACCACTACTAACTACTACTAACTACTACTACTACTACTACTAACAGTAGAAGGTTAGGGCTTACCTTGGCGGCAAGAACAGCAAAAGCGAGGGTCGGCGACGATGGCGGGGATCACCGCAGCAGCACGACGATCAACGGGGTCGGGTCGGCAACTTCCTCTTCTTCCTCCTCCCCCTTCTTTCTTCCTCTTCTTCCTCCTCCCCCAACTTTCTTCCTCTTCTACCTCCTTCCCCTTCTGTTTCTTCCTCTTGCTGCTTCCCTTGTCCCGGTGGCGGCTGCAAGGGAGCCGGCGGCGAGGGACCTCGGGCCAGTGAGGAAAGAAGGGCCGGCGGCTGTGGGAAGGCCTGCGCGCGTGGGGAGAAGCTCGGGTGGCCGCGGCCGGGGACCAGGAGCGGCGGCGGCGAGGGGGCCGGTGGCGACCAAGCTCGGGCCGGGGACCAGGAGCAGGCGCGGGTGCACGGGAGCGATGGCGGCGGGAGTGGGGCTTGACGGAGTGGCGGTGGCCAGGGCGGCGACGGCGGATCGGGGTTGGTGGGCGGCGGATCGGGGCCGGCGAGGACCGACCGGCGCTCGCGGGGCAGGGGCGAGCCCCGCGCGGGAGCGGCGGTGGCGGGGAGTGGGACACGGCGCCGACCAGGCCGCGGGTGTGCTGGAGCGGCGGCGGCGGGAGTGGGGCTCGCCGGAGCGGCGGCGGCGGATCAGGGGTGGCGGCGGCGGATCGGGGGTTGGAGTGAGAGAGAGAGGAGTGTGGAGAGTGAACCGGTGGGCCGGCCCGTCCCCGATTTAGGTTTACCACTTTGCCGACGGTCGACCCCACGTGGCCGTCGGCAAAGGCCAACCACGTGGCAGGTAGGGCCACCGGCTTTGCCGATGGCCACCTGGGCCCGGCCATCGGCAAAGCGTCTTTGCCGACGGCCTTCCCAGGCCGTCGGCAAAGTTTCAATTTTTTTTTTGATTTTTTCTTCCAGTTTTTTTTTGGTACCTTCCTACCTCAAATACAACCCACCTGTAAAAATTGGGACCATTTTGAGTTTTTTTTGCTATATTTCATGAATTATTTCTGTTTCTTTGCAATTTTTTGGCAACTCAAATTTTGAACTGCAGGTACATGAAATAATGGAACTTTTTAATTCAAAATATGGTATTCATGATGCTCGGAGTATGTTGAGGCCGTATCCAGGAGCTCGCATGAAATTACGACCATGTTGGCGTCGTAACGTGGGGAGTCATGTGCACAAAAAGTGTTTTTAAATTATATAAAATCCAAACGAAGTACTAAATTGACGAAACTTGACGAGTTGTGTGGGCATCGCATGCGGAGGCCGTGGTAAAAGTTTCAAAAAGTTTCGAGCAAGTTGTGACGTCGGATGGCCAAAACCCGGACATCTCCACCAAGGGTTTTGGTGGAGATGTCTGGGTTTTGGCCATCCGACGTCACAACTTGCTCGAAACTTTTTGAAATTTTTACCACGGCCTCGCATGTGATGGTGAGACCACTCGTCAAGTTTCGTCAATTTCGGACTTCGTATGGATTTTATATAATTTAAAAACACTTTCTCGAGCACGTAACTCCCACGTTACGACGCCAACATGGTCGTAATTTCCAAAGCTCCCGGATACGGCCTCAACATACTCCGAGCATCATGAATACCATGTTTTGAATCAAAAAGTTCCATTATTTCATATACCTGCAGTTCAAAATTTGAGTTACCGGAAAATTGCAAAGAAACAGAAATAATTCACGAAATATAGCACAAAAACTCAAAATGGTCCCAATTTTTGCAGGTGGGTTGTATTTGGTGTAGGAAGGTACCAGAAAAAAATGGAAGAAAAAATCAAAAAAAAATTCAAACTTTGCCGGCGGCTTGGGAAGGCCGTCGGCAAATATGGTTTGCCGATGGTCGGCCATCGGCAAAGCTCGTGGGCCCGGCAGCTCCAGAGGCAGCCACGTGGCCCTGGTTTGTCGATGGCCGTGGCCATCGGCAAAGAGGGCCCTTTGCCGATGGCCGGACGGCTCGGCCATCGGCAAAAGGCACGGCGTCGGCCGGCACCGGACGGCGTCGGCCCTGGGCCAATTTTGCCGATGGCTGGGCTTTGCCGATGGCCCGGCCATCGACAAAAATAGGGCTTTGCCGATGGCAGAGGTTTGCCGATGGCCTGGCCACCGGCAAAGTATGGCTTTGCCCATGGCTGTGCTTTGCCGATGGCTGGGCCGTCGGCAAATACCAGTTTGCTGGTGGCCGCACTTTGCCATCGGCAAAGCCTATAGTTTGCCGATGGCTGACCACTTTGCCATCGGCAAACTACGCGGCCATCGGCAAATAGGCCGATTCCGGTAGTGTATGTTGGGAAAACACCCCAACACCTAGGGTGTTAACTGTTGGAGTACAACATGACATTCTGCTAGCCAAGTATAGAAATAGAAACTAGGAGAGAGTGGAGGGTGGGGGATGTGACAGGGATCTCCTCCGAGTATATCTCCTCTGTATTGTTGAGCATAGTTGTTAAAATCTCAATTCTATGTTGCGATATGACTTTTCGATCCTAGTTTTTGTTAATTCTATGATTCTGTTAAGTAGAGTGTACAACTTTATGATTCTAGTAGTTATGATTGTATGATTTGTGATCCTACAATTCAAATTCCAATCTGATTCAGGATCATGATTTTAACAACCTTGTCACTAGAGTTGAGCGACACTTTGTACGACCCTCCTTCAGCTCTACCTAAGACTTTGGTAATCAAGAGAGATGTGGCAATGCTGGCCTCCGTCACTGATGGAGAGTAGTGATGCTCCGAATGGCCTTGCATTTGATTTTGTCTATGATTTCAGCTAAGAGGCGATGATTGTCATGAGTTGAGTAGCACATCCCTACCAAGGGATTGGAGTCAAGCAATGCTTCAGATAGCCTTGGCTTTATTTATTTCATGTCCAACTTTAACTACGAAGTGATAACTACAACCCAAATGGGACTAAAGCCTACATTGAATAGATTTGCCACCATCGAAGGAGTCAAGTGATGCTCCGGATGAAACTACCTTCGAATCAACTTTCAATAACCACTATAGTCGGGAGTCATTGAGAGAAGCTCCTTTCGACCACCAAAGGAATAGAGCAGCTCCAAGCAGCCCCCTCATGTTGACTCTTATCTCGCATTGTAGCCTTGAAGTGGTCTCTGTTGATAAACTCCTCCACCACTGAAAGAGTGGAGTGAATGTCCATGTGGCTCATTATTTTCTTACTTCACCTCCTACAGTCCTAATACAATTGATAGATGCCAATAGCCTCTATAAAGTAGCTCATCCATTGCCAAGAGATTGACCGACACTCTGACAAACCTTCCTTTGACTTCTCTTTCAAATCTAACCATCAAGTTACAAAAACCTTCCTTGAGTAGCTTATCTGCTACTGATGGATGAGTGTTAAGGGTGGCCCTGCATACAACTTCAATTCTTAGATGGCAATCTATGTCAAGCATCTACACCATAGTCTAGAGAATAGAGGACCGCTTCATAAACCCTTCCCCTCCCTATTTGATTTGTCCTATGACTACAGTTAGAAGGTAACATTGGCCTTTGTCGTGATGCTCCTCTACACCAGGGATTTATGTGATGAACCAAGTGTCCTACCTTCAACTACAGTTGAGAGGCGACAACGACATTTGTCAAGCAAATCCTCCTTCACCAAGTGGGTCAAATGACATATTAAACAACCTTGCCTTTGACTAAACCTCCAACATCATCCAAGTGGTGACTGTGGCATATGTCGAGTAGATCTTTGTACACAGGTTATTTTGCCCTCAAGGGCTTGTGATGTGGATCGTTGGATATGCATCACTATATATGCACAACAAGAGAGAGATAGATAGATATTTTTTTCTCTCTCTCCTGCTGTGACATATTGCAATGCATATCAAGGGTCCACATCACAAGGGCGTGTGCCCTTCGAGACAAATTTTACTTTATCGAGAGTTGACTAATCCTCCAAGAGGTAACTATGCCCCCTCCATGTACTCTAGCTTTTACTAGAACAAGGTGGTGACATTATCATCCATCAAGCAACTACTCCATTGCTAAGGTAATAGAGGAACACTCTAGAAAAAGCCCCATGTCAATACATGATAATACCCGAATACCCTTGTCTCAAGGGAAAACGTCCAACCGGGACGGGCTGGCCGGACTATAGGAGCACTTCATCTACTTGGCAGACAAGGTATAACAAGATATACATGAAAACCAAGTACAACTAGTAGGTAACCCCGCGCTTTGCGCGGATGAAGGTATGTACGATTTCTTGGCATGCAAAATCAAATAAAGACTTTCTTATAAATTATTTTACCATGGAGGTAGCATGTGTTATGTGTGAAAAAAAAACTGATTTGTTACTGAATAGGTAACGAAGAAAAAATCCGGAGAAGGAACATGGTTGAACAATGGCTGAATAGTATTGTACAGTGTTTGCTATAGTGATAGGTGTCGTGGCCTCATGAGGGAGTAGAAGTGGTATACCAAAACAAAGTATATGGTAGATAAATAGAGGTCACACACATCCTACCTCTATGAGCACCTCAAAAGGACCAAGATTGAGTCAAGAACTTAAACCGGTTGGGTGAACAGGTTTCACTACAATGAAAAGATATGCTGAGTTCCCATGATTATTATTATATTTGAGATCACTCACTTTGAGTACCATATATGCAATGCAATGTTCATGAAGATGAACTTAAAAAATATCCTTCGCCTAGTGAAGAAGTGTTCGCGTAGACAGGTCGGGTCAGGATCCAAATCCTAGAAAACACACGCGCATACGAATATTTCACGCAAAAAATTATATGATACTAAATCCGTTCCAAATTATAGTTTGTTTGACTTTTTCAACCCTAAGTTTGACCACTTGTCTTGTTCAAAAAATTTATACAAAATATCATTTCTTTTGTTGTGGCATGCTTTATTAATAAAAGTTCTTTGAGAATGACTTAAATTTGACTATGTTTATATAATTTTTTTAATAAAACGAGTGGTTAAATTTAGGGTCTGTCTACATATCACTCGGTGATATGTAGTAACCGATCACTCGAGTGAGCATGGCCCAGAAAATCACTTTCTACGTATAAGACATATTCACGTGATTTGAAACCATCCTCACCCGATTTGTAAAAACCACATGATCTATATCCAATGGAATAGATAAAAAAACAAATTAACAGATTATATTTATATATTACCTATTAAACAAATTCAAATGAAAAAACATATTCTAATGTCCAAACCAAAGGAAAATATATATAAAAAATACAAATTTAATTAGATCTATTCTATGAAAGGCAAATTAGAAGATGATTTAATAGAATGCAGAGAAAAAATATAGATTTAATCATATGTCTCCTATGAAAGGCAAATTAGAAGATGATCAAATAAAAATAGAGAAAAATATAGATTTAATCGGATTTATTTTATGAAAGGCAAATTAGAAGATGATCAAATAAAAAATAGAGAAAAAAATACAAATCTAATCAGATTTGTTTTATGCAAGGTAAATTAGCAGATGATCAAATCAAAGAATCCAATGGTCATGGGAATCAAAGGTTGGTTGGATTTACAAATAATCAATTTACACTAATTGAGCACAGAACTTACATCTAAACAAGAGAAGTAAAATATACTCTAATACGATGTAATTTACACCTATCAAAGAAATCTGCATGCATTCCTATGGGGTGTGTCTATGGATAACTCAGGTGTTTTCCGTGTTCCTGACACCTGATTGTCAGAAGACAAGAAAACACTCAAATCTTTGAAGCAAATAAAATCAAGTGTTAAAATATTAAAAACACTCGATTCCCATAATTAATGTATACAAAAATATAAACAAATCAATCAGATCATTTTCTATAAAGAATAAATAGGAAGATATTCAAAGAAACAAAATTCAAAGATATAAACAAATTATTCAAATCATTTTCTATGAAAGACAAATAGGAAGATATTCATAGGAAAAAAATACAAACAAATTTATCAGATTATTTCTGTGGAAGCCAAATTGAAAATTTTCAAAAGAATACCAAATAAAACATACAGAAAAATAGAAAAACAAATTAAAGAAAAAGATCACATAACAATGTGAGTAATCCTGACCATTCCTATTTATATATAATCAATTTACACCGATTAAATAAAGAACTTACACCTAAATATAAGTTGTAAAATATGGTATAATAACATGTAATTTGCTCCCTTTAAAGAAATGAATAATACAAGGCTATGGGGCAGCCTGTCCTTTCATCTGCAAAGCAGCTGGCTGCATGTGGCAGACGGAGTACTAGTTGCTGGCTCAGACTCAGGCGCCGTGTCCAAGCGACCTCACGCAGCCATGAGCAGCACCTGGCGCTGGCGAAGCAGCGCGACATCAGCGTGACACCTAGCCCGACTACAGCAGAGCACATCCATCCGCTGGCAGGGTCATCCGATGGCCACCAGAAATCGAGTGAACGGGTTCCAAATTTCACTCGAGCAACGTTTAGATTTACCGTAAATTTAAGGTTGAAAAATCAAACAAGCTATAATTTAGAACGGAGGGAGTACGTGATTGCCACATCTGATCTGGGGTTCGCTAGTTTTTAGGCTAGATGCAAAAAGGTAAATTTTCTACTGATTTTTTTAAACTAATGGTTTACCTCCTGAAATCCATTTTCGAAAAGGTGGACTCTTTCGTGCTCGTGAAAATCGGCCATTACATTTCCATATGTCGTTATATTAGCCATAGGTGGTCATTTGACCACATGTAAAATTCTTATTTACACACCTCTAGAAATAGTGTTTTAGTAGTGAATCAATGCCCGCTGCCCATCTGTTGATGATTGCCAGCATTCTATTCCCTAACGATGCTACTCCAAGCTTTTAGAACCTGATTCTTTTAATTTATTTGTGATAACATTTTTAATGGAGCCTAACGATGCTACTCCAAGCCTTTAGAACCTGGTTCTTTTAATTTATTTGTGATAACATTTTTAATGGAACCTAACGATGCTACTCCAAGCTTTTAGAACCTGGTTCTTTTCTTGAAGGACTTAGTTATGGTGAGAAGAAAGTAGAAATGATAGTGCTAAGGGCAGTTCCAATGATGAATTAATTGTGGTTTCTATCTTTATTAAATGAGATGTCACGTAAGTAAAACGGTGACATGGCACTCCAATTAATGAGGAAAGAGAGAAAAAAATTGAAGAAATCGTTTCTCATCAGAGAAACCACGTCTTCACTTGGTCCGATGCAAGAAGAAACCGTGAAATTGCCATTGGGAACAAACCATCCGTTTCTCTCACGGTGGGAGTCGTGCTGCCATGGTCGCCTGCGCCGGCCGTGCTCTCGCGCGCTGCCCGCGCCAACAACGGAGCTCGCTTGCTCCGCCGCCTAGGCCCGCGACGACCCGAGAGCTAGCTCGAGCAGCCGCGCTCGCCTGAGCCGCCGCAGGAGCTCCCCCGAGCCGCGCGGCCTCGCGTCGCTCTAGCCGCCGCCGCTGTGCAGGCCGCGCTGACTCGCGTTGCGGTCGTCCGAGATGCCGGCGCCGCGGGAGCTTGCCTGCGCCGGGCTGGAGCTCTGTTCGAGTGTCTCCGCCGCCGCACCGCGCCCGCCCGCGCGCCGCGCGCCGCCCTCACCAAGCCGCGACGCGAGTCGACATCGCTTGCCCGACATCGCCGCGCTCGCCGGACGCCGGATGCCGCGAGCGCTTGCGCGCCGCCGCTACGCGCGCTCGTGGACCGGCACCACGCTCATCTGCGGTCGCTACACGCGCTCGTGGGCCGCCGCCGCAAGAGCCTGCTCGCGCGCGCCGCCGAGAGGGACCTCGCATGGATGCACGTCTCCGCCGCATGGGCGCGCTCGCCATCCGCTCCTTACCCCGCCGCGCCACGACGCCATACCCATGCGCAGCCAGCGCCGGCCAGCCTCACATTCAGGCATGCACTTCCTTCCGTTCCGCCTCGTGAACCCAGAGCCCGCCCAGGCGGCTAGGTCCCGGCCACTGTTGCGCTTGCGTGCGTTCTTCATCAGTGAGTTTGGGATAGAACCAGAGAACGAGAGGAGAGAGGAGAGAGGAAGAGATAAAGGTGAGAGAAAAAGTGTAACATCCCGGGTTTTTGGAGAAGCCAAAAATACGAACTTTTTTAAAATTTTTCCTGCAATTGTTTGAATCATGTAGTGCTAGGTCAACTAGGAACAATTTATAAATAAATTGTTGCATTCATGTAGTGTTGCTTGTAGGAGTTTGCCGGAGTTCTTTATTTGAGTTAGTGTTTTGTGTTGGAGTGCACAGATCCATAGCAACTTCCTTTGTCCATTGTTGGACTATCTCAAGTCTCTTCTAAACTTCCTCTCTAGTCCTCTTTGTACATTTCCCCTCCACTCTTGCGAGTGTCTCTCGATTTTGAGTCACAAGTTCGCAAGAGGGAAAGGCCCCTTTCCCCTGCTACTCTATTTCAAGTCCCCGTCTATTGTCCCGTGCAAGTCGTCTTGAGACCCTTCACTTTCCTCTCGACTCACCTCATCCCTTCTATATCTCATGCAAGCTCTATCAAGTCCATCCAAGTATCGTGAATTCACCTTGCAACTTCCCTCTACATCTTGTGCTCAATTCCCTTCAAGCAACCCAAGCACCTCTAGTCGTGGAGATGGAGTTCCACTTGCTTCTTCTCAAATCCATAGTTGGATTTATCTCAATGCCCTTTACATCTTTCCCATTTTTCCCTCCTGTCCCTTTACTCAGAACCTCCATCAATTCTCCGAGTCAACTGACCCTTTGACTTGATCCCCAATGTTGCCATCCCTTGGCATGAACCACACTACCCTAGTCAACCCCTAATGGACCTCCATGGTGTATATGTGCTTGGCAACATACGCATATGCATATAGGTGCCCAAAACATAGCATAGAGTGGAGAAATAGAAATAGAAAAGGAATAGGAAAAGAGGAAGAAATGGAAAAGGCCATTCTGGCCCAGCTAGCAGCCGACGGCCTGCTAAGCCCAACCGGCCACCTCCTCTTTCGGCCCAAGCAACCCACCATCTCTATCCTCTCCCTCACAGCCGATCTGGCCCGAGTGGCCAAACCAGCCCAGCCGGCCTCCTCTCCACTTCGGCCCGCAAGACAGCCAGCCACCGGCCCAGCTCGGCCTCCTCACCCACCGGCCCAGCAGGCCGAGGCCGCATACGCCAAAGGAAGGCAGGAAGCCAAGCCGGCCTGCTTGCTCCCTCGTTCCACCGGCCCAACCCGCGACCAGGCCACGCCAAATGAAGGACACCGCCTGAGTCGCTGACGTGTGGACCCCGCCTCGCATCATCTTCCTCCTCCCCTTTCCCGTCCTCTGCTTTCCCCCTCGCAGAGCAGAGCAGAGCACCGGCGCCGGGAAGGGATCCCAGGCCGCTCCCGCGCCTCGCAGCCGTCCGTTGCCACGGCCCATGGCCCCGTGCGCTCGGATGCGTGCCACGCGAGCGATCCGTGGCACCGCGCCCTGCCTCCAGTTCGCGCCGCGACAAACCGTGATGCCGCCGATGTCACCTGCCGCCCATGACGCCGCCCTGCACCTCCTTTTGACCGCCGCCGCCCCAAATTGGAGCGCCAGAGCCCGCGCGAGCGCCCGCGCAACCACCACGCGCTCCCGAAACCCTAGCCCTCGATGCATCGTCGCCATCCACACGCCCCCGTTTCCATCTCCACCGTCCGCCGCACGCCATAGCCATGGCCGGCTATAAAAGCCGCGAATCCGGAGCCCTAGCACCTCCCCCATCGCCCGCCGCCGCGCTATGGGCATCCGCCTACCTCTCCACCTCCATTCCAAGCCACCGCCGGCACCATGCCTCGCCGACCAGAGCTGCCGAGCCAAAAACCGACGCTCGCGACCTCGGCGAACGCCGTGCACCGCGTCCTCGCCACGGACGCGACGCCAATGCACCCACGCCTTGCTTCCTCGCCGTTCCAGTGCGGCTCGCGCTGCTCCAACCGCACCGCGACGTTGTAGCCGTCCTCGTTGCCAACGGCCTCCTCGCCCTTCACCCCGAGCCGGAGACCGCCGGCGCCGCGCGACGCCGCCGGAGCCACGACGACGCCGAGCGCGCCACCGGCTCGCGCACCGGTGCGCCCTCGCCACGGCCGTGACGTCTTCCCCCGCAGCGCGCCAGGCCGAACGCCCTGTACCGCGAGACTCTGCTTCCTCCTCTCCACCAACGCCGTCGAGCCGCGGACGAACGCCGACGTCCACGCCTCTCCACGCCGGCGCTCCTGTTCCGGCCCCCTCGACGTCAAGCCGCTGCTTCGCCTTGAACCGCGAGCACGACGACGAGCTGTACCGCGACCTGGATGCCGAGGCCAACCGCTACTTCGTCTACGGTACACCTTGACCTGCAGCCCTGTACCGCGAGCCCGCTCCTCACCGCGACCCCGCGCGCCTCACCGTCGCCGCGTCCACGACACCGTGACAACGACGCACACGAGGCCACGCCGACTTCTACCTGCGTCGCGCCCGACCAGCACTGGGCGATCTGCCTCCCTAGCATCCCGTCAGTGAGCACCCACACACCCCTGTCTTCCCCCTGCCTTAACTCGTTCCCGGTGGCCTGCCTGTTCCGGCCTTCGCCGCCGGCTAACGCACGCGCACCGAGCCCGCTCGCCATGGCCAGGGCACTGCCATGGCCGAGCCGTCCTGCACCTTTGCCAGGGCGATGGTGGCTCCCTAGCTCCACGGTCGACCTCCCCTCGCCAAGGAGACCTCAAGCTCTCGCCTTAATGGCCCTAGGAGCCCCTGCCATGCCACAATGGCGCACCTCGCCGGCGTCGCCGCTCTCGGAGCGCCGTCGTGTCGCGCGCGCTGTGCACCTCCCCGACGCCACCTTACCGTCTTCACCGTCGGCGCAGCACCGCCGTCGCCACGACTAGCCATCACGTGAGCCCGCCGTGCCGCCCGTGTGCGCCACCTCCGTTGCATGCGCCCGCGCCCGCGCCCGCCATGGCCGGATGCTGCCGGAGCACTGCCGTGCGCTCCTGCCACGAGCGAGCGCCGCCTTGTCTTTCCACCCCAATTGAGGCACGGGAGTCCCTGCCGTTGCGGCCAGCCTAGCCAAAGCCCCTCGCCGCGGCGCCGTGACCGCGCGCCCGCTGGCGCCCCGCCGTGTGCCTTCGCCATGGTGCGAGCTCGGCAGCGTCTGTCGAACCTCGCCATTGAGCCCTTCGGCTCCGTCCCGGCTCGAATCGAAGCAAAGGCACCCCTTTGGCCTTGGATGTGACCGTGTAGCCCTCGCCTGTGCCTCATAGCGCCTCCCCGTCGGGACCTCGCCGCCATCCGCCACCGGCGCTCTGCTGTCGCCATGGCCGACCACGCCTGGAGCCCCTCTTGCCGCCCCGTCGTGACGACCGCGTTCTCCGGAGCGTCGAGGTGCCAGAGCGGGCCACGAGCCCCGTGTTCAGGCGTCGTGCCTTGCCACCTCGCGCCAACCGCGCCGGAGCCGCCGCCACCTCAACTGCACCACCGCCGTCGTCCTAATCCGCGACCGCCGCCGCGTAGTCGCTGTGCCGTCGCCACCACAGACAGCCGCGCTCGGAGCACCATAGCCTACCTGGTGCCATACCCTCGCCCGCCTGGTCACCGCAGAGCCGCCGCAGGCCTCAATGATTCCTCCGGGGCCCTGCAGCACCTCGCAGCCGCAGCGCCGCCGCCTAGCGCCGCCACGGCTCGTGCGCCAGCTCACCGGAGCCACAAGGGCTCGCCGCGACCCCGCCAACGCCCTTCTGGCGAGCCCGCGAGGCCACGGAGCCCGCCCTTCCTTGACCGAAGCCACCGGAGCAGCGCCGCGCATGCTCGCCGCCGACGAGAGCGCCACCGCGCTGTGCAGCCACGGAGCAGAGAGAGCTCCCCTTCCGCTCGATTGATGCCCCGGGCGCCGTGAGCCAGACTCATCGTGAACCAGAGACACGAGTTGGAGAGGTGGACCTGGTTCACGGTGCACCCCGCCTTGGTCCACCGTGAGCCGCCCCGGGTGGACCAGAGCCCAGTAGCGGCCCAGCAGCCGACGTGGCTAGCCAGAACCAGAGACACGTGTCCGGGCCGGCCCAGCCCAACCGGACCGCGTCAAGCCCTGACCCGGCCCGCCTGGACCCAGTCACGGCCCGGTCATGGTTGACCGTTGACCGGTCAATGTTGACCCGGCCCCACATGTCGATGACCAAGGCCGCGGGTCCCACTTGTCATTGACCGCCACCGTATCGCCAATCCGGAGCCGCCATGTGTCGGCCTCGGTTAGTCCACCTGTTTTTCTTTTTCGTAAAAGGATTTAACCTTTGGAAATTCATAGAAAATTCATCTTAACTCCAAAAATTATGAAACCAGTTTCATAATTTTTCTAAAATCGAGCTCCACGCCACTTGTCTAATGCACAAGTGCATTATCCTACTTTCATTTCACCCTTATTATTCAAACCCTCTTATGTCTACCTCTTTGCTTGTCTTGCAGACCCTCTACCTCCTTCTCGCTATGGAAATGTGCTACTCCCCCGTAGTCGTGTTGGTTTAGTCTTGTGTGGTCGATTTGTTGGTTCTTGTGGTCGTGTGTCACGATTCTTGTGTTGTTGTTGTTTGGTTCTTTCGTAGTTGTCTCCAAGGTGCTACGATTGCTAGCCCTATCCCCGTCCCTAGGACGTGGTCACTATGGACTTGAAGCCGATGTCAATATCGATGCGGATCCTACCCGCACGCATCAAGCCTATGTGACCTAGGCTAGTGGGATACGATTAGGGAATAGCTCTCATGGACCGTTGGGTGCCAACTCGTTGAGGTTAAGCTCATGGTCGCGAGTCGCCGCCATGACCATTGGGTTCTACCTTTCTTTTGCGCTCGTGTTTATCCTAGCCTCCTCATATGTTTGTGCCACTTTGACTATAGCATTCCTTCGGATCTAGCGGTGACAACCACATCGCTATGAGCTGTAGGAATAGCCGTTGTGCCGT
Source organism: Themeda triandra (assembly GCA_018135685.1). Classification (NCBI taxonomy): domain Eukaryota; kingdom Viridiplantae; phylum Streptophyta; class Magnoliopsida; order Poales; family Poaceae; genus Themeda; species Themeda triandra. Next base: position 680,238 of record JAENPR010000043.1, on the reverse strand, counting down.
TATGATGCACAGTCGTGGTGCCCTACGAGTAGGTTTGGATCGTGAG